>CM076582.1:333924369-334524369 GCA_034641835.2 Pinus albicaulis
CCCGCCAAGGCCGGTCAACCCTTATAAGATTTTGACCAACCACATAGGGCCATGTGGCGCCCTCTCATTGGGAAACATGGTGTAGAAATTTTAATACAATTATGTATTTCCAGATTCTCATGATCTAACAATTATATGCCACTATTAAATACATAATCCTTCTACTTAAATCTTTGCGGAAATTTAATCGCCAATTACAAACACATGAAGAAAAATCAATCACACATAACACAGATGTTTTTACCGGGAAATCATAAAGCTAAAAAACCCACTAACATATATTATGTATATATCATGGATAGTGAAACAATCTCATACAAAACTCTACTCCAAGAGCTCTCAGTACAATACACAATTGTCTCACACTGTCATACAAAAATTGGCATAAACATGCACCAATTTATTGCCTCCTGACAGCCTGCCTCCACTGCGCAATCCCTGTTGATGAATGTCCCTGAATGAATTCGATCTTGCCTTGCCTTGACTGCGTAATCCTCATTGGCATCTCCAATGTGTGTTTGGTTGCACTTGTGCACCCACTATAGTCACAACTGATAGTCAAACAGACCTTTTCACCTATCTCTTAATTGGGTCTCCACTAGATCTGACATGCATGTAGTTAACAGTAGTGTTTCTTCAGTTGCATGTGAGATCACTGCTTGTGAATTAATTAAATAATTAATTCACTGATGTTGAGAAGGTAAATCCCCTCTGCGGACAGAGGCGATCCCTACTAGCCCAGCAGGGGTCTAGCAACAAACAAACAATGCTATGACGCAGGTTCCTAGTTACGAATGAAAGATTTGGGATAAGAACCTACCTGGATTCCAGCGCTCGATCTGAAAAAGAGATGTCCCCGTCCTTCGGTCCTGGCAGATCACAATCCTTCCACGATCTCCGTGGATGAACACCTGCACACAGAAAGAACAAACAGATACAAGCATAGGAACCAGCATACGTAACTAAACATCGGTCAGAAAAGACATTACTCGCATTAACATAATGGAAAAGGAGTGGAACCATAATCATAGTCATCTATTAAAGTGGTAAACGAATAGAAGTTACAACCAAGTTCTGACGCTGCAGCCTCCTTCGCGCGGGTCTCCGGTCGTTCACGTCTCGCAAAGCTCGCCGGGGGAAAGGGAAACCTCTCCAGAGTCTCGTGACAATGGTCTCCTTGCTCGAATGGGCCTTAAGGGAAAGGAAGGATTCTTTTCAGCACAAAGGCACTTGGGAAAAGGAGATGCAAAGCTTCAGCACTTCAAGACTAGCTTGCCATGGATCTGAGCAAGCTTTTATAGATGGGGAAGGAGGGAGTTGGGATCCCTATTATTATGGGATGGGCCCTATCAACAAGGAAGGTTCCATAGAAGGTGGCAAAACTACTTCCTTCCATAGAACTCCCGTAGCCAAACCTCCCAACTCAAGATAGGCAGTGGTTGTGAGTTTGTTTGAACTCAACTTCCGCCATCCATATATAAAAAACAGTCCCTAAAATGGGTGGCGCGATTGCCGCTCTATGACAGAGCGCCAAGTGGCGCGACCTCTTTACAGGATTTCCCTGAGTGGCGCGAGTACTGAACTGTCTACCCGCGCCAATGCAAAAAGAGCTGTTTTTCATGGATTTGCAAGGAGATGTCTCAAGGGGAAATGAAGCTCATACTCAGAGGGATGCAATGATGATGTTTTCAGTGCATGACAGTGTTCACAGGTCACATTATGGGTCCTCCATTGTGCGGGACGGGGAATGGTAGGGACGGTGACAAATTACTGTGTAACAGATGCCCCCTAAAGCATGAGGCCCGAGAGAGAGGGGTGAAATGCTTTACGAGAACATGTCCAACTGAAGGCCCGCCGTCGGAAAACCTGTACGTACGTATACAACTGAAGATTCAAGCACATGTATATGTGGTATGGACGCAGCCTATCCGAAACAGAGTATCTATAATCCGACCTGCAGGAGAAGGGTTGCTGGACCCATCCACATCCCAAACAAGGATTGCTGTGTATGGTCGCAGCCATCCAATTATTGAGTCATGTACATAATGACAATAATCCACAATCGCAGCCTGGATTACAACAGACACAATCCAGGGTCTTGCGCTCCATCTCGACCCAAATAAGTACAAGTTCTAGCACGCGAATATGAGAGCTGATGTCGAACATGCAAGAACATCGCCTGATTACCAGCCAATGATGAAAGCCGTTAACAGACGCGAGAGGAACCACCAATAATGACAATGGTCCTCAAGGTACTACAGGTAAAATCCACGGCGTGTGAATAAATGAGCTGACGTCGAACACCCGCAGAATCATCCGATCGGAGGTCAATAATGAAAACCTCTCGTCGAATGCGACGAACCCGCCATTAAGGCATGCAGGCCCCAAGGTACCATCAGGAGTCTCTAGACCAACTTCCTGGATAATGAGTTGAAGTCGACAGGAAGTGATCTTGATCGAAGGTGGGCCATAATGATTCCCACATCATCGACACGAGACAGAGGAACATAATGTTTTGTTGTGAATTAGGATCATATGAGAAACAAAGGAAGGTTGATATTCGCAGAGGCCAACTTCTCTTGAACATATAAACGGCACGGCAATGGACTTGGCAGTATTTGACATCAACAGATCAAAGGTCATGGCGACGAGGCAGTGAACACATGAGAGGTCAAAAGAGATTACCCAAACCCATGGAAGCAAAGTGAAACAACGAGATGAGATGTCCCCAACCCGACACGAATGCAGACAAGTGCCATGTTCAAGAGCGACATACCGCCGACGATAACGACGATGGTTCCATTTTTCCCCCACCATTTCTGGCGAGTACCCCAATTATTTTTGATGACAAGCTTGAAGGGGATAGCATATGCTTGTAATATAAGTCCGCCCTTCGGGCGAATCCATCCTAGTGCATTTAACGGGTCCTAGGAAGGAGAAACTCGGAAAACGTCATTGCGACGGAATCCAATGTCATCAGGGTTTAACGAGTCTGACAAAGGAAGAACTCGGCGTCTTTTCATGTTTAGAGAGTTTGAAAAGACAGCGGAAAAGAAAACTCCACCGGTCCCTTTTCGTAAATAGTTCCCCAGATCCGAAAAGGTAGAAAACAATATCCGGAAAAACCTCCTAGTCGCGATAGGCTAGGGTATTCCTTTTTCGTAATCGATCCAGCCCAGCCCGAAAAAGGGTTAAACTTATACTGGGTGAATGTCGATTCGTGTCCATTTTAACGAGATCGAAACGACAAGGGCCTCGGTAATCTTTTCATATTTAGAGAGTCAGAAAAGAGCTGAAAGATGACTCCAGAGTGACTTTTTCGTGTATTTACCGAGTCCGAAAAAGTATAAAATACAACTCGTTTCCACCTTCTAAGTCGCAAAAACCTGTCACTGCACATACCCAACAAGCGTAAAATCCATTTTTGACATAATACATGCAAATATTTGACAAGAAATAACTTTTAAAACACATCTTAACGTTGAAAAGTTATAAATACGTCCAATGGTAAAAAATGAAATTACTTTTTACTATTTACCTTGGAGAGTAGCAGTGGTTCATTTGGAGCAGAAAAGATGTTTACACACCACACCATGTACACAAATGACAATCACACACCTATGTACACACACCACACCAAGAAATCAATTCAGGCATAGTATTTCTTAAGGTACAACCCATTCCTCGGTTGCGCCAATGGAACTCCTTCGTAGTCGATAAGCTCGTAGGCCCCATTTTTCAACACGCGTTTTACTATATAGGGACCGTGCCACATGGGCTGGAGTTTACCGGCACCAAGTTTATCATGTGCTTGATCATACAAGAGGACTAGGTCTCCTTCAATGAAAGAACGGGGAGAAACAGATTGATCAAAATGAGATTTGATCCTCTTCTTTTGTGCTTCGATGATCAAAGCAGCTAGACGACGGGTTTCATCCAACCGTTCAAGGTACAGAAGACGCTCTTCTTCAGGAGAAGTATCCGGTAAGAGCTCCACAGCTAACTTAAGCGAAGGAATTTCACATTCAACCGGTAAAGTAGCTTCCAGACCGTACACCAGTTGAAATGGTGTGAATCCGGTTGCACTTTTCGCAGATGTTCGGTATGCCCATAGAGCTGAGAACAGTTGGAGATGCCAACTGGATTTATGAATCCCAACTGTTCGTTGAAGCATAGTGACCAAAACTTTGTTCACCGCTTCAACCTGACCGTTAGCTTGAGGGTAGTATGGCGTTGAGCTGTCGTGACGCAGGCCCAACGCAGCTGTCAGCTCCGCCATCATGTAATCATGGAAATGAGTACCGTGATCAGTGACGATAGCTTGAGGGACCCCGAATCGTGCAATAACATGGTTGAATAAAAATGAAGCAGCCGTTCTTCCGTCAGCAGCAAGTGTAGGCATAGCCTCGGCCCACTTAGTGAAGTAGTCGACGGCGACAATGATATACGCATGCCCCCCGGCCGAGTGAGGGTTACACGTCATAAAATCTACGCCCCATTTCGCGAAAGGGCCGACGGTAATAACGGGATGCAAAGGCAACGGCGGCGCGCGTATCTTGCGCTGAAAAATCTGGCACGGATGGCATTTTCGGACTGCAGTGATGCAATCCTTGAATATAGACGGCCAGAAGTAACCTGCCCTCAGAATCTTTTGGGTAGTGGCATATCCGGACATGTGTCCACCACAGGCGCCACTGTGGCAGTCATTCAAGACTTTCTCAGCCTCGTCCAAGGTGAGGCATCGTCGGAGCACCGAATCTACTCCAATACGATATAGGGTATCTCCTACTATGCGGTAGGGTTGGGACTGGTGCCGAATCCGACGGCGTGCAGCTTTGTCCAACTCAGGCCGGAATGTTGCGGTCTGAAGATACACTATGATGTCCCCGTACCAAGGATCACGAGTATCAATAAGAAACAACGTTTCGTCCGGAATATGATCTTCAGTGTGTTCAGGAAGAGAGTCTGTAGGGAGAGAACAAATCAAATCCGCGAAGACCAGTGATTTCGTTGACTTGGCAGTGGTGAACTCCAAATCAAACTCTTGCAGGATGACAATCCATTTGGAGTACTTGCCCTCCAGCAATTGTCTAGAAATAATATATGTCATGGGGTTGCAGTCTGAAACCACTGTGATCGTGCGCAAAAGGATGTAATGGCGGAAGCGCTGTACAGCGTGTACGGCTGCTAAGGCCAACTTCTCAACATGTGCGTAACGCGTTTCCGGGTCGAGAAGGTTCCGAGAGAGGTAATAAACAACGTGTTCATCACCGTTCTCGTCATCCTGCACCAAGACCATGGCGATGGTGCTTAATGGGGCGGCTAGATGGCCAGCAAAGTCATGGTGGTAGTCTAGAGGACTATGCAACAAGACACTAGCAATGTCTTCAAACTTTTCAAAGGATTCTTGGAGCGATTTCGTCCCAATGAAAGGAACATTCTCGCTTTTAACAATCGAGTGAATCCTTGCCACTTCTACAGAGTTCGGGATGAAGCGCTCAAGAAAATTCGCTTCCTTGCGGGCTCGCAACCGATAAAGGGAGTGAGGGTGACGGAGTTTATGCATGGCCTCAACTCCCCGCAGGTCGAGGCGACCGTCTTTTTTGAGATCTATAGTTTGGAAGACTCGCCGTATTTGTATTTGCAGACGTGACTTATGAGGATTCAGCCTAATATTGTAGCGTCTGCAACGAAGAAATATCTGGCGAAGATGTTTCGGATGATCCTCTCGCTTACCCGAATGGGCAGGCAAGTCGTCCAGATAAGGCTGGACAATATGGCGAATATCATGAAAAGCATATGACATAGCACGTTGAAAAGTGGCGCCAGCGTTCTTTAAGCCGAACGGGAGTTTTTTATATGCAAAAGTGCCCCACGGACAGATGAATGTGGTCTTATGTTGATCTTCAGGTGCAATGTTAATCTGGTTGTAACCTGAGAAACCGTCCATTAAGGAGTAGATCTCACTTCCGGCGCAATCGTCGATAATCTGATCGATAAACGGAGTGGGATAATTGTCCTTAGGACAGGCGCGATTGATGTCGCGATAATCTACGCAGACTCGAATGGTACCCTGTTTTTTATCGACAGGGACGATATTGGACACCCATTCTGTAAGGGGGATAGGGTAGATAAACCCCGCGTTCAGAAGTTTTTCAACCTCTGCCTTGATAGCGGCGGCTTTCCGAGGATGCATGGGACGCAAGCGTTGGCGCACGGGTTTCGCACCTGGATAGGTTGGAATCTCGTGCACGACAATACTAGGATCAATTCTCGGCATTTCCTCGTAGGACCATGCAAAGACATCTCTGAACTCTTTGAAAAGTTCCGTATAGACCTGGATCTCTTCAGGAGAACAGGTCACACCCACATGAATGTTCTCAACAATCCCTGGTTTGACAGAGATGTTGATAAGAACCGTTTGAGTAATGTTACTCAGATTGCCTTCCGAAAAGACCTCATGCGTCAAGATCGGTGTTTGAAGAGGAGGGGAAGGAACCTGAGTAGCATAGCGCTCGAGACAATCTGTCATTGCCCCCAAGCTAGGCATAAACGAGGAACGATGATGCCCATCGCCCCAAGGTAGCTCCTCCAGAGACATAGTTTCAATTATAGCCTCATCTGAGGGAAAAGTTTCTCTAAGAGGATCAGGCGAATCAGCCTGACCAAGCCAGGGGGATTGTGAGTAGACGTCAAGAGCCATGCTCATCGGAGCATGCCGAGGAGGTGGAGGGTCCGATGCAGCAACAATCTCACAGTAGCTGATCTCTACTGGCGTTAAAGGCATGGACTCTCCAAACTCATATACCTGCTCAGGTGTAGGAATCAGCCAGGGGTCATCAGTCCTGGACAACATGTTGACTTGAGCGGTATTCGGTGGCGGCGCAGGGAAAATACCCATGAGGACCGGGTCTTTGAAAAGACCAGGTCCTATGCTGTTTGGTGGATTCGGAATTTGATCCACATACGGCACGTTGTTCTCGGAGCTCGAGGTAAAAAATGACAACTGGTCTACTGTCACAATCTTGCCCTCGTGAGGGAACTTGATGAATCGAAAGACAGTAGACGGCACGCAGAGCATGGCATGGGTCCAGCTGCGGCCAAGAAGTATGTTGTAGTTGAGTTTAGCGTCAACTACTTCTACTTCCACGTTGACGGTTTTTCCCCGTAATGTAATCGCCAGACTCTCGAGAACTCCCAGGGGTTTAGATTCCCGGCCATCAAATGCCTCAAGGGCATTGGGAGATGACGATAAAGTTGGGGAACCGATGGCTCTCCAACAAGCGGAGGACATAACACAAGTAGATGCACCCTCATCTATGACGGCTCTATGAACGTCCAGGCCGTTAATCCTGACTTGAATAATCAAAGCGATTTGATGTGGAAGCCGGGGAGTAAAATTCTCCAGATCAAAGGTGAGAAGGCTCGAATCGGCGGGGTCAATACCACCGATGGTAGACAGCAAAGCCTTCCGTTGTGAAGGACAACTTTGAAGAACCTCAAGTGCAGACATGGCACATGGCGCCTGGGCCAGATCCTCAACAATACTGTAATGTTGAGCGGCGCGGGCGTTTGGATTATAAGAGGATCTCCGAAGAACACCCTTGGGAGGTGGTTTCACAACGGGTTCGAGAGTCGGCTTCTCAATTTCCAATGGACCAGAAGCAGATGCGGGAGGCGGTCCATCCGCCACAGCCTTCCCGGGTGCCTGCTGCTGATTATTGTAATCCTTGGACCTCGTAGCGATAGTGATAGGTGCATTAGTCTTCATCATGAAAACTTGAGACCCAAACGGTGCAGATGATGAACTTTGTTCGACCATCTGGGTCTGCTGAGATGGAAACGGCTCCTTTAAAACAGCCGGAGTCCCCTTTGAGCCTTTAAGAAGTTGACTGACTTCGGATCGTCTTGGACAATCTTTAGTGTAATGGTCACCTTCACAGATGAGGCAAGGAAATTTCGGCTTACGTTGTGAGCCATCCTCAAACTTGGATTTAGATTCCGGTTTTGGGGCATCAGATCTGGATTTGCCTTTGCCCTTTTTTTTCCCCTTGGAGGATTTGTCCGTAGGATTGGCCTGAACGGCATTTACCTCCGAGGTTTTACTAGAATCGGATGAGGCGGGTTTGGCAGAGGGATCGTTGGAAGAATTAGCCTTCTGCTTCCCATTCGAAGACTTCTTCGAATTTTGAGAAACGGAACCAATGACACCATCCACGGAAGGGGTGGGTTGGGTCTTTTTGGCTCCGGGCCGTGGTGCATCAGGTAGGATGTCATAAAGCGTGCCAGATTGTGAATAAACAAGATCCAAGTACTGGGCACGCGCGATAGCTTGTTCCTCCGTCACACACGCTCCCATTGCGATATCCCGAGCGATTTTGTTCACAAAGGAGGTGGTGAACCAGTGAGTCAAAATCTGATCAGGTATGTGAAACTTGATCAGTCGACGACGGCGCCGCCACTCATGGATGTGATCCGAAATGTGAGTGGCCGAGTCCTGCTTCAGGGAAGACAGGAGGTGCGTCCCGGTCTCATACCGGACTGGTAACTGGAAATGCGTGAGGAAAGCCATAGCTAACGAGTTGAAATCCCGAAAAATACCACGGGATAGCTCTATGTACCACTTAGCAGCAGCTCCTGTTAACGTACGCTGGAAAAGACGCAAACGAACCGAATCGTCAGTCCAAGAGTTAGACGAGCACCAGAGGTGATACGTCATCACATGCGCCTGGGGGTCTTCTCCAGATTTGCCCTCAAACTTGGGACAATCTCCTGGTATCTTGGTTGGAACCGGAGGCCAATGTGGATTATGAGAAATCGGATCATTGGTCAACTTTGAAACGTCCGGCAAGTCCAAGGTAGCCAGGAACGGCAATGGAG
Source organism: Pinus albicaulis (assembly GCA_034641835.2). Lineage (NCBI taxonomy): Eukaryota > Viridiplantae > Streptophyta > Pinopsida > Pinales > Pinaceae > Pinus > Pinus albicaulis. The sequence goes on from CM076582.1 coordinate 333,933,250, forward strand.
GGTTAATTCCCGTGCCAGTCCCAGAGTAAGGTCCGGTTCCCATGCTCCACGATGGTTGTGAATATCCTTGCCCCCAGGGGTTCTGTCCCGTAGGATTCTGACCGTGAGGGGCATAATTCGTATAGCCAGACTGATTTGATTGCTGGTAACCATTGTGTGGGGCCTGATAACCAGGGTTCGAGCCCTGATTAGGCGTTTGCCCTGTATAAGCAGCATTTGGATTTGGCTGCTGAGCATAGTTAGAACCGTGAGGAGGAGGATACTGAGAGCCCCCAGAGTGGTTATAGTTGGGTTGAGATTGACCATGAGGATAATAACTGCTCTGAGGATGAGTAGACTGCTGATAAGTGGAACCCTGCGGAGCCTGGTACGTAGGGCGCAGCTGTTGATTTGGCTGCGGCATTGAGTGAGCAGGCTGGTGAGCAGAGCGAACGAAATGAGGGGGCTGGCCTGAATGAACAGGTTGACCCGAATGAGGGGGTGGCGCTGGTTGCGCAGGCTGACCCGGTTGTAAGTGAGCCCCAGGTTGCACCGAATAAGCCGGTTGGCCTGGAGGCGGGACACCAGGTTGTACGGATGACTCTGCTAACGGGGCAGGAACAGACTGTGTGCTTGCCGGAAACCGCTTGACCCGGCGTAACCATAAAGAGGTCCTTGCCGATATGCAACGTTAGAGACAACGTGTGATACCGGCGGCTAGACCTGGGGTAAGGAAGGCCGGATTTGCCCCCCGTGTCCATGTGGGGGCCTGGCCCCCGTTGATACCCCTACGAGGTCGAAAGGTGCTGACCAGCAGGGTTATAATATGGTCCTTGCGGATTATAGAATGGCCCTTGCTGGCCCGCAGAGTAGCCTTGATTGGGCTGTCCCTGTGGGTCGTACCGATAGCCAGGTTGGCCTGCAGGTTGACCTTGGAAAGGTTGTGCCTGCAAGTTCTGAGCCTGGTTGTACGGTAAACCTTGAACATAAAGATAGGCCTCAGGAGCAGGGAGACGTAAAATGTCCCCATGCTCGTCAAGCTGACCCGGAAAACCATACACGGGAGTGCCGTCTTGTGCATAGTGCGAAAAGAAAGACCGATAAGGATCTTGGGGGAGCTGTCCAGCTCCGGCGTTCGGTTGCTGTAAAAACAACCGATACTCCTCCGGAGAGATATTCTCCGGTATAGCAGTAGCTAGATAAATGTCCTCCGGAGTTGGCCCAGATCTAGAAGCAGATGCTGAGACAACAGCAGAAGAGGCAGCCACACAAACAGTGGGTCGCACGGGAACAGAAGTGACGGGTGTCGAAGGAGACACCCCGGGTGTAGTGACAGCTGGCCTCGAAGCAGGAGATGATACTCCCATAGAGGCAGCAGCTGAGATAATCTGACCCAGAGATCTGTATCCCTGTGGCAAAGAAGGACCAGCTGACGATGTGGTAGCCAGCTCAGACTCGTCTCCCTCAAACAATCTACGAGGGATGCGCTGGTAGTCATCAGACCCGGGAATTTCCTCACCAGAATCACTCATGGTTGATCCTGCCGTTAAATCACGCAGAAGACGGCGAGGACTAGGAGGAAAAACAACAGCAAAAAACGGTGAACCCGATGTAAGAGAAAGGAAATCAGCTCCCAATCTCAATTCAGACAGAGGGTCCGAAAAGGGCCAGTGGAAGTCAACCGGCTCTCCAAAGGGTTGCTCGGCGAGGACCGGTCCCCCGTCAGGGAACTCGGAAACAACAGGCTGCTGTGGTTCAACAGAAGGCTCAGAAGCCTCTGAAGAATCGTCCGTGTAAGGACTACCAGTAGACGAAACCGAGGGTTCCGCCACCGTGACAAAAGACTAGAAGAAGAGAGCACACACACACACGGGCTGAAAATGAATTAAGACACACGATCAAACAGTCACAAGCAATATCTAACTGGGTGTGTAATCGTGGGAGATTGATTTTACGACATTGGAAAATAAACAAAACCTACCGTTTCATGTTTTAAGAGTCAAGAAACGATAAAAAGATGACTCTATCTCTTTCGGAGTTGACACAAGCGTGAAAGGACAAGCGCTTGACGGTCTTTTCAAGTTTAGGGAGTCAGAAAAGACCAAATGACTGCTCAGGAAAAAAACTAGGCACAAAGGGTGTACCAGATAGCCGTGAACTGCAATATACACCTTGGTTTCAAAATGAAACAGAAATCGACCAAGGACTTTCCGTACGTGCAGGTAGTCTCCCCGAATGCTGTGTTCGGTGTATCACGGGTAAAAGGCGGCAGACTCGGCTTCCTGTGGATAAAGGATCGCAAACCTATAGGGGTCTCCCTTTATATACTCGACGGTACGGGGAGCGCAAGTCCGTACTAGTGCTGTCTAAAGCCAATAGGCGAACGACAGCTGCTAGGTTTAACGACGCCGGAACACGTCTCTATCCTAGACCTTCTAAATATGTTGCGTTAAGTTCCAATGTTGCCTTAGGTTAATTGAATGAATTTTACAGTTGATCTTCAATTAAGTTTCAATTTCCAGGCCTTATCGTATGTAGTGTCTCCTAAATGCAAGCTATATGCCACGATGCAACATTCCGTTCGATGAAAACTAGTTAAATGAGAGTTGAGAGCTTTAATACAAACGAAATGAACGGAATACAAACAAGAATGTCTCTAATGCAACTAATGCAATTGCACATTTTTCATTCAAACACTAATCACTAGTGATACGGAAAAGATGACAATTTGCACTAATTAAAAAAAACAAAAGAGATTATATTTTTTTAAAATTTTCAATGTCTAATGGCTAATGTGCACTGAAAACAAAAGGAACAATTAGAGAAATGATAACTAAGAGAGCAAAGCAAACAACATTCACTCACCAAGCAAGCAACCAAATCTCTAAATCGACCCGAAGTCTCTCAAATCGAAGAAAGACTCAAAAACACCCCAATGGACCGTGTGATCTGGGTCCAAAGCAAGGGCAAACGAATCCTGAATGAAAGAACGAACAATCACTCAAAAGACGCAACAAAACAATCAAAGACTGCTAAGAGGGCATGGAGGGTTAAGCAACAAGTCGACAGGACAATCAAGACACCAAAGCTCCCAAGGAGGGCGCGATTCACTATGCCACTAGATGCCCTAGGGCTCAAATCGTGAAACCGATAGATAGAGGCAAACAACCAAAGGATAGCGGTGAATTCCAGTCAAACCAGACTCCAATGCACTCAAACAATCAGGAAATCAAGAAGAAAAGTATTGGTCAAGCTCAGAAAGCCAAAAATTGAAGAAATTCAAAAAAGTCACAGGGGTGGCGCGACCGTGGCCTTGAAACTAGCGCCAGAGGCCGAGTGGCGCGAGACAGACAAATGCAACACGCGCCAAGTGGCGCGACTGTCAGGTAAAAACCCGCGCCAGTCGAATCCTTCAATGAAAACTAAAAAACAAGCTAATCTGAGAAAAAGACCAACACAAGCTAAGCAAACCACAAGGCTAAAATAATGAAAGAACCCAACCCAGAAGGTTCATCAAGCAAGGAGAAACAATCAAAGCGAACCAATCATAAACGAGACAAGGAAAACCGGACGATCCCCAGCGGAGTCGCCAATTTGTTGAGAAGGTAAATCCCCTCTGCGGACAGAGGCGATCCCTACTAGCCCAGCAGGGGTCTAGCAACAAACAAACAATGCTATGACGCAGGCTCCTAGTTACGAATGGAAGATTTGGGATAAGAACCTACCTGGATCCCAGCGCTCGATCTGAAAAAGAGATGTCCCCGTCCTTCAGTCCTGGCAGATCACAATCCTTCCACGATCTCCGTGGATGAACACCTGCACACAGAAAGAACAAACAGATACAAGCATAGGAACCAGCATACGTAACTAAACATCGGTCAAAAAAGACATTACTCGCATTAACATAATGGAAAAAGGAGTGGAACCATAATCATAGTCATCTATTAAAGTGGTAAACGAATAGAAGTTACAACCAAGTTCTGACGCTGCAGCCTCCTTCGCGCGGGTCTCCGGTCGTCCACGTCTCGCAAAGCTCGCCGGGGGAAAGGGAAACCTCTCCAGAGTCTCGTAACAATGGTCTCCTTGCTCTAATGGGCCTTAAGGGAAAGGAAGGATTCTTTTCAGCACAAAGGCACTTGGGAATAGGAGATGCCAAAGCCACAGTACTTTCAAGACCAGCTGGCCAAGGGATCCGAGCAAGCTTTTATAGATGGGGAAGGAGGGAGTTGGGATCCCTATTATTATGGGATTGGCCCTATCAACAAGGAAGGTAACCATAGGAAGGTGGCAAAACTACTTCTTCCATAGTAACTCCCGCAGCCAAACCTCCCAACCTCGAGATAGGCAAAAGGGTTGTGAGTTTGTTTCGAACTCAACTTCCGCCATCCATATATAAAAACGGCTCTAAAATGGGTGGCGCGATTGCCAAAGCTCTAAGGACAAGTAGCTGCCGAAGTGGCGCGACCTCTATGCTGTAGATTTCCGAGTGGCGCGAGTACCGAACTCGGCCTACCCGCGCCACGGCACAAAAGAGCCGTTTTTCACGGATTTCGTGCAAGGAGATGTCTCAAGGGGAAATGGTAGGCTCCTACTCTGCAGGGATGCAATGATTGATAGCTTTTCAAGGCATGACGAAAGGTTCACAGTCACGTTATGGGTCCTCCACTCGCGCGGGACGGGAATGGTAGGGACGGTGGACAAATTACCGTGTAACACTCATAGGAAGATATTTTGCACTATATTTCCACATCTTTCGTGTTTCAAAGCCAAGCTTCAGCCTTGTGGTACAACACAGCTTCGGCGGAGAGACGAGCTACTTTGCAAGGTGCAAAGTAGTGGGAAGGATTAGCATTGGGTGTTTTTTGAGCTAGTTTTGTGGTGGAGGAAGGTTTCCTTCCATTAGGAGGCCAATGTAAAGGAGCCCCTTGGGATTATTTTATACATTTGGCATTAGACCAAGCTATTTTATCCCTGGCCAGCCGCATGCCCAGCCTCCACGCTTTAGATCCTGCTTTATTTTAGTGAGCCGTAGTAGTGGCAACCATAAACAATGGCCGAAACTAGCCCAAGTTAAAAATATGGCCAAAACCATTTCTCGAGTTTTTCTAGGTTTTTTTAATAGAATCCGTGGTTAAAATCCCACATCATTATAAGAAATCTAACATCCTTCCGCACATGGTTATTCTCCTCATAAGCAGCTAGCGCTTTCCAACAACAACATTTTCCTCAAGAACAATAGTTTGCTTTCCATTTAAGGGATCAACCCTTCATTGAGAGAGTCCTTGGAGGAGTTTTTTCAGATATACATCAAATTCAGCCACCTCCTTCTATGTGATTCGCACAGTGCGTTTCTTCATCCCTAGGGCTTTAGATCCACCATTCATATTTAGTGTATTTTCGGAAACCCATCCCGGCTTTGTCTTGGAAAAGTGCTGCGAGCATGTGGATCTCCATATTTGGCCCCGTATGAGCAGGATATTATCGCAGATCCATTTATATATATGCTCCAACTGCATATAGTTTATTAGTCACTAAAACTCCGCATTTTTATTAAGCTTCAATACTTTGTGTAGTAGTGTATTATACATGTTTTGAGTCGTACTTTGGCATCGGAGGGTTATTTTGCCTATCTTGAGGGGCTTCATCCCCAAGATCTTGTACTTGCTACTATTTCCATTATTATGAGCTATATTCATGCTTTTCCCATTTGGGAATATTACACTCAAACCTTAGCTCTTAACCCTACGAAATCGATCCAATTTGGCATATTCTTGAGACATTTATATGTCAAATTTTAATAAAGATAATTATGAGTAAAAAGTAGCTTTCCAAGTTGAATCATTAAATTTAGCCTTGAAATAAAGGTTGGTCATGCATTTTTGTGAAATAGGCTAAAATTGCCTTTTCTAGTGCCCGTCACTATTTTTGGCCATTGATCCTCAATGATTCAAATTATATATTGTTTATTTAATACACACACACTTTTGAATTATTATATGTTTACTTTGACACTTAAATAATTTTTCTTCCTATTTCACAACATTCCAATTTTTGCTCCAACTTGTATTTCTCTGTGAAAGTTGTGTTGGACATTGGATAAACCAATGCTCCTCGTAGAGCTTTCATGACAAGAACTAACTACCTCTTGTGGATCCTTTATCTTTGGCGATGTGATAATTGACTAACACCTCGTGGGTTTTGGTCTAACGACTCGCCGTGATTCCTCTAACAAGGGGTATCGTATACTGTGGTCACGAGTCTCGAGCACACACCCGAATCGCATTCCTGGGAGATTGCGGGACATTGGAGAAACCACCTCTCTCTCGTGTGTTTTCATCACATGGACTAAATCCCACCTCTCATGGATCCTTATCTCTAGCGATGCGATTGCTGACCAACACCCTGGGTTTTCTTCTAATGACGAACTCGTGATTCCCAACAACTTGTGCTTAGGTTTTTCTCTTCTTAACGTGTTGTGGCAGAACAATTCCTCTCTTTTAATTCGAGAAATAGTTCCAAATCTTCACATTAATTGCCAATTTGGGTAGGTTTCTTTTTATTGCAAGGATATTATATGAAAATAGCATGCAAGGGAAAATGATGACTAGTGCTCAATGATTCTCAAACTTCAATCATTTCTAATCACACTCTAAGCAACTCTAACACTCTAGTTGTTACACTCTCAAACCTTGTTCACACTCTCAAGAAATAAAACACATAATGCAACTTAATAAAATCACTTTGTCACATTGTCACTCTTATTCAATAAAGAAGAGCACTCAAGGAAACCATTCTCTTAACAAATGCTAAAACACACATTCAAATGAAATGAACACACCATAGGCAAATATGTAACATAATTAAATAATTGTCATCACTAACAAAGTGAAACCGGTCCAAGACCTCATTCCCTTACACAATACAAAGGTTAGGATTTTTCAATCATTAAAAGAATAAAGAAGACTGACACACAAAGAATAACAATCACACATGATTTGTAACTCGAAAACGAAATAAATCAAACAACTACAATACCTTCCTAACCAATGATCCCTACCAACAAGGAGGGCCTTTCCTTCTTAGCATGATGGTACACTACACAACACGTATGTTAGCTCACCGGTAGAATGTATGGTGCCATTCCACACTTTACTAATTGTTTATTAGAATTGTTGCATGTTTTAGTTCATTGGGATGACATATTACTTGTATCTTAATTGAAATTGTATTAAGTGATATATATGCGCACTTTGATATAATGTATATGATTATGGTTATGTTTCAAATGTTATAATATTAAAAATATAACAAAAATGCTAAATATCGCATGAAATCAAATAATAAACACACATTTCATTAAATTTGGAATTAAAAATGGATACATAGAATTTCAAAGTACGCATAAAAATCTCTGTGAGGGATACAAACACAGACTTCAACCAACATGCCGACCTATGGGCGAGTGCCTTAACATTGTACCCATTCACTATAAATCCACAACCCCATGTGGATACAAAGTACCCATAAAACTCAGCTTCTCTAGTATTGTTCTTGTAATATAAATTTTCCAATTTTAATGAAATATGTGTATACATTTTGATTTTGATGTTGAACACCGGTCTTTTCAAAAGATCCAAACTGGATCCTAAAATCAATCTAAATTATGTTGGGTCTAGTTCATACATTTGAGAGCAAAGGCGAGGAGGTAGATGGAGAGGGACACTATGCGCAGAGAACAATGATGATGAAAATGATGATTACTCATTTATGCTGCATGATCATGATATACATCATGATGATGATGAGAAATCTACTAGATAGTATCTCAAAGGACACGATCACGTACACTCCCATCTATGGATCACCGTTGATAAATTGCTATGATGCCTTTTTCATGTTTATTATCATATGGCTCATTTTCTACCTTCTAAAGCACTTTCATATTAAGTTGTATCATTTTGACATGTATCATTTTGACTTATATCATATGGACATGAAAGCTATGTTGTTGCTCCTAGGGACAGCCTTTGAGTTGCAGAACACCAGTTTAGGCCTGGACATCTTGAAATCGAGGTTATATGTAGACAATTTTAAGGGTGCCTCTACCGTAATATGGATTAAGAGGATAATGAATTTTGTTGGTTCAGGAGTGATGAATACTTTGGAGTTTGATTCATGTGAATTACCCTATATTGCGAGTAGAGGCTCAAGAGGTTGCATGGCTTGGTAGCTTTTAAAAATGGGCCAAGTATCAAATAATGAGCAGAGGATTTCTTATATGTAGAAGTGATGAGAAGGGAGTGGAGGCAGGGAACCCACAAGAGAGTAGGCTTAAAAGTATTAAGAATTTGGTCTCCCGTCAACCGTCGCAGGAAGAGGATGTGGGTGTGAATGTGACCAACAATAGATATTAGCATGGAGCACGAATTAAGGGGGCACAAGAAGTTTAACACGTGAGTGCTATTCATACATGAATTCATGAATAAAAATGCATACCACCAAAGAGCTACATTACACGAATCATCAAAAGCTACAGACATTGAAATATGATTTATACATAAACAGAGATTACCGATAAACAAGAGAATACAGATACATAATACTCATTGCTCCATCTCAAAGGCAAATCCAAATAAAAAGCATCGTATATCATATTATGTTAAAAACATCTCTCCCAAATATGTGTCTCATAAGACAAAGAGCACAAATACACGTAACTCACAACAAAATTCTCGAAATTCAACACCCTTCTTTCATCTCTCGAAAATATATACATATAGGGTTCTCCTTAAGGGCATACACCGAATAAAATTTCGTTGATCGACCCACACACATGTCAAATCTCAAAATATCATAACCAAATCGTAGAGCGTGTGCATCGAGAAAATCACTCCGTAATCGAAAATCAAAATAGAATCGGGGTGAAATCGAGATTTCAACAAATAAACATCATAATTAAATTGTAAAATAAACAACATAGTTGGTCGCAGTAGGCCAAATCCTGGAATATTCAAATGGGGCGGCAAGGAGTAGCGTGGAACAGTGGGTAGTTTGGCTTCCACCGTATGATTCTACCTATCAAAGTCGAAAAGCCTCCACTCCCTTATTCTCATGATTTCTAGTGTGACGCCAAGAAACGACCAATTGTGTTGCATATGCCTAGATCTTTAGTGGGGAGCTCTTGAAAACCGAATATACCATAGTTTATAAGTTTGTCCCGCCAAAACCCAAGTTGCTGCTCGACTCTGCAAAATTGGAGACTCGGTTTTGGAGCCGAACTAGATCATGAGTCGTGCCGGGTGCGAGATAGGAAGCGTGAGATGAGGGGAAGATGGCAGAGAGGGTTTAGCGATGATAGAGATGTGTGGATGGTGGATGGAAATGGTAGAAGTAATGGTGTATTTAGCAGAGTATATGGCGTGACAACCACTTTTCCTTTAATCACGCGAGCTGCAAAGTGGGGGCCAGCTAGAATTAACACACAAAGCAAGGATGGTTAACACCGAAAAGATGCTGGACAAGAGGTCGTGGAAGGGCTTTAATGATGTGGCAAGTGGAGGTGCCCATTATTATATTTCCCGCATATCGCAATCTGGGAGTTTCGGGAGTTTGCTATTAAGGGAGAAACTAGGGTAGAGGTTGGATTTGCAATTTGCGGCATCGCAACATTGCAAAGTCAAAGATTATCACAAGTCAAACTCTGAGGATCGCAAATCGCAATCGCGAGCTGATCGGGATAGGTAATAAGAATAAAGAAATTCTAAGTGCGATGTACGATGAGTGGAAAGTGACGTGTCATGACGGAGGTGCCGCCCGCAAACTCGTCACCGAGGATTCTTTGGGAGTTTGTTATTATGAGAAATGTAAAAGGTTGTGGATTTGCGATTTGTGATACCATAAATCACAAATTCAAAGATTATTGTAGATCAAACTCATATCAAAAATCGCAATCAGTAGGCCTGTGACTCGCAGATTGTGGTAACGAAGAATGAAGCAATGCCAAGTGTGATGAGCGTGTGAGTGGAGGGTTACTCCGTCATGACAGAGGTGGTACCGCCCGCAAATCGCAATCGAGGATTCGGGAGTTTGTTCTTATGAGAAACGGGCGGCAAGGTTGTGATTTGTGATTTGCGATATCGCAAACTCGCAAAGTCAAATATTATCGGCAGGTCAAACTCATATCGCAAATCGCAAATTGGGATTCGAGGATCGTGACGGGTAACAAGAATGAAGCAATGAGAAGTGTGATGTGCGATGAGTGGAAGGTGACATGTCATGATCGAGGTGGGGCCACCCACAAATCGCACTGGGATTCGAGAGTTCGTTATTATGAGAAACAGCGTAAAGGTTGCGATTTGCGATTTACAATATCAAAAATCGCAGAGTCAAATATTATTGGGTACAGGTCAAACCTCACATCACAAATCGCAATCGGAAGTTGGAGATCGTGACAGTAATGCAAGAATGAAGTACGAAGTTTGATATGTGATGAGTGGAAGGTGACGTGGCATAATCTCGAGGTGCCAAGCCACAAATCGCACCGAGGATTTTGCGAAGGAGTGAAATGGTAACGCTGTATGGAGCTGCGATATGCAATCCCAAGCGATTGCAAGAAGGGGCCTACACTAACATTAAAAGTGGAGGTGATATTGTCATATGTACCATATGTGAAATATGATATATGTAATGGCTTGCGAACACGCGCTAAGGGGTTCCTGATCATAACACTTAGACAACAACTCTTTCCTCTTTTTAACTCGCGGGGTGCTGGTCGACCCATGCTTAAATTTATTGGCCTCTCACTCTTGCATCCATTCACGCCTCATCCCTATGATTTTATTATAGGGGCCACATCTCCACCTTGTGTGCGGTCACGTGCCAACATATGGCTCCATGTGACAACGTGTTGTTCTAAGTGAGTTGAGAACCTGCGTGCATCCTAATGCCTATGCTTTATTGGGTGCATGGAATCGCAAATGCACACTCGTAGAATATGAACTCGAAACTACATAACCGCGCTTTGCAATCGCAAACTATCAAAAACAAAAATAACTACCGCACTCCCGAAAAATATTGAATGTTGAAATCTCAACCATGCTCGAAACCGAAATCAAACACACCTTGAACTCGAAAACCACAAAGCAACTCTCGAAAATAAAGTCAGAAGGATGCTCATAAGCACCGATCTTTTTTGCACATTTACCTACTCCTAACTCGTGACCATCGCTATTCTAAATGATACACAATGGCAAGATAACCAAGAAAGCACCGCTGAATAACTTTGTTCTTTCACTCGTTTTTCACCAAACTCAGACCAAAACTCCGTTAATGGTATTTGATAGAAATCTCAACGATATCTCATCAAGCAAGGAGCTTGGTAAAACTCCGAACAAGAACAAAAAATGCTGGCAAAGTGTATGGTGGCTTTGTGATGAATAATGCATCAATATAGATAGCCTCTCGATCAAGATACACTTGACCTAGCTTCTCGAATACGTTGACCCAATTGATCCCACCTCATAACTTGCACCGTCATCACGTGTTCTCTGATGTTCTTCAAACAACCGCTTAACATATTTGAATTTTATCTCGATGAATTTTGTGTTTGGATACTCTCTACCGAACTAGACAATAGGCCAGTACTATTTTGATCATATCCATATCATAAAGCAAATTTTCTTCAAAGAATTATTACGTGTACAATATGTGCAAATTGACTTCGAAAACTCCAAACCATCCAATGCATCGCCTATTGGGTCAATGAAGTTCTTTAGATGACCGTAGTGTTGGTTCCATCGACATCTCAAGGATTTCTCTTGTGATAATCAACTGCAAAATGTGCATTCCAAGATTCCTCTCACAATCCGAGAAGAATTAAAGCATAAAGGTAAATAATCAAACTCGGATCAATTCTTCCCCTATTTTAAACCTTTAGTCTCTGTTCTTTAGCTCAGAGGTGTTCACTTCCACATCAACTACAATATTTTTCATTTCTTCAAGGGTTGCGTGCAGTCCCTTTCTCTTACTTGGAATTCCATCTCTATATTAAAGGCATCTAGGTAGTGCAAGAGAGCCACGGGGTTGTCCTTGCATATCCGTAGGCATCGAATGATACACCTTATTGAACCCGGCTGAAAAATATTGAAACCGTCTCCCCGGCTATATTTTTAAATTTTCATACTCTTCTATGATAAGAAATACATTTCCCATGAGATTACCCATCGACCTAGAAAAACTTGCATGAATTGATGAAAAATTACTCATGCTAGCACCTCGGAAGATTCTCAAACCAATTTTTAACTTTATCTTTGCCATGGTAGGAAAACATCCCCGATACATACATCATCTTCTTCCTTTCACCGAGGACTCCAATACACCGGCCAAATGATCATGGTGGTAAACATTCATGCATAAGATCTTCTTAGAATATTTGTAATAGGGAAACTAAACCTCATTCCAAATTGCTACTTTGCTTGTGTGTTGAACGATTCTCTTCAAACAACAAGGGAAATCCTCACTATCCACTCAGTAGTCAAGTGTTCCAAGTGTTCTTTATCATCTCTCTTTATCACACATAAGCTTGCAAGGGAGCCGCAAACTCATTAATATCGGGTGAAGGAACATGGATTTTCTAACTATCCGTACAGAACTACTGTCATTAACATCCAAGAAAGAAATCAATGATTGAGAACTTTTATGATTTTCTTTCAAGGGCTATAAATTGAGATAAGGTGCAACCTAAAAGAGAATTTGAGGGATGGTATTCATCATGAAAATATGATAGGTATTTAATCTCTCTCGAAGGAAACGCAACTTGCTAAATATGTTCTTGGATCTAGACAATTAAGCTTTGCTACCTCTCCGCCTCCAAATCACCTCGCACTCGTTGCTGATTTTTAGTGTTGTCCTCTCCGAAACACTCGGCCTTTTCCTTCTTCTCATGGAGGGTAAGCTCACCTCCCTCTTCTTCATAATAGGATAGGAACCGGTTTTATCGAGAGTCAAAGTGGTTTCTTCAAGCCCCTCTTCGACCTCCCATTTCTAAGTGAAGAGACTTCTCCATCTCCTCCTAGGTGTGTACCGTGGTTGTTATCTAAATATTTGAACCATTTTTGGGCCTCCCCATATAGTGACTAAATGAAGAGCCTCGTAAGCACATCGAGGTGTTCTACATTTACATTCTCTTCCAAGTCGCAGAATTTTCACGTGTCTCCCTATGAGACATACTATCCCTCCCCGTAAAACCACAAACGAACTACTCTAGATAGTTCTGGTGGCATACTCATTTAGAGGCCGAGGGAGGGACAAGGGGGCATACTTGTTCAAAAGGAAACCCGACACAGCCCATTATATTTAGGAGAGTATAGTGGTGGATCCGAAAATGGTGTGATGCTCCGATGAAAGCTAGGATTACTTCGATTAGGACTAATTTACAGCGTGAGTCGCTAAGTTGAGGAATACGCAACTCCCAACCCTTCCTTCTCACCTATCCCAAGCGACATTTATGCCAGCCTCCTGTGGAAAAGGAGTTTCTTCACTTTGAATCCTTGACAACGACACAAAAATAGGTGCTTGTCGCTCCTAGATATAGCCTTGAGGCTGTAAAAGACCCTATCGCCTAGACATCTTTGAAACTCAAAGGTTAGATGTGTGTATACTAAGGGTGCCTTCTAATAGAATATGGATTAAGAGGATAATGATTATGGTGGTTCAAGAATGATGAAGACTTCTGAGTTTCTAGATTCATGTGAATTACCTTATATTGCGAGAAGGATCAGTAGAAAGCTTATATGGCCTCACGGTATATTTTCAAATGGGCCAAGTATAAAACAATGAGCAAGAGGCTTTCAAAATATGTAGAGGTGGCGAGAAGGAACGAGAGGAGGAACCCGTGAGAGACAGAGCTTAAAAGTCTGTAAGAATATGTCTCCCAGCGAACTTAGAGGAAGCGGATGTAAGTGGAATGTGATCAACAATAGATATTCGTGGAGCGCTGATTACAGGGGAGCACAACAAGTTTAACATATGAGCGACTATTCATACATGGACTCATGAATAAAAATGCACACCACTAGCAACTACATTACATGAACTCATCAAAAAGCAGTACAGTAAAATTGAAAGATGATTATGCAGCAAATCACAGGAGATTACCGATAAACAAGAGGATACAACACATACTACCTACTGTCTATCCGGAATCCAAATAGACATTGCACAAGGAAGACCATATAAGTGTTCAAACAACTCTCCCAAAATATGTGTCTCAGACAGCATAAAGAGCACAACTTTCATATAGAACTACAAACAAAACATTCTCTGAGAACCCGTAACCTCCTCATTTCACCTCCTCCGAACTCTACTATAGAGTTCCTCCTTAAGGGCTGACGCTGATCGAATAAACTTTCATGATCGACCCACACATGTGAAAATCAAAATATCATAACCAAATCGCAGAGCGTGCATTGAGCAATCACTCCCCGTAATCAAAAATCAAAACAGACCAGTGTGAAATCGATATTTCAATGGCGAAAAATCATGGACCCAAACACTAAAAACAACATTAGTTGGCCACTGAGGCCAAATCGTGAATATTCAAATGGGGCTATGAGGGAGTAGTCATGAAATAGGTGGGCAAATTCGATCGCCATCACATGATTCCACCTATCGTCGAAAGACTCCACTCCCTTATTCTCATGATTTCCATTAACCGTCGCAGTGGCCAATCGTGATGTGCATGCCTAGCTTCTTTAGTGAGTTCTCTGGACAAACCGAATATACCATAGCTGCTTTATACTTGCAGACCCGAAAGCACCGGCTCAGCGCACGAAACTAGACTCGTGAGTCGTAGGATGTGTGATAAAGATGGAGCAAGAGATGATGGGACATGGAGAAATTTTAGCGGTGATAAGACATGTGGATACGATGGAAAATGGCGAAAGTAATGGTGGAGTTAGCAGGTGAGTAATGGAGTGCAACAACCCCTTTCCCTTTAAAAATGGTGGAGCTAAAAGTGGGGCCCGTGGAATTACCACGACAACATGTGATGGTTAACATTGAAAATAGTGGGACAAAGGCTATGGAAGTGGCATTTGACGATGTGGCAAGGAGGTTGGGCCCATTATTATATCGCATATCGCAATCGGGAGTCTCAAGTTTGTTGTTATGAGAAATAGGGGGTAAAGGTTGTGATTTGCGATTTGTGATATCGCAAATGGCAAAGTCAAAGAGAATCGTGAAAGCCAAAACTCATTTTGCAAATCGCAATAGGGAGTTGTGATCGTGACAGGTAACAAGAATGAAGAAATGTGAAGTGTGCGACGTGCAACGAGTGGAAGGTGACGTGTCGTTTGATGGAGGTGTCGCCCGCAAATCGCCACCGAGGATTCGTGAGTTTGTTATTATGAGAAATCGTAAAGGTTTCGATTTGCGATTTTCGATATTGCAAATCGCAAAGTCAAATGAGCATCACAAGTCAAACTCATATCGCAAATCGCAATTGGGAGTCGAGGATCAGTGACGCAGTAACAAGAATGAAGCAATGTGAAGCGCGATGTGTGCTGGCGAGTGGAAGGTGATGTGTCATGAAGGAGGTGGGGCCGCCCGCGAAATCGCAATCGAGGATTCAGAAGCTAATATGATGAAATCTGTAAAGGTTGTGATTTGCGATTTGCGATATTGCAAATCGCAAAGTCAAAGATTATTGTAGGTCAAAATCATATCGCAAATCGCAATTAGGATTCGGGATCGGATGGGTAACAAATGATGGAAGCAATGCGAAGTGCGATGTATGCGAAGGAGTGGAAGGTGACGTGGCATGATGGAGTGCCGCCAGCAAATCACAATCGGGGATTTTGCGAAGGAATGAAATGGCAACATGTATGAAGCTTTTGTTACAATAATTTTTGGTCATCTAACTTGTTACTATTAGATGGACTAAACTACACATGCAAGACCACTTTACCATAGTAAAATTTTCACTAATGAGAAAATAACTTAATAGCCCATAATTTATTAAGTTGCTTTCTCGT
Source organism: Pinus albicaulis (assembly GCA_034641835.2). NCBI lineage: Eukaryota > Viridiplantae > Streptophyta > Pinopsida > Pinales > Pinaceae > Pinus > Pinus albicaulis. Next base: position 333,949,260 of record CM076582.1, read on the forward strand.
CTTCAATAGGAAAGCATGAGGAATAATTAAATAAATCCTTATTTGTTTGGTTTTCCTCATGGGAGTAATTAATTAAACCACTATTTAATTAATATTCTTGGTCAGGATGGTAACCAAAACAAGAAAAATTAATTAGATAAACTCGTTAATTTATCCTATTATTTTCTAGGAATAATTGCTTCTAAAACATTGATTTAGTAATATTCCTTATTAAAGTCTAATTAAATCATTTATAAATAATTGGATAAATAATTTATTTATTTAATTATTACTCAACCACATTCTTAAAACAATAAATAAATCATTTATTTATTTATTATTTCTAAATAAAAATATCGACCATTATTCAAATTCTTTTTACCTCCAACAAAACTAATAAAATATTCCATAAAATTGGATCTAGATTTGGTTAATAATATTTTAATTATGCACCAAATATCTAGACTAACTCAATATTTTGCTATGCATAGGAAGTGTTTTTCCATTCATTCACTACCTTTTGTTGCCTAAATATCACTCGATCTATACTTTTGGTCTAACTTTGATCCTCCATCATCAGTACATATTTTTCTACTATTTTGCTTCGTGAGCTCCCTTTGAGTTCAATTTTTTCCTGCACCATCAAGAGAGAGAGACCTTAGATCCGAAGTGCCGAGGACATACAAGAACCCATCCAATTGAGGCAGCATTGGCAACATCTTTCTATTTTCCCTTCCCAAGTGTCATAATACAAAAAATCTTTAAAAATTCTTTGTCTTGTTCATTGGATGCATGGAGCAACTCTTGCTTATTATTTCGTCGTTTAATTTCTTTAAAATGCATTAGATCCGGATTTTTTAGCATGTATTTTGATCACTTGCCGCAAAAGGAAATTGACAGCCTAGCATTTTGATGTTAGGGTTGTTTTTTATGCACCGCTAAAGTGAGCTTTTTTCATACGCTTGCTACCTTTTATAATTCACACTAACAACTCGGCGACTCAATAAAGGGTTTATATCATTTACGACCGTTGTCGCTCGTATCCTCTCGCCTCGACCGCCTACTTCAACTCCTAGGGTTTTTCTTAAGCTTTCTTATTTTGTGCATTTTATTGATGTAACCTTTAAAACCCTAAAACAAGAGAAAATTCTAACTTCGTGTGTTTATGGGCCTATTTTTGCAGGTGTAATGTGACTCTCCACCGCGTCAGAGACGACACTTTTTCTCTAAACTTGGCTCCCGAGACAACCGGAGGTAGGTCACAATTTTTGGGCCAAAAAATCGTGACCTCGACTTCTCAGCATAGCGGTGAAAATTTCAACCTCGAAAACCGGCGACTCCTCGGGCGTGAAAACAAGCGCTAACCTACAACCTATACTTTTATGATTTTTCTCCGTGATTTTTTTGTTTTTCTGGGGCATTGTTCGTGTGGCTGTTTAACCTCCTCTTCACCCTCGCCTTGGACCTATACTTTCTTATTTTAACTCGCCGATGTAGGAACCAAGCCCCTGCTTTCGCGACGCTTTCCACCTTTTTAGGAGGAGTTTAGCCGAAGGCATCCTTCCGAGATTTCGTAGACGTGCACATTTTTTAGATCTCGAACCCGTACTTTCGCATCCATTTCTAGATAGGTTATTTATCCATCCAAAACACCTCTTTTTAGTTTTTATTGGTCCTCCTTCATGGTCCCCTCTATTTCCCTTCAAAGTTGTAGCCTTTCACCACCTATTTTTCAAAGATTTTTCCCTCTTAGTTTTTTGTCCTTCGCCCTCTTTCCAGCAGTAGTCCGACCTTAGATCCTCGTCTCCTCCTAGCCTCAGCATCCATCGCTCATTTGTGTGTGTTTCTGACTAGATTTTTCCCACCCATAGACTAGTTGTCGAAGCCCTCCTCCTTGGGTTTAAATTGATGCATCTTTAGCCGTTTCTCTGGCTGTTTATTTGTCGCATTTACTTCTTTTACTACCATTTTCTAGCTTTTATTTACGCTATATGTCATATTTTTTATTTTTCTCTTTCACACAAGTCCGGACTTAATTAAAATTAAAATAATTACCACATACATGCACACCCTCCTAAGCGGGTGAGCGCCTAGCTCAAGGTACCGCCGTGCCAAGAGCCAGTGCAGAAACATTTAGCACCCAACCGTATCTGTGCACCTCTCGCTCCCGGGTGCCTCTCTTACTTATTGGGATCTATGTCTCTCGCCATCACCGCACCCCCAAGGCATTTATCCCGAAGACTCCAAGGCCTTCATCCTCGCTTCCGCTTAGGAATACTTACCCCACCACGTAGGGTTCATGTTCATCCTATCCCCGACTCTCCTCCCCTTTCACCTTCATCATGTCTCAAGTCCTAGCACCCTCGCGAGTGGGTGGCAACCCTACAGCCCTACGTCGGGAAATGCTACTACACGTGCCGTACTCAGGAACTATTATGGCTCAAGCCCTCGCTTCCTTATATGGAGGGCCTAAAGCCTTCCCCGATTTTATCCGCTGACTAATGACCCCACAACCATGATCCCGTCGACTCGATATGCCAACCCAATCTTCCCTTCATAAACTCCACCTAGTCAAGGGAATTGTTGGAGAGGATCCCACCAACCTCATGCCTCGCTTTCTTTCCACATGTGGTGTTCCGTCTAACCTCCATCACCAATGACTCCGTCCGTTCTTCGATTATTCCAAAATACGTATGCTTACCGGGAGAAACAAGTGGTATGGCTAACCCTGTGCCTCCTCATCTCATACGTACTGAGACCTCTACCAAGGTTTCTTCATCTTTACTTCCAACTTCCCCGCTATGACACAGTACCGAAACTCTTGACCTCTTTCCGTCAAACTTTGCCACCTCGCCTATCGGAGTCCACATGTTTGCCAAAGACCATGTCTACATGGACTAGTTTCTCGGACACCTCTCGCCTCCCATTGGAAAAGATGTTGCATTTCTCACTTCCCGTAGACCAAGGAAGTCGCCCTCCGCATTGAATTGAAATATGACCTAATCTACGCACAATATGGTTATGTCTATATCATCTTACCTCGATCTCCCTAGACCCGTGGTGCCAATGCACCGAGGGCATCCCATGTTTTCGATGGTATCATTGGAGCCCTTTCACATCCGTACACTCATCCTCCCATGGGTCAGGGTTTCCTCTCTGCTGAGTGCCGCTCCTCCAAAGCACTTTTCTCCCTCGCAACATGTATCAAGGATACGACATGCCTCCTCCTGCCCAACATATTTACCCCAATGCTGCCCAACCTCCTTATTATCTATATTTGTAGCCTGCGTGGTCAGCCTCCACGCAGCTCAGCACCTCCGCCTCCCTAGCCTTCTCAAGATCCGCGAACACCAACCCGCCCCCACTCGTGGAAGAAGTGTGCACACTCGTAGTATGACTAATCCCTCCTACTTCCAAAAAAGAATAGTAAAGGCCACCAAAACCAATCGCGACTGTCAATCCAGAAAATCAAGTGGAAATACATATAACATTGCAACCCCAGCACAGTGGCACTCATCCCAAGCAGTATCAGTGCCTATTCGCATGAATAAGTCTTGCATCTTGTTGCGTGTGTCTATGCAGTAATTATACCCATGATTTTCCTCTTTACCTCGCATGTGTGATTTGTGGGAAGCTCGGGCGGGTGCATCCCGAGGACAGTAAGCCTCCCTCCATTTCCTCCCAATGTTGCCCCTATCCAACGGCTGTTGTGTTTACTCAATCCTTTCCCCTAGCAAGAGCCATGTGTGGCCACCCAACACCCCAAATTCAAACGGCCACCAAACCTCCCTCCATCTAGGCAGCCTCAGGACTACCGGTAAACATCCTCATGATGAACTCCACCAATCCAATACCAGAATGACCCCAACCTTCGTACTCGACTCCGTTTCAGCACAACAAGGCGCTATGCTTTGCCACCGAGCCTTGCCTTCAAGTCCCATAGCAGCCTCTTTTCGGTACACCCAATGGTCCTTTACTAATCCCTTAGCCTAAGCAGGAGGTTCATACCAAGATCCCCAAGGGATCATTACACCAAAACATGGCTTCCAAGAAAGCCACCCACTCCTACATTATAGCACATGACTTGGCGCAATCGCCACCATGTCAACGTTGGAAGTCCTCTTGTCATGATCTTTACAAAAAAATATCCACTAACTACTATGGGTACCGTGGATCCTTCCATATGATCACTTTATTGTCTTCTTGGTATCGACGTATGTCGAAAATCCCCCCTTCCTCGCATCCGTTGCCTTCCAAGTCCCTATCAAGATGTGGAATGGCCAACGTATCTCAACAGTATCACCGACGAGTCAGTCCACCTATGTCACGTCTCGGCTTATGTTTGGAAGCAACTCGCATCTCCCGAGTTAGTCCTTCCACTATCACTCCTCCGTGTGTGGGATGACCACCTTCTTCCCATCCCCTTGGCATGCTTTCGTAATTGTCCTATTGCTCTTGCGGGCAAGATTGTTTGTGTTGACATTGAAGTAATTGATTCTTTAGACTACAACATTCTTTTGGGCCATAGTTACAGCTTATCGTGCGATGTCTTTTGTCCACATCTCAAGCGCTCCACCGTAAGATGCGCTTTCCTCACAATGGATGGGATTGTCGCCATCGATCAATGCCTGGACATATTATGAACCGAAGTCCTCGCACCTCTCTAGAGTTCGTTTGTCTCTTTTGATGGCCAGCCAAACAAATAGTCGAAATCCTCCAATTAGTGTCTCACCCGAGTCTATAAAGATTCATATTTCCTGGTTCATCTCCTCTGCGATCCTCTCAATCTCTAACCCCAGCGTTTCGTGGAATGTTTTCACGATACAATCGTCTCGATTCGATCTCTCAAAGCGGACTTGTTCGACCAGCTGTCAACAACTCCGCCCTCCACAATCTTTCCGCTCCTAGCACTTTCGACCTGCGCGTACCTCCTCCTCAAGGCTCCTCGACCTATAGCCAATGTCCATGACCCCATATATCACCTCGGAATCGCCTCGCCTCAACCATCTTGAAGTTGTCTCACCTTGCCATTACCCCTCCGACCGATATCATTTCTTTCTCGGGAGTACTTTCGCACCTTTTATGGCTACCTTGTCTCTTCCTAACATGACCCTAGGGGATCCCGCATGGTAACATCGATCATCCACATCCTCGCCCGCCGTTCGCAAACCTTTATAGCCAGCCATTTGACCACAAATTCAACCTGGCCACCATGACCCCTCCCTTTGCTTTTGTGCCTCGGCCCACGCAACAGACCCTACTCCTATTGCGAAGCCTTAGGTGAGGAGGGGAAAGCCCACAAGAACGGACACTCCAAGGACAAGGCTACCCGCACAACCCCCGCTCCTCCCTCAACCTCCTGCAAGTGTAGACCTATGTGTGTGCTTTGTGTGATGTTTTCAATCATGCCACCCATAATTGTCCCGAATTTCCTCGTATCAAACCCATGTCTCAACGTAGTGTTTCCCGGGCAGCAAAGTCCCAGCAAGTCCCCGTCACTTCTACCTGACTGGCAACCAAGAAACGCAAGACTATTCACACAAACCGCCCCCGTGCTTTGTGTGATCTCCATGGCCACCATACCCACTCAAGGCTTTCTTCGCAGCCTTGGCAGCAGAGCTCATCACACCTCTTCGAGGTAGTTCGCTAGTAGTGAGGCCGATCACAACGAACCGCTCTCCTTTACTCTGCGACATTATGCTTTGGCAGCACCATAGGACACGATCCACTCCCATCGACATTCCACCTCCCAGAATGTCGAGATGATGAAGCCTCGTGCCACCATCCTCTACTCCGTCATCGTCTATGACCTCCACGAAAGACCCCTTTGAGGGCTTCTCTTCTCTCCTTTGTTTCGCCTCGACCTCCCAGCAATTGGAGCACATTGGGCTCCAAAATTTGCGGATCCTTCATCTACTTGCTTTTTCTCGTCACCCTCGCGGGCGATGTGCATGTGAACCTCACTTCGCATGGACAGATGAGTCACGTAGCTTCGCCGCACCACATGGTCTTCTCCTTCCACTCAAATACCACACACACTCTATTGTGACGACGACATCAGACGAAATCGCTCACTGCTTTCTATTTATCCCCCTTACATCGAACCCACACATTCTAAAACCGCATATACCTTGTGGCCATTACATCGACACCCAAATGTCTGCAGGGCACCCATATCTCGAGAGTCCAAGAGAAGCAATTCTCCACAACCCTCCTAGCAGCATCCGCGGTTGTGTCGACTCTAGTACCATTATTCTTCCCATTTCAGAAGAACCTTTAGGTCCCATCTCACATCAATCACTCCTGTGCGGATGATCCCCCTCATCATCCCTTCATCTTACATCAACAACCCAAATTCCTTAGACATCGACCAACTCCGTGTGTCTCATAAGTGAGCACTCAGCTTCAGTGTATCCTAATCCACTCTTTAAGATAAAGGATACCATGTATGTGAACCTCGAAATTTAGTCCATTTGATTCACATATGCAATACCAAAAGAGATCGGGTAATCCTCCATTCCCTTTCTTGATCCGCATTTATCCATTCTTCTCATAAGATAAATCCATAACGTAAACAAATGGTGAACCATGTCATAAAAATGTGTTTAGATTCCACTTTTTTTAAATACATTTGGCATGACCATAACATGCTCGAGCCTATGCCCCTCAACCGTAAAAAATCCCGTACTCTCCTCACTCAAAAACAACACCGAAACCCCTTTCTATGGACAGGTCGCACTTTTTCGTGCCATTTCCCCGGGATAGGTCATGCTTTTATGCCCACGATCTTTACTACCTGAGGTCGCGAACAAACAAAAAGTGTGTGACCCAAGTCTCCTGCCTCGAGCTCGTGGTGCCTAATATGAAACTTCTAGTCCACTAAATTGAAAGAGTATGGTTAGGCCTCCTTACCTACAATCGATGGATCTTGATTCCAATGTGTCCTCGCTTGTCCACTAAGATCGCCGCAAAGATTTAGCACATTTTTCTCCTCTACTATTCACCACATCTACACGTGCAAATGAATCAAATCGGAGGGGAAATGCCTTATTAAAAGAGAAACCCCATATTTTCGCCGCCTGCTGACTGGAACTAGCGACCGCCTGAAAACTCGTCAAGATCGTTGGAAAAACTCTCACCCGAGCTCTCAAATGGGTATCCTTTCATTTTTGGTGATTTGATACTTCACCTAGACACCTTTTTTCCAAGAAGGGTCACTTCACTTCTTTCTCAAAATTGAATTTCTTCACTTGCTCCACTTGTACTTGGGACACCACTTTTCCTTCATACTGTCGATGCTCATGTCGATTTTCATCATGAGTAACCATCTGTACTCATTTTTATGGTCCCCAACCGGGCCCATTCTGTCATAAAGATCATTGAGTTTCGCCCTTTGTTAGAGCATCCGAGTTGAGTCATCATCTCATCCATGGAATCGTCCCGAGTCCCCATTTTCTCATACTGCGACCTTCCATCCTCCATTTCTTTTTACCTCTCTCGTGTTGCACATTTTTTGCCTTCACTACATCGTCCCTTATCACCTTCAAAGTTGAGTCGTGCACCTCGACGTATCATCCATGCCCTTTATGCTCTAACAAGGGAAGTCGATCCGCCACTACTCAGTACTTCATTCCACCATCATCCCCGGTTTCGGTCCCCTATTAGCCACTCTACTATTATCCCTCGTGTCTTATTTGAGGATTCCTCATTGCCTCACCTATGGCGGGCCTCCTATTGAACCCTTAGTTAAACCGAGAGTGAATAATTTTTAATGCATTCATGGTCTTTTAAAACTTTCTCTTTTACACTTATTTACACCTTCATTTCATGATCGACTTAATGTATAACGGAACAACAATCTTAATAAGTGAGCGGCATGTGTTAAGTAGATTAAATACATAATGTCAACACATAATCATCATGCACATAGACAACAGATATAAGTGGAAACCATACAGGGAGAAAACCACATATTATTATTATTGTGATGCAAAGGCAAGCTCCAAATCCCTCTCACCACGCGATTTTTTGTAGGCTCGCACCCTACGGAGGCTACTACCTCAAATCTCTACAAGCTACAACTTGCAAGGAAGCTCCAACTCCCATATGATTTCTATAGGCTACAACCCATAGAAGGCTCCTACCTCAACCAACTCCAACTAGACATCTATCAAGCTACAACTTGAAATGGAAGAACAAAATCCCATGTATTTTCCGTAGGCTACAACACATAGGAGGCTCCTACCTCAACCAGCTCAATCGACATCTATCAAGCTACAAATTGATATGGAAGCACCAACTCCCATGTATTTTTCGTAGCTACAAACCGATAAGAGGCTCCTACCTCAACCATCTACAACTAAACATCTATCAAGCTACAACTTGATATGGAAGCACCAAATTCTCTACTCTACAATAAAATCATATGTTGATTTACTCCGGATATCGCCCCGTTTTTCTCCTTCTTCACTCGTTGTCCTTCCCGACCTTCAAGTCCGCTTTATATCATCCCTAGATCTTCACAACTTCTCTATCTCTCTCTCTTCTTCTTCCACTCTCTAACCTCTTTGGTGCATATGACAATAACATCATTTATAAAGATAACCTCATAATTGTTTGCATTCCATATGGAATATGAAATGAACATGTATGAATCTTTGCCTTCCACCTTCTCATTTCCTCGCTCAACACATTCGGGAGTGTTACAACACTATGCACTCATTTTAGTATTACATTGGAGTTTTTCTTTGCCTATGGAGACTTTCCTTTTGCATCAAAAAATAATATAAAAATAAATAATACATTTACGACTTTACAATCAATTATTTTACTCATCCCTTTCGAGATCTTAGATTTGTTGTGCGTTTTTTCCTCTTCTACTTGTTGCCCTTTTGTCTTTTTTGTTTCATTGCCATTATATTCCAACTTTGCCGCATAACTACCACTTTTAGCCCAAATATTCTTCCACGTTCAAATCCTTTGTTTCCGCTTTACTTCCGCAACATTGTTCTCGCCCTAAGTTCGGTCCTTTTGATTTGCATTCAAATCATTTTCTTTACGACCTATGGCGTATGGCCCACATAAAACTCCTTTTTAACACAACGAGTATTACAAATCCGAGTTTTATCAACATACATACATTTATCGATCAAACAACACATTAACATACATAATTAGCAATCAAACAACGCATATCATAACATACATGGAACGGGGCTATTGGGTCCCACAAGACCTTTGAACCAATAAAAAATTCATCGCAAAACACTTTCCCGTGTGTTTCCCATTCTACCAATAGAGATAAACCATAAACCATGCGATCCGTGATATGTGCTTGTGCGCAATGCCGCCACGTGGACTCCCTTTATCACATCGTGTCGCTTGATCCCTACCGCATTGCAACCTAAAACAACATACCTTGTGATGTCTTTGAAGTTAAACCCTATTTCTTGTGGGATGCGATGTTGCGCAAGGTCAACACATGTCCCTCCATTTCGCATCGCAAAACTTTAAACTTAACTTGCGGTCGCCTCACTCGCTATCCCTTAAGCGCTCGCGATCCGCGGTATGTGGGCGAGGTCTACGTCATCATGCCACATCACCTGCCATGTCACGCCCACATCATCTTGCCATGTCATCGTAGATTCCTACGATATGTGGGAGTCGAGGCCACATCATCACGCCACGTCATCTTGCCATGTCATTGCCTCGTCATCACCATGTCATCTTTACATCAGCTGCTACGTCATATTTTACGTCACTTCCAAGTCATCTTTACGTCATCGCTCGCACTTCGCAGCTTCAAAAATTACAATATTTTAACCGAGTGGTTACCTCTATTTTGTGTGATTCGCGATATTAGGTCGTGCCAACACGTGTCCCTTCTCCACTTCACATCACACACAACTAAAATTTCCATGTGACACTTTAACGCTAAACTCTTAAATGTTATGATTTGCGACATCACTCTTGAAGCGATTCGATCTCCACCGTCCATCTCCCACCTTTAATTTTGCGATCTAATCCTAACCGTCCGTTCACCTTCCTTGGAATTCTTCAAAGAATTCTACTCGCCTTAGTCGATTTTATTTTCTTTATATTTTCGTGCTTTGTAACTCAGTTTCTCCACATTGTTCCTCTTGAGCTTGTTCTCGCTATCCCTTAAGCATTGCAATGTGCATTATGTGGGTGAGGTCCACGTCATCATGCCACATCACCCTACCATGTCACCGCCACATCATCTTTCCACGTCATTGTAGATTCTCGCGATCCGTGGGGTTGGGGCCACGTCACTACCATGTCACTTCCATCGTCACTACCACGTCATTGCCACATCATCACCACGTCACTTCCACGTTATCTTTTACGTCACTTCCAATTCATCTTTACGTCATCGCCCGTAGTTCGCGCTCGAAAATTACAACGAGTTTAATTGAGTGTTTACTCTCTATTTTGTGTGATCTGCCACATTGCGTCGTGCCAACACGTGTCCTTTCTCCACTTCGCATCGCACACAACTTAACTTTCCCTACGACGGCCTTAATTCTAAACTCTTAAATGTTGCGATTTGTGACATCACTCCCGAAGCATTTCGATCTCCTTCGTCCATCTCTCGCCTTTACTTTTGCGATCTAATCCTAATCGTTCGTTCACCTTCCTTGGAATTCTTCAAATAATTCTTTGGCTTAGTCGATTTTCTCTTCTTTATCACCGTCACACTCTATAACTCTAGTGTCTCCACATTATTCCTCATGAGCTCGTCTTTATTATTGAATCTCATCCCGAGTTGTCACACTCGACCTACATCTTTTCATATTGATTAAAGCCCTCCCCTCGTCTCTCACCTCTCGCCTCTCTCTCTTAGCTTAATCATATTTTTTTAATTGGCCTCTTCCTCTTGGCTCTCACCTCTTTCTCCTTCTACTATGTGTAAGATCTGCGGTCCTCGTTGTGTCTAGAAAATCTGATTTCCTTCTCGATGTGCAAGTAAAGAAATTCGCTTCCTCTTCGATGTCTGCGTCATCTCGCGCGCCTTTGCTACATTCATCGCTCTTGGTTGTCTCTCGATGCCTTCTTAGTTGCATTTGCTCGCCTCTCGCTACATTTGTTTCCTCTCTACATTCATCGCCTCTTTGATTTTTTTCTCGCTTCTCTCGCTACCTTGCTACCTTTGGTGCCTTCTTTAGTCGCATTCGTTGCCTCTTCTACATTCATCGCCTCTCTACATTCGTTGCCTCTCTTTGCTTTTGTTGCTTCTCTGCTGTCTTGCCGCCTTTGGTGCCTCTCGCTCCTTGTCTTCCTTGCTTCTTAGCCGCATTTTCTTCTTCTTTGTCAGCTCCGTCGATAGTCTAGTGCTTCTCCTTGCTTCCTCGTTTCTCCTCTACCTCTCTTTTATGATTTCTTACCGCATTGTTTCTTGATCTACTCCTTTGCCTTATTCGTCGGTTCTTCTCTCGATCCTTTGCCTTAATGATAGTTCGGGTGCTACTCCTTTGTTCTCCTTTTCCATAAATGACAATATTTCCAACGAGTCTCTCCCTTTGGCATTGATGGAAATACTCCAATACTTCCTCCGGACTTCCCGCCCCCTTTCATTCTAAGAAGTGTCCTATCTTTCCTCCTTTGCTTGCTTTTCAAAAGAGCCTTTCTTCTTCTCGATTAATTTTCCTCCCCCTTTGACATCAATGGAAAAGGGTCACACATTTCCCGATGTAGATTCTATATTTGCATTTCCTCTCTTTGAGTTGTTTTTTATACCTTCTTCTTATGATTTTATACCTTGTCGCTCCACGTATCGGTGTACAAGAGTTGTTGGGAGAACACTTTTGAGAATCATTGATCGCACTTGTATAAAACCGAGTAGTGATGATAAGGACACTTCATATAACAAACTCATATAATCAAACTTATATAATCTGAGATGCATCATTGGAACAATACTAAAATACCGAGAATGCTCCAAATATACTTTAGTCTATATTATGATGTTCATCCGAGATACATATCTATTGGGGAATATTGTATATGGAATATGTCTTCTTATGCAATACATATATGTAGTAAACATCTATTCAAATAAGATGATGCCAATACATCTTTTATACCCGAGGTTCACATTCTATCGCGTTGTTGGTGATATGTTCTAGAATGTCATGAGGGATATTACATTAACGGTTGAAAGGCCCTTGATACTGATTTGAACAATGAATCAAACTAGAACTTACAACTTATTGTAAGATTAGAAAATATCTTTCAATCAAAGAGACCACATGACTTTACTACCGTACATAGTACTTTCAAAACAAACCCTTGAAGTTAGATGCATTCAATGCATTGGTCGATCTCACTTATCAACTATGCAATTTTATTTATGACATAAGGGATATGTATGTCAATGATCAACCTCTCTTCAATGATGATATACTAGAAATTCCTTTCTACCTGAAGTACGATTTATATGAATCAATACAAGACTCTTGATCTTTATATGAATCAATACACAACTATTCCTTCATACTTCGGATACTTTTAATCGTTTTATCATGATGATCTTCAAGAAAGCATCTTCAAGTCGTTTAATTGAGATTTCAAACGAAATCGGACTTCACAAAGTTTTATGAATGATCTTAAGAAATAGGCCTTGAAGATATATTTGTACTCGACCTTAGGAAGACATGCGCTTATATCTAGAAATAGATAATGCTTCAATCCTCAATATAATACTTCAAGTGTAATCAAGATAATGATCCCTTCACATTGTTATTGAGCTTTTCATGTTTTAGTAATGTAGATAACACTGGGAATACTACCTTGAAGTACTTCGCCATAGTACTGCGATCCCTGAGGACTTGTACCATACCATTGCTCCATTGATGACACTTGGTATTATGCTAATAGGCAGGCTTCTGTTCCAAATACCAATTGATACTACTTTGATAAACCATGCAAGAATTTTACTTCAGACTCGCATATGCACCCATAGTTAATACAACCTTCATAGTTTATACTATTGGAGCTCTCCATTGTTCTCAACAGTAATCATCAATATATTGAATATCGATCTTGGCATCATTAACCTTTTTTCTTATTTTGTCATTTTTTTTTAAAGGAATGTCACTGCATATTCCTTTCTAGGACCTAGCTCCAGTAATCAATGTTTCTCTATATGCAATTCAACTATTCTAACATAATGATCTTTGGGAATACATCTTCAATTTATTTACTTGGAATATGTTCATGGTTGATGTTCCTCTCTACCGCTATGGCTACTTGCTACCTTCTCTCCTTCCATCAACTCGTTTGCTACTAAATGCTTCAGGGTATCCTTCTTCCTCTGCGTTCTCTATCGTCGGAATTGTCCTTTCCCTTCTCCCGAAATTTTAGATGTTCTTATTCCAAGGAGCTCTTCTTGGACTACTTTTATGCATACTATTTATGAACTTCTCTCCCCCTACGATGTTGCTTCTTATCTATTGTTGGTTGGATATTTACGTTGCTTCCTAGAGCAGCTCCCCCGAGACTATGCTTTGGATTCATTATGTTATTGAAGTAACGGGATCCCCTTTTCTCTTTTCCTTCCATACTCTATTAGGGTTCTTCATAATGTTCGCACTTCTTTTTTTATTCACAATTTTGTCCGATTTGATTGGATCCCATCATACGTCTAGAGTTATTTAATGTATATGGCATTTCATGACCTTTTTCTTTGTGACCGAGCTTGAGGCATACATAACATCTTATTTTACCAAGGTATGTTTGAGCTTATGTATAATATTTTATGCTACCTTTTGAACATAATTTACATTCAACAAGTTTATGTCCAAAATTATTGCATGCATACAACGTAGCTCATGGAAATACTTTGTGTACCTAGTGATAGATTGTATTCTCCAGCTTGTTTGCTTGAGGTAGTCCTTTCATTGGGTCGCATCTTTAGTTGGTTGGACCGGATTTGCTTTGTCTTACAGGTATGTTGCAATATGTCCGGGTTTGTGGCGTGCAAAACAAGTGATATTTCTTATAGGAGGAAAGAATCTCCTTTGACATCTTCTGAATTTATTCAATTCATATTCGGGAGTGTAAGATCCTTTTTAAACTAACTCGTTTCTTCATTTCGTTCTTTGTCATTTGAGGTTATTGCTTGTTTTTTGTTTACTTCATTGCAAGTCATGTTCTTGATGGCTTCTACTTACGTAGGAATCTTTTAAGATGCTTCATTATCTTTATGACTTTTACAAAAATGATACTCCTATTATCTTCTACCTTGGACTTACTTGTTTCTCCTTCATAGCCTATCCTAGCCTTTATGAGAGGAGATCTTTGAGCATTTAGTATTTTGTCCAGCTTTGTTCATAGATTTTCATTCGTGGAGTGTTCATAGATAACTCCCTTTTGGGAATTTTCTAGTTTCTTTCTCAAGCATACCACTTCTTCTTCTAATTTATCTTGCTCCTAATGTTTATCTTTAATTTTCTTTAGTAGAATTTCTTCCACCTTCTTAGCTTCTTCAAGTTCTACTTTCAACCGAATGAGGTATTCGAATCTAGTTCTTCCTTTACATATTTCGAAGAATGCCTTTCTGTCTTCTTCACTTGAGTTTAAGTCTCGTCTATTTCCTCCAGGGCACTCCTTAGCTCCCCCTCAAGATCTACCTCTACCTTCTTCCTCATCTTCCCAGAAGGAATCCTTCAGGGCTTTTCCTTGGCCATCAACACAAATTGAGAATTTCATTCTTCATTTAAGGATTCATCCGAGCTTTCGGATGCACTAATATCTTGTTGAGTATAAACCTTAAGCTCTTCCTTGGCCATCCACACAAATTCGGGAGGTTCCTTCTTCATTTGAGGATTCATCCGAGCTTTCGTATGCACTCACATCTCGCTTGAGCATAAAATGATTTTTCTATTGAATCTCTTCCCTTTTTTGCCATTTTTTTTCTCTATCTCTTGTGGGATCTGGTTCTCTATTTTCTTATGAGGAAATTTAGATGCATAGTGCCCCACTCTTCCACGGTTAAAGCACTTAAATGGAAGTTTAATTTTGTATTTACCCATGACTTTATCCAATCTTCGACGAATTTTTCCTCTTCTTCATCCGAGCATGAACATGTATCTTCCTTATCTTTCATGCACTTGTCTACCTTAAAGGCTACCTCCCTCACATTTGACTTCTCTTGTCGAAGTCTCATCTCATAAGTTGTCAAGTTTCCAAGCAATTGGTTCGTGGTTAACGTTTCCCAATTTGTTGTTTCTTCTATGGCTAAAAACTTAGGGTTAAACCTGGATGGTAAAGATCTCAATATATTTTGCACAATTACACATTCTATTATCACAAAATTGTACTTGATTGATTCGTTGATCGGGAGAAACTCGGTGTAACTCGATTTCAAACCAACTTTTGGCTGACTTAGCCTCTTCGGTCTAAGAAGGCTCTCTCAAAGAGATTTTTATGATATTGATTAATGATATTGCTAGATGGCTAACTCTATGGAAATTGTATCTTGTTTTTTATGATTGCGAGTTGAAAGAATGTAGGCTTGCTACCATTAGGCTTATGCGAGTCAAAAAATCGGTATTTTTCAGGTGGCAAGATTTATTGACATGGAAGTCTGAGGTAGATAGAGGTCTTTAACAAAGGAAATTTAGTCATAAAACATAGGAAAACACAAGTCATTTCATTACTAAACGAAGTCGAGCATAGAGTTATGAATTATAAGTAATAGAAATGAAATCTACTGCAAGTGTTAAAACATAAGATGTAGATCAATAAGACATTAAAAACCCCATGAGAATCTCGGGTCTATCAAGAAGAAAGTCACTATGTATTGTCGATATAATTCAAATACATAAAAGAAACGAGTTTAGTGCAAAAAATCTCCAACCCCTCACTACTTCGATGCTTTGTCTTTAAATAAACATTCTTTACATCAAGGATGATCTCGCCTAGTGGCTAGACCATCGAATTATCCTATGACACATCACATAACTGAAAGACATAACTCCCTAACGAAAATCTGCTAGCTATACCTTAAAGAAATCATCTCCTAATAGGACTCTAACTCCTATTTATTACATAACTCTACCTTATCTTATGAAACAATTACATGACGAGTTACAAAATAAGCATCACATGCTCGCAATATACATGATAAGTTCATTACCACTTTACATATTTATGATTCTCCTAAACATGTAGAAAAAAAACCCTATTTTTTTAGGAATGCATAACCCTTATCTTTAATGAGAGCTTTGGATGATGACCTATCTCCACAACACTTCCTTCAAGTCATAAATATTTTATGTTAAGGTGCCTTGGCATGTTGGAGGAGTCCAGATTGTCCAAAACTTCCATTAAGATGCTCCAAAACCTTCAAAAATAGCTCGCTACGAAAACAAGATAGTTTCATAGCGAGCTTTAGTAGCATTGAAAAAAGTAGCTTCGCACGATAACTTTGCTCCTTTGTTGTTCCATGGTGTCAACCAAGTCATGACACATCACCACCATCAAAATCCCTCCTTGAAAACTGACTCAAAGTGACTTTAGAGGCAAAAAGGTTGCTACGAGTTTTTTTCAGTAGCGTTTTCCTGGCTTTAAGCCTAGGAAACGCTACGAAATTGTGTAAAAGTGCAGAAATTGCCCATTTTGAATTTTTTTCCAAAAAGTGACCTCCAGCTTCAAAAATTTGATCTTCTATATGGAATGAACCTCTCTAAAGCATATTCAACCTCAACTTATGGTTCCTGTGGTGTTTCCTCCTCATTTATGATTAGTTGAGAAATGGGCTCCTCAATCATTGTCATCTTTAAACCTTTCTTTTTCCCAGCTCTTCATGAATCAACTTTAGTTGTTGTTCTAAGTCTTTCACTTGATCCTTCGAGTGTCCTGTTCTTGGCTTGCAAGTGTAGATTTACTTTTTTTAGATGATTGAGCTCTCCTCTTAGTGGTTGAGTCCACTTTATCAATTTTTTCTGAATTGTCCAAGGTCTTTGAGACACTTGTGACTTGATCCTCCCAAATCTTGCTCATTTATTCAAACTCGGGTCCTTTCAGCTCTATGCTTATTTGCCTCCTTCTTCAACACCGATATCTCTTCCCTTGCCTCTTTCAACTTGCTCCTTAAGGGCTTCAACTTTTGTCTTTTCGATGATTTTCTCTTTTCCCCTTCTTTTTTCTTGATGACTAGATCCTCTTTTGCGGGTGTGGAGAGGTCTACGATGCTTGGTGGTGGCTAAACAGTTTCACTCTGAACTTTTGAGTTTCTTTGTCTGCTTTCCAATACTTTTACGGCATGTCTTGTCATTGGTTTTCTAGCTCAAAACATAAATCCGAGCATCATCCCCTGCAAATTCTAACTTCTTAGCTATTTTTCCTTTCTTAAGCTTCCTTCCTCCCTCATCTATGTCTTTAGCTTGGACTATGGGAGTCTCTTCAATATAAATGGCATGCAAGATGTCCTCTATATTACCTTTAGCCACTATTTGGCACCTTGTAACCCTCTTGTTGGCATGTTTGCTAATGGTTGGATTTTGTTTTGCGGGTGTAACTTTGGGTGTGTCGGCCCTTACCGCAAAGGCACTTGTCTCCATGCTAACTGGTTCTAACTACTCACGCATCGAAGGTGATGGGATATCTCTAGGTTTGGGAGTTCTTTTAGGAGTGACATCATCTACTTCAAAAAACACTTATGAACATAAAATATGACCAATCTCTCGCCTAATATTTTTAACTCCTTTAACGCCAACAACTTTATCAAACCATGTCGAAAAAAGAGAGGTTTAATTTCCTTTTGTTTTAACTTGAACCTTATCTCGACATTTTTAGCTAAGATTTTGTATAAGTAAAAAGGAAAATCAAGAGACCTATTACCCACAAAATGCAGCGAAGCCTAAGGTGGTAGGAATAAACCATGTGATACCTCCCTTCACAAGTGAAGTACCTATGAATGATCGGCGAAGCTTTGAGTAGTTTTCCTTCATATAGCTCCTTGGGATAGCATTTGTGAGATCAATTTCACTATGCTCTATCTTGATGAATTCTTTATAGTCCTGCATAGTGAAATTGATGCCTTTGAACCATTTCTCTTCTCCTCTAGGGATTCCCTGTTGTTGTTCGCGATGGTTTTGGGGTTACTATGAGATTTAACATTCCCACCTTTGAAGCTGATCTAGTAAAACTCTTGGAAAACTCCTTTGAAACCTGCAAATGATACCCTTGCGGACTTTGGCGGAATTGCAAACACCCTATTCTTCTAAATACTTCCAATGCGATTGGGTCTTCATTTAATAAACTCATGTCCATTGGCTCATATCCGAGGCAGTGACCATCTTTTTTGGGTCTTCTTCTTTGTAGCCATGGTGATTTTATACCTTCTCTCGCCTCGCTTGATTAGTGATACCCCGCAACTTTTGAAAATGCCAGTGAACCAGACTTGGCTTGGTGAAACAACTCTCCAGAACTCAATAGCATTCAAAGATGAAGTGGAGAATGAAAAAGACTCAATTGGGTAATTTTTTTAAAGTTTCGATGACAACTCATGCCTTAATCATGACTCATACATGCTAAAAACATTAATGATGACCTCAAACATGACCTTTGTACCTTGGTTTAACCCTAAGCTGACTCGAATGACATCCACCCTAACTATTCTAATCATGTACTGACACCTTGCACTGATTTGACAAGACAGAAGAAAAACTATTTTCCGTAGCATGGCTATTTCATTTTTCGACAGCTTTGCTACGAAACTATTAGGCGATTTCAGTAGCGAAAATCGCTTTTACTGAGTGTAGAAACGCTACGAAAAGAGGAAAAACTAGCTAAAGTGACCTTTTTTGAATTCAAAAGCTTGGGAAGTGAAATATGTCAGCAAATGACAGACTGATGGAAATTATATGACTTGAATGGAGGTGGGTTTGAACCTTAGGATAGGTTTAAAGATTATTAATTTTCCTATACCAACTTATGATAAATTAACTATATGACCATACCTTTGACAAATGAAATCAATGACCATGTCAAATGATGTTTCACTTTTTTCTTAGTGATAACACATTCCTTAATGGGTTCTCCTAGAGCTTTCATGTTATTCAATATTTCCGCAACCTTTAAGAATAAATTGGTTATATCTTCATCTTCATTCATTTTTACATTTTCAAACTAAGCTCTATAGGTTTTGCAGACTTGGCCATCTTCACCTTTTTTATCTCCCTCATGGATACTTTCTAATGTATCCCATATTTCTTCTAGCGATCTAATTGTGCATTACTTTGATAAATTCTACCTCACCCGAGACCACTTAAAAGTGCATTCATGGCTTTTGCAATGGCTATGAATTTTTTTTTGGCATCTTTTTACTCGTAGTCGGTATCCTTTGGAGCATATCCTAATTCCACAACGACCCAAACTTCTAACCCTAGAGACATTATGTACGTCCTAATTCTTATTTTCCGAGAAGGCATATTTTGTGCCAATAAACAAAGGGGATTTATTTTTTGAGCATCCTTATAGCCTAGCCATCTTGGAGACCTAAGATCTCCTTCCAGTTGTTAAAATGATACAGAAGGAACTTGGCTCTGATACCAATTGTTGAACCCATAGTTAAACTGATTGGGGGGGGGGGGGGGGGGGGGGGGGATGAATTAGTTTAATGCATTAATGATCTTTTAAAACTTTCTTTTACACTTATTTACACCTTCATTTCATGAACGACTTAATGTATAATGGAACAATAATATTAATAAGTGAGCGGTGGGTATTAAGAAGATTAAATACGAATATCAACACATAATCATCATGCACATAGACAATAGATATAAGTGGAAACCCATAAGGGTGAAAACCACATCTTATTATTTTTTGTGATGCAAAGGAAAGCTCCAACTCCCTCTCACCACCGATTTTTCTATAGGCTCCAACCTACGGAGGCTACTACCTCAAATTCTACAAGCTACAACTTGTAAGGAAGCTCCAACTCCCATATGTTTTTTGCGAGGCTAAAACCCACAAGAGGCTCCAAACTCAACCAACTCCAATCGGACATCTATCAAGCTACAACTTGAAATAGAAGCACCAACTCCCATGCATTTTCTATAGGCTACAACCCATAGGAGGCTCCTACCTCAACCAACTCCAACTGGACATCTATTAAGCTATAAATTTTTATGGAAGCACCAACTCCCATGTATTTTCTATAGGCTACAACCCACATGATGCTCCTACCTCAACCATCTACAACTATACATCTATCAAGCTACAACTTGATATGGAAGCATCAACTTCCCTCACTCTACAATAAAATCATATGTTGATTTACCTGGGATATCAACTCTGTTTTTCTCCCTCTTCACCTTTGCATCCTTCCAACCTTCAAGTCCGCTTTATATCATCTCTAGATCTTCACAGACTTCTTCTATCTTCTCTCTCTTCATCTTCCACTCTCTAACCTCTTTGTGAATATGACAATAACATCATTTATAGAGATCACCTCATAGTTTTTTGCATTCCATATGGGAATATGAAATGAACATGTATGACTCTTTGCCTTCCACCTTCTCATTTCCTCGCTCAACACATTCGGGATGTTATGTACTCATTTCAATATTACATTGGAGTTTTGCTTTGCCTACTGAGAGACTTGCCTTTGCATCACAAACAATATAAAATAAATAATACATTTACGATTTATAATCAATTATTTTACTCGGCCCTTTCCGAGTTCTTAGCTTTGTTGTGCATTTGTCCTCTTACGCTTGCTATCCTTTTGTCTTTTCTGTTTCTACCGTTATATTCCAACTTTCTGCATAACGCTTCCCTTTTTAGCTCGACTCTTCTTCCGCGTTTAGCCTTTTTTGTTTTCTTTATTGCCACAACATTGTTTCGCCCAAGCTCTTGGTCCTTTGATTTGTGCTCGAGATCATTTCTTTGTGACTCATGGGGTATGCCCACATAAAAACTCCCTTTTTAACACAACTGAGTATTACAAATCCGAGTTTTATCAACATACATACGTTTATCGATCAAAAAGCGCATTAACATATATAATTAGCAATCAAACCGCGCGTATATAACATACACGGAACAAGGCTATCGAGTCCCACAATACCTTGAACCAATCACAATTCATCTTAAACACTTGCCCGCAGGTTTCTCAATCTACCAATAGCGATAAACCATAAACCATGCGATCCGTGATGCGCCTTCCCGCGGTGCTTCCACATGGACTCCCTTTATCACATCGTGTTGCTTGATCCTTACCGCATCGGAACCAAAACAACATACCTTACGATTTCTTTGAAGCTAACCCCCTATTTCCTATGGGATGCAATGTTGCGCAAGGTCGACACGTGTCCCTCCATTTTGCATCGCAACACTTTAAACTTAACTTGTGGGGTCGCCTTCTTTGCTATCCCTTAAGCGCCGTGATGTGCGGTATGTGGGCGAGGTCCACATCATCATGCCACATCACCCTACCATATCACCACCACGTCATCTTTCCATGTCATCATAGATTCCTATTATCACGTGGGGTCGGTGCCACATCATCCGCCACGTCAACTTGCCACGTCAACGCCACATCATCATTACGTCATTTCCATGTCATATTTTACGTCACTTCCAAGTCATCTTTACGTCATCGCCCGCACTTCGTAGTTCGAAAAATTACAACGGTTTAGCGAGTGGTTACCTCTATGTTATGAAAAATTATGAATTATGGATAAAACACATTCCCTAAATGTGGTGTTATGCATTTATAACAACAGATCAAAGACTTTGCAGTACACTTTTCCTAAGAGTAAATATACAAATATAAAGATGGAGAAACTTACTTGGAGTTTGAGCGCTTCCTATTCTCCTTCACGTTGATGCTGTCTGTAGCTTCCAATCCAACTTTGATCGCTAGACTAGTTCTTACAAGTATATACACTAAACAACAAAGATATTTCAATATACGGATGGCTATTTACCTTAATCATTTAAATCAATGAAACATGAAACATATACATCGGCTAAGAATCCATAATATGAAAGATAGAAGGTTATACGAGATACATATGTGGGAAAATGAGCAAGCAATCTTTATTAATGGATAGAAGGGAGAGGTTACAACCAGACGATTGATTTGATTTCACCAACTCTAGCATCATCCCGACCCTCATCACAATGAACATCTCTCCAGCAACATATCACTCAAATCAAATACTCAATTGAGAAACCAACAACATTTCTTTACCAAATTTCTTCCTTCTCAAGCACTAGGATATGTGCTCAATTTATAGAGAAGTCTGAAGGTAGTTTTTCAATCAATGAATTTCTAATAATAGGCAAGACATGTTCCCAAGCTTAGAGGTGTTAGATGGACACATGGATTCGAATTTTGACACATATGGACTCTTCTAGAAGGCACTGGCCCGTGGAGATTATGGAACAATGAGAATTTCGCTCCCCAATTGACCAATGCACTCTTGAATGTCGGGAAGTGCTTTGCAGAGCACCCTTGAAAGGAGGTAGCTGCATATTCAAAGCAGTTACCCTTGAGAGGTTGCGTTCATGAGCTCATAGGTGATATAACATGTACTTCAAATCTTGGAAACCTTGCAATGGAATTCATGGATGATTTGTTCTTATCCTTTGTCTTAGGGAATGTAGAAAAGCTGAAATGATAGGGGATGATAGACCCTTTTTCATTGGTCAGGGATGATGTCCAGCTTTAACCGGGTCGCCCAAATTTACCTATACTGTATTTCCCCCTAAAGCATGAAGTCAAAATAATAATAACAATATTTTTTTGAATGAGATGCTTTACATTGTGATGAGTGGGAACCGACGTAGTGGCGACCCTGCATCAATCTTACAATACATTACATCATGATATATCCTCTTCATCACAAATTGTTGAGGGAAGGCATTCCCATGCTCGACACTTAAACTATCTAATAACATGTACATAGTGCGAGAAAGTTGTCTACATTGGAAATTTGCCCAATATAGACATGCCTACGAGATATAGGCCCATGTTTGGATGACGATACGTGTGTAAGGTCACCGTACGGATGATGTGCAAAAATATTCGAAATCGCACTGATGGTTGAAACTAGATCCGGGTTCTTCTTATCTCGTTCACTCGATTATTCAAGTACAAGTCTAGCCATGCGAATATATGATTTGTGGTGGAACATGGTAAGACATCGTTTGATTACCAATGAATGATGTGAGTTGTTAACAAACGTAGAGAAGCACCATTGATGTCAATGGCCCTCAAGGTATTGTAGTACATTTCGTAAGGCATGAATAGATGATTTGATGTCGAACGCCAAACAAAATATTTCGTCAAAAGTCCGAAGCTGAGGATCTTGTCGATGTTGTAACAAGCCTTATGTTACTTTCGGAAGATGATGTTTCTAATTAAAATCCTTGGATGATGATTTGGCGTTGACGGGGAAGTAGTCACCTTATTGCGAAATGGGAGTTATTGATTTCAAAGACAAAGTATGACTTGATATAGCAATGTTAAGGGATGAATGTCATGAGAATGAAGTTATATGAGTATTGCAGAAGAATGAGTATTCACTAGATGATTTCTCTTGGACATATAGATGACACTTTGAGATGAGTTGGCAGCATTGACCCAAAACCAAAGTGAAGGTATGATGAACCGTAGCTATGAATGAACTATCAAGAATATTACCCAACCCAAACAAATCATGATGATGGAGTGAAGTGTCATGTTTAAGAGCGACCTGCTATTGTAAAAAGTTATGTTCACTTTTCCAAATTTTACCCGATCATTGTCAACCAGATACCTCTTTATTTTTTTAATAAGCTTGAGGAGGATAACATATGCTTGATCTATAATTCAACCCCGTCGGGTGAATAATGTATTTCTATTTAATAATTTAACGAGTCTAGCGATGAATGAAACTCGGTTCTTGCCATGATCGACAAGTCCGTCACTATTTTATGTTTTAACGAGCCTAACGACAGGTGATGCCCAATCCTTTTTTCATATTTAGAGAGTTTGAAAAAGAGGACAAAAAGAAAAATCCATAAGTATTTTTTTCATAAAGTTGTCACTTAGATCCGAAAAAAAGTGTAAAATAATATCCGAGAGGACCTCCTAGTCATTTTCGACTAAGGCATTCCTTTTTCGTAAATAATCAATCTCGATCCCAAAAAAAAGTTAAACTTATACCGAGTAGATATGAATTCATTTAATTTTACGAGCTCGAAAAAGACAAGTGCTCGGAAATATTTTCACATTATCTGAGTCCGAAAAGAGCTAAAAGAAGACTCCATGGGTTCCTTTTTCACTTGTTATCGAAGCTTGAAAAAGAGATAAAAGTGTGCTTCAAGTCCTTTTTTCATTTTTATCAAAGCTCGAAAAATAAGGATAAAAGTATGCTTTATGGCCTAATCATTCTTGAAATAAATGTGCACGACTAATCTGCTAATCGGTTACAAAAACCATTTGCATTTTGGAGCTCGAACCTATTTTTTCCCCCTGAACTTCAACGGTCGATTGCATGCAATTGGTAAGAATTTTTTGAATGCCCCCTACAAGGCACATGTCAAATGCCATCTCGCTAGAGCACATGCTCCCCCCAAGCTTCATTTCATTCACCTAAGTAGATTACTTGTTACTAAGAGTTGGATGGAATGAAGGTTCATTATAGGGGAGGATTTTCTTCATTTTTTTAACAAGCTTGACACAGGAAAACAACTATGCTCATGGCTTGTTTCATTTTTTAACGAGGTTGACTCAGTAAAAGAACTATCCTCAACCCTTGTTTCATTTTTTTAATGATGTTGACATAGGAAAAGAACCATCCTCATAACCTCGTTTCATTTCTTAACGAGGTTGACATAGTAAAAGAACCATCCTCATAGGCACTTGTTTCATTTTTTAAAGAGGTTGACACAAGAAAAAGAACCATCCTCATGGAACCTTGCTTCATTTTTTAATGAGCTTGACAAAAGAAAAGGAAATATTCTCATGGAACCTTGTTTCATTTTTTTTAACGAGCTTGACACAAGAAAAGGAACTATTCTCATGGAAACTTGTTTCATTTTTTAACGAGCTTGACACAAGAAAAGGAACTATGCTCATAAATCGTTTCATTTTTTTAACGAGGTTGACACGAGAAAAGAACCATCCTCATTGTGCGGTTGGACTAGTGAGTGTGTGTTGGAAAAGACGTAGTCTAATGGAGTCATTATTTAAGGAGTTTGATGAGCAAAAAAATAATAAGTTATAACATGCATCGACGGGGTCTTCTCCAGGGGTTTCCATTGAATTTAGGAATTTCTTAGGGTAATTTTTGTGGTATCACCGGCCACCAAGGAGAATAACCGATGGGGTCGACTTGATATTGCATCTGAAGATGTGAATAAAGGATCAAGTCATTCATTACTAATAAAGGAGGAATCGGATAGGATTCTAGATGATGACATGGGTGAAGTCAATGGAAAAAAACATAATGTATACCCTATATAATTTACGAGAACTCGAAGTAAAACAGGATCAATAAAAAGCGAGAGGAAGGTGATTGAGGAAAAAGACTCATACAAGTAAAGCTCCTCCCCAAAATGAGTTGGAGTTAAAGGTGTCTCGTCTTGTGGTATTTCTTCAATCGAAGTTAAGCCAGGTGGAAAGATTTCGCCGTCATACCCAAATTATATTTCGGGAGGTTGATTGCGCGATATGGGAGACTCAATGGCTACAATATATTGTGAAGTGACCAATACGAGAACAACTTCCCAGCTTATTCGACTTTGGGATCTAGATGTTCTTCACTTAGGGCATATAGAAACTAAAATATAAGGGGATGATAGACCCTATTTCATTGGTCTTGGGGATGATGTCCAGTTTGACCAATAACAGTTGCACCATAAAGTATGATGGGATTTGGATCAACGTCCGGTTGAACAACATCGAGTTCGGGAGGTGTGGTCTCACCGATTTGATGGATCGTGACCACGGGTAGTTGTGAGGACTCCGTCTCGACAACGATAAATGAACCGGGATTTGTAGAAACAACTTGTGTCAACTCGCGCATATGTGAGGATGATGTCACACCAAAGATATCGATAGTACTAGTTTCGGTAGAGCAATGTTGTCTTCGCCGACTGCAAGAGACTTCCGAGTAGTAAAGGTGGTTTCAATGCAAGTCTACGCGAACGATAAGGAAAGGGATTTTCTTCTTCCACAATGATTGATTTATTTTATAACAAAAAAAACAAATAAAAAAATAAATAAAAGGGGTTATGCTAGGTAAAAAAAATTACCAAGAAACTGTGAACTATAGAATACCTCATGGCGAACCAAGAAGTACGAGCGGCAATCTCCCGAAATGTTGTGTTCGGTGTATCACAATTTACAAGGCAGTCGACTCGGTTCAATATAGCAACCTAAATTTGTCCTCCCAAATATACTCGAAGGCACGTGGAGGCCCAAGTTTGTATTAGCGTTGTCTAATGCGAAACCGCACAGAGTGAGAGCACCCCTTTATACTTTTTCGTACTATAACACCGCTTGATATACCCTGAAGGTACGTGGACGAGCTACGATATACTTACATACGTGGAGTGAGGTATCACACTGTAATGTATCGTAGACAATTAAAGACAATCGCTATGTTTTACAATGCTTGGAACACGTCTCTAGCCTAGACCTTCTAAATGTTATCATTTTGGTTCCAATGCTTTTTTAGGTAAATTGATGTAAATTTTAAGTTGATCTTATTTATCAATTTGCCTTTCAAGGTTCACCGCAATGATGTGATGGAAATTCATAAAATGCAAACTAAAAATGATAAGAAAACTTTTCACTTTTAGCTTTTTTCAATGAAAATCTTAGCTACTAAAGGGAAAGAGAAATCATTTTTGGGAGCAAACAACAAAGAGCACAAACTAATATGCAGCTTTACGTAATTTGTTCCTATGTAAAACACACAATCCACTACATGCAAATGTAGGTTTTTCTTTTTCAGTCCCCTTAATGTGAATGCAAAAAATGAAACTATGTGCATCAAATCAACAAAAAAACAAATGCTTTCTTCTTTGAGAAACGATGAATTTAACAACAATTTCTCTTTTAGGAAAAACGAAGAACTACAATTTTTCCTACGGAAATGAAGAATTTAACGAAAATTTCCTTTACGAAAACACATGGATCTAATGCGAGAAATAAAAATACTTTGAATTTGATTTTTTCAATGATAAATAAAAACACTTAAAGAGACATTGAACAAAATTACTTTTCAAAGGAGGAATATTCGAGCAAATTCACTGGTCTCTATGAGGAAACAAACAATTGAAAACACAACAAAAAAAAGATCGAAAGTCATGGCAATGAAAAATTCAAAGGGAATTTTTTTTGGCTTAGGGCGGGAAATGCAGTCTCTAAGGGGAGACAATGTGTTGCAAAGCACCCCTGAGTGGGAGACAGGTGCTATGCAAAGCATCGTGTCTTGACCAACAATGCGTTGAGTGCAACGAGAGAACAAAATTAAAGCTAAGAAACACACTTCAAATGCAATTCTTTGTTTCAAAAGCCTAATAATTGATAGTAGATGCTACCGGGTGGATAAGCAAAGGAAAAAACATCAAGGATGAATGGAACTCCCCAACTGAGTCACCAATTTTTTATGTGGAACTATGAAATATGGATAAAACACATTCCCTAAATGTGGTGCTATGCATTTAGAACAACATATCAAAGACTTTGCGGACATTTTTTCCTAAGAGTAAATAGACACATGGAAAGATGGAGAAACTTACTTGAAGTCCAATTGCTTCCTATTCTCCTTCAGTCGCTCCGGTTGTAGCTTGCAATCCAACTTTGATCACCAGACTAGTTCCCGCAAGTATAAACACTAAACAACAAAGAAATTGTAATATATATATGGTTATTTACCTTAATCGGTTAAATCAATGAAACATGAAACATATACATCAGCTAAGAATCCATAATATGAAAGATAGAAGCTTATACGGATACATATGTGGGAAAATGAGCAACAATCTTTATTAATGGATAGAAGGGGGGAGGTTAAACCAGCGATTGATTTGATGTCACCAACTCCGACGATCATCCCGACCTCATCACAATGAACATCTCTCCAAAGTAGCATATCACTCAAATCAAATACTCAATTGAGAAACCAACAAGCATTTCTTTACCAAATTTCTTCCTTCTCAAGCACTAGGATCTATGCTCAATTTATAGAGCAAGCGAAGGTAGTTTCTCAATCAATGACTTTCTAATAATAGGCAAGACATGTTTGCAAGATCGGAGGTGTTAGAGTGATACATGGATTCGAATTTTGACACATATGGACTCTTCTAGAAGGCCCTGGCCATGTGGAGATTCCGGGATAATGATAATTTCGCCCCCCAATTGACCAATGCACTCTTGAATGTCGGGAAGTACTTTGCGAGCACCCTTGAATGGAGGTAGCTTGCATATGCAAAGAAGTTAGTCCCTTGAGAAGGTCTGTGTTGGTGAGCCCATAGCCGATATAACATGTACTTAAAATCTTGGAAACCTTGCAGGTGGAAGTCATGGATGATTTGTTCTTGTCCTTTGTCTTAGGGCATATAGCAACTCGAAATGATAGGGGATGATAGACCCTTTTTCATTGGTTATGGGGATGATGTCCAGTTTAACTGTGTCATTGGGAATGGTGCCCAAATTAACCTATAACACTCTATTTAGTGCGATCTACGATATTGCATTGTGCCAACATGTGTCCCTTCTCCACTTCGTATCACACACAACTTAACTTTCCATGCAATGGCCTTAACACTAAACTCTTAAATGTTGCGATATGCGACATCGTCTCTGAAAGCGATTCAATCTTCATCGTCCATCTCTCGGATTTACGTTTGTGATCTAATCCCGACCTTCCGTTATCCTTCCTTGGAATTCTTCAAATAATTCGCTGTCTTAGTCGATTTTCGGTTCTTTATACTATTGCGCTCTCGTAAATCCGGTTTCTCCACACTGTTCCCGAGCTCGTCTTTGTTATTGAATCTCATCCCAAGTTTTCAAAATCAACATACATCTTTTCATATTGATTAAATCCATCTCTATCTCTTGGCTCTTGCCTCTCTCTCTTAGCTTAATTGCCTTTGTTTAATTTTCCTCTTCCTCTCGACTCTCGCCTCTTCCCCGCTTCTGCTATGTGTAATATCTCTAGTCCTTGCTTGTGTCTAGAAAATTTGATTACCTTTACGTTGTGCGCTCGAAGAAATTCGCTTCATCTCTCGCTATCTCTGCTTAATTTGTTGCCTTTGCTACATTTGTTGCCTCGGTTGTCTCTACTTCTTTGTCGACTTCTTTTCGCATTCGATACCTCTCGCTACATTCACCGACTCTCTACATTCGTTACCTCTCTACTTTTGTTGCTTCTCTACTCGCCTTGCTACCTTTGGTGCCTTCTTAGCTTCATTCGTTGCCTCTGCTACATTCGATGCCTCTCTACATTCACCGGCTCTCCGATTTTTGCTGTCTTCTCTCTCGCCTTTGGTGCCTATGCTCCTTGTATGCCTTGCTTCTTAGCCGCATTCGCTTCTTTGCTCGCCTCTGTCGATAGTATAATGTTGCTCCTTGCTTCTCTCGTTTCTCCTATGCCTTTATTTTATGCTTTCTTATTGCATTGTTGCCCTGATCTTCCCCTTTGCCTTATTGTTGGTTCTTATCTACTCCTTTTCCTTAATGATAGTTCGTGTGCTACTCCTTTGTGCTCCTTTTCCATCAATGACAATATTTCCAATGCCTCCTTCTTCAAACATCAACTTATTAATTCTAGAAGATAGGTCTAGAGGGCGATGTACCTTGGTTCCATCTTCCACTCTTGTTCGATTGCCTAAGATCGGGGAAAAAGGGACCCTTCATTGCCCTTTGACTTGATTGTTTCTCGATTCCGACTCCCCCGATGGCATGATTGAGATCCATACACTTGATGGTTCGGTGATGCAACAGCATTATACCGTGATTCCCGGGTGTGTGTGAGATGTTTTAGACCTCATGAGGGGGGTGGCCCTTCAAGTATCCCCATACATGTTCGGGAGGACTTCTCTACTACGACCCTTGGATGCAGCTCCATAGATTTGATGGTTCCGGCCTCAGCCTCTTGCAGCGCCTTTTTATTTTTTCATGTATCATTCATATTTTCAGAGCCTTTCCCTGTTTTATAGAGCCTCTTTGGTTGTACTTATATCTCATGTACACAGATATTATTGTATAAGTCCTAGATGTTGTCCCAGGCACATTATGTATATGGGATCCATTATCATGTTTTTTATCCGGCCCATGTTTATGCCAAACATGTACTATATAGTTCAATCCCATGTTTGCTTTGGGATGCATCATTATTATTTGTACTTTGTTAGCTCGATGGGCATAGGTATGCCTCCCCACCTCATGTAGAATAGGTACCCACTCATAAAAGAGACTTGTCACACCCGTAAGTCTCGCCTCCTTAGGGTCATTATCCTCTCGCACTTCAGTCGACTTATATTCCTCTCTCTCCGAATCTCCTTCGGTGTCTAGTGAATGATTTCTTACAATGTACTTCGGTCATATGATTAGCTCCTAATGCTCGCACGTTGGGGGGGAAATATGTTACACCAATTTTTGGTCATATAACCTCGTTACTATTAGATGGACTAAAGTGCACCATGTAAGATCAATTTTACCATAGTAAAGTTGCTTTCACTATGAAAAAAATAACTTAATTACCCATCATTTATTAAGTTGTTTCGGTCTAAACAGAAACCCCATGAGGAATAATTGAATAAATCCTTATTTGTTTGATTTTCCACAAGGGATAATTAATTAAACCACTGTTTAATTAATATTCCCTAGTCATATTTAACCCAAAACAAGAAAATTAATTAGATAAATCATTATTTATCTTATTATTTTCTAGGAATAATTATTTAAAACATTATTTAATAATATTCCTTGTTAAATTTGACTAAATCATTTACAAATAATTAGATAAATCATTATTTATTAATTATTCAACCACACTCTTAAAATAATAAATAAATAATTTATTTATTTATTATTTCGAAATAAAGGGATTTGACCAAATTTAAATTCTTTTTCCCTCCAACAAAAATAATAAAATATTTCATAAAAGTTGGATCTAGATTTGGTTAACAATATTTTAATTATGCACCAATATCTAAACTAACTCAATATTTTTTTTATAAATAGAAGGGTTTTTCCATTCATTCACTACCTTTTGTTCCCTAAAGATCACTTTTAATCTATACTTTTGGTCTAACTTTGATCCTCCATCATTGTCATAATTTTCTACTTTTTTGTTTGTGAGCTCCCTTTGAGTTCCATTTTTTGTCCGGGTTTTTTGCACCATCAAGAAAGAGAGATCTTAGATCTAAAGTGCTCGAGGACATACAAGAACCCATCCCATTGAGGGGGACTGGTAACATCTTTCTATTTTCCCTTCCTAGGTGTCATAGTACAAAAAATTCTTTGAAAATTATTGTCTTTTTCATTGGATGCATGGAGCAACTCTTGCTTATTATTTGTTGTTTAATGTCTTTAATCGCATAGATCTAGATTTTTTGTATCATTTATTCTGATCACTAATCGGAGATCTAAGGAAATTGACATCGATCCTTAATGTTAGGGTCTGTTTGTTATGCACAACTAAAGTGAGCTTTTTTCATATGCTTGCGATTAGAATTCACACTAACAAGTTTTGCGATATGCGATCGATGATTGAAGAAGGGACCCACACCAACGTTAAAAGGGGAGGTGATATTACATATACCATATGTGAAATATGATATATGTAACAGTTTGTAGGATACGACCAATGGGTTTTGGATCATAACACTTGGATAGTAGCTCTTTCCTCTTTTGACTATGGGGTGTTCGCCTCACTTATCTAAATCAAGTTGTAGGGTAGGTAGGTTTGTCCTCATCTATCTATTAGGTAGGTTTGTCCTTACCCATTTACCGGCCCCTAGATTCTGGTCCCCTCAAAGGAAGGTTATGGGTTTGTCCTCACTTACCTCCCTCGGAGTAGGAAAGGGAGTAGGAAAGGGCCTTACTGGGGGTAAGCTGGTTTGTGACGTTGGGCCTGAGTTCGGTCCCTACCGAACGCGTAAACCCTTCCCTCCCTTCAAGGGCTCTTTGACCCTTTTATACCAACAATAGCTGGCCGGTCTCTTGTTTTGCGTTGTCGCTGGCACTGGGTCGGCTTTGGCTTTGGGCGGCACTCCGTAGGGATAAAAAACCACTAAAATATAGGTTGTTGAAGTAGGTGTGAGTAGTTGATAAGAGTAAAGGGGCTCATAGTAAACTAAGTGTTTACCCCCACCCCATCATCCCGATATCCGATCCGATCTCATCGATCGATCAGGTCAGTAATGAATTAAGAAATAGATGAGTTCCGATCCGAGAATTCCACGACTTAGCCGAGTCTGTCCAACATTAATTAAAGCAAGTAGGCATAGAAAAGGGATTGGATCGTCAAGTTAAAAGTGCCTAAGGCAAGCCCGTCCAATCAATCACTAAGTTAAGTGAGCAAGTATGTAAGCTCAAAGTGCTGACTGACCCAAGCATAAATTGAGTCAAGGAAAACAAGTAGAGGAATTGTATTACCATATATATAATAGCTTGTTGTATTTGTTAGACTCCTATACAAATAGGTGTCATTTTTCATGATTGACTTATTGAACTATGCAATATGTTCAAACCTTTTTCTTGTTGCAAAGGTGTCCCATATTACCAAAAATCAAAAAATTTAAAAAATGTAAAGAGGGTATACCCTAAAAGAAAAATCAAAGGGTGAAAAAATAAAATTGGCCAAAAAAGTGAAAGAAAATGAACCCCACCAAAATAAGGGCCAAGGAAAGTGTGCAAGTCCAAATGCCACTACTATTTCATTTTCTGTAATAAGTAATTGTGTGCATCTTGGTAAACTTTTGCCACAATCTATGAAGAGTCAAACTGTTTAAACTTGACTCATTCATTTTTCAATTTCATGTTGTAGAATAGAAAATAAATATTTGGCCAAACAGTTTAATCTTGGCAGATAAGTAGATAGGTAGATTTAATAAAAGGAGCTCAACAGTTTAATCTGAGCCCTTGGATGTAATAAGTGTAGACTTAGATAGGTTTGCCATGTAAAAGAAAAAGGAAGATTGATGAGGGTTTGCCAGTCTAAGTGCACCCTAATAAAGAAGAGAAAATGGTAGGATAAAGTAAGTAGGGTAGGTAGATGTTGTTGCAGAATTATATGTGATGAATGATGGTTCTAAATATGTTCAATTGTACTTTCATCACAAGTGCAAAGGCAGATACTACATTGGAAAAAATTCACAGCAAAGCAAAGTCAAGATTATTAACTTCCCCTTCATTTTTCCCTAAAGATTTCACTAATTTCCCCTAAGTGCTAAGGTATTTTGAAATTTAAAGGGGCTCAAGGCATTTCCTTGACTTTTGGAGGGACTGGACCCTCGGCCCAATAATTGAAAAAGACCTAAGTACTTGAAATTATCCATTATCACATTCATTCACCTTTCAAAATCTTTTCCTAAGTAAACTCCCATTTTTACTTAGAAAAATCCTTCAATATTTCATGAAAAGCCCTCAAAATCACTTTTATTCTAAGTCTAAGTGATCAAAGTATAGTAATGCCATTTACTTTTGAATCTTCACTTTCTTGGTTATATTTAAGTATTTTGAGTTTACATTGTCCCCTTGTCATATTAACTCTAATTTATATATTAACTCCTTATAAAAATCCCATTCTCCTATTATGTATAACTCCTTTGAATATAATATCCCCAAAACCCATCTATTACAACTTTAGCCAAAAGTACATAATCCCCACTTATTCAAATAAAAACCCACATTACAATCCCTTTTGGCTAAATATATCTATACAATTATTCCGCCCCCTATAGTAAATAAATCGCATTGATTTAATTGCTATATAAATAAAAATATGAAAAAGAATTTAAACATATCATATATGTTTAAAAATAAAAATAAAATAATTCCCGGCCATCTACCGTACCAGGGATTAATTAATCCACACGATTAATTAATAACTGACCCCATCCAATCGAATTCCACCCGATGGGTTTAATTAACAGTTAATTACATTGGGCCCGCGCCGATAATTCCCCGCCATCTCCCTATCCCGTCGACCGTTCGATGGACCCATCAAAGATCTATGACCCTCATCCATTTCGCTGGCCATCCGCATACGAAAGATAACGTGCGATGGCCAAGCGGTTTTCAAACAGTGTCGTGCTACATGTCAGTCATTGTATCACATCGCTGCCTTTCCGCCTAAAACCGTCGTCCCTCATAAGCGGTGCGATAGAAATTGCTTACCACCTTTCCGCTCGTGACATATCCACTGTACCATGCTGACGTCATCCCATAAATTAATAAAAAATTCGCCACCCTTTTGACTTTGTGAATAAAACAAATGTGCCCACGTCGTTTTCATTATCTCGTGCACTAACCAGTCTTCCATGCAACAAATTTCAAAAATCAACTGTTGAAGTCTGCCGATTGTTACCTTGCTGAAGAGAATTGCAGTCGAGTATTCCAAGGCTCTTCCACCATAAATAGTACCTGTTCAAATAACTGTTCATTCAAAGTTTACCTGCCAATATCAACAGTTTACCCGTTTAAACACAAACACCCTAGTGTTGCTCATTTTCACCTGATTATGCAGTAAAACCCTTTGTAAACCAGTTGCACCACCTGAAGCCTCTGTTAACCAATTCAAGCATGGTTTACCTCCCAAAAATCATTCTAGATTCACTCCACAGACCTCTCAAAATCAAATGAAACCTTTTCGACCTCCCCTGCAAACCAATGCTTTCTTAACAATTTGTTTTGTTTTACAGGTGATCAGAAGACCACATCCTTGGATAAACAATCTTAATACTAGTCATAAGACTTGTTTACTCCAAGAGTGTTATCAAATCTATTCAAACAAACATGGAAGATAAAACATACAGTTGAAAGACAAGCAAAGGAAACAGGATATTAAACGATTTACTGTTGAAACAGACAGTAAAAACCTAAACTACACATTGAAGGTAAAAGGACACAGTAAAGAACAGTCAAAGAGTATCAGGATTAAAGAGTATCAGATTGAAGACCAATTCAAGTAAATCAGCTAGCATGAAGATAAACAGTAGGGAAGACAGTTACAAAACAGAACATACAAGTTCATGACAAAGTGAAGACAGATAAAAATAGAGCGGTAAAAAGTAAAAAGTAAACAGTAAACAGTGAAAGTAAACATGAAGATATTAAGGGTTAAAAAGAGATGAAAATACTTTCACCAACATTGAATTTTGTCTAAAGTGAAAGTAAAACAGTCAAAAGAACAAAAAGGTGAAAAGATGAAAAACACAACAAGATGGAACATTTTTGCAGAAATTTCATGCTTTAGTCATTGTTTTGCAGAAACTATTGCGATCAATCCAAGATTAATTTTGCAAAACTGAAGGAGTTTTATGTTCTTAAGAGGACCATCTACAAAAACCTCTCTCACTTTTCTAACAGCTATTATGGTTTTGGAAATATTAAACAATGTTGGAAAGCACTTTTTGCAGAAAATACCAGTTAAGTCATCATTTTGCAGAGAAGATTGTGGTAAATAAAAAATGCATCATACAAAACTGAAGGAGGTTTTTGTTCCTAAGAGACCCATATAAGAAAACCTATCTCACTTTTTGCACAGTGATTTCAGAATGAGAGATACATGCACATCTTTACAGGCTAATTTTCAGACTCTGTAAAACTCTGTTTTACACATCTTTTTACAGAGCCTATTGTGAACAGCTGGAGAGGAATTTTGAGAAACTGAAAGAGGTTTATCTCACCAACATATTAATCCACAATAACCTCTTTCACTTTTTACATATCTATTACGGATTGAGAAATAAAAATATATCATTGGACCCCAAGTTTGCAGAATTGTTGGAGCAGAATGCACAAAGAAAGGAAGCAGTTAGTGACTTGGATGCATCATCATCAACTAAGAGTTGGATCAAATTCGAATTCTCCTCTTTGTCATCACCTATCCATAAGAAATAGTGCCAAATATATGCATTATTTTGAGTGTCCTTTACTTAAGTTCTATTTATGTAAAATAGTTGGAGAGATTTGTGAACTAATCTTGATATTTTTTCAAGATATTTTAGTTTAGAATTTGTATAAATACTTCACTCTTGGAAGTATTTTGGGTGGATTCTTCTACTTTGCTGTAACATTGAATTTTGGAATAAAGTGCTTTTGGAGAAATTTCCTTGTGGTTTGCTGGATGATGAATTGAAGCTCAAGACTTTTTGCAGGATTCATTTGTCAGACTACAGTTCAATAAGTCGTTTCTATCCTGTGTTTTAAGTTTTATATATGTTTACTATATCATTGTGTTTCATTTTTGAATAATTAACAAAAAAGGATTAAATTAGAAATTGCTTAAGTGTACTCTGATTTCAATTGTTATTATTCTAAATGTTTTCTTCTAAACTGGTCATAAACAATGAATTCTTAATTGCTCTTGTTTCTCTGGTTTAAGCATTTGATTACTTAGTAAATAATTATTGATTGCTCTTTATTTGTAATCACTCAATTTCCCTTGTTTAAACATGTTGAAATATTATTCATTGCCTTTCATCCATTTAAAATCCATTCCATTCACTTTAATATCTAAAATTGTTCTTTGTTTTGGCTATCTTGCCCTGCAAAGCCATCTGTGGTGTAAAAACTTAATCTAGTAAAGCCATGTTTTCGACTCCATAGCCGAATGGCCTAAAATACTCAATCTTGCCCTCAGTTGGCGGATTCCACCATTCAAATTCAAACAGAACCCTGGAATTATAACTAGCCTAATACTTTCTAAGAAAAAAGCTAAATTTTAAAGAGAGAGCCCTCTCTGGATACAGATTGGCTATATTTTGTATCTAAAGGTTGGTTTGTGGTTACCTCGGACCCCTTTCCTCTTATAACAACTTCAAGGAAAATCTGAGTGATAACAGTATCATTTGGGAAAGATTTGTATTCCACAGGGGGAGAGAGTGAATGTCATAAGGGAAGCACACACTTCTCTTATTGCTAGACATTTCAGTGTAAGAAAAACAATGGCGCATATTCAAAGGTATTGTTATTGGCCTCATATGCTCGAAATTGTGTCACGTTTCATTAAAGGTTGTTCATTGTGTGTAGTCAATAAGCATAGCAATAGGAAGTTAGGTTTGTACACACCACTTCTCGTACATTCATGTCGATGGGGGAGTGTTTCTATGGATTTTGTAGGAGGTCTTCCATTGTCAAAAAGAGGTCATGATTATTTGTATGTAGTAACTTATGGATAGGTTCAAAAATATGTGTATATTAATGCCATGTAAAAATAAAATCACAGCTGAACAAAAAACTCAACTCGCCTTTCAGCATGTTTGGGTTCATTTTCGGTTTCCCGCATCCATTTTTAGTGATCTAGATTCTTGATTTGTGGGGAATTTTTGGTAAAGTTTGTGGGAATTTATGGACACCAAGTTGAAAAAGAGTACAACCTTTCATCCACAAATAGATGGTCAAACCAAACTGGTCAATCGAACAATCATACATCTTCTTTGAGGATACTGCAGCAAGAATCCTAAGCTGTGGGATGAAAAATTGCACTACATTCAACATGCTTACAACTGTGCAAAACACTCATCTACACAAAAATCGCCATTTGAGGCATGTCTTTGATACCAACCTAGATCACCATTGGATTTAATTTTTGGGAAGGATGTTGCTATTGATGGCCATATCGATATAGACAAAGCCAATAAGTTCATAGAAAAAAATCCAATTGATACATAAAACAATTCAAGATTAGCTTGAAAAGAGCCAAGGAAAGTACAAAGCAAGGCAAAAAAAGCATTGTGTATATCACAAGTTCCAAGTTGGTGATGAATTTTGGCTTCACATTAGAAAAGAGAGGCTTCAAGGAGAAGGTAAAAAACTGAAACCGATCTGTTATGGTCCTTTAATTTTCTTAGAAAAGATTGTTGACAATGCCTTCAAGTTAGCCTTTGCCTGCATATATGAAAATTTACTCTATTGTTAATGTTGATAAATTAAGGTTGTATGAGTCTCATTTGATTGAAGCTCAAGGAGAACAGGTTCAGATTCCTTCCATTGAGGATTTTTCTCCTGAATACCTTGATGAGCTTTAGCAGGACACCATTCTTGATAGAAGAACAAGAACATCAAAATGAGGGAGTGTAGACTAACTTCGTGTAGGGCTCAAAGGAACAAATCAAAGCAAGGCCAAATGGATCGATATTGGAAAGGTAAGGGAACTGTACCCTCATCTGTTGAAAAATTGAAAGTGATATTTTGGGGTCCAAAATATTCTAGTGCGGAGGAGTGATCACGTGCTCAAAATTATGCTAAAAAATGAAAGTTGTCAGAATGGTGTGGAAACTGAATGTCTGTGTAGATTTCGTCATTCTGAATCCAGCATGACTCATTTAGCAGAAAAATGACACCATATGCTCCCAGAAACATGTTTTTTCTGCTTTGTCAAACATGAAATTTTTTTGAAAAAAATTGTAGGGACAATCTAGTCAGCAGTCTGTACTGCTCACTAGGCATGCCCAGTTTGCAGGTTGACTGGTCAACAAGATTTTCTTCAATGAATAAGGCTGAGCCAAGTGGAACATTTGTTTTGGTTTAAAATTATGTGATTTGATTGGGTTTTGGGTGGCTAATCACAGGCTGCCATGTGTCAGCTCGAGGGGGACCAAAATCTTGGTCAAGGTCCGAGTGGAGGGGGCGAGGGTCGAACCCATTACCTCCTTTGTAAGAACGTTGAGCCATACCACTATACCACATGAATTACTCAATATGTATAGGGTTAAAAAATGTATTTAAGTTTTATTTCGGTGAGGGTTGGGGCTAAGGCCTACCCTTGGTCACCCCCGTGCCATGGGACTACGGGCAGGGGGGCCAGGGGCTAGGCCCTAGTTGCCACATTGAAACCGTAACACTAACTGCCGCTTAAGGCATGTGACCTATTTTTTGAGACCGCCACCAGACCGTCGGGGTTTGGCTAGCAACCAGCTTAATCGTCACCGCATCCACTCCAATGTGACCACCATTTCACTAACCGTCATCGGTTAGTTAACTGTAAGACGAGAATTTTTTATTAAAAAAAATATAAACCATGCCAAACCATATAATTTTATTTTTAGGACTTAACTTGTCATTGGGAATTTTAACCATCTGACAAT
The DNA here is from genome assembly GCA_034641835.2 of Pinus albicaulis. Classification (NCBI taxonomy): domain Eukaryota; kingdom Viridiplantae; phylum Streptophyta; class Pinopsida; order Pinales; family Pinaceae; genus Pinus; species Pinus albicaulis. The sequence goes on from CM076582.1 coordinate 333,988,533, forward strand.
TTTACCTAGAATTATGGGAAATTATCGCCCAGTTAGCTGAAAAAGGGGCGAAATTGTAGGACCGGTCTGAATTTTGGGGAAATTGTGGAGTGGTTAGCAGGAAAACTAGGGAGGTTCATAACTTATCCAATTTTTTATCAATTTCGAATTAGAAAGAGGCTACACAAGAATTTTGGGGCATTATGGAGCCATTGGAGCAGGTTTCAGAGCTGTTTGAGCATTTCAAATGTATGTAATCACACTTTTGAGCATAATAGAAGAGGGACAAGCCATTCAAAGTTGGACCAATGAGACGTAGCCCAAGAGGGGTGAACTCCTTCATCATGTGTTTTTGTGTTATTGTTTATGGTGATTTTCGTGTTTGTTACATGATGTTGTTCAGTGTTATGTTTATGTTAATTTGCTCAAGAAATTCACATAAAAACACAAAAAAAATCTTGGTTAAACTTGCAATTTACTCCATAAATACTCAAGAACTTTGTTTATATTCTGAAGAGGAATTTAGCACAACAAAACTAATTTTCCATTCAGATCAATGGAAAAACCCTAAACATCCAAAAACCTAACCCTAGGAGATGAAGAGCCAAAACTATGGGCCTCGTTTGGGTAAATTGGTACATCAACTTCCCGATGACGTAACTTTGGCATACAATATTCGTTTGACATGCACAATACCTTGTTAGAAATATCTATCTGAGGAATACAAGTTCTGAGTGACCAACATCGGTCGCTGACCCATGCTAGTACCAATTTTCCCAAAAAAACGTCGTTTAGGACCTCAAAATGGCTATGGAAGTTCAGAACCTGAAAAAATTCCAAAAATAGTATATTATGCTAAAATTAAGGAAACTAAAAAAACTTAAAGAAACAATGGTGGCAGTCCAAGTGGAATTAGTAGGTGGCCACCAATATCCACTTGGATCAGTCCTCCCCCCTTAGGAAGCAATGGTCCCCATTGCGCTGAGTTCTTCCATGAGATGAGGAAATTCTGTTGAACTTGGTCCCCAGTGGGCCACTTGCCTTGGTGTAGGAGTTGAAAAACTTTGACAACCCGATACAACTGGATCTTTTGTTGGCGGGTGTTCCTGTTTTTCATGTCCATGATTCGATTAGTTGTGGCATGTTCCACGCAATCAGGGTTTAGCTTTGTTTGCATGAGTTTTTTTTCAATATCTGATGTGTCCAGTAATGGTGGAAAGTATGGCCGAAGGCGGTCCACATTGAACACTGGTTGCAAGCCAAGTAATGGGGGAATGTTTAGATCAAAATCATTGTATCCCACAACTTTGATAATGGTGTAAGTTCCATATCAGAGTGGTCTGAACTTCCAATGAGCTTTAGTCAAGATTTCTTTCCACAAATGCAACTAAACTTTGTCGCTCACCTGAAACTTGTGTGGCACCTTATGTTGATCATGTCGGTTCTTGTACTTAGCATTGGATCTATCCAATATGTCATGGACCTATTGGATAATGTGCTAAATTCACTCAATGAAGTTGTTCTCCTTGTAATCTTCAGATTGGACATCAGCCAAATCTGCTTGAGTAGCTACAAATGGTATGGCCACATCAATGGGACATAGTGCTTGGAATCCCAAGCCCACCTGAAAGGGAATATGGCCAGTTGAGCTATGAAGAGCCATATTATAGTTGTGTTGGACATAGGGGATGATTTTATCCCATGTGTGTGGATTCTTTGAGTTGTACATGTGTAGAATGTGTAGGATCATCATGTTGACAACCTTTGTTTGACCATTGGTTTGGGGGTGGAAAGTTGTGGACTTAGTGAGGTTGGTGTCCAATATCGACCAGAGACTTGACCAAAATGTACTGAGGAACCTGCCATCCTGATCTAAGATAATGGATTGTGGAATCCCAAAGTGTACCCACACTCGCTCAAAGAAGAGTTTAGCAATGGATTCTCCTGTGATATTCTTCATGTAGGCTACCATAATGGCCATCTTAGAGAATTTATTGACGACCACAAAACATAATCATTTCCATGTTTGGTAGAAGGAAGGCCCGACATGTAATCCATGAATATGGATTCCCACAACCGGTTAGGGGTAGGAAGCAGAATATATAGGCCTTGCTTCTGGATGGTCAGTTTGGAAATGGCATAGGCAGTGTAGGATCTGATGTACTTCCCGACATCATGTTGAAGGTTCAACCAATAGAAATACTTCTGCAGTACTTCCATTTTTTTCTTGACCCCTAAATTTCCAGTGACTCAACTCTAGTGCACTTCCCAAATCATCTTGGCACACTTGCTTGAAGGAACATAGAAGTGTCCCAAGTGGAAAAACATTGCATCCTAGAGGTGAAAATTTGGAACTTGCTTACCCTCCAGGAGCATCTAGTATGTGTTTCCGAATTCTGGATCACTTTTGTAGAGATGCAGCCAACTCTAAGTCTCATGCCCACAAGAGTTGAGCACAGTGGTTAACACCACTATCAACAGCTGGGTGAGACAGTCTGCAACATTATTGGTGCTGCCCTTCTTGTACTTTATGTTCAAATGGAATTGATGTAGGAATGTGGCCCATTTATGATGGTGATCATTCTGCAACTTCCCTTGTGTCTACATGAACTACAAAGGTCGGTGATCTGTGTGGATGACTATTTCCTTCCCCAAAATGTAATGTTTCCATTATCAACAAGTTTTCACAATTGAATACATTTCTTTTTCGTAGGTGGGATACTTTCATACTGTGTCTAAAAGTGTCTCACTGTGATATGCACTGGATGCCGCTGCTGAGTAAGTACTGCCCCAATAGCATAGTCAAAGGCATTAGTCTTGATCTCAAATGGTTGTTGCAATTCTGGTAATGTGAGCACTGGTGCAGAGCAGAGGCGATGCTTCAACTCTGCAAATTCATTTTGTTTAGATTCCAAAAGAATTTTCCCTTCATTCCTCCTCTGGTGACTTGAATCAAAGGCTAAGTGATATGAGAAAAATCGAACATGAACCTATGGTAGAAATTGGAAAGACCTAGAAAGTTTTGGAGCTATGTTACAGTGGTTGGGACTAGGCAATCCTGAATGATCTGGATCTTGGCTAGGTCCACATACACCCCTCTCTCATCAATAATGTACCCCAGATATTGAACCTAGGTCATGCCAAAAGTGCATTTCTCCAAATTGGCTCACAACTTGTGTTGTTGTAGTCTTTGGAGGACATGTTGAATGAGGTGGAGGTGCTCTTCCCAACTCTGGCTGAAGATCAGGATGTCATCCAAATACACCACCATGAATGAGTTAGTGAATGGTCGCAAGATATTGTCCATCAACCTCATGAAGGTTTCAGGAGCATTAGTAAACTTGAAAGGCATGACTAGGCATTAGAAAAGGCCCTCCTTGGGTTTGAAGGTTGTCTTCCACACATCAGAGGGTTAAATTGGTACTTGGTGATACCAGACTTCATGTCAATCTTGTTGAAATATTCCCCCCCTTGAGTTGGTCCAAAAGGTTATCAATCCGTGGGATCCGATATCTATTCTAGACAATGATATTATTCAGTGCCTGATATTCAATACAAAGTCTCCAAGTCCCATCCTTCTTCTACACCAACACGATCGGGCTCTCAGAGTGATGAAATTGACCAGATGTGACCTTTTTGCAGAAGCTCCTGAATCTTCCTCTTTATTTCATTGTTCTTCAGAACAGAGCATCGATGTAACACTTAACACTATCCATATAAAAAAAAAAAAACTTAAAAAAACTTCTTACTTTGGCAAATATAACATCATGACTACACTCTTAAGTTTCAACCCTTATATTACAGGTATTATATCATCTTAGTTATAATTGTAATATGGTTAATAAGCATATATTAACATTTTTAATTACACAATGATAAAGGTTTAAGTTTATTGTTTGTTCAACATACCTGGTATGCTTTAATATCCACTGTATTGAAAATCCAATCAATGTACAAATATTTATGGTCTTGGTTCTGATGTAATCAATCTTGAGATTTAGTTTGTGTACCACCTGGCAAGTGAATGATCTGATATTTAATACTGTGAGTAATTACACTCACCAGCCATGATATTTGTTGTAGTTTTGAGTTTAATGTGGACGACCATATGTCCCTTCTTCCCACCATTCGATGCTAATGGAGATCTACGGTGATCTCAAAGGCAGGAAGACTGACGGATAATACCCAAACCCTAACTACCAAAATCTCATTTGCTCTCGGTTCTGTGTGGCATCTTTGTCTGTAATCCTTCGAGGGTTTTGAGACTGCTAGCTCGGCTCCCTCCACTGGCGACACTACCCATTCAATGTGATTGCATGCTAGATCTTGTCGTCTAAGAGAAGTGTTCTCTGCAAAAGTAATGGAGTGTCACCTTTGCATAGAGAGTTACAGGTTCATTCAAGGTTTTTGAGCTCAGGTGATGCCTTTGGCTATTTTTATTCTATATTCATTTGCTTTCCTAGGTTTCAGTTGATTTTATTTTTGCTTGGATGTTCTTTTCTCATCCTCAATTCTTTTTTTTCCCCAGCTCGGAAAACGTTAGCCTCGACCAAAAGATTTAACCCTACAGGTATATATGATCCCTCAGATTTGTATTTTAGTTTCATTTACCAATTCAAGCATTAGTTTCAAGTTACTGTGTCTTCACTTACTGACCTGTTTGGTCATTTTTTCTTTTATACAGGTATTTTCATTCACAAAGTCAGTTCTACCACGTACTATTGTATCGAATTCATTAGAGTTAAAATTGAAGATGTTTTCTTCTTACTAGGCTTCTGCCTCGGTTTTACTGTGCTTTCATCCACACAGTGTTTTAATTTAGCTAGAACAGTCGAGGGCTTTTAACCTTGCATGATTTTCAGAGCTATGGATTAGTTTGTTGAATGTATATATATATTTCTCCATTTATAATGGTTTGCGGGCGGTGAGATTCTATCGGTCCTGAGCTTTCAGTATTGAAGGGATTCTTCTCTGCTCATGCATTTTAAGAAGAATTGTGTACATTGTAATGACATTAATGTTTTACTTATGAACGGTTTTCCCTACGGGATTATATCTTATCTCTCGGACTGTTGTTTTTTAAGATTTATTCATAGTTTAAAAGCACAGGTTCTCATTGGTGATTTATAAAGTTACTCAGTTATCTTATAGTAAAGAAATCTCATCTTGTTACAGTAATATGTTAAGCATTCAGATCCATGGGCCAGTTCATTTCATTGTTTCATATGGTTGCTATTCTTTATGAATTAACTAGTTGATAATGTAGTATTTAATTTTTGGAAATGTCTTCTATTTACCCTTGTACTGTCAATGCTATACTTTCATAAATAAGTATTATCACAATAGGAGTTTTGCTAATATCAATCAGGTGACTGGACCACCTTGTTCTTCTGTCCGTGTATAGTCTTCTTGGGTAAACAACGTATTCTGGGTTGAGGCTACGCCTCGTACCTAGAATCAATAGTTTACCCTTCCATGTTTAGTCTTACAGATTTTTTTATAAAATTTGGCTGTCCTGCCTCAAGTTCTATGGTTATGCTATTTTATCCCATGACTTGATTATTTTCTTTCACTGGCTATGATAATATCACAAGTCCCCTACAGATTCTTCTTCATGCATTGTCACTTTCACTGTCTTTTCTAAATGAATAATTCACCTATAATGTTACACAGTAACCATGCACAACTATCTTTTTGTAACAATGTTCTCTTGCCATCATTTAAATTGTACCCAATAGAAATTCTAAAGAATTTATAAATACTTTTACGGAAGACATAAATGATTACTAAATTCATAGAAAACATTAAGAACTAAGTCTTCTCATAAATTTGTAACACACATAATTGTAAATAATTTTATGGATGTCATAAATGATTACTAAACTCATAGAAACTTTAAGGACTAAGTCTCCTCATGCATTATTAACATACATAATTGTTTATTCGGTACTTGTTGGCCTTAATTGTATAAGAGTTCCTTAAGATTTTTCCCTGTTTAGAAAGTACTAAAATGCACAGATACTTATCTGATTATGTAATTTCACCACTGAGGTCCTCCCAACCTTCAAGAGAGGCGATTACAACCTCCTCTTACCCCCGTGATTCACTCTTGAAAGGTACGGGTTGACAATCATTTTCCACTATGACCTCAGGATTCCTAGTCCAGTCAGTACCAGAAATTCCTCAGGAATGTTGAATGATTTCCACTGGTCTCTACCAGCTCAGGAAATTATCCACTCTCTTCCTTAGTCTATGAACATAAACCCCATTCCTTAGTCTCTTATCCCCATAGGAGCAGGTAACTGTTCAAATTGTCCAACCACCTTTCAGTTCTTGGAATACTTTTACCATCAGATTTTTTTTACTTTTTATGGAACTACTTTCCATAACCAATTCTATTTTCCAAAATAATAAAACAAATAAAATTTTCCAAAAGTGATAATTTTTTTAGTATTTTCTTTTAAAATAATAATTAAAATTTCATTTTACTAGTTAACAACTAGTTACTGCCAAATCCAACTATTACAACCGATAGATTGGTCCACTGGGTAGTAACGCACCTAGGTTCAGATCGATGGAGTGCTTGACTTGACAGTGCAGAGGCACCCCTGCAGGTGAGGTGAATATGTCCTTATACTCCTCCATTACCTTGTCCATCTATTGTTGTCATGCAGAGGAGCCTTGTCTGGAGTTCGTGGCCACAATCTTCTTCTTTCCCTGAGAGCGGATCATAAGGAAAAAAAGATTTCCTAGTTTGGGAAATGAGCTCACTATATTGCTTCGTAGTGATCAAAGAGATGGAGGTATGTGGTGCTACCTCTGATATCACGTATAAATTATTTTCCAAAGTAACAATAAAAGAGCAAGGAGGAGACTCATACACAACATGTCGCATCCACAAGTATGGTTGGTCTTGTTGGGTGTGGAGACTGATTATCTTGTTTATTTTGTATCACAGCGTTGGACCTTGCCTTAACAGGATGGAAATGCGCCGTAGTCAAATGCGCACGGGTGGTCCGGTATTCTTGTTCATGGAGCCCCACAGTGGGGTTTGAGGGGTAGTGCCATTGCATGAATGTAAAATTTCATTGTAAAAGTATAGTAGTTTCTAGTCAATCTGGGCTGTTCATTATGCAGATGATCTAACGATATAAGTTATGTTTAGTTTAGGGTTTTTTACCCTAGAAGGAACCCCTCGCTTTTATGAGGGTATCGTTTTGTGGCTGTAGATTATATGTGCATTCTCAGAGTGAGAAACAGATAGGGAGACTATGAGAGAGAAAAGAGGATATTATAGCGGATCTGCTATAGGTTGTGTCTCTTTATTTTGCTGGATAATAGAAAGGAAGGACTGGCTGTTTGGGGTGGACGTAGCCCAAACTGGGTAAACCACGTATATATGTGTCTCTTTGGTTTTATGTGTTTTGTGTGCTTGTATTTTCCGCATATTTTATGTGTTGCATTGCTCTGTAATATATATTTTTTTAACAACTGGTATCATAGTCGAAGGTCTATTTGGCTGATAATATTGTAGGAAGGAAGGGTTCCTGGTTTGAGTGGGAGTAATGGCTTAAGATGGTAAGTTCAGGGTCAAGAAATTTAATGGCCAAAACTTCCCACTGTGGAAGATGCAGATGGAAGATTATCTGTATCAAAAAGATCTGTACCTACCATTGAGCGGAAAAACAAAGAAGCCGACACCTATGACAGACGTAGAATGGGAGATTCTTGATAGAAAGGCACTCGAAATAGTACGGTTGTGCCTTGCGGCGTCAGTAACCTTCAATATTTTGAAGGAAACAATAGCAGAGGGTTTGATTAAGGCATTGGTGAAACTATATGAAAAACCCTCGGCCTCAAACAAGGTATTTCTTATGAAATGTTTATTTAATATGAAGATGTCGGAAGGTGGATTTGTTGCAAACCATTTAAATGATTTTAATAAAGTTACCATTCAATTAAGTTCTGTAGGGGTAAAATTTGATGATGAAGTTAGAGCTCTGTTATTTTTGTGCTCATTGCTAGAAAGTTGGAATGGTTTAGTTATGGCCATTAGTAACTTTGTCTCTGGATCTAGTAATTTAAAGTTTGATGATGTTGTCGGTGCTATCCTTAGCGAGGAAATGCAACAGAAAAGCTCCAGTGAGACATCGGGTAATGCTTTGAGTGCAGAGTCTAGGGGAAGAAGAATGGAAAGAGGAAAGAGCTATGGATATCACAGTAAATCAAGGAAAGGCAAATCTAAGTCCAAATCATGGATAGTGTGCTGGAAATGCAGAAAGAAAGGACACCTAAAGAAAGACTATAGATCTTGGAAGGGAAAAGAAGGAGATGTGCAACAAGAAAAAAATCATGAAGCAAATGTGTCAGGTGATGTGTTACAAGATGATTTGATTCTTTCTTTAGAAAATGTTATTGATTCCTAGGTAGTAGATTCAGGGGCCTCATTCCATGCCACACCTGATAAGAAATATTTTCATGACTATGTTCAAGGAGATTTTGGACAAGTCCATTTGGGTGATGATAAACCTTGTAAAATTGTTGGAATGGGTAAGGTTCTTGTAAAAAAAAATGGAAACCAATGGATATTAAAGGAGGTAAGGCATGTTCCAGATCTGAAGAAAAATCTGATTTCAACAGGGTAGTTAGGCCGTGAAGGTTGTGTGACAAATTTCACAGATAAAATTGGAAGGTCACCAAAGGAGCCCTGGTAATAGAAAAAGGTGAAAAGGTTGGTACATTGTATTTATGCAATGGTATTTCTAACTTTGTTAATGCTTTAAATTCCAAAGGAGTAGATGCATCATTATGGCAACATAGGCTCGGACACATGAGCGAGAAGGGGATGAAGATTCTTCACTCAAGAAATTTTTTTCCAGGTTTGAAGAATATTGATTTGGATTTCTGTGAGCATTGCATTTATGGAAAACAGAAGAGAGTCATATTTCTCAGAGTTGGGAAAGAAAAGAAGAGCGAAAAACTAGAGCTTGTGCATACAGATGTATGGGGACCTGCTCATGTATCATCTCTCGGTGGCTCTCGTTATTATGTTACTTTTATTGATGATGCAACTAGAAAGACTTGGATTTATTGTATTCAAAATAAATATGATGTATTTGATACTTTCAAGAAATGGAAAGCTTTGGTTGAGAATAAGACAGGAAAGAAGTTAAAGTGTCTTAGATTAGACAATGGAGGTGAATATTGCAGCAAAGAGTTTGATAGGTATTTTTCAGAGCATGGAATTCACAGAGAGAAGACAGTTGCAAGAACACCACAAGAAAATGGTGTGTCAGAAAGGATGAACAGAACAATCATGGAGCGTGAAAGGTTGTTACACAAAATTGTGTCACTATCTTTGCAATCCCTCGTCTCATACATTGGAGGACTATTCCCGTGACCTGTGAACAGTAAAATGTCCTGGAAACACGTTAATGGCATCCTTCTGCATAAGGACAAGAATTCTCTTGAAGAATAATTCCTCTGGAAAACCCTAAAAATCCATGTTTTGGCATTGGTGCGGGTAGCCAGTTCATCCCTCGCACAAATGGGGAAAAAGCACACTAGTGGGCGTGCCAGTTGGTGCTTTGTCCCTGTGTCATACCGCGCCAAGCCTTTTAAGGATTTTTTTTTTAACAATAGAAGGCGAAAGTTTGGTTCCAACAACTTCATAACGGATCACCAAAATGTGGTTGGGTTGTTTTCCTCCGGATCTCCCTGATTAGGAAGTGGTTTTCCACCTCTTATGGAATCTTCCTAAGAGATAGGACTCTCCCCCATGATTATAGGGAGCCTAACCTCTCCTCCCTCTATAAAAGCTTGCCCTCTCTATTTTCTAGCTAGCTGAACTTGTGGAAAGAAAACTATAGCTGGGTGACTATTGAGAGCAGAGCGGAGGAGAACCTCGTAAGAGAGAGAGCTTTTTCCAGATTCCTGACAGGCTTTGTTGAGACGTGCTCCGCTGCAAGCCCCGCCGAAGGAAGATCATAGCGTCAGAGCATTTGTTTGTAATCTCCCTTTTTGTCATCTTTAATATAAGTAACTCTGATTTTGGTTCCATTCGTGTGTCTACTCTTTTATGTAATGCAACAAATTATATCTTCTCTGACTAATATATAGTTACATGCTTTAAGTATTACGTTGTATGTCATCATTTCTCTGCATGTGTACAGGTGTCCGGACATGGTGAATGAAAGGACTGTGATCTGTAAAGCTAGGGATGAAGAGCACCACTTCTTCCTCGACAACAATAGTGTGGGGTTTGAGGTAGGCTACTTATCGCGATCTTTTCCCTTCTTGTAACTAGGAACCAATGTCATTACGTGTTTCGATTGTTGCTAGACCCACTCTAGGGCTAGTGGGATCACCTCTGTCCGTAGAGGGGATTTACCGCCTCAACAATTTGGCGACTCCGCTGGGGATCAGTGGGAGTTAGTCCTTCCTCCATTTGGGTTGTTTTTTGGCTTTTGATTGATTATTCTACTTTTCTGGTTCACCTTCCTTGGTGTTAAACCCTTGTTTAGCCCCCAGAAGACCAGATCCAGTCTCTATTTGTCCTTTTTTCATTTTTTTCTAGGGTAAACTGGCTTGGCGCGGGTATACTCTTGACAATCACGCCAACTGGAATTAGTTGCTAGTTAGGCCCCCATGCCAACCATTGTTTGGTGCAGATTACAACCAAACAGGTGTGCCAACCCTACTTGGTATTAGGGTTTTCTTGTTATTGTTTTTTCTGAGCTTGAATTTTGGTCCTGGTTCACTTTTTATGATTGCTTGAGTGCTTTGAAGTCATTTTTTACTGTGTTTAGCCCCTGTTCTCCAGTTTTTTTCCTTTTTCTATCATTTTTGCATTCTATCCCTAGGGCTTCTAGGTGCTTCAGTGTGCTAAGCCTCTCGTGGGAGTTTTGGGTCTTTGCTTTCTCGGTCAACTTCGTTTTTTCTTCTTTGCATTCATTTTGCTGGATTCCATTGAATCATTGCGTTAATTGAGTGATTTTCCTCTCTTTCATTCAGTTTCACTTTGTGTTACTCCAAGCCTAGATTACATGGTTTGATTGAGTCTCTTTTGAGATTCTTCTTCTCTTTGGGGGATTTCATCATCGGTTTGAGTCTTGATTATGTGCGTTTGGATTGAGTGAACTTGTTCGTTTTAACTCTCTCTTTGTCATTTCTAGAATTGGTGTTTTCATTAGTTTTTCATTCATTTAGTGCATTTGCTCTAATATATTGAAAAATACAAAAACAATATCTTTTGCATTTGGTTTGGCGTAGTGAAAATTGAAAGCTCTTTCGCATTACTAGTGTTATATAACTCTAGAGAGAAGTTTTCTAGTTTCATTAGCTTGCATTGGAAACAGTAGTGGATGTTTTTGTGTGTTCATTTTGTTGTCATTTGAAAGCTCTCAACTCTCCTGTAGATAGCTCTTCATTGAACAAAATGATATTTTGTGGCATGTAATTTGCAACTAGAGGTTTTATGAGATCCAACATTCGACAGGGCCTTGAAATTGAAACGTAAATTGAATATCAACTTTAAAATTTACTAAATTAACCTAAGGCAACATTGAAACTTAACAGAACATCTAGTATTCTAAGGTAGAGACGTGTTTCGACGTCTTTAAGCCCAGCAGTTGTCGCTCGCCATCTGGCTACAGACAACGCTAGTACGGACTTGTGCTCCCCGTACTGTCACGTATATAAAGGGAGACCCCATTAGGTTTCAAATCAATTACCTGTAGGAAGCTGAGTCTGCCACCTTTTAATCGTGATACACTGGACACAACATTCAGGGAGATTACCTGCACGTACGTCAAGTCCTTGGTTGATTTCTCTTTCATTTTTACCAAGGTGTATATGGTAGTTCACGGATATGTGGTACACCCATTTACTTAGATTACCAGAGCAGTCGTTTTGATCTTTACTGACTCCCTAAACTTGAAAAAATCATCAAGCGCTTGTCCTTTCATGCTTGTTTCCAAACTGAAAGTGATAGAGTCATATTTTACTCATTTCTAGACTCTTAAAACATGAAAAAATAAAATTTCCAGTTTCAATGTGGTAAAATTAATCACCTACGATCACACGCCCATTTAGAGATTGATTTTTCGGTCTGTTTTTGTTTGCCTTAGTTTTTGCCCGTGTGTCTTTGTTTTTGATCTCTTCTTATTTTTTGCTATAGTCATAGTGGCGGAACCATCAGTTTCGTCTTCTGTTAGTCCTTATACAAACGATTCATCATAGGTCTCCCAGTCCTCTGCTGAGTATCAGCAGCCCGTTGTATCCAAGTTTCCCGACGGGGGACTTGTTATATCTGAACTTCCCTTTGGAGGACCAGTTGACTTCAATTGGCCCTTGTCCAATGCTTGGTTTGGATTTGGAGTAGGGGAACAGTTCCCTCCTCTTACATCGGGATCACCCTTTTTGGCTGCTGTCATACCTCCTAGTCCCTGTCGTCTTTTAGAAGATCTTACGACAGGGTTAGATATGGACTCATCTAGTCCTTCTCCTAGTGAGGGAATTCCTACTTATGGTGAATATTACCAGATTTTTCCTGAAGAAATCCTCGAACCTTCTGTTATGTCTTCACCTGGTCCAACGCTCCCAGCTGGATATAGGTCTTGAAGTCAGGTCATGGCCACTATTTCCTCTATGGGAATATCGACTCCATCCACAAATCTGACCATTCCCTCGTTAGGGATGTCGCCATAGACATCTCTCATGACATCTCCTTTTGTCACATCAGCACCTGTTAGACCTACTGTCTGCATGGCTACGTCTACACCTGTTGTCACTACTTAGTTAACTAGGACCTCGTCAGTTCCTGAAGACGTTTATATAGCTTTCGCCATTCCCGAGAACATTTCTCCTGAGGAGTATCGGTTGTCTTTACAGCCTTCGATGTCCGAGGTTGGTCAGTCTTGTCAAGACCTTAATCTTCCTTACTTTTCCCATTATGGAGCGGATGGTGCCCTGATTTACGTATTTCCATATCAATATGATGAGCAGGGAAACCCCCTTTGTTTTCTTGCTCATGAGGCTTATCAGTATATTAACGGTTTTCTATCTACCTAGCCTGGGCAACCTTCTAATCAAAAAGGCCAACCCTTTAAGGGAAAACCTTTGTTTCAGTAAGGATATGCTTCTGGCCCACAAGGAAAACCCTTCTAGGGACAACCTTCGGCCCAGCAAGGGTATGCGTACGACCCGCAAGGACAACCCTTACAGGGACAACCTTCGGGCCAACAGGGATTATTTTACGGCCCGCAAGGGTAGTCTTACAACCCTCAAGGTCAACCTCTGCAGCCTCACCCTATGGTCCCAACCAGGGCAACCTCAAGGACTAGCAGGGCAACCGAGGTATCAACCTAGACCACTATACGGTCCTGGGGGGAAAAACCATCCTTCTCAACCTTTGGTGCAACCTTAGCAGCCTCATTTTCTGATTGGTTAAAATGTTGCATAGCCAGGGCCATCTTATGGTCTTGTCACAGGTCAACCTGGTTATCAGGCACAACTTGGCCCACTCCCGCCATCAGGCCAACCTGTTCAACCAGGGCAACCTGGTGTCCCTCATCAGCCAGGTCAACCTGTTCAACTAGGGCAACCTGCACAGCCAGGTCAACCTGTTCAACCAGGACAACCTGCACAACCTGTTAACCTTGCTCAACAGCCGATCTATTATATGCCACAGTCAAATCCACCTGTGTGCCCGACTTATCTAACTCAATAGGGCCCCACTTACCAGTAGCCCGTTCGATCCCAAGGTGGCTATTACCTTCAAGGTCAGTCTCGACCGGTTTACAACCTGCCTCAAGGTTCTGGTTATTACCCTCAACAATGAGGCTATACTTATACTCCATACACTACTCAAACGAGGCCCACGTATAATCAGAATCAATACCCTGGTTATCAACCCCTGTATCCTGGTTATCAGCCGCCGTATCAGCCTCATTATCTGGCTTATACCCCTTATGGTAATAATATTTGAGGACAAAACCAATGGGGGCAGAGTTATGCTCAACTAGGATGGAGTACAGGTATAGGTCCTTATCGGGGACTTGGCATGCCTTTTAATCCTCAATTACCTTTTCTTGCCACGTTGGAGTTACTGGATGTATCCAAATTGACCAATGATCCGATTCTTCATAATCCATATTGGCCTCTGGTTTCGAAAAAGGTGCCTGGTGATTGTCCTAAGTTTGAGGGTAAATCTGGAGAAGACCCCCTAGCACATGTCATGACATACCACTTGTGGTGTTCTTCGAATTCTTGGATAGATGACTTGATTCGTCTACGTCTTTTCCAGCACACTCTCACCGATGCTGCTGCTAAATGGTATATATAGCTGCCCCATGGTATTTTTCAAGATTTTAATACTTTAGCTATGGCATTCCTGACGCATTTCCAGTTACCGGTTCATTACGAAGCTGGGACGCATCTCCTGACATCTATGAAACATGATAAAGCCACTCATATTTCAGATCACATTCACGAGTGGAGACGTCTTCGTCGTCTGATCAAGTTTGAAATTCCTGATCAGCTTCTAACTCACTGGTTCACTACCTCCTTTATCAACAAGATTGCACAAGACATCGCTATGGGGGAATGTGTAACCGAGGAACAAGCCATTGCTCGTGCCCAGTACCTCGATTTAGTGTACTCTCAGTCCAGCATGTTATATGACATCTTGAATGATGCCCCATGACCAGGGACCTCTAAAGCGTTGACTACTCCTTCAGTAGACAGTGTTATTGGTTCCATCTCTCAGACTTCTCGCAAGTCTTCCAATGGGAAGAAAAAATCGAATTATTCCAATAATTCTGCTCCTCAGACTACCCCAGATTCTGGTAAGACCGAGAAATTCAACGCCATTCAGACTAATCCTATGGACGAGAATTCCAAAGGGAAGAAGAAGGGCAAAGGCAAATCCAAATCCGATTCCCCAAAACCAGAATCGTCCAAACCACGTGCTGATGATGGTTCACAACGCAAACTGAAGTACCCTTGCCTGATCTGTGATGAAGACCACTACACCAAAGATTTTCCTTGATGATCCGAGGTTAGTCAAGTTCTTAAGGGATCTAAGGGAACTCAGCAGACCCAGATGGTCGAGCAACCTTCGCCATCTGCACCGTTTGGGTCTCAGGCTTTCATGATGAATGGTGTTGCACCTGTTTCTATTGCCACTCGATTGAAGGATTATGCCGGATCACGCCAGGCAGCTAGGAAGGAAGTCGTTGATGGCCCTCCTCCCCCGCCTGCCTCTGGTCCTCTTGAAATTGAAAGGCCTAGTGTTGAACCCATTGTACGACCACCTTCCAAAGGTGTTCTCCGAAAGTCTTCCTATAATCCGAACGCTCATGCTGCTCAGCATTACAGCATTGTTGAGGATTTGGCACATGCACCTTCCGTGATGTTCGCGTTGGAAGTACTTCAGAGTTGTCCGTCTCAACAGAAAGCTTTGTTATATGCGATCGGCGGAATTGATCCTACCAATTCTAGCCTTCTCACCTTCAATCTAGGGAATTTTTTCCCCCGACTTCCGCATCAGATTGCACTCGTTATACAAGTAAGTATTAACGACGTCAATATTCACAGAGCCATTGTGGACAAAGGTGAATCTACCTGTGTTATGTCATCTTCTTGCTAGAAGGCCATTGGCTCTCTATCCCTCACTTCATCTCCCAATGCCCTTGAGGCATTCGATGGAAGGGAATCAAAACCCTTGGGTGTTCTCGTGAGTCTACCGATTACATTGCAAGGTAAGACAGTCAACATCGAAGTGGAAGTTGTTGATGCTAAAATCAACTATAATCTTTTACTCGGTCGCATTTGGACCCACGCCATGTTGTGCGTTATATCCACCCTCTTTCAGCTTTTGAAGTTTCCACATGAGGGCAAGATTATTACTGTTGGTAAGTTGTCTTTCTTTACCTCATCCTTCGAGAACAACGTGCCATACATGGATCAAATTCCTAATCCCCCCAATAGTATAGGACCTGGTCTTTTCAAGGACCCCATTCTCATGGGTATTTTTCCCATTCCACCACCGAACACCATTCAAGTCAATATGATATCTAGGTCGGATGACCCTTGGATCATCCCTTCTCCTAAACAAGTTGTCTCTTTTGGAGAATCAATGCCTCTGACCCCGGTTGAAATCAATTATTGTGAGATCATTGCCGCATCAGATCCTCCTCCTACTAATAATGCTCCTTTGAGCATGGCTTTTGATTTTTATTCACAATCCCCTTGGCTCGACGATGCAGATTTTCCCAATCCTTTGAGAGAAGTTTTTCCGTCTGACGAAGCTATCATGGAGACTATGTCTCTCGAAGATATTCCGTGGAGTGATGGACATCATCGTTCCTCATTTATGCCTAGCATGGGGGCAATGTCTAATTGTCTCAAGCATTTTTCATTTGGTTCTCCCACTCCTGATCCCGCTCCTTTGAGCTCGATGGAGCATAGTTCCTGTTCTTATGTCAAGCTCCCTAAACAATGAAACAAGTTGGTTTGAGGACAATTCTTTTAAGTGTGTCAACCTCGTTAAAACAATGAAACAAGATCCCATTCAATTCACGGTTTTTTAGATTTAGAAAAATTCATTTTGAGTCTCTTACTCTTGTGTTTTGAACCTTCACTCCATTTCCTATGGACTGAAGCTTGGGGGGCATGTACACCTCGAATTGAGTCATCATGCTGGGGGAATGCCTATTTTTTCAGGCATAGTTTGCGTTTATGTTTTTAAGCTTGTGTAAAAATAAAACATGTTGGTTTGATGCATTGTGTGAACTTTTAACTTTTTCATTGGGTCGTTATTTATGTAGATTATTTAGCTGATACATTAGATAACATTGTATTAGACATTTGCATAAGATGTAAAAACATCATCATATGTAAACAAGATCCATGTAGAAAATATATGTATATATATATGTCGAGTGTTTGCAACATGTGCATCATATAAAACCCAAATATACATTTTTGTTTCAGTTACATCCAGAGACAACATTTCTCTCAAAAAGTATGCATATAAAAAGCCTAGGCGACTAATCAGCATGGTGCTCATGGTATCACATCACTGCCCGCACCAACCACCTCAGTAAGCGGCAGAGTCGACTCGGCACCCCTACAGTGTGCCTCTGATAAGTCAAGGGAACATCAACTAGACAAGCATAGTCCAGAACTCCGCGAGAAATCCCCTCTAGGTTCTGCACAAGCTCATCCCCCTCGCCCCCCTCACCTTGAGGGTCATAAGCGAGAGGAGTCCTCCTCGCCATTGGTGAAATTCCAGCGGGCCTCTCTGGGCCAACATCTGCATACATATAGGATCAGCTGTTAGAATATGCATGTATACCAAAAAATCATAAAACTCATAAAATTAAAAGGAGTCTTACCCAGCTCCTCATCCCAGATCTCTCCTTCTGGGAGTAGAAGGTCTGGGTCTCTAGTGAAATCAGTGCCCGCATAGGGCCAGTCCTCTAGGATGATCAGATGTCATCGGAGCCATCCAAAGAACTCGAGCCACCATGACATCTGCTGGCTTCCCCCTGCCCTGGGCATAAATGCTACCCATCGAGCCATCTTTGGCTCTCTCAATGGTGGATCCGGGACTATAGCCCCCTGGCCCTGGAAGATAGGTAGTCGCTTCAGGAAGAAAGATACCAAGATGGACCCATATCCAAACTGTTTTAGTTTGGTATTTTTGCTTTTGGTCAGTTGCCGTTTGATATTCATAGTCACGGATATAGCCCAGTCAAACAATGTTGGGTTCATGCATTCTGATGCGAGAAGGAGCCGTGTCTTGGTAGCTTTGCGTGGTGCCTGCAACCCCGCAGCCTGCGTAATATTATGTAGCACTACTCTGAGTGCTAGATCAGGAATGGTATGAATGTCTACCTTTCTGCTACTTGACCATTTGCGTGCCCCTGTGCACACTCTTTCCATGACCATTGTCATGTTTTCACCTAAGTGCCTGGTGCCAGTCAAGATAGGAACTAGACCCCTGCGTGATAGTCCAGTGATGAAGTATACATCGGACACTTCAAGGTCAAGTACTTGATATCGAAGTTTAAACTTCTCTTCGTCCTCATACTAGATACTTATCAGATATTGCAGTAATTTGGGCTGAGCCCAGAGACATGGCCTTAGGAATAATTTCTTCAAACCGCAATTTCGAAGAGCATTCATGCACTGCTCATTACCCATTGCCAACTCATCTTCCTCACTGTGCTCTCTTTCTTTCCATTCAATCACCATTTTGCTGCATACCTGCATCAATTTGGTCATAAAAACATTGTAAGATCCCCTGGGCACTTCAAAAAACAATTAATTGGCTCAATTTTTTGTTAAATTTGAGCGGAATATTAGGTTGCGCAGTTGGCACGACTGTTTTGCTGACAGTCGCGCCACCTAGCGCGCCACCTGTGAGAAAAAGGGTCGGTTGGCGCAGGTCCGTGCTGCATACCTGCGCCAACCGCAAAGGCACTAAATTTTCAATTCCTCCCCTCAGGGATACCAAATGATAGTTAAAATCTATGAAATATGGCTTAAAATATGGCTTATGGAAGCGGCTCTTACCTGAAGAAGACGGGACCCGATTTCATGCACTGGATTGTTCGCAGTCGTCACTGCAAGATCACAACAAAAATGGCTCACTATCACTCTGCAAAGAGGTAAAGAGGTAAAAATTAAATATGCTTTCACCTTTGGTAATATTTATAACTTTTGAAAATCAAAATTAGGTTTTGGGACTTGTTTTTCCGATATTTTACTATATTTTTGTCGAAAAATGGGTTTTACACTTGCTTTTTGTGCAGCGATAGGTTTTCACACGATTAGGATGACAACACGAGTTGTATTTTATAATTTTTCAGACACGGTAAAAAGACAAAAAATTCACTATTGGAGTCACCTTTCAGCTCTTTTCTGACTCTCTAAACTGAAAAGATTGCCGAGTCGCTTGTCGTTTTGAGCTCGTTAAATTGGCTGTGAAACGACATCTACCCAGTATATGTTTACCCCTTTTTCAGGTTGGGATAGATTATTTATGAAAAAGGAATACCCTAGCCTATTGCGACTAGGAGGTTCTCTCAGACATAGTTTTCTACCTTTTCGGATTTGGGGGACTATCTACGAAAAGGGACTACTGGATTTTTCTTTTCCATTGTCTTTTCAAACTCTCTAAACATGAAAATATGTTGAGTTCTTCCTTTGTCAGACTCGTTAAAAACTGATGACATCGAATTCTGTCATAATGATGTCACTCAAGTTCCTCCTCCCTAGGGCTCGTTAAATGTACTAGGTTGGATTTGTCCAAAGGACAAACTTATATTGCAAGCACATGCTACCCCCTTCAAGCTTGTTTTCAAAAATAATTGGGGTACTCACCAGAAATGGTGGGGGAAAATGGAACCAGTATTATAGTCGTGTCGGTAGTATGTCGCTCTTGAACATGGCACTTGTCTGCATTCGTGTCAGGTTGGGGACATGTCATCTCATTATCTGCTTGCCTCCATGGGTTTGGGTAATCTCTTTTGACCATTCATCTGCTCTTTGCCACGTCACCATGACCTCAGATCCTTTGATGTAAAATACTGCCAAATCCATTGTTGTGCCAACGATATGTTCAAGAGAAGTTGGCCTCTGCAGTTTTCAACCTCCCTCTGATTCTCTATTGGTCTTAATTCACAAACATTATGTCCCTCTGTCTCGTGTCGATGATGTGGGAAACATTATGGCCCACCTTCGATCAAGGTCACTTCTTTTAGACTTCAACTCATTATCCAGGAAGCTGATCTAGAGACTCCCTTCAGGTACCTTGGAGCTTGCATGCCTCAATGGCAGGTTCTTTGGATTCGATGCAAGGTTTTCATTATTGGCCTTTGATCGGATGATTCTGCAGGTGTTTGACGCCATCTCACTATTCACATTCCGTGGATTGTACCTATTGTACCTTGAGCCATCGTCATTATTGGTGGTTCCTCTCGCATATGTTAACGGCTTTCATCATTGGCTGGTAATCAGACGATGTTCTTGCATGTTCGACTTTAGCTCACATATTCGCATGCTCGAACTTGTACTTGGTTTGGGTCGAGATGGAGCGCAAGACCCTGGATTTTGTCTGATAAACATCCAGGCTACAGATTCTTTATGGATTATTATGATTCATTACATGACTCATTCAATTGGATGGTTGCGACCATACCTGAGTCTACTTGTTGATCCTTATTTACTGGATGTCTGCGTCCATACCTTGGATCCCGGTTTTTGTACACTCTATTGTGGATGGTTGCGCCCATACCACATATCATGTATCAGAGATGTCAGTTGTATTTGTATTTACAGGTTTTCCGACAGCAATGTTTTCAGCTGGGTGCATTCTCATAAATCATTTCACCCCTCCCTCTCTCTCGGACCTCATGCTTTAGGGGGCATATGTTACACAACATTTTGTCACCGTCCCTGCAATCCCTCATCTCGTACATTGGAGGAATATTCCCGTGACCTGTGAATAGTAAAATGTCCTGAAAACACCTTAATGGCATCCTTCTGCATGAGGACAAGAATTATCCTGAAGAACAATTCCTCTAGAAAAACCTAAAAATCCATGTTTTGGCATTAGCGCGGGTAGCCAGTTCATCCCTCACACCAATGGGGAAAAAGCACACTAGTGGGCGTGCCATTTGGCACTCTGTCACTGTGTCATACCCACGCCAAGCCTTTTAAGGAATGTTTTCAACAATATAAGGCGGAATTTTGGTTCTAACAACTTCAGAACGGATCACCAAAATGAGGTTGGGTTGTTTGCCTCTGGATCTCCCTGATTAGGAAGTTGTTTTCCACCTCTTATGGAACCTTCCTAAGAAGTAGGACTCTCCCCCATGATTATAGGGAGCCCAACCCCTCCTTCTCCCTCTATAAAAGCCTGCCCTCTCTATTTTCTAGCTAGCTAAACTTGTGGAAAGAAAAATATAGCTGGGCGACTATTGAGAGCAGAGCCGAGGAGAACCCCGTAAGAGAGAGAGCTTTGTCTAGATTCCCAATAGGATTTATTGAGATGCGCTTCGCTGCAAGCCTCGCCGAAGGAAGATCATAGCGTCAGAGCATTTGGTTGTAATCTCCCTTTTTGTCATCTTTAATATAAACGACTCTGATTTTGGTTCCATTTGTGTGTCTACTCTTTTATTTAATGCAACGAATTATATCTTCTCTGACTGATATATAGTTACATGCTTTATGTATTACGTTGTATGTTGTCATTTCTCTGCATGTGTACAGGTGTCCAAACATGGCGAACGAAAGGACTGTGATCTGTCAAGCTAGGGACGAAGAGCACCGCTTCTTCCTCGAAAAAAACATCGTGGGATTTGAGGTAGGCTACTTATCGCAATATTTTCCCTTCTTGTAACTAGGAACCAACGTCATTGTGTGTTTCAATTGTTGCTAGACCCACTCTAGGGCTAGTGGGATCGCCTTTGTCCGCAGAGGGGATTTACTGCCTCAACAAAGGTGCATGAGAATGCATGCAACATTGCCTTTACAATTTTGGCCAGATGCTGTATATACTGCTATTTATCTAATAAACAGAGGGCCTTCAAGTTCGTTGGATGGTGGTATTCCATAGGAAGCATGGACAGGTAAAAAGGTAAACTACTCTTTTTTAAAGCCTTTTGGCTGTGAGGCCTTTGTCCATATTAATAAAGAAAATAGAACAAAGCTAAAGGAAAAATCAAATATATGTACTTTTATTGAATATGGTGTTAATGATTTTGTTTATCACTTATATGATTATGAATATCACAAAATCATTAGGAGCAAAGATGTAATATTCAATGAAAAGGTCTTGTATAATAATTAGTTGCAGGAAAATAAACGGGAAAAAGAAAACAAGGAATACATAGTTCTTGATGAGATCACTGCAAAATTAAAGGTTCCTGAAAATAATAATAATCAACAACCACAACAAAAACAACCACCACAATAACAACAGGCACCTCAAACACCTAAAATTGGTGTTCGAAGGTCTACTAGGATAAGTAGACCCCTTGAACGATACTCTCCTTCATTATATTATTTATTGTTGACTGATTCTGGTGAACACGAATGTTATGAAGAAGCAATGCAGGTTGAAACCAGTAAGAAGTGGGAGCTAGCCATGGAAGAAGATATGGACTCCTTAATGCATAACTAGACTTGGGACTTAGTCAGGTTGCCTGCAGGTAAAAATCCATTGCAGAATAAATGGGTTTACAGACTGAAGGAAGAATATGGAGGAAAACAAAGTTACAAAGCTAGACTTGTGGTGAAGGGGTTTGCACAGAAGAAAGGTATTGATTTTGATGAAATATTTTCTCTTGTTGTTAAGATGAATTCAATCAGAACTATTTTAAGTCTTGTAGCAGCGGAAGATTTACATCTTGAACAGTTAGATGTAGACAACATTTCTCCATGGGATTTGGAGAAGGGTCTCTCTGTGAACAACCAGGAGAGAATATGAGGTCGAAGGAAAGAAAAAATTAGTGTACGTTAAAGAAGAGCTTGTATGGCTTTAAAACAAGCTCCAAGAGTGATAATCTCAAATTCCCAAATAATTTAATATGCGAACAAGGTTATACTAGATGTCCACTTTGTTCATTGTGTTTGCTCCCAACAAAACAAAATGATGGCGGCTATATTGTATTGTTATTGTATGTAGATGACATGCTTGTTTGCGGTGTCTAACATCTGAGAAATAAATGTGCTCAAAAATTAAGCGATTCATTTGCAATGAGGGATTTAGGGCTAGAAACAAATCCTTGGTATGAAATAATAGAATAGGAAAATAATAAATTAAACTTATTTGTCTCTTTGAAGGTATAAAAGTCTTCAGAATAATTTAACATACAATACGGAATAAACAGAGTTAGTACACCTTTTGCTAGCTATTTCAAACTTAGTAAGGAGATGTGCCCCAAGACCCAAGAAGAAATGGAATATATGTCTAAAGTTCCATATGCATCAGCAGTTGGAAGCTTAATGTATGCAATGGTCTACACAAGGCCTGATATTGCACATGCAATGGGAGTTGTAAGTAGGTACATGAACAATCCAGGAAAAGAACATTGGATGGCAGTGAAATGGATTCTCAGATATTTGAAAGGTACCACAAATCAAGCATTATGCTTTGGTGGTACAAACATTGCTCTATAAGGATATGTTGATGCAGATATGACAGGTGACAGAGATAACAGGAAGAGTACTACAGGATATGTATTTACTGTAGGTGGAATAACCGTTAGTTGGGTTTCAAAAATCCAAAGTGTTGTTGCACTTTCAACAATAGAAGCAGAGTATGTTGCTGCCACAGAGGCTAGTAAAGAAATGATTTGGTTACAAAGGTTTATGGATGAATTGGGTAAGAAGCATGATATGGGGACGTTATACAGTGATAGCCAAAGTGCCATTCATCTTGCAAAGAACTCATCATTTCATTCCAGGACTAAACACATACAACTCAAGTAACATTTCATACGGTCAGTGTTGGAAGATGGAAAGTTGAAGCTAGAAAAGATACACACTAGCCAGAGTCCTGCAGGTATACTTACAAAAGTTGTAACCAGGGAGAAACTGAGAATATTCTCAGTTTCAATTAGTCTTCAAGGATGACGATGAAGATGAGAAATATCTAGATCCAAAGAGGAGTCATTGTCCAGCAAATGAAGCAGCGGTGGAGTTTCTACAATCAGTCTCCAAGTGGGAGATTGTTGGGTGTGGAGCCTGATTATCTTGTTTATTTTGTATCACAGCGTTAGACCCCTATACCTTGATGGGGGCGGCAACGCCACCCATAATTAAACACTGCCTGGGGGCTCCAGGGGGGGCAGCTGCGAATTTATGGAGCCCCCCCTGGTGGGGGGTTTCAGGGCAGTGCCCCTGAAGCTAAAAACAGATGTAAAATTACCTTGTAAAAGTATAGTAATTTCTAGTCAATCTGGGTTGTTCATTAGGTAGATGATCTCACGGTAAAAGTTATGTTTAGTTTAGGGTTTTTTTTCCTAGAAGGCAACCCCTCGCTTTTATGAGAATATTGTATTGTGGCTGTGGATTGTATGTGAATTCTCAGAGCGAGAAATAGATAGGGATACTATGAGAGAGAACAGAGGATTTTACAGCGGATCCATTGTAGGTTGTGTCTCTTCATTTTGCTGGATAATAGAAAGGAAGGAATGGTTGTTCGGGGTGGACGTAGCCCAAATTGAGTGAACCACCTATATCTGTGTCTCTCTGGTTTTATGTGTTTTGTGTGCTTGTATTTTCTGCATATTTTATGTGTTGCATTGCTTTGTAATATATAATTTTTTAACAAGTCTAATAATACGTCACAAATTTCAAGAGGAGCAACATCACATAATACCTCATCTGTGAAGGCCTTGATGTTGTAGGGTAGGCGACACTGCTAGCTCACACAAAGATCCCTACCTTGGTGAAGCCACTTGATGGTGTATGGTCATGGGTGTGATGTTATCAGCAGGCCCAACTCATTCATGACCTTTGCTGAAATGAGGTTCTTATGGATCCCATTGTCGACAATGAACTGCAGCGGGGAACCCTTCACCCACATCTGGGAATGGAAGAGGCGATCCCCTTATTTGGATATTCATGTTCTTCCTTTTGGATCTTGGTGGTGGCAACACTGGCACTAGGTTCCACATTAATAATTTGCATCTCTTTGTCATTCCCCTTCTCAGGTTCTGACTCAGAGTTAGAACATGCATCTGATTCAAAAGCCTTCATCTTGTCCACCAATGACTGCTTGGCTCGACACACATTGTGAGTGGAGCTCTTATGGAACTCACACAACTTTCTTGTGTCCTTATTTGGATTCTTGGTGTTATTCTTCACTTGTGGCTTCGATAGGTTGTCCTGGGCTGCCCTGCCTTGGCCTTGTCCTTTGTTATGCAGTTTGGGGGTGCCTTTCCCTTGCTTCTGATTCAGATATCCAAAGTCTCGCTCCTTCTGTTTTATTTTTTTCTCAATATTGGAAACATACCGGTATGCTGCACCAATCAAGGAGATGTCGAGGAGCTCAATTTCCTCCTGGTTGTATATGTGCAGAAAACAACAGTCCTTGAGCACCAAATGTTTCTCTAAATATTTGACACCCAAATTTGTGTGCAGGGTATGTAACAAATTCGTCATCTCATGCACATCTTGATCCCTTTATTGTCGCATCATAGTCCATTGTATGTACTTGTGCTCATAGCTCCACACAGGGTAGTATTTTTCCTTCATGGTGTCTCAAAAAGAATTCCAAGTCGGTGCAACTGAGAACATGGAGGATTCCCCCTTGTCCTTTTGGTCACAGTAAGTTTCCCACCAATCCTTGAAATGGGGGGCGGCTTTGAGGAGTGCAAAAGTAATATTTTCTCGATTGGAAAAGTCATGAATCGAAAAATATCCTTCTAATAGATTCAACCATATATCTATGATGTTTGCATCTATTTGGCCCTCAAATATGGGAATATCAAAGTTAACTTGTACGTTAAAATATGTGGCGCCTCAAAAGTGGCTGCCAGATGAAGATGCGTCGTCAGTGGTAGTTGTCGAAGGATATGGGAAAAGTTATCCATGATCATGTTCCTCTATTTCTCAAGGCCCTCCTCGAGAAATATTTTGATAGGATCTCCTACTCCCTCGTCTTTCCTTTCCTCCGCCATGGGAGGTTTTTGGGGTTTCTAAGGCTGATCTTGCAAAGGTTCAACCCTAACTCCTTATACGCTGATCTCATTGGGGACATGCAAAGAAAGATCAAGAAAGAGAAAACTAATTTGATACTACTAATCCAGATTTATGCAGGAACTTAATAAAATATAGAAATAAACATAAACATAGAGATACAATAGAAAATACACTTCATTTCATTAATATCAAATAACTGAAATAATCTTACATACATAATGGAAATAAACTATCTTAGGCAATGGTAGCTTATCTCTGAGAAGAGATGTGGTGGCTACATGCCTCTAAACTATGTTACAATGAGCCTCAAGGGAATTTTTATTATTGAAAAACATGGGAAAACCTTGAACATCCAAAAACCTAACCCTAGGTTATGAAGCACCAAAACTATGGGCCCCATTTGGGCAAATTGGTACATCAACTTCCCGGAGACGTTGGCATATAATATTCGTTTGATGCACACAATATCTCATTAGAAAGCTATATATGAGGAATACAAATTTTTAGTGAATAAGAATAAGCAAAGACTGATGTTGGTCCTGGTTTTCCCCAAAAAATGACGTTTAGGGCCTCAAAACGGCTCTGGAAGTTCATGACCTGAAAAAGTACCAAAAATAGTAGACTGTGATACAATTAAGGAAACTGAAAGAAACAATAGTGGGGCTCTAAGTGGAATAGGTGGATGACCACCAATATCCACCTGGATCACTGCAACTTCTACATGTTGGTCTCCTCACCTCTCAAATCGGCGTAGCTCTGCTGGTCGAGCTAGGCCCACATCTGCATTAGCATTTCAATAATTATATTTGGATGTTAAAAACAAAATTTAAATTTAAAAACATTAAAACATCAAAATGAGAAATTTTTTACTTAGATTCCCCCACTGCATTCCAGCTGGGAGTGGTATATTTGGATCACCCCTATAATCTATCCTTGCATATGGGACATCCTCAATCATGAAAATATAGCTTTTCAACCACACAAAAAGCTAAGGAGTATATCTCACAATCAGTCTGCCATTCCCACCATGCTGAGCCATCAATGAAACCCACCGCAACATACATGGATCTTTGGGTACTGTCTCATCAACGAGAATCTATTGTGGGATGAGGAGTGGAATCCTCTCTAGAGAAAATGAGATAAGAATGGCACCATAACTAAAGTTCTTAAGTCTGCCATTATTTTCTATAGTTATTTTTCCTTTCATATTGAAAACAACTCCTTCACACCAGTTGTAAATGGTGGACTTTGAACACTCAACTGCAATATTCATATGGGCCTTTGTGACCACGTGAGGTGCTTCACTTCCACACAATTTTGTGATGTGAAAGTGATAGTCCTCAAATCAAGTCCCTGGATGGTTTTGATATGTATCCTGCAATCCTTAAGAATTGAATTGGCGAAAAAATATCGCCCCAGGTATGAAGTAGTAGTTTCCCCACCTAGTCTCTAGCCAAATAGAGAAATGTCATATCCTCTATGGGACAACCCATTAAAAAAGTACAAGTAATCGGCATCAATGGTAAGGCGGTGATCCCTTATGATAAAACAATGTTCGTGGATATCCCAGGCCCTCACCAACAATGTCATGAGCTCTAGCTAAGCTTTCATTCCTAGAATGACCCAAAGTTTGTAGAGACCACAGTTCTTTAGAGCTTGTGGAGTTTCTATGTCATCAATAGCTTTTGCATCATGAGTTTCATGTTCTCTCTCTCTCCACTCCAACATGGTTGCTCAAAAGTCTCGAAATTGAGAATTTAAGAGTGTTAGAACATTGATTGAGAGAAATTTGTGACTTTTGGGGTGTGTTCTTATTTATTTTTGAAATCCATCGGCGCCTTGCACGATTTTTCTTTACAGACAAAGCACATTTGCATAGTTTCTAAGTAGAAAAACCATGTAAATCACGTGTTTCAGTGTGTAAAAAATTACCGATGTGCGCGACCCTGATGAAGGAAAACCACACACATCCACAGGCATATTTTTGAAATTACAACACCCAAAAATAAAATCAAAACAAAGCTTACAAGAAAATTTTAAATGGATGACAAGAAAGAAATGGGAGAGATTATTACTTGGAGAAAATGATTTGCGGATTGGTGGACTAGTTTGCCCGAAATCATCCTTTGAAGTTTTGTGGTAAAATTCCTCTTTCTGCTCTCAAATTGGTTAAAAAATCAAATGGTAAAAAATGAATTACTTTTTTACTTACTTTTATAAGTTTTTTGGTCAATAAATATTATTTTTTATGCCTTTAACCTTTTAAAAGTCAATTTTTGAGTAGTTATGATGGTTTATGAAGTCTTAGGTTCAGAATATAGGTTACGATGTAAAAATGGATCATTTTAAAAAGAGAATCCATACAGGTAAATTAGTTTTCAAAATAGATGAATAACCAGTTCCAAGTATTTTTTAATAACACAAAGTTTCAGACTTCATAAGTAAGTCCATCTTCAGGGTAAATGCCCAATATTCTTTGAAAGATTTGTGAGGATTAGGGAAAAAGAATCATAATATAAATAGTAATTATTGAGGATTTTTTTTTTTAGTTTTTATTTTTATTAAGGAAGTCGGTTGGAAAAGAAACTAATGTAAATTTAATTTTTTAATGTTATTTATTTATTTATTTAATTATTTATTTTTTAATATTTATTTCTATTTCTGTTTATTTTTTATTTATTTGTTTATTAGTTAATTAATTAATTTTATTTTATTTACTTATTTAATTAGTATTATTATTATTATTATTTTTAATATTAATAATATCGTTAAGAATTATTGTATTAAAAAATTATGAAATTAATAATTTGGAGAGGCAACATTATAGGGTAGGTTAGAAAATTAAGAGAAAGTTTGAGACAAATTATAACTTTGAAGATTTATTATTTTTAAAATTGTTATGAGAGGTATGATATATTAAGGGTTTCCAAGTATTGTTGATATTAAGGCCATCATCACGATTCATGTTATTTTTCCTTTTTTCGATTTCTATGGCCTCTTTGATTTTTCTTTTTAGGTAATGTTCTTCTTTGGAGATAAGTTTAGCATCCTCCATTCCTATGTAATGTGAGGATGAGAAAGCATGTTCTGCCAAGGCTGATTTTTCAGTTCTGTTTCTAGATATGTCGGCAACATGTTCTTTAAGTCTAATGTTAAGGGATCTACCAGTTTCACCAATGCAATCTTTTCCACAAGAGCACAGTATGATGGAAAAACCTTTTTGTAGTCTAGGGTTTATAGGGTCCTTAGCGAAGTCTACAATATTTCTGATGGTATTAGGGGGAGTGAAGGCAATCTTAATGTTATGTTTGTTTAGGATTCTGGAAATTTTATCAGTTGTTCCTTTTATGTAAGGCAAAGAGATTTTAGGGATGTCAAGAGTTCTTTTTATGTTATTTTTATTAAGGGTTTGGTAAATATTTTTATTGATGACGTCTTTATTATATCCATTATATTGAAAGAAATGGCGGAGGTGGTCTATCTCATGCTCTAGGTGGTGAGAATCTGAAATTCTAGAAGCCCTAGTCGTTAGGGTTTTGATGATGCCAACTTTTTGCTTAGGATGGTGATGAGAGTTTGCGTGAAGGTATATTTCCATGTGAGTCTTCTTTCTATAGACTTTGGTGCTAAGTTTTCCATTTTTTCGTTAAAAGGATGTCTAGGAAAGGTAATTGTCTATCCTTTTTAATTTCAAGGGTAAATTTAATGTGATTTGAGATATTATTAATGTGAGTTAAGAAATCATTTAATTTTGATTTACCGTGGATCCATTTTGGGAAAACATAATCTACATATATTTTCCATTCCTCAGGGGTGAATGGAAAGGATTTGAGGGCTTTTTGTTCAAAATGTTCCATGTATATGTTAGAAATTATAGGAGATAGAGGCGAGCCCATGGATACACCATAAGTTTGTTCATAGATTATTCCTTTAAAGTTGAAGAAAGATGGCTTTAAACATAATTTGAGGAGATCTATAGTCTCACTATCTGTAATAGTTTTCATGACATCGATGGATCATTTTGACTATGAGTACACTTTTATCACTTTTCTGGGCTCTTAGAAAAAAAAACCAAAAAGCGAAACCCTGGAGTCCTCTTTTAAGCCATTTTCAGTTTTGCTAAACATGAAAATATTGCCGAGTACTTGACTATTTAAACTCGTTAAAATAAATGAACAAACGTCTATTTAGTATAAGTTTACCCCTTTTACGGACCGAATTAGACTATTTACAAAAAAGGTGTACGTTGAATAATCATGATCAATAGAGTTTTCTCCTGCATCATTTCATACTTTCTCAGG
The DNA here is from genome assembly GCA_034641835.2 of Pinus albicaulis. Lineage (NCBI taxonomy): Eukaryota > Viridiplantae > Streptophyta > Pinopsida > Pinales > Pinaceae > Pinus > Pinus albicaulis. Next base: position 334,018,535 of record CM076582.1, read on the forward strand.
TTAGAGGGACTAAATTTAAAATAAATAATATTTGGATTTTACTTAAGTTTTCCTTCTGACTCCCTAAAAATGGAAAACACAAAGTTTTACTTTCTCTAGGCTTGTTAAAAATCTGCATTGAAAGAACTGAATGAGTTTTCTTTTTATGTATTTTCAAACTGTTTAAACGTTAAAACAACATAGAATTAACCCTACATTGGACTCGTAAACCTAAACAATATATGAATCATCAACCATGATGAGAATGAACCACTCATTCCTAGGGTTCATAAAAAACACTTCAGTTGACTCATCCAAAGGATGAGCTTACAGGACAAGCAAATGTTATCCTCCTCAAGATTGACAAAAAGAAAGAGGCACTTTCCAGTAATACTGGGAGGAAATTGGGAAAATGTATTCATCTTTGCATTCATTTAAAGGAAGTATGTCACGCCTGAACATGACATTTCTTCACACTTGTGTTTGGGTTGGGTAATCCATTTGTCTTACAATTAATCAAACCTTATTGAAAGTATTCAACTGGTTTTGGGTATTATCATTGAGTCAAATTCTTCCAAGTCAATTTTCATGTCGCCATGTGTTCAAGAGAAGTTCAACCTTAGTTCATGTTCCTTTGTAAATATTATCCCTCATTCGCTTCGGTCATCCCTGAGTCAGTCCTTTCAAAATAGTTCTTCAACTTGACATGAAGTTTCGTGTCATAGGCCCTCTTGTGATGGATCCCTTCCTATCGACTTTAGCTCACTATCTAGGAAGTTGATCTAGAAACCCTTTTCAGTACCTTGAGTCCTACATGCCTTAATGGCAGGTTTCTCACCTTCGACAAAAGGTTCATCATTGACCTTCGATTGAGCTATTATATGAGTATTCGACTACAGATCACCTAATTACACTTCATAGATTGTACTGAGAGTACCTTGAGAGCCATTGTTATTATTGGTGGTTTCTATCACGCTTGTTAACAATTCACATCATTGACCAGTAATCAAGTGGTATATGTCGTGTTCGACTTCAGCACATTCGTTCACATGGTCAGATTCGTAATATAGATCGAGAGATGGAGATCAAAACCATGGATCTAGTTTCATCCATTTAGACTGTGAGGAGTTATGTATTCATGATTATGTAGAAATATTCATAAAAAATGGCTACATCTATATTGTGTCTATTATTGATATGATTCTAGGATATTTATGAACTTTTTCATTAAGCTAGCTTTACTCTAAGTATGGTAATGCCTACCTTAATGATGATATATATATATATATATATATATTTGCATTGTAATATTTGAATGGTTGTTGCAAGTTTCCGACGATTTTCTCTGATCCAATATTTGGCATGATAAAGCACTTCAATATTTTAAATGAATTTCCAAAATTCACACTTTAGGGGGAATTTGTTACACGTCAATTTTTCACCACGAAATTTGACGGTTAAAATGGATTTCTTGCCATCCATACACATGTTTCAATGCATTCCCTTGCAAGTCAAACATCTATATTCCTTGAAAAAATCATGAATTTTGGGTAAAATGGCCTTTTGACCTATTTATCATGACTTGCACACTTTTCCTAGTTAGTTGTTGTGCATGAAAAGTTTCTTCCATTGAAACCTACACAGAATTGTGTTGTTTCTTCCATTACAGAGTGTGCACATGAATCAATGAAAAGTAAAAAATAAAAATTAAGTTCTAGAATCATTTTTGGGTGAATATATCCCAACTAGAAGCTTCTTGGTCATATCTATTCGAGACAAACCCCTATGAACATGGAGATAATTCCCTTGGATCAAGGAACCATAATCCCACTATTAATGGATCTCATCCGTCTTTTGTGGAAATGAAACCTCCTCTATTTGTCCTATAAATTGACTAGAGGCTAGGGGGTTAGAAGAGTTCACAATAGGTAGTCTTATGCTGGTAATTTTGGATTGGGAAGATTATCATTTAGGGAGAATGATTTGAGACATTTGGGAGGAACCTCATGACATCAAGGCATGGTGGTAAGGATCTTCTTTCATCTCTGAATTAATACATTTGAATATTTTTTCTCATTGTGTTACCTTATTGAAGTAATGAATGGTTTATACTTTTTTTGTATTCATTAAGGTAATTTCAATTTCTAATATCCTTGATCATTAGATTAAGCTTGTTTTAGATCATTATATTTCATATGCCTTTGATCCCCTATATGTATATGTTTTCAGGTCTCATCAAAGCATCGAGGAGCTACATCGGGACGAATCAAGGATCTTCATAAAGCATTTCACAAAGAGGTAAGAGCACGACTCTCCTTCTCATATTTTAATGATATAAACAAATTTAGCTTAGGGAAAGATCTATTCTTATGTCTGTTTGTTTCTAGTTTTCCATTAGGAATCTAGGGAGATCACTTATCCACATAATGGATTTGTCCGCATAACAACTTTAGAGTCCGTGTGAATTCCATAGCAATATATTGATTGAAACCCTACAACTTCTCAAATTAGAATAACCACCCCACATTCCTAAACATTTCTAGGGAATCAATGGAATCTAGTTAATGATGGATTGTCACTCCTTCGATGGTTCTTTCATAGACTGTTACTACTCAGAATTTCTCAGAGACTGTAACAGGGCGGCACTTGGTCCATACAAACACTTGGGTAGAGAATACCAGTCGAATGAAATTTTGAAATGGGTATGGAATAATTAACGTTACCATTTCAATGAATTCAGGCCTTCAATGATAGATGAAAACCACCAGGGATGATTTCCAAGTAGTCACATTGATTTTCACCAATGACAATAGGATTAAGGGTGACATTGGGTAATTATTGAGTTAGAATATGTATTATGCGTTCCCCAGATGGTAATTATCAAATGTGGGCTTACAGTGCACTCATCCACCCAACTTAATTACCAAAGTCGTTCTCGACATGTGTAAAAAAAAATTCATATCGAATGCCATAATGATGAGAAAAATACTATGTTACAGAGGAAACTACAAAGGAAGCTAAAATGGATGCTAAAAATAATTCCATAACCAAGAGATAAAAAGGATGTTACACATGAAGCTATATACGAAGCTACATTAGGAGCTAAATACGAGGCTAAACTGGGCGTTACAGATGACGCTAAGTTTAAAGATAAATAGTGTCGAATCCAACGCCAAATTTCTGTGATCGATGTAAAAACATCAAAATTAGCGCCATCCCAATAAATAGAGTCGATTTTTTCAAATTGGTCGATAAAAATACACTAAAACAGTCAATGGAAGAAAACGAGGGAGCTAAAGAGGAAGCTAATCACGTGGATTTGTTTTAGTGGTATGGTATGAGATGTTAGTTATGAATTCTTGTCAAATTTACATTACAAATTATGGAACCCATGTTGAGGGTTATGTATGAATGCTTTATGTACTTAAATGTTCCTTTTGATAATGTTCATATGTTCAGTTTAGTAAATTACAGTGGGAAAATGTGTTAAATAGAATCTCAGATGTCAGAAAATTATGGACAGTTGTGAAAGGCCAGGAGACCTTGGGATGATGGTGGTTTCTTGCCCAGATTTCCTCTCCCTAGAGATAGATGATGTCAATAAGGGAAAAGAGTTTTCCAAGATGGTGAAGAGTATAAAAATCCTTAGGCAACTCTATTGATTGGGATATTTTTTGAGGAGGTCAAAAGAGTGAAATGTTGAGCACTAAATTCCTCAAGAGAGGACAATGTCAGAGCAATAGAAAAGACACTTCCAAGAGGAATACTATGTTCGACCCAGTGTGGTCACTGTGAGGGAACTTCCTGTATGTGAAAATGGCTCAATATGGTTGTGGAAACTAGTTCCCATTGGTTGGGAGGAGCATTCATTTTCCACAGTGTTTCTCATAGCAGAACAAATTAACTAATACGTTATGTGTTGTGTTAAAAATGATTTGTCTATATGATTATGTAATAATTTTATGTACATCTTGAAAGGAAAGGAGCTTGGTACTTGGTAAGGAATTACAAGAAGTGTAGTTTCTTTATTGTATTACCTATCTTGTGAATGTATTTAGCAGGGGATAAGACAATATGCACTTGGTACAATTATTGATCATTTTTTATGATAAGAGGGTTGAGTGCTCTTTGAGTAATTGTGGAATTACTATGATTAAAGTATCATTTGACATTGCATAATTAATGATTGAAAATGGTGTGATTACTGTGATTATGTTGGATTTGTTAGTCATACGCTATAGGTTACTTGCCATGGAGGATGTGAAACCACCCTATGTGCTTGTTGTTGGGTTGTCAAAACACTCTTAGTGTGCTTGCAATAGTTGAAACCACCTACAATTAATTTTTCTGTATATAATGAACATGATTTCCAAGAGTAATTGGTAAGTGATAGTAAGTCAATATAGAGACTTTGGTTTTGTTTCTATGAAATTGAATAGTGGCTAAGTGATGGAAAGTAGAAATTTCATAGTTTTGCAGTTGTAAATGCTTATGAATATTGACAAAAACATTATTGTTTCATTTAATGGTATTTATTGGAAATGAAATTCCTTTATTTGAAGGGGGAGGATCCCCTTTTGGGTTGTCTATATTGTTATATCTTCAGTAAAAGCTAATGATGAACATTGTGGAAAGTGTTGTCTTTAATGTGGGGGAGTATGTGACATCTATACCATAACTCCCATAAAACTCGTAATTTAAATTTCAATAAGATTTAGTTAAGGTTGAATCGGTTGTAACTACTGAAAATAATTACCTTATCATTTCATTGCCTTTCTTGGTCTATAAGGTGGGTGGTTTACAAGACTCTCAGTTCATGAAACTGAAATGAATATGAGAAGGACCATATATAATTTTTTTTTGGGGGGAGTGATGGTATGTGTATTCTTAATGGTTCATCATAAAGTGTAATATGAACACAATGAAATTTATTAAATCTACATTGTTTCATGTGGTGAAGGGTTACATAGTTGGATAATGTTATTAATTTAGCGCAGATGAAGGAACAAAAAGAATAAAGGCAAACACCACCATGCTTTGTGAAATGGCATTGATGTGGTGTTATGTATATCGATGGGTTTTGTGAACATCCGAGTAGTTCTTATAAACCCATGCTCCCGCGTGCACATCTTGTGAACCTATGCTTGTCAAAGTTTCATGGCGGCGAACTGTAGATAAGAAAACTATGAAATTAAATTTCTATAATCCATGATAGCTTGGCATTGTTAGTGCTTTTTTATTTTTATCTAGAGAAAAGAAGATGAGGAGTTGTTGTAGAAGAGGTTGCACAACAAATTCCATTAATTGAATGGAATATAATTTGTGTTAACTTAGTTAAATTTCATTGAGAAGATTAAAAGTTAAGTTAGCTTTGCTATTTGGAGGAAGAATGCATAAGAATATTGTGCATGAAAGAATAACTGCTATGCTTTTGATTTCATGAAAAGATAAATGTGTGTGTGCATGCATAAAAGAATGGAGGATATGCATTAGACTTTTGAAAAAGGAATATTTATTGCATGCACAAAAAATAGTCACTGTGTTATAGAAATATATATTTGCATGCAGGGAACAAATTAATTGTTGTGTTAGAATTCTTGAATCAGAAACATGTGTTTTAATGGCTATTATATTGAATTTTTCCTTTTGAGAACAAGAACATTTATTTCCATGCATGAAAACAATAGTTAAGGAGTTAGAATTCTTGAAAACAATGTGCTTTTGTATGCACGGATAGAACAACTATTGAGCTATATTTATTTAAAAGAATACATGATTATTTTTATTAGATTCTTAGAAACAAGGACATGCGCTTATACACACATAAATAATAGTTATATTTCTAAGTAATTGGAAAGGAATATGCATGAGATGCACAAAACAATAACCATCGTGTTAATTTCTCTTATAAATAATATGTGTATATTATGCTACCATCTTGAAAAGAGAAAAGTGTGTTTGCATGAATGAAAGAGTGGTTTCTATGTACTTGATCCCTTGGAAAAAAATTATGTTTTTGTAAGCAAGGCTTAGGTAGCTTCCTTTGGAAAGAAAGATGTGTTTTGCATGCAAGAAGAATAGCTATCATGTTAAATATTGTTGGAAGGAACAAGTAGTTGCATGCAAATTTAACAACTATTATTTTAGCTTTAATTTGGAATAGAGCATGTATTTTGATGTGCAATAGCTATCATGAATAACTATCCTTTGGGAAATATGTTTTTGGAAAGAACATGAATTTTCATGTATAGGAACATTATTTAGTGTGTTACCTCCTTTTATTTATTTACATGCACCAAAAGTAATAGTTAAGGGGCTAGTTTTTGTTGATAAAATTTACGTAATTGAATGCATGAAGATCATAGCTTATGTGTTAGTTTCCTTCAAAAGAATATGGACAATAGTAGTGGTTTTACTTGGAAAATAATGTGCGCTTGCGCGAGGGGAAAAATAGATAATGTGGTATTTATCTTGGAAATATTTTTCCCTCTTCTTATGCGAAGAGAGGGTAATAACCACAAAGATTCTTTAATAATAATTGGTTTTGTGGGTTGAAGTAGAATGCAATTTTTTTCCTTTCCATGGTTTATGTTAAATAAGGATAATGAGCATGCATTGATAATCCCTATTTATTTTACCTTATGCATGTAAGATTGGATGAACAAACATGTGTCATAACTAGTCACATGTAAATATAAATAAACATGTTTGGTAGCTATGTGCTATTAATTAATGCATGTGTGGTAAAAGAGGCATGTCTCAATAATTTGTTTACATTTTATGTATGCACATGAATAGATGTTGAAGCATCACTAGTAAAGATTTATTGTTGGTTTGATTAATATTGGTCTAATCATGATATCAAAGTTCTTTGACAATAGCGATTGTAAGAAAATATTGTGACATATGCAAAAGATGGACCATGTTCAATATTAGGCAGACGATGAGCTAGTGGCCCATGCATATTGAAGGAATTTCAACTGCAAGATAATTTGCTAATGGAAACAATCAAGTTGTAAAGACATGTTCAAGGATTTGTGGGTAAATGATATCATGATGAATGTAAAAGTTATAGTTAGTTATGATATATTTAAGATGATAATTATTTGTAATATTTTATGACAATAGTCAAGGGATGAACTCTCTTACAACCATTGAGTGATGGGTGAACACCCTCACCAGTGCTTAATAAAATTAAATATTTGTTGGTTTTCACCCTACGGAGTTTCCAAGGTATATTATTGTTCAATGATTTGATTTCCTATTGTGCTATTCTTATGATGTTGATTCCTTGCATGACATGTCGTTGATATTATCAAGTGTGTGATTAACTAATCGAATTAAAATAATCATGAAATTGATAGAAAGTTACAACATGAAGTTTATGTTAATGTGCTAAGAGTGAATGTTATGCTATGTAACTTATTATTCCTTTAATAAAGTTACTCTATGTAATAATGAAAATTTTATCTAATAATCAATAAAAGAATATAGATGTAATTCAAAAAATTACACACTAATAATTTCGTAAAACAATTCTAACTCTATGCATTTTTACATAAAATTATAAGAAATGTTACAACACCTCAAATATATTATTTGAAAACCTCTTAAAAATAATAACTTAATCATTTTAATAAAATAAAATGGTGATGATGATAATGTTAGAGAACTTTGGAAATCCATTATTCATTATATTTGCTACTGAAACTTCCATGTTTATATATTTGTCTAATCTAAAAAATTTTATTCTTCGTTTATTTTATTTATGATTAATTATTAAAGATTCACATAAATAATAACTTAATAATTTTAATAAAATAAAATGGTGATGATGATAATGTTAGAGAACTTTGGAAATCCATTATTCATTGTATCTGCTACTAAAACTTCCATGTTTATATATTTGTCTAATCTAAATTTTTTTATTCTTCGTTTATTTTATTTATGATTAATTACTAAAAATTCACATTAATTTGAAAATAAGTATTATATTCAAATGAATTTTTTTTAAGTGTTAATAATATATTTATTTTATTAATTTATAATAGTTTTATTATTTTAATTTAAATTGGTTTTTTAATATAATTTATTTTCATTTTTATATTCTCATTCATAATGTTTATTTTATTTTAATATTTTATAATGGTGGTTATATATAAGATTATTTCATTTTTCCTATTCAAAGAATTTTATTATTAAATTAATTTTAAATTTATATTATTTTTAATGGTTAATTTATGAACTTTTATTATTAAATTAGATTTTAAATTTATATTATTTTTAAAAGTTAATTTATAATTTATTTATTTATTTATTGGGTAAAAGAGGAGATCATTTTAATGGTTAATTTATGAACTCATTTTTATTTATTAAGATAGAAGAGATCATTTTGAATAATAAGGATAATTTTAAAAACATTTACTTCCAAATTTAAGGATAAGTTGTGGGACGATAAGGAGTTAGATAGAAAAAAGAAGATAAGGTATTATATAGAGGTGATCAATCCCCATCTTGATCCTTGAAAACCAAACTTATCTTTCCATCTTGACTAGTGCTAACAAGAAGATGAACATTACCAAGATAACAACGTATTCTCTTGAGCTTCACATGAAACCGAGCGTTGGTCTATTCCCTAAACATCTTGGACGAAAGAGTTTGTCGCCTTTGTGATACTAAGAGGGTTGAAGATGAAAAACACTTTCTCTTCAATTGTCTGACTTTTACTCATATACGTACTAATTTTAAAAATCTTTGCCACAATACAAACCTAGTTGAATTGTTAAGTCAACAAAACGGTTAAGTCAAAAAAACTACCGTGATCTCAAAAGACTTCTCTCCCTTCTTTTCCATTATAAGAAAAAAATGTTAAAGAAAATTAATTAATCATTTTTTCCCCTTAAGTCAATATAACATATTGGTTTTAATGGACATTAATCATCATCATCATCATCATCATCATCATCATCATTTTAATTATTATTATTTCTTTTAAATTAAAACACCTCATATACTTAAACTAAATTAAAATATTGACCAACTTCGTATTACACCTCAAACAATATTATTTGAAAACCTCTTAAAATTAAGAAACACCAAAATAATTTTAATAACTAAACCTTTCATGTTTATATAGTTTCCCAATCTATTTTTTCTCATTCTTCCCTTATTTTATTTCTTAGTAATAATAAAAATTTTACATAGCTTTAATCTAGAGATTACTTCCCCTGTATTATTCACTTTTTGTCATTTCTTTTTAATATTATTTTTCTAATACAATACAATTTTATTTATTCTTAACTTATCGGTACCATGTTTTTATTTATTTCTTATTCTTCCTTTTTTTTCACATTAAATTTGAAAATTTAGTAATGCAATATAGTTTTTCTCTATGCTTAATTTGTCTTTAGCGATACCATGTTTTCTATTTATTATACTTGTTGAAAATACGTTATATATATATTTTTTTAGTAAAAAAGACTTGAGTTTCAATTAGTTTTGAAATTTTTAAATATATTTGTAAAGTTCATTAAAGTTTGAAAAAAATAAATATTAAACTAAATATTTTGAAAATCAAGAATAAATTTTCTTCGATTGGGGTGAATATCTAGGTAGTTGACATTCTTGAGGAAACGGGTGGGCATTCATGAGGAGCGTGTGGCCGTAGGTGCGAGGGTCGACCTCCCCATCCTCTCATCGCATCTTGTGTATGGGAGAGTATAATGTAACTTGTGTGAAACTTCATTCAATCTCGGTTCTCGTAGGAGGTGGCGTTAGTTGGAGATTTGTAGATGGTGGCGAGTGCTTCTATCAGACATTATGCGTTTGGCTAAGTTATGAAATTGGTAGTGTGTTATCTAAGCAAGGAAGTAGTTGTTTCTGAGGGAACCCTGTCTGGGAGAGGTGGCGTCCTTGTTTTCGGAGCCCCCTCCTCCGCTTACAGGTGTGCATTCTTATTAATTTCCAGTTTGGTTTCTGGTTCAGGATTATTATGCACTAGAAATGACTCATATTTCTGGTTCTTATTGTGTTTTGTTGGTTCGGTTGGGGTATGGCGGTATGCCCTTCTTGCTGGAGGGAATGTGTATTTACTGCCTTCAGCGATCCCTTCTCGGGCTCCTATAAGGCTTGGCGTTGTTTTTGGAGTGGGTATATTGGATTCTAGGTGGTTTGGTTAGCGCATGTTTTTCTCCGGGAGTGGGATGGTGAATTGCTCGTGGATAGTGTAAAATTGTGGTTCCATTAGGGGAATTTTTAGGTCTAAAATGGGCCTCCTAAGGAAAATGTACAATCAAAATTCACTTTATGAGAACCAATAATATTTTAGGGGATGACATCATCCCTAATAGCTGAGGTGGCATTGTTTGAGTTAAAGATACTTACTTGTCATATTCTTAATGGTGGATAAAAACTCGTGATTAACCATTGTAGTGCTTTAAGTACTTAAGTCATAAAGTGAAGTACTCATAATAAATGTCATTTCACACTTTTTGAATAAAATATTATTATTTTCATTTCATATTTTTTGAAAGAAACAATGCATATCTCTACACAATCTTCATATCTTTACACACTTTTGAATAAATATTATATTTGTATATTTTCTTATATGAATTTTTAAATTATACATTCATCTTATTTTATTTAATATTACAATTTCAAATTAATTATAAGTTAATATATATACATATATATTATACATCTGAAATCTAAATAAATAAATAAATAACTTTTTAATTTCAGGATAAATCAAATATATAAATAATATTATTATAATATTAATAACAATACAAAATATTAAAATTAAAGAAAAAAAAAACATTTTAGTTTTGTATGATGAAAAAATGTACATTAATTTTGTATGTTTAAAAAAGTTATATTAAGTTCAATATAATTTGGGATAAAATAAATATCTAAATTTCACTATATATAAATCTTATATTATACTTATAAATATAAATTAAATCTATTTTAATACTTTTTTCTTTAATTTTAAATACAATTCAATTCAGTTCATTATGATTATATTAATATTATATATTGTTATATATAATATTATTAAAAGTAATCTAAATGATATAGAATATATATTATGTTTTTTTTTTTATATTATATATTATTTATTTTTATGTTATAAATCAAATAAATTTAACATGTAATATGAAATTCATACATAAAATAATATATTACATCTATTATATTATTTTTATATAGTACATTAATTATATATTATTATACAATTTAAATAATACAAATTTTAATTAATAACATATTATATAATTATGAATTTATATTTGTATTTTATTTTAAGTTATTTAAGTATAAAAGACAAATGCATTATTTGTTCAATGATAATGATTTTTTCTTGAAAAAATCATTCTTATTTACAGTCACATCAATACAATTTTTTTATTAATTTTATTTTGTTACAAGTTTTGAATTTAATATAACCATGGTTACATGGATTGTGGTGCAAAAAGTGAATTGCAAATTCATAAAAATTATTTTATTGGTTTAATTATTATTTTATTATTTCCTTAGGAGGCTCATTTTAGACCTCAAAATTCCTCTAATGCCTTGCGTTCATTCTGGGTTGGTTGGTTGTGGTCATGCCAATGGGGGTGGTGTGTTTCTCCTCATTGACATTCAAGTTCTGGGAAGGTTCTCGTCGATTTTCCTCTATTCATCTCTGTGGTGTTGGGTTGGTCATTATATGCCTGGGTCCCCGTTTGGGTCGCTCCTCCTCTCAAATTAAGCCCAATTTAGGCAGCTCGGGGGGTGGTCTGTCTCTCTCACATATGGAATTGACAACCAATACCATTAGCTCTAGGAGGGGCAGTAAAAATGGAGGTCACTCGAGTCGGGAGACACTTGGTGGTCATGGTGGTAGCAGGGTTGGGCGCTTTGGTCGAGTGGTCTCTGAAGCTTGTGGTGGAAACAATTAGGGTGGCTGGTCATGGGAGTCGCCCCACATGGGGCTAGCAACACAGTGGGTTGGATCGAAGTGGCGGTTCAAGGAGACGAGGATGGCACGTCATGTGGGACACAGGCAACAGAAAAAGTTTGTGTCGAGCACTATCGAGATCTAATACAATCTGTTCTTGAACATATAGAAACCTCGAAGCGAGTGAGGTAGGAGGAACATGTTGAGCTAATTTCTACTATGAAAAAAATGCACTATTTTCAGTGCCATGTCCAAGAACGTGTAGTGGTGGTTTGGCGAGACCAGAACATGTTATCTAAGAAAATAGATAAGTTGGAGGCCTGGATGGCCCATTTCGAAGAGCACATTCAATACTCTTTTTGTTCTCCTCCTCCTCCTCCAGGAACAACTCTAAACAACCCAACCTCCATCACCTCCGATGATTAGCATGATTACAAGTGTTTTACTTATTTTGTGTGTTTACTGATGCTTATGGGCTCTTAAGTTGTGGACTGTGTCTCTTGATGTTTTTCTGTTTCATTGTTATGTGTTGATAGAGGTAGTCAACAAACCTAGTCTGAGTGAGAATACCTGCGTTTTTCTACTAATGTACCTCTTTTTGGAAGAATGAATAGAAAATTTATTTATAAAAAAAAAATTCAAAAAAAATAAAAAAAAAAAAATTTAAAATTTGAATTTCTATTTTCTAATTTTACATGAAATAAATAATTTCATGGTGTTTAAAATTGAATTGTCACTAAACAAAAAGATATTTAAAAAATAAAAAACAAAAAAAAGCTTGTATGCAACCAAGTGTCATAACATTTAGTAAAGAGTACATGTATCAAATCTAAACATTTATGAAAATGAATTTTCTTTGCATGAAGTACCAAACCAAGTGTCATAACATTTAATAAAGAGTACACCTACTAAATCCAAATATTTATGCTTAGTAATTTATTTTTGCACCTCATTTTTTAATATTTATTTTTACTATATAGTTTTATTAATAAAAATGTACAAGACAATTAATATAGTCATTCATATATTATATTATTTTATTTTTAATGTGACGGTTTTTAAAATTTTAATTAATAATTGGATAATTCATTTAATATAAAATATTGATAACAATTTATAGTTATAATAATCATTTAAATTAATTTATTTTCATAAACTATTTAGATTTCTTTTTAAATATAACTTTTTTACAATTAATTTATTTAAACAATGTTTAATTGGGGTTTATATATATATATATAGTCTTGGAAGTTTTTAACTCTATAAAAATTTAAATTAATGTAAAGTAGTTATCAATTACTTTTTACATAAGAACTACCCATATTACACTCTTTTTTCTTTTCTTTTTTCTTTCTGCTTATTCTCTTTTTCACATTAATTTTGAAAATAAACATTATATTCAAATAATTTTTTTAATTGTTAATAATATATTTATTTTATTCATTTATAATAGTTTTATTATTATAATTAAATTTGGTTTTTTTATTTATTTATTTTTATTAAAATTATTTTATTAGTAATTTTGATATTTTCTTTCCGAATGTTTATTTTAATATTTTATAATTATTATTGTTATAAGATGATTTTTTTTTATTCAATTTTTTTTTGCTATTTAATTAATTTTTCAATTTATGTTATTTTTAAAATTCCTTTTGTATTTATTGGAGGTAAAGGAGAAGACAATATTGAATAATAAGGATGATATTAAAAAGATTATTACTTCCAAATTTAAGGATAAGTTGTGGGATGATAAGGAGTTACAATAAAAAAAGAAGCTAAGGTATTATAAGGAGGAGATTAATCCCCATCTTGATTCTTGAAAATCAAAATTATCTTTCTATCTTGACTAGTATTAAAGAAGAAAATGAACATTGCTAAGGTAAGAACTAATTCTTATGAGTGTCAGAGAGTTGCTCTATTCTTAATACACCTTTTCACCTTGGAGGCGATCAATCCCCATCTTAATTCTTGAAAACCCTAATTGTCTTTCTATCTTGACCAGTGTTAAGAAGAAAATGAACATTTCCAACATAGATACAAACTAATTCTTATGAGCTTTGCAGTGAAATGAGGGGTTGGTCTATGTAACAACTGGTTTAATTTCCTTTTGTTATTTTTAAAAAAATATACATTTGAATTTTTGATAAAACAAAGTTTAACGATTTTGTTAATCAACCATTGAACAAGATTTATTTATTTTGAATAAATAAATTACTTTACAGTTTTGTTTCCATAACTGATGGGTAAATTTTTCCAAGACTCCAAAGTAGTTAGACTTAAGAAGTTATTGATAGTTACCTTCTCCTCTGAGGATAAAATGGAAATCCCAGTGAGGAGAAGGGGTTTTGTGAATGGAGAAATTGACAACCGATTGGATGTATGGTAAGAGTAGTCTAGAGTTGGTCTAAACCAATGGAAATATGCAACCAACCGTGGAGAAGAGGCTGGAAAAATGAAGAGGCTGGAAAAATGTCTTGAGGTCCTCCTCTAGAAAATAAAGAAAATGCTAAAACGAGTTTTCTCTGGTGAGGAGCACAGGGGGAGATGAGGACGTAATTGCCTCTCTCAAGGTTGGGAGGACACCCTCAATTTTGGTTAAACAAAGATAAGTATTTAAATCTCAAGTAGTCAAGGAAGAAGAGAACTATAGATAATATTTTTTACTGAATTATTTATATTCATAAGTTTCAAAATTTTAGACTACAATAATTGTGCATTCATTCTAATTTGTAAGTGGATTACAGGAAGAAAAATAAATGTCTTTACAGTAGTTCTGTGAATTTATTACATGTTATTGCTGAGAAGATGTACGTGCACTAGCAGTGAGACTACTACAGTGAGATTAAATTTTTTATAATAAATTTATCACTGGTTTTGTTAATCAAAGTGTAATAATATTGTGAAAACAATCACTTGTTAAGTGTATATATAAGATTATTGATATTAATAAATTTTTTATAATAAAATATTTTGTGAATGAATTTTAAGGAAATATATATAAGATACAAGATTAAATTATATAATATTTCGATTTTTCCATGTTTTCAAAGTTATGTTTGTATGGGCAAATGACACACATAATCCATGGTATTTACCCATAGTATTAGCCCATAGTATTGTAACAATGCCTATTTACAGGCTAGGAATCATCTAAAGTAAAATGGGGGCATGATTGAGCCAAAGTTGAGTGATTGTATGTATTTTCATCTATTGATTAAATAAAGTTTTGATTTCCCATTGCTAAGTTTTCTGTTTATTGTGGTAAATTTTACCTTTACTCCCTATTACTCCATACCAATTGATTTGTCTTTTGGCCACTATTAGTTTAGCATTGACCAAGGTAAGTTATAATGTTTAATTTTAAAAAACAAATATATATTTGTTAATATTATTGAAAAAATATATATTTGATTGGACCATAACTTGAAGGTCTTATTGCACCCTTTGTATAACACAATGCCATGTGTACAATTTTGGATACAGTTGAAATATTTATGTCATGATTTTTAAATATTTAGGCAAAGATTTTTCATTGTTAAGCTCCATAGGAAAACCACCCAAAATTAAAAACTTGAAAATAGTTCATGCTGAAGTAAATAACATATTTACTTACCACCATAATTTAAGCAAGGAGTTACTTGGGCCACCATTATTTATATGTTCTTCAATAGGAGTAAAAATGTAATTGTGTAGACTTACTAGTGGTTACTACCCACCAAAATTTGAACTCCTTAGCCTTTAGTAGAAAATTATTTTTTCCACTTCATAAATCAATTCACAATTTTTCTAAAAGAATGATTATTTGTAGGTTTATTTTCTTCCTCTATTGTTTGAAGAACCAAAATTGTAGGTTCTTTCTGCTTGCTATTGGTGTAAGCTAGGTCTGTTAAGTAATGTATGGAGACCGCTAGGTCTGTTAAGTAATGTATGGAGACCGCTAGGTCTGTTAAGTAGTGTATGGAGACCACTATTGTAACTTCAGAAAGTGATGTTTTATTTACAGTTTTAGTAGAAGAAACATATTTATATGCATATTTTGGGGCATCTCACCATGTAATTCCATGCAAAAATAATTTTTTTGCATATGAGGTTTGTGATTATTTTAGAGTACATTTGGGAAACAATCACTTTTGTAATATTGTTAGAGTGGAGATGTCTGAATCAAGATGAAGGAAGGACATGATATCTTGCTAAAATGGGTTAGGCATATTCAAGAGATGCGTATGAGGTTTATCTCTATGGGACAATTAGATGATGAAGGTTGCTCCACAAGCTTCGGTAAAGGTGGCTGGAAAAATAGTAAAGGGTCATTTTTTATGGCTAGAGGATTCAAGACAAGAAAAATTGATATGAATATGGGAAAACTTGTTATTGTTATGCAAGCTCCCTCATAAGCATTAAAAATTTGTTTAAGGATCGTCTCATTTAACCATTTGTGAAGGGGTTTATGTGTGTAGTTTCATGTGTTTTTGATGATCAAATTATGAGTTAATTAACTATTAAAAACTCATGTACATCAACTGAAATATGGAAATATAACTCACAAAAATCGCATAACAAAATGGATGATGATGGAGTTCACCACTCCTGGGCTACATCTCCATGGACCTGCTTTAACTAGCTAGGCCCTCTTAGGATTATGAGTAAACTTTCTGATTACAAGAACTGATATTGCTCCAATTGGTTTGCTGACTATTCCATTGGATTCAAAATACCTAAATAACCAAAAAATGACTATCCAATCTCTGAATTTGATTCACAACGCCTCTAGGCTTGACCTTTAACACCGGTGGCCATGGGATTGTTTAATATCCAAGTGAAAAAACCACCTTTAGATGTGCTCCAACACCTCTATAAAATATACCACTGCGTTATGAGCATCAAATACATCAATTAAATTGGCCGTCAGCTGATTTGGGCATGACCTTCCCTCCTGGTGGGCCCGAGCTTCAAAATTATTCAAGTGACCAAAAAAGCTTGTAGATGAGCTCTATTGCCTCTACAAGCTATTCCAATGGATTAAGAGCATGAAAATATGCTAATAATGACTATCCTTGAGCAAAAATTGGTCAAAATATAGACCAAGATAGACCTCATTAAAGTTTTCCCTAGGTTATGCCTCTAAATCTAGAAAACTACTAGATAACCTCGACAAATTTAGAAGTGGCGCTGGATTTGGAGATATTTCCAAAAACCCCACCAACTTAATTGCAAGATTAATTAATCCTTAACTAAAGATTAATGAGTGTTAACTGCACGCTTATCCCAATAAACTTAGGTGCTTAAGACTGGGTCATATGGGACGGTCTTGTGGAGGAGGCGCTGGTCCCTCTTCGTTCCATCGCCCTCAGAAATCCACGTACAACTCAAATACAAGATCTCACGCATCTATTTCAAATCCTAAGGTGGTGGCACATTGGTAAGTTGTGGTTATTGCATGGGGGAGGTCATGGGGTCAAACCTCGACCTTGTCCCATATATTTGTTTTTGGATTCGCATAGTTTTAGTCAACGTATTAATGTAGTACAAAACTAAAATTTAACATATTTCCATGGACTAGTGGGTTATGGCCCACATAAACTCCCTATACTTGCATCAGATTATAATGTTGGAGTTTATTAAATATACATACGCATGCAATCAACAACGATCACTTTAAAACAGATCGTACATAACTCAAACCACTTACATACACTCGGAACTGGGGTTATAGGGTCCCACAATACGGTAACCAATCACGGTGCATTGCATATTAGAAAAATTATCTTATAACGTAAATGGTAAACAATACAAATGTCGATGCGAAGTTGTAACGACGAGGTCACATCGCAACATCATAAATTTTACAACATATCGCATTTCGCTTGCCCGCAAGTTTACCTCTATACCGATAATGGTTAAACCATAAATCATGTGATGTGCGATATGCGCTAATGTGCTATAATGACACGCGGTCTCCTCTCATCGCATCACATCTTTCAATCCTTACCGCATCACAAAAAAATTAACTTATCGCGCGATGCCTTAGCACTATCTGCTATATTCTGTGATGTGCGAATTTGTGATTTGTCGTCTGTTTTTTATCTGCACCCAGATCTATCGGTCCTGTTGAGCCCTAAAAGTGTCTTCTCCTTTGCCAAATTCCACTTCATATTATCATTCCTTTTGTCATTTTATAGACCTAAAGAACAATAAGAATGATTAAAATCACTTAAGGAATACATGCAATGAATAACTTGTTGTACTTTTGTGGTTTTGTTGTCTTAATGATTTCTAAGCATTTTTAGCTACAGAATGTAGTCATTCTGTAGCCAGTTACACATTCCGTAGCAATTTTGGTGTTTGAACATATTACAGGTGTCATCTGAAGAAAAGGCATATATGGTTAAATTCTAAATCTTTCCTACATCGTTCCTTGTCATCCATGAAGGTTGAATCAATAACTGGAGATGGTTATGCACGTGGTCAAACAAAAAGTCTGAGAAGTAGATTTTTATAAGGATAAGGACTCTTGATTTGCTTTCAACAAATCACGAGTCCTAAAAAGGAGTTTTAGTTTGATTTTGACTTTAGAATACACCTGTTCCTACTTTCATTCAATATCAGTTATGTAATTTCCTATAAATTTAGTTTGGTGAGACTGAGAAAACAAGTTAACCCTTATTTTTCCAATACTGTGATACTCTGTTTCGAAGTATTTTTTATAATAAGAAGAAGCATAACTTTGATGCTGTATTGAAGACAAAATTGAGGAGTTAAATATTTTTATGCCAAATTGATAGCAGAGGGCCCCTGCTATCCAAGGAGGCTTCCACATGCTTTCTAGATAAGTAGCTTTTAATTATGTTTCGTTATATTTCTTACTTAGACAGTTTTCTGATGTCTTACATTTCTTGTTTAACTAACAGATCCTCATGATGTTATAATTGGTCTTTTCTCAAATATTTTCCAACGTATCTCTATTCATTGAATAGATTTTGACATCTTGAGTTATCAACACTTTAGTCTTTGTCATTTAGATTACAAGATCCTCATTATCCTACAACCATTCTTTTTCTTAAAAGCTTTTCCAACATATCACTATTATATGAATGAGATTTGGTTGTACTATGCTGAGTTAATTAGCATTTTCTGTTCTGCAATTAGATAGAAGATCCTCATATTGTTACAAACTGTCTTTTTTCCAAACTGTTCCAATAAATCTCTAAATCACAGAAAAGACCTAATTGTAATACTGTGGGTTATTTGTTGTTTGGAAGATCCTTATTACATTATATCCAATCTCCTTCAATAAAATTTTCCAATAAATCTCTAGCTGATGAACGAGATCTAGTTATAATTTCATAAGTAGTTTCAATTATTCATAGGAGATCCTTAGCATATTAGAGCAATTTTCTTCTCAAACTATTCCAAAATATCTCTATAATATGAATAAGATTGCACTATAATATTCTAAGTTGCTGTCTATTTTTAGGAAGATCCTCATCACATTAGATTTCAATATCTTTCACAAATTATTCCAACAAACCTCTAACTAAAAGGATCAGGTTGAAATATAATGTCTTGAGTTACATTTCATGTTCATTTGCAAGCTAGGACATCCATGGATTAGAATGCTCTGTTTTTCATCATTTTCCTAATTAGGGACAGAATTTACAACTACACTCTATTTTGGTTCTCTTTTCTTTCCTTTTTAACGTAGATTTGATATCATCTTTTGAACATAGAATAGCATACTAAAACTCAAACATAACAAAACTCAAAAACATCAACAAAATACTAAAAACAAAGAAATAAGAATAAGGATATTTAGGCACATATAGTGCAAGTATACCTCATCAGTTTACAAGCCCTGGTCGATAATTTATGTTATCAATTCAGAACACTGGATTGACTAAACAGGTCCTCATTACTCGCCCTTCATCGAATCGCATCACAAGTTATTTTTATTAACTTATGAATTCATCTTAGCTGTCAATATCTTCCCCTTCAAATCTGCGATCTAATCATGACTGTCCGCTAACCTTCATGTTGCTCTTCTTCATCTCTTCCGCCTGCACTTATCTATTATGATGGAGTCACATTTCAATAATACCTATTATGCCATACTTCATCTATGCGAAGTTAATAGGAACTTCGTCCTCTCAGTCACATGCACACAATCTATTCATTTACAGAAAGAACACACATATATACTAAGAATTCGAAATAAAAAAATACACAGATACTATAAGTTCCAGGTTATCCTGGATATTTAAAAACACACAAATTTCATTATTGTTCGAACTCGAATATAGGATAAGGCCACTCTGGCCTGAATCACAAATTTCATCCTCTGGCTACATTGCGCTCTTCTGCCCTCTTTTGGACATACAAACTCACATTTATAAAGAGATTATAAGCGAGTGGCTCATATAATATCCACGAGTTCTTCTCCCACAATTTCTCAACTAAACCCCTAAATCTCTCTGGTTTGATTACATGGCAGATAATTACAATAAGTCAAGTCTTCTAGAGACTTATCTCTTCCATCATTTCAGCTATGTTTCCCAGAATTTTCCCCTATTTACAAACGGCTATCCGTGTCTCATTTTAATATTCCAAAATTTTAGCCTTCAAGCTAAATGGAATATTAGAGTTGTTTTATCACTAGGTAGGTGAATAAATGGGTAAGGAGGCCCATTAACCTCTTTAAAAGGATCATTAACACTCCTAATGTGAAAGGAGGAAGAATAAGAAGCTAATTTGAGCACCCTTGGGTGTGAACAAAGATGGGATCATGTTGATTCAGTCAACTTTGACCAAGTCAACAAAGTTGTCTAGATACATTGAATCTCCTTGATGAACAACGCAGTTTTGGTGGAGGAAAAATTGCATGAGCTTGATGGCACATATGGATGGGACCCAATGTGAAGAGGTTCACTTGATATATATGGAAAGGATGGGAGCCTTTGTTATTCATGCTTTGGATAATATCATTTGATATTGGTCTGTTTAGACTTGGGCTTCCTCTTGCTGTTTAGCAAGGTTGCAGTGTTGTTTAGCACCGGGTGTTCCCAAGCGGGAATCCCACCTCTTCCCTTGAGAGGCCTCTTGGGAGAGCTCTGTACTGTATTTCTCCACATCCAGGCTTGAGGCCAAGCACAAGTCTTCAGCCCCAACATTATTTCTGTATCAGAATAGTGCTATGTTGTAGGGTGTTGCAATGGAGGTTTGATAACGCCACTTCCGAGTCTGTTTCTCAGTAGAGGGTGCCTTCCTTCTCTTGAGAGATCACCTAGGAAGATTTCTAAGCACATTTAACATCTTGGAAGTTGGCCAAACTATTCCTCATCTCCTACAGTGCAGTCCCTTGCAGGAACCGCGTCATTTTGCATAGAGCTGCAGCAGCAGGGTTAAGACCCTTGTTTTTGAGCTAGTTTCCTAGGGAAAGGGCCAACCCTTCTCCAGGAAAGATAGAGGAAGGGATTCTCATCCCTATTTTGTATTATTCAGATATATTTTTGTAATGTTTTAGTAAGACTGCATTTTTCAGAGCTGAATATTCAGATCTTCTCTTTTTGTACTTCTACTTTCATGAAACCCTTGCCGAGTTGTCTTTATAATGCATTAAGGATGCCAGATCTTCACTTTATTAGCATATTGTTCAATAAAGTTATATATCCATGTTGTTATATCATTATACTGCAGAAACCCTTAGAAAATAATGCTATCATTTGCTTCATAAATTCTGCACCACTTAAGGTCATGGGGTTTGGCTATTTTTAAGCTGATTTAAGGTCGGGAGGTTTGTTTAACTTATCATAAGTGATTTTTTTCTGTTCCTATTTTGTATGTGAGGGCCTTAATACATATGATAAGGAATCAAACCATTATTTCTTCCTGTTAAAATGTAAATATCCATAAATAACGTTTTCAGGGTCAAATTGCTACATTTTCCCCACTTGGGAGGATGTAGAAGTGCTTATTTTTGCTGTTGTTTCATTAATTTGATGGCTATGTGTTTCTCAACATATTTTATGACTTAATTTCACCCTTTTATTCCAGTATTGTGCTTATGCATTGCTACATTCCCATTTGGGGATATTATAGCGGTATCAGAGCATAGTCTTGGCTCAGCCTGTGGAACTCAGCCATGATGCTATCAAGAGAAGGAGAAATGAACAGAAAGAATACTCCAGTATATAGATGGAGAAATAAGGAGAGGCTTTCAAATATTCTTCCAAAATATATGTAGAGCATCAATGAAGATCTTAAGAATATGAGAGAGGAGATGGAATCTCCAGAGAAGTTTGAATCTAGAGCCAGATCTAGATTGGCACATGATAGGTGTGAGCATTCAGCTACACCCTATTATGCATAGCATATTCAAATGCCTAGATCTATCATCAGAGAGATGGAAGAAGGAGGAATGCCAAGGAGGGAAACTCTTAGTAATTTTCTACAAGAGTATGAATCTCAAACTAAAAAGTTTAGAGATCATATCACTTTCAAAGAATTTTGCAAGATCAAGGTGGAGAGAAGTAGAAAACATGACATGGATAGATTTAATATATCTACTTTTGATGGATCACCAACATGTTCAGCCAGAACTTGGGTGGAGGAGCTACACACTTATTTTCAGTAGCACCAAGTTTCTGAAGATGAAGCCATCAAAGTTACAACGCTGCACTTTGAAGGTAAGGCCTATGCTTGGTGGATGTTTGAGTCATTTTCATTAAAAAATGTCAATACTTCTTATTTTGAAAAGTTCACTAAGAGATTGGTGGAAAGGTTTGATAAAAAACATACAATCAAACCAAGACAAACAAAACTTTTGCATGGGTTGGAGGAACCTGAAAACTCAAATCCACTTCAGAAAACTGTTGGAGAAACCCACAACTTGCATAACACCTTGCTGAAGGCAAGATCTCTGTCTCATATCTTTGGACAAGAGGGCATGAAGGTTCCTTTTTCAAAAGAGGATCCTCTTATTGAGCAGATGACTCCCATTCATATTGGAGAGGAAGAGGAGGATGGGGGTTACAACGCTGTCACATCTAGAGCATATCTAGTGCCTCATGCAGAGGAAGGAGGAGCACATGCTCCAGCAGGAGGAATACTTTCATCATTGCAAGAAATTCCCCAGGATCTCACATATGGAATACAAAGCACAATCGATGAGCAACATGATTGTGAGATATTATTGATGAATGGGGAAGGTAGGGAGGAAGGGAAACATAATTTGATGAGGATCACACACCCCTATCTATTTTAGAAAGTTGGTGCAAGGAAGAGGCAGACTAATTTGCGCTGTGAGGGAAAGGGCAAGGTTGCCCAACCTTATGTACAGTTTACTCTTGACATTGATGTCTCACTTCATGGAGGCATTCCACCTGGGAGGCCACCAGATCTGGAGTTGGTAAGAGGCATCTTGACATTTGATTCACCCCTCTTAGATTCCAGAGAGGTGAAGGCTTTGGAGGAGTCTAGTACAATGCAGAGATTTTGAGATAAACTCAAGGAGGAGGGAGACACTCTCCCAATTTCAGCACCACCCCCTCTCACTATATGTACTGCACTGATAGAAGTTGTTGTAGTAATGGAGGATGGCACCTTCATGGTGAAAGGGAGCTGCTCCATGGATTTGGAGAAACAAAGGGTACTTCCTTTAAGGAAATAATCCTCCATACATTGGAGTAGATGGAGGCCACTCATGCTTACATGGGCCAAGATTGGGAGATTATTTTTGGATGAGTGATTCTCATGGGAGGCAAACTTCCAAAGATCACTACTTCTTTTTGAGCATGAGCAGTTGCATGATGGGCATGGAAGCAATTTGGAGGATGAATTTGGCATGGGGGATGTCAAAGGAAAAGATAGCAGCATGTGGGGAGCTTCACATTGCAGATCATCAACGATGTCTCTTAGGAGGATTGATCCATATTGGAGGTCTCAACTCTTGATAGAGTACTCCAAGGATCTTTGTGCTTGCATGATTCTTGATGATCCCTATGGAGATGATAGATATATGGTGGATGATGTGGTCATCTATTCTTATAGCAGAGTCTTCTTAACTATAGCTTCTAAGCTCAAGGAGAAGCTGCTACATGCAGCACATGAGGACTTATTTTCCATGCACTTTGATGCATATCTTTCCTTGGCAGAGGAGTACATTTGGGAGGGCATCCAACATGATATATTTCAGCATATGGAGAGATGTATAGCCCAGATGATGATAGAGAGGATGTCACAACCACTTCCCTACTCTTTGGAGGTGAGGGAGAACTTTCGGTTGAGCCATTTCAGCTCAAGGTCCCAAGTACATGGTGGAGAATGTATAATTCCACATTATGTTTTATACTTATTTACTTTATATGAGTAGCTTGTCGTACCAAGAAGGATTATCCATACTTTCATATTGTATGATGATGTACTTGAAGCCATTTGTAGCATTGAGATTGGTTATCTTATTGGTGGTTTGTGGGGGAAGCCACATGATTCTTGGTGTGCACCATTGACACCACTTTGTACTTTCATGTTTCTATCTTGTAGAATGATTGTGGTAGAAAACAAGTAGCTAGAAAAGCACTTATTATTGTTTGATTTGATGCAGGCAAAGGATGCACTGCGCTGGCTCCATTTGTGGGACCTTGATCCACTTTCTGGTTGTCATATGACAACTTATTTCTATTGGTTTTTGCTTCCATGTATTGTTGATATTTTTATGTTCATGGGGAGATTTTTTTGGAGAGTGGGATATGAGTTGGAGGTGCCCACTAGGAGTATGATTCTCCCTACTTTACATGTTGTATGTTTTAGGAGAAACAATGGGCAAACCATGATTTCCACATCACATCTCTTTTCTTCATGTGGGAGGAGCCATTTGAAGAACTTGAGTTTTTGGAGGAGGCTCTTCATGGCTTATTTATTTGGTGGGATAGCTTGGGCCACTCTTGGAGGTCATGAAATTTCAGCCCAAGATCAACAACAGCCCCATAATTATCATAAATGGAGAGAGAAACCACTTGGATGGGAGGATCCAATCTCTCCATGCAGCCCCAACACATTGTATGAACTAGGGGCTGAGGATATTTTTGAGCTACTTGGATTGGCTCATTTCATTTGGATGATAGCATGGGTGTGGGATTCACCCATTGGGAATAAGATTCCCCATGTTTGTCATCACTCCTACCTTGAGGAGGCCATTTTACAGCAAGAAGGTTTCCACTTACACCTTCCACCTTTTCATGATGTGAGTCATTTGGTTTTGCATGCTTGGGAGGGAGTATCGGAGGATGGATATATTGCAGATTGTTCTGAGCAATGGTGGGGACTTTTGATGAGAAGGCCAAAAGAAGAGGAGGGGAGGACTTTTGCTCTCCTTATATAGTTGCTTGAGGACAAGCAACAGTTTGGAGGGGAGGACTGTAATATTCCAAAATTTTAGCCTTCAAGCTAAATGGAATATTAGAGTTGTTTTATCACTAGGTAGGTGAATAAATGGGTAGGGAGGCCCATTAACCTCTTTATAAGGATCAATAACACTCCTAATGTGAAAGGAGAAAGAATAAGCAGCTAATTTGAGCACCCTTGGGTGTGAACAGAGATGGGTCATGTTGATTCAGTCAAATTTGACCAAGTCAACAAAGATGTCTAGATACATTGAATCTCCTGGATGAACAATGCAGTTTTGGTGGAGGACAACTTACATGAACTTGATGGTACATATGGATGGGACCCAATGTGAGGAGGTTAACTTGATATTTATGGAGAGGATGAGAGCCTTTGTTATTCATACTTTGGATAATATCATTTGATATTGGTCTGTTTAGACTTGGCTTCCTCTTGTTGTTTAGCAGGGTTGCAATGTTGTTTAGCACCGGGTGTTCCCGAGCGGGAATTCCACCTCTTCCCTTGAGAGGCCTCTTGGGAGAGCTTTGTACTGTATTGTTCCACATCCAGACTTGAGGCCAGGCACCATTATTCAGCCCTAGCATTATTTCTGTAGCATAATAGTGTTGTGTTGCAATGTGTTGTGTTGCAATGGATGTTTGATATCACCACTTCCGGGTTTGTTTCTCAGTATAGGGTGCCTTCCTTCTCTTGAGAGATCAGCTAGTAATATTTCTGAGAAAATTTCATATCTTGGCAGTTGGCCAAACTATTCCTCATCTCCTACAGTGCATTCCCTTACAGGAACTGCATCATTTTTCATAGAGTTGCAGCAACAGGGTTAAGACCCTTGTTTTTTAGCTAGTTTCCTAGGGAAAGGGCCAACCCTTCTCCCAGAAAGCTAGAGGAAGGGATTATCATCCCTCTTTTGTATTATTTAGCTATATTTCTGTAATGTTGCATTAATACTGCATTTTTCAGAGCTGAATATTCATATCTGCTCTTTTTGTACTTGTACTTTCATGAAACCCTTGCCAGGTTGTCTTTATAATGCATTAAGGAGGCCAGATATTCACTTTCTTAGCATATTGTTCAATAAATTTCCAGATACATGTTGTTCTATCATTATACTACAAAAATCCTTAGAAAATAATTCTATCAATTGCTTCAGAAATTCTACACCACTTAAAGTCATGGGGTTTGGTTATTTTTAAGCTGATTTAACGCCGAGAGGTCTGTTTAACTTATCATAAGTGATTTTTTTTTGTTCCTCTTTTGTATGTGAGGGACTTAATACATATGCTAAGGAATCCAACTGCTATTTTTTCCTGTTAAAATGTAAATCTCCATAAATAACGTTTTCAGGGTCAAATTAATGCATTTTCCCCACTTGGGAGGATGTAGAAGTGCTTCTTTTTGCTGTTGTTTCATTCATTTGATGGCTCTATGTTTATCAACACATTTTATGACTTAATTTCACCCTGATATTCTAGTATTTTGCTTATGCACTGCTACATTCCCATTTGGGGATATTACACTCATATTTCACAACATTGAATTTTAATGTTAATTAAGGTGCTCCGATGCTCCTACATCACACTCCCAAGGTACAAAAATTCTTATGACCTCTTGTTCATATTCCTTCTTCATCTCTTAGCAATTCTACCCACATACTCTGTGGAATTGCCTTTGTGTTCTTTTCGTGAGCTGTAACAAAATATCTGCAATAGAAATTCCGCCCTTTGCTACACAATACCTCACCAAGCTTCTCTCCTCTGAGCTCAGTATTTCGGCATCCCTCTGGTTCTCTCTTCTCTGGAACCATTTAAGCACTCCTAGCTCTAGGTTGCTACAATATTCTCACCTTCCTCTGCTACTTGTACAAAAATATAAAGACCACAAGCTCACCAATATTCAATAAATTTGCACCTCTTTCTTTTGCACACAAACTATTTCCCGTAGGAAATCTTTCCCTGCTCTGATACCACTTGATGCAGCACAAAACTGCAATTTAACATATTGTCGTGGACCTATGGGTTATGGCCCACATAAAATCCCTTTACTAGCAGTGGATTATAATGTTGGAGTTTATTAAACGTACATACGTGTGCAATAAACAACGATCACTTTAAAACAGATCGTACATAACTCAAACCACTTACATACACACAGAACAAGGGTTCTAGGGTCCCACAATACGGTAGCCAATCAAGGTGCATCAGATATCAACAAACTCATATTATAACTTAAATGGTAAACAATACAAACACCAATGTGAAGTTGCGATGACGATGCCGCATCGCAACATCGCAACTTTTACAACTTATTGCATTTCGCTTGCCAGCAAGTTTACCTCTATACCAACAATGGTTAAACCATAAATCATGCGACGTGCGATATGTGCTAATGCGCTATACTGACATGTGGTCTCCCCTCGTCGAATCACATCTTTCAATCCTTACCGCATCACAAACAAATTAACTTATCGCATGATTTGCTGTCCGTTGTTGATCTACACCCAGATCTAACGGTCTTGACTACTTACCCTTCATCACATCGCATCGCAAGTTATTTTGATTAACTTGCGAAGTCATCTTAGCCGTCAATCTCTTCCCCTTCAGATCTGCGAACTAATCATGAACGTCCGCTCACCTTAACGTGGCTCTTCTTCGTCTCTTCTGCCTACACTGATCTGTGCTGATGGAATCACATTTCAATAATACCTATTCTACCATACTTCATATATTTGAAGTTCATAGGAAATTCATCTTCTCACTCACACACACATGGTCTATTCATTTACAGAAAGAACAAACAGATATACTGAGAATTAGAAATAAAACAAATCACAAATAATGTAAGTTCCAGGTTATCTTGGATACTTAAAAACACACAAATTTCATTATTGTTCGAGCTTGAATATAGGTTAAGGCCACTCTGGCCTGAATAAAAAATTTCGCCCTCAGGCTACATTGCACTCTTTTGCCCTCTTCTAGACATACAGACTCACATTTATAAAGAAATTACAAGTGAGTGTATCATCTAAGATCCACAAGTTCTTCTCCCAATGAAGAAGATTTTCTACATGCTGACGGGACTACCATGTCATCAGCTGTACCCGTTCTGCAATTTTTTTTTAAAAATTGCATGTTCTGAATGGCGATCAACAAACCATAACTTCCTCATCCGAACTCGGTTTTCAATGAAATGAGTTGCATTGGATTCCTTGCGACAGGTCGATCGCTTTCATTATGGTTTGGTTAAATTATGAGCACTTACATTTTTTAGCTAATTTTCCCCCCTGATCTAGATTCTAATCACTCCTTCCCACTGACATGCTTTTGGACCCACAAAATATAGTTATCTCATGAGTGCTAAACACTCTTCTATTTCTAAAGTTATATCATCTTGATTCTACTTGGAGAAATTGCTATGAAGAACACTTGTCCATTGGCATGCCTTGCCTTGCCTTGCAAATGGCTTGGCTCTTCAACCATTGTTCTCCTTTTGATGCTGACCCAATCTAACAATTGTTGGTTGCTTTCTGATATAATACTTTTTGTTGTACCAAATTGATTTCTCAGTGCCTTCCCATTGAGAATCATGTTCCTCCTTTTAAATGTGTGAAATACAAAAAATAGCTTCCAACATCAGTAAAAATAAGAAAAGAAATGACCATTCTTTTATCTCCATGGTTCCAAATTCCACATCTGGAAGAATGCCTTCGCCATCTCCTTCTCTTCTTGGAATCAACATATAACATGGTCTACAATGGTTGCAAGCTTTCTTCTTGACATCTTGTCACAAACACACATGTAAGAAACATAAATTGACGACATATCCTCTTGATCCTTCAAAGCAACTAATTTCACATCATGTGAACATCGCCATGTACTCTCACATATTGGTGTCAAAATTCATCAACCAAACACAAGTCGACAAAAACATGCCTCTTCAAACAAATGACTCTCAATTCAAGCATAAGCATGTATAATAACTTGATGATTCTTTTCCCAAATAAAAAATAATTTCACATTCCATGAAACACTTTGTTAACATCTCCTTTTCATATTTGGAGACAAAATCAACTCTTCGAATTCGATATGATATGCATGCAACACACAATCTATCAACACATGTCGACACTCATGCATGTGCAAATGATAAACACTCTCAAATTAACAACGTACATGTTAAACAAAGAAAGTTACCATCACAAGTCAATTACTCATGCATGTTCTAGCACAATGAAATCATCAAAATTCCATTGTTCATACACACAAACTCTCATGCATGTATACAATTCTTAAACTCTCTCACAAGTACAATCATAAGTACAAGAAATCCATTCATATGTACATGTACTTA
Source organism: Pinus albicaulis (assembly GCA_034641835.2). Taxonomy (NCBI): domain Eukaryota; kingdom Viridiplantae; phylum Streptophyta; class Pinopsida; order Pinales; family Pinaceae; genus Pinus; species Pinus albicaulis. Next base: position 334,048,200 of record CM076582.1, read on the forward strand.
AAGCTTAAATGAACAAATTTTTCTGCAATAAAGTGAGTCAACATAACTCCACTTTCAATCACCTTCTTGGCATAACCATGCAACATGATTTCAATTGGAAAAGAATGCATCAATATCAAAAGACATGCAAAGTCTTAATTGGATAAGAAATCTAACCATCTATTACCAAACCATTTCAATGGCGCTTCTTTCAGTTGCACATCATCGTCATTCTGGTCCTAATTCCTTCTTTCATTTCTTCATTCATTCGTCCTGAAGATGGATCTCCATGGAGATTCGAAACGTCGACATATATTATCTGACACTGTGGAAAATTTGGGTTCTTCCTCAACATCATCATCATGTGAATCATCTTGAACCACATCAATTATTGAATCTTATTTTCCATTCTTTCCATTCTCTTTCTCCACCTTCTTCAAATGTCATGGATGACTTGTTGGATACAAAGTTCAACACTTGTCTACAAGATGACCTTGCTTATGGCAATGAGTGCAAAACAATTGCCTCTTATTTTCATCATGGTTTACTTTGTCTTTGGCTTTCTGCCTCCTTTTCTTTGAAAGTTTCTTGTGCATGGCTATCTTCTTCCAACACCTTGAAACATTATGGTTATCCAAACCACAAAAGGAACATGAAAACTTTCTCCAAACCTTATGTGAAAATTTTCCATGTTTATCATAATCAAAATACACTTGATTAAAAACAGATTTATACCTTGAACATTCACCTTTGTCACCTTCTTGAGGAGGTGAATTTGATGAGGTAGTGGCTCTCTTTGGAATACCAATAATGCATTAAATGAATATAGAGCTTTCAACATCCTCTTATTCACCATTCTCATTAGCTGCTTGCTTATGAGTACCTTCTTTCAAAGTGGGTGTAAAGCTTTTGCATTCCTCTTGAACACAATATTCACAAGCTTGAGGTAATGAACATGAAATTAAAGTCCTTCTTGGAACACCTTCATGTGCCTTCTTGGCTTTAGAGCTTTCTCCATCATGTTTTCCATAACCAAGACCCAAATACTTAGGCCTTTCCTCAACAAAAATTGGCTCAACTATGCCTTGTGCATGTTTGCTTAATCCTTTACCTTCATAGCCCATCTTCATTAATAATTTGAACCATATTACTCTAGTGTGTCTTTCAAAAGAACCTACACATTCATATTGAGAGGATATTGAAGATAAAATTGAATTTCATACCTCTTTTCAAGCACATGCTTGGCTAAGGCTTCCTTGGCATCATGCAGTCGACTCTCCATCTCATGCATCCTTTCAAGGTTCTGATTTGAAACATGGAGCCAAGTATCCATCTCATGCATATTTTCAAGAAGCTCTTGCTTCTCCTCCTTCATGGAAATCAAATCCTCTTGAAGTTTAATGCACTCCCTCTTAGCTTCATACTTCTCTTGCATCCTATCAATCATGATGTAGATTTTTTGCAACATCTCTTTATTAAAGAGTTTTTGTAAAGAAGATAGACTAGAAGCATCACTTAATGAAGCTTAAATCACACATGCAATGCTAAAAAAACTTATTTTCTATGATTTGAGATTTCATATCTCAATTTTGACCTTCTCCTTCACACATAAACTTGCACAATGTTAAATTATCCTTGCACAAATTCAACAACCAATAACTATAGAACCAATAGAAGAATTAGCTATCCTTGGCTAAAGTGAGCTAAACTTTTTCTTTGACAATAACTTGATCTAAATATGGGAAAATTTGTTAATGCTATTCAAGCTCCCTCATCAGTATTAAAAATTTGTTTAAGGATCATCTCATTTAACCATTTGTGAAGGGGTTTATGTGTGTAGTTTCATGTGTTTTTTATGATTAAATTATGAGTTAATTAACAATTAAAAAATCATGTACAAAAATTGAAATATATAAATATAAATCACAACAATCACATAACACAATGGATGATGATGGAGCTCACCCCTCCTGGGCTACATCTCCATGGACCTGCTTTAACTAGCTAGGCCCTTTTGGGATTATGAGTAAAATTTGTGATTACAAGCACCAATATTGCTCTGATGGGTTTTCCAGCTATTGCATTGGCTTAAAAACACTCAAATACCTCAAAAATTACTATCCAATCTCTGAATTTGGTTCACATCTCCTCTAGGCTTGACCTCCAACACTGGTGGTGATGGGCTTGTTTGATATTAAAAGTGACAAAATCACCTTTATAAACTATACCAATGTGTTCAAAGCATCAAATACATCAAAAATTGACTATTCATTCACTGAAATTGGTCTTTAACTGATTTGGGCATGGCTTTCCCTCCTGGTGGCCCTGAGCTTCAAAATTATTCAAGTGACCAAAAACACCTGTAGATGAGCTCTATTTTTCTGCAAGTTGTTCCAATGGATTCAGAGCATGCCAATCTAGTAAGAATGACTATCCTTGAGCAAACATTGGTCGAAAATTGACCAAGATAGGCCTCATTAAAGTTTTCCCTAGATTTTGCCTCTAAATCTAGAAAACTGCCAGATAACCCCGACAAATTTGGAAGTGATGCCAGATTTGGAGATATTGCTAAAAATCCCATCAAATAAACTATAGGATTAATTAATCATTAACTGTAGATTAATGAGTGTTAAATGCACACTTATCCCAATAAACTCAGGCGCTTAAAATTGGGTCATATGGGACGATCTTGTGGAGGAGATGCCATCCCCCCTCCGTTCCACTGCCCTAAAAAATCCACGTACAGCTCAAATACAAGATCATGTGTATCCATTTAGAATCTTGAGGTGGTGGCACATTGGTAAGTCGTGGTTATTGAATGGGGGAGATCACGGGGTCGAACCTCAACGTCACCCCATATATTTGTTTTCGGATTCGCATATATTTTATAACCAACGTATGTTTTAAAGAACATTACCTCCACCATATGGTACGTAATGCTCCACCATGTTAATACGTTGCAATATTTAAATGCCTAAAAATAATTTAACACCCATCGTTACTATGGTTTTAAAAACCATTTTAATGACACCATAAATAAACTTTGAATTTTGGGTTCTTTTCTATTTAAATGTTGAATATATATATATATATATATATATAATCCAACCTTAATATATAACAAAAAATAATTCCGCACACATAAATATCATGAACTCACATTCAACCTTGGAGGACATTGGGCAATTTTTACCTTCACAAACCAAATCGGAAAATCCAATGGTGACACTTGTCACAGTCCCATTGGAATAAAAACTAAAGAATTTTTTCTTCATGCTGACTGGACTTCCATGTCATCAGCTGTACCTGTTCTACAATTTTTTTTTTTTATATTTACCTGTTCTGAACGGCGATCAACAGACCATAACTTCCTCATCCGAACTTGGTTTTCAACGAAACAAGTTGTATTGTGTTCTTTGCGACGGGCTAGTCATTTTCGTTCTTGTTTGGTGTAATTCTGATTACTTTAATTTTTGAGCTAATTTTTGCCCCTGATCTTGATTCTGATCAAAATTGTACACATTGAGGCCAATAACAAAAATATTAAATGTGGTTTCTATTGCAAAATCAAGAAACATTGTATTTATGGCATAAACATTCCAGTCACATGAGATAAAAGGGCCTAAAAAACCTTGTTGAAAAAAATATGCATTCAGGTTTGAAATCTTAGGCAACAGAGAGTATCATTTAGAAGAATTCATCACGAAATTAAATCAAATCTATTAGAATTAATAAAATTCAATGTGTTTGGGCCAGCCAATGTTAAGACTTTAGGAGGAGCATATTATTTTGTCACATTCATAGATGGCATATCCAAGAAGGTTTGGACCCACCTATGTAAGCAAAGTGTGGTGTTTGAGATATTTCAAATATTTCATGTTGTTGTTGAAAGACATACTAACAAGGTGATCAAGTGTTTGAGGAAAAATTACATTGGAGAGTATTGATCCAAGGCATTCATCCAAGGCATTCAAAGATTGCTATAATAATTTTGGCATAAAACATGAGAAGATTGTCCCTAATGCTCCTCAACATAATCATATGACAAAAATGATGAAACACATTATCATGTAGAAGGTGAGGAGTATGTTGTCAAATTCTAGATTGGGAAAGCACTTTTGGGTAGAATTAGTAAGGAAGTTTGTTACCTCATCAATCAATCACCTACTACAACGATGAATGATGGAATTCTTAAAGAAGTTTGGACTAGTAAGAAGGTAAACTACTCTCACATATTTTTTTTAGATGTGAAGAATTTATGAATATTACTGACGCAAATCATGCTGTGTCAAACCACAGTGTGCATATGAAATGCATATGTATATGTTTGCCCAAAATCAAACTATCTCATTTTCAAATATAGCTCTTAGTTGGGCTATTTATTTTACACAAATATAATTACTCATGGACTTCAAAGCCTGTTAACACCCATTTTATAAATGGCGGAATTACAATTAAAACAATATCACATTTTCTTATGAGTTTGACTTCTTGATGGATGCAGCCCAAATTAAAACTTAACTCTATAAGTAATCACATCCATTTAATACTTTTAACATTACGCAAGTTTTTATGCGATATTCGTTGGATCTATAATTATCATGCGAAAGCCGTCAAATCAGATAATTTGCTAGGCGGTCAACTTAACGTATTCAATTTAATTTATAAAATATCGGGTCCATTTGAAAGTTTAAACCCCTCACATATTTGAATAATATATCCGTTGATCATACTGACACCTTGATTGAACAGTTCTCCAGCTTCTGAGACTTTTGTTAATACATTTCAGGTTTGGATTGAATATTAAACCTCCCTGCCACTTCAAATACGAATGTCATCGAATTGAAAATTGAATGGTTGCAATTCCCCTTCACTTCTTACGCATTACAGTGTTTTCGGTTGACGTAATACACATATCAACGTTCCCAATTCTTCAACTCCGCCATAATCGACACTCTATCTAAGATTCCATGGTTTCTTCCAGCATCAACAATTTACAGTCCCTTTATTTAACAATACAATTGGACTGTGTTGCTTTCAAAATAGACGCAGAATTTTAAAGGAACATTCACACAACAATCAATTTAACCAGAACTCGACCTGAATTTCATCAATTCAGATTTATTTCAAAGGAAAATTAAGTCTCCCAAATTTGGCATTTACGCACACAAAGACATCAATTAACCAAACTCAAGCTGGATTAAACAAATTGAGTAATATCTCGAAAATAAATGCACATCCAAAATTTGACAATTATACCTATATTCACATAGATATAGAGGAATTGCAATATTCTTCTATTTAATTATTCCTCCATCCAATCTTTCCTCTTGATCTAAATCTTAAATCTCTATTCCTATCTCCCCCCCTCATGCCTTCGAGGCTTACAATTTTATACGAAATGGATTCTAAACCAATTTTGATTTAGATCCCTAGTTTACTCAACAAATCCATAATTCTTCTAAATCCTCATTAATTCCTAAAATCTCTCTTTATCCCTAAGGATTCTCTCTAATCCCATAAATTCATGCAACCAATTCCTAATCTAGGATTTACAATAATTTCACAAATATCTCAATCCCTATGAGCTCTCAACTGTCCTAATTCTCTCATGTTCTCTAACATTAGAGAAAATTTACAATTATGCTCACAATATTAATTAAATTCTACTCTAAATCACTCAAAACATTTAAAAATACATTTAAAAAGCCAACTTCTCTTTAAAACATAAGACTCCCTAAGTCTCCCAAATAACTAATAACATTTGAGCAGGATGCTCGTGCATCAGACTCCCCATGTAGAAAATTTTCATAGACTCCTGTCTATGAGGTTTGTTTCTTTTCTGTAATAGTGCAACAACTACAAGTCTCACTAAATTGCTACCTCCAGGATTCCAAACTCTGTTCTTCAGTGATTTCCTTGCTTTTCTCAACTGCTGTTTAAATATTCTGCTGCCATTCCTTACTTCTCCTGGTTGCCATATCTTTGTTTTCAACACTCCATTGACTTTTCCTTCGATGTTTGTTACAATCCAGATTTTTATACACCTGATTCTCTGTCTGCAGCTCTTTTCCTTGTGTTCATTTCCTGTAAAATTCATGAAATTTTATATTTCTCTGTCCAAATTACTTTGGTGTTGTTGTCCTTTTCCTTGTGTATAAGTTTTAAAACTCTTTTTGTCTTCTTTTTCTTCAACTTCTGCAAATCCTGTTGTAGATATTGCTGCCTCCCAAACTTCCTGAATATATTTGAAGATATTACCCTTTACAATATCCAATTTTTGTTCTGAAAATTTACTTTTAAAAATTAAATTGCTCTTCAATTCCTTGACAATAGTAACATTTCCTTCCAGTGTTGTAGATCCTTTGCAATCTTCATCAGATAACATAGTTCTAACCTTCAGCAGAATACAATTCTGATCTTGCTTCTTTGAAATGTTTATGTACATTTCTCTTTCTTCCTTCATCTTTATGACAACTTTCAGTAACTGTCTATCACCTGTAAAATCTTCAAAACTTGCAATCACACTTAAATTTTTAGTTTTAAAATCACAAGACCCAAAAGTCTTGTTTGATGATTTTGTCATAAAATATCTTTTCTGTTCCAAGTCTTCTACACGACTCAGAAAATCTTCAATGGTCTTCACCTCAACTTCCTCAAGCATAGCATTTGAGTACTTGACATCCTTTGCTTCTTCTTCTTTCTTTTGGTCATCATTGTGAACCAAATTTCCTCTGTTTTCAACTTTAGCAGTATGTTGTAAAATAATATGTTCCTCCAATTGTGTATGAGTTTTCTCATGATATCTAATAGTCTCAAAACTCAAATTCTCTCTCTCCACCTTGACATTATCTGCAAGCATACACAAATTTTCAATTTCAAAATCATAAGGCTTAATTGCCTCAACTGATGATTCAAACATCACTGCTCTATTTTCAAGTTCAAAAGAAACTTGTTTTTCTCCAACAATTCCATTTTGTTGTAACTCCACTCCATTGGGCTTCTCTGTCCTTAATAGAACATCTATAATTCTCCCAAGCTTCCTCAGCTCCTTTATTAACTGCATATCCACTTGTTGCTCTTGTAGCTTATACCATTTCTCCTTATTTCCCATTATGTAGTTGTATCTTTGGTCTCCTTTACTTTTCTAGAACATTTCTACCAACAATGCCAGTTGAAAATTTATCTCAGTATTCTCTCTGATATTAAATATCTTCTGCATAATTCCTCTAATTTTAGCTTCATATTTATCAACGTTGTCTTTTGTACCTACAACCATATTATTAATTGAAGATTTAAAACATTTACTTAACTATACAATTTCTTCTTTATCAGGTTCTGGAAGCTTCATTCCTCCTTCTGGTTCCTTGAGCCATCTTTCCAAGAACTCCATTTCTATGTGAAAGTTTCCCAGCATTTCTTCATAATATTCATTCTTAGTTTTATTCTTTTGGCAGTCCTCTTGAATTATCATGTTTTATGTATCATCACATTTTAAAATTCTTTCATCAATTTCATTAAACAAATTCATTTTTTTACGTCCTTGGAATATCACTATGGAATTTTCGTTATGCTTCTACTCCATAACAACTTTAACTGGTTGTCTTCCACCAAACATAAATTCATCTATCAATTATTTCTTCTGCAATAAATCAGTATCTTCCTCCTCTAAAAGGCATTCTCCATCAGACTTTATCTCAAGCATTTTATTAATTTTTGTGACAGTTTCATCAGACTGTCCATCATCTTCTGCACGTCCTGCAAAGACATAAAAACTATGAGATTTAAAAACACAAGGCTCCATAGCCTCATTTTCTTCCCTTGTCAGCATATCTTCAATTTGTTCTTCTTCACCTAGAATTTCACCTTGTTCTGGTCCACAAATGGAAACTTCCATTTTTTACTCTACTTCTCTGAGTTTTTCAGCCAACCACTTTACTTGTCTCTGTCGTAGCCTTCTTTGTAACTTAGACCAGTTCACTATATTTTTCTTCAAGACCCAACCTCCTCTTTGGTTTTCCTTTAGCAGCATTATTAACTCATCGAGTTCTTTGCTTATCTCAGCCAACTCCTTTTCAAGCTCCTCTTGACTCATCTGGTTCTTGCGGATTTTTTTAGAACCTCTTTCCTTCATCTTGTAGCCTTATTGTGAACCTTCCCTATGACTTCCCATAGTCATCTTTAATTTTGTGTGAGTTTCTACACCTGCATCCAGTCAACTTCCTTCTGAGTTGATCACCAAACCTCTCCTATGCCTGGTTTCCAAGTCCTCTTTTCCCTAGAACTTGCACTGAGAAAATTTCTCTCTCTCTACTTGCTACACTCACTTCTCTTAAGGACTTCTTTGTCCTTATCTATTCCAAGCCTCAGCTGGAATAAGGTTCTGCTACAATCTCAAGAACTTTCAAAGTTTCTTCCTACAATTTTACTGTTGTAGTTTTTACCAATCATTCAATTACTACAAAATTTCATACCTTTGTAATCAATTTATGTCTCGACTGGTTGTCTCCTACAAACATGAAACTTTTGCACTCCCTTTATTTATTCAATCTGTAAAATATCATCAATTAATAAAAACTCATGCATACCATCTTCCCAACATCACCTATCTTTAGGATCTCCTTATTTGCTAGCCTTTACCATTCCCGTGAATCTGGTGTTATAGTTCTGTCTCCATACTTCCACTGTGCATTCTTTCAACATACAACTACTGCCACAACAACCAATTCTAAACAAGACTTCAATCCACATCAATTTTGGATCTCAATAAATTAGAATTTACACAGAACTTTAATTTATTTCTAAGCATCTACCTCACCAATCATAACACAATTCATCTCTTCCGCATGCAATCTGTGTAAATATAGTATAAAAACTTCTCAAAAATTTACTTCTAAGTAGAAAACAATATTCCTTTGTATTCACAGTCTACCATTTGTGATCATGCTTTTTCTTCTGCAAACTTTCTCTGGCTGCAATAACTCACTATCTTGAGGAAAATCTCAATCTATTCATACTTCGCTTAGTTGCACGCAGAATCCCTTTCTGCTTTACTATGATCACCCTTTCTTGCAATTTCAATTGCATTCTTCACAATTAAATTTCGGCTTCGATACCACTAATGATGCATATTATGTTGCGTCAACCCACAATATGCATACGAAATGCATATGTATATGTTTGCCCGAAATCAAACTATCTCATTTTCAAATATAGCTCTTAGTCAGGCTATTTATTTTACACAAATATAATTACCCATGGACTTCAAAGCCTGTTAACACCCATTTTCTAACCCTTTCATAAATGACAGAATTAAAATTAAAAAAATATCCCATTTTCTTATGAGTTTGACTTCTTGACGGACGAAACCCACATTAAAAATTACCTCTATAATTAATCACATCCATTTAAGACTTTAAACATTACGCAAGTTTTTATGCGATATTCGTTGTATCTATAATTATCATGTGAAAGCCGTCAGATCAAATAATTTGTTGGGAAGTCAACTTAACTTATTCAATTTGATTTATAAAATATTGGGTCCATTTGAAAGTTTAAACTCCTCACATATTTGAATGTGATATCCGTTGACAATAATGACACCTTGATCGAACGGTTCTCCGGCTTCTGAGACTTTGGTTAATACATTTCAGGTCTGGACTGAATATTAAACCTCCCTGCCACTTCAAATACAAATATCGTCAAATTTCAAATTGAATGGTTGCGATTCCCCTTCACTTATTATGCATTACAGTGTTTCCAGTTGACGTAATATGCATTTCAACGTTCCCAATTCTTCAACTCTGCCAGAATCGACACTCTGTCTAAGAGGCCATGGTTTCTTCTGGCATCAACAATTTACAGTCCCTTTCTTTAACAATACAATTGGACTATGTTGCCTTCAAAATAGATGCAAAATTTTAAAGGAACATCAACACAACAATCAATTTAACTAGAACTTGACCTGAATTTCATCAATTTAGATTTATTTCAAAGGAAAATTAAGTCTCCCAGATTTGGAATTTACGCACACAAATACATTAATTAACCAAACTCAAACTAGATTAAACAAATTCAGTAATATCTCGACAAGAAATGCACATCCATAATTTGACAATTATACTTATATTCACACAGATACAGAGGAATTGCAATATTCTTCTATTTAATTTTTCCTCCATCCAATACTTCCTCTTGATCTAAATCTTAAATCTCTATTCCTATCTCCCCCCCTCATGCCTTCGAGGCTTACAATTTTATACGAAATGGATTCTAAACCAATTTTGATTTAGATCCCTAGTTTACTCAACAAATCCATAATTCTTCTAAATCCTCATTAATTCCTAAAATCTCTCTTTATCCCTAAGGATTCTCTATAATCCCATAAATTCATGCAACCAATTCCTAATCTAGGATTTACAATAATTTCACAAATCTCTCAATCCCTATGAGCTCTCAACTGTCCTAATTCTCTCATGTTCTCTAACATTCGAGAACATTTACTATTATGCTCACATTATTAATTAAATCCTACTCTAAATCACTCAAAACATTTAAAAATACATTTAAAAAACCAACTTCTCTTTAAAACATAAGACTCCTTAAGTCTCCCAAATAACCAATAACATTTGAGCAAGATGATCCTGCATCAATTACCCAAGAGAATAAAACCAAGTTAGATGATAAATTAATGAAATGTATATTTTTGGGATACAAAGATGGTGAGCTTGGTTACCGTCTATGGGATCCAGCTAAGCACAAAATTATTAGAAATAGGGATGCCGAATTTAATGAGTTATATATGTATAAAAGGTCTACGAGTAATATGAGGGTCAAGAAAATTGTTAACATGTTTACAAAACAATAAGAAAGTATCCTACCGTTGCAAGAAATTGGGAAATGAATTCAAGAACATGATGAGTGGAAAATAATGGACAACAGGAAGAATAAAACTTGCAATAATCGTTACAAGAGATCCAACCAGAAAACACACCACCACATTTAGTTCGCAAGTCTATTAGGCCTCACAACTTGATCCAGGAGGATCTTACATCAATACAGATCGACGGTGAGGTCCAGTCATCTTTAGTTCTTCTGATGAGGATAATAATGCTTCAGTTTAGGAAGTCCAGTTCATCTTTAGCTCGTCAGGTTCTCCAGTGTTCCAGTGAAAGTCCTTCTTTATGGTGATTTCATGGTGATTCCATGTTGTGGTAAAGTGTATTGTCATGGTGTAATGGTGAAAGTGGTGGTGTATAAGTCTAAGGGTGTATAATATGTAATGTCATGTAATAATTCCTAAAACTAAGCTAAGGTGTAAGTGGTGGTGGAGAAATTTTGTAAAGGTCTTAAAGGTCCTAAGACTTAAGTACTAAAAGACCAAGTGCAAACAAAGCCACAGTGTTAAAAATATTGCAATGTATTGAAACCTATGTTATAAAGGTTTCTGACCTATGTAAAACATTTTTAATCAAAAATATATGTTAAAACCCACAAATAAATTGTGCGGAGGAATGGACTTAACCACAATGGAGTACATGTGAACATAGACTGCAGCAGTTAATGTAGACGGGAACTGTTGGGTCAGCCTACTGCACAGTTGGTAGACCACCGGAGCAAACCATAACCATTGAGTGTGCTGTCATATGGATGGTTGAATGCACAGTCAGCCCGAAGCCACCGGGAATCAAACCTGCAATGTGGCAGTCAGTAAACCGTCTGCCAAACTGTCACATGCAACCACTCCGCACCGTTAGCAGATCACCAGGGTTATTTATAACCTAAATTCTTAATTTGGATTTTTTGGTTGTATGTGTTAGGTTTAAAAATTTTCCACCATGCACCTTATCCTTAGGTGCTTCAATTATATTGCACCAAGAGATGTTTTGTTCACCTAAACACATTAATTGATAAACCACTACCCATATTTGGCCCAAATGAGTTCGAACATGAACTTATTTGACTTAGCCAATTCACCATGGAAGGGGACATAAAGTGATTTCAAATACTTGTATTTAGATTCTAGAAGAGAGAGGTTGTTTTGTTTTCAGTGTAACTTGCTCGTCCAGAGGTGGAATTGAGTGTAGAGATAGGCGTTGGAAAGCTAGGAGAGAGACATTAATGTTGAAAATGCCTAGAGGTGCCTGCAAGCATGTTTATTCTAGTGTTTTTTCTGTGTAAATACTTCCTTGGATCAATCCTTAATAAAACAGATGGCCTTCTTGAAAGCAAACCTGGAGACATAGTCCACCAGGGATGAACTCCATAATCAATGGTTGATGTCTCTTATCTTTTTTCTTTGCTGAAATTTCATGTTTAATATGCTTCTTAACTTTTGGTTTACCGTTTAAGTCATTAAATCATTTTATTTACTTCAGTTTTCCACATTAAGCGACCGAGTTAACAATCAATTCACTATTGGAAAATATTCAGTTCTACTTCAATATTAGATCAGATCTATTTCAGATCATATATTTTGGTATCAGATCAGGTTGTGTTGTAGGATTTTTGTGAGTGAATGTTAACTAGGTCCGGATTGCGACGTGGAGAAGGAACGCTTGAGGAGATAGACTCAGAAGTTGGAAAGCAGAAATTTTCTCATCAATCGATAATGAGAGGAACCCATGCAGGTGAAACTCCTTAAGTGAAGGTCATGGGTGAAGAAAAGATTCAACAAATGTTCATGAACATGCAACGAATGTTGGGAGAACTATACGAAGTAAGAAGGTAAGAGATGCAACTTCTTCTTCAAAGGCATCGAAGAAGGAAATGGAAAAAGGAAAATCTGATAAAAATCCTTCTCCTCCATCATCTTCATCTTCATCATCTTCTTATTCTTATAGTTCAGTTCTGAAACAAAAAAGAAACCTCAGAAATCTCTTTTGAAACTTGATGTAAAATTTGAACTACCAATTTATGATGGCGAAATGAATCCTGAGAAACTAGATGGAAGAACAAAAATTCAAAACATTTCTGATGGAAGAACAAAAATTCAGTTAGCTACACTTAAAATGGGGGGGAACTAATTTATTTTGGTGGGAAATTAAAAATCAAGTAGATTTAAAGTGGAAAGGTAAAGTCATCACTTCATGGTCTAAGTTTTTAAAATCTCTCAGAAAAAAAAAAGTTCTATCCTTTGGGATACATGCAACAAGATGTTATTGATTGGCAACACTTGAGGCAATGTAAAGGGAAAAATGTTTAGGAGTTTACTCAGGAGTTCAGGAAGAAAGCTTTGGCGCTTGGTATTCCATTGGATACATGTGAAACTTTATTAAAGTACATTGGCAGTTTACATTCATATTTACGACACATGTTATTGATGTTTAATCCTGATGACTTTGATGAAGTGTGTGTTCAAGCCATACATATTGAATCAGGTGGAAAACCATTCAAGATTTCACAGAAATCATCCAAAAAATTTGAAGTCAAGGATTCCAAAGCCAGCAAGAGGAAGAGCAGTTCTAAGGGAAAGAAAGCAATGACAACTCAGAAGGAAGGTGAAAGACATACTTGTACTCGCTGCCATAGGATTGGACATGATGAAGCCAGATGTTGGAAAATTCACCCAGAACTCAGACCAAAGAATTTCCAGAAGAAGAAAGGTGAAAATAAGGCTAATACAACAATCCAATAAGAATTGGGCTCTGATTCAGGTGATAAAAGGAAAATAACGGCAATGGTTTTGATAGGTAAAATTTCTGACACTAGTTTCAATTCTAGTACTTCTGCATCTTCTTGAAACATAAATAATCTGGATGAAGATAAAAGAGTTTAATTATTTCACATAAGGGTAACTTCTAAGCACACAAAAATAGACACTTTGTTTGAGAGTGGATCACAGGAAAATTTAATATCTAAAGAATTAGTTAAGAAATTTGGTTTGGAGACACATAATCATCCAAGATCATATCCATTAGGCTGGCTAAAAGAAAAGACTCAGATTAATGTCACAAAGATGTGTCGTTTAAAATTTTCCATCACAAATAATTACATTTATGAAGTGGATTTAGATGTGATACCATTAGACATATGTGGAATATTTCTAGGAAGTCCTTATCTATATGATCATGATGGAGTGTTTCATAGGAAAGAGCATAAATATCACCTTAAGAAATCAAATACATTGTTCGGGCACATAACATAAAAACTCACTTGGAATTAGTTACTGCTAATCAGATGAAGAGACTAATAAGTTTAGGTAAGAGATATGTACTCATGGTTGTAAAAGAACAACATAAGGATCAAGATGATGCATTTTTAGGTTGTGAATCTCAGTTTAGAGATAGTTTGGTTAAAGTGGTAGATTCTTTTCAAATTCTATTTAAAGAAACAAAAAATCTGCCTCCTAAATGGGAAATACAACATGAGATTCAGTTGATGTCTAATGCCCCTCTTCCTAATGTCAGAATGTATCACATGTCAATTATAGAGAAGGAACAAATAAAGAAACAAATCCAAGAGCTGGTTGAAAAAGGTTTCATTCGACCCAGTTCATCTCCATATGGTTCACCCATAATTTTAGTTCCTAAGAAATACGAGACATGGAGAATGTGTGTCGAAATTAGGGCCTTAAACAAAATCACAATCAATAATAAGTATCTTCTTCCCAGGATAGATGATTTACTTGACCAGTTGAAAAATGTTGTCTATTTCACTAAGTTTGATTTGCGTAGTGGGTACCATCAAATTCGCATTGGAGAAAATGACATCTGGAAAACTGCATTTAAAACTAGGCAGAGACTATTTGAATGGTTATTAATGCCTTTTGGTTTGTGTAACGATCCAACAAATTTCTTGTGGGTTATGAATGATGTATTCCATCCTTATATTGATAAATTTGTCATAATATACTTAGATGGTATCCTCATTTTCAGTTCCAGTATGGAAGAGCATGTTAGGCATGTTAAATAGGTCTTTTAAGTGTTGCAAATGGAAAAATTGTACCTTAAACTGTACAAATGTGAGTTTGGGAAAAATTCACTGATCTATCTTGGTTACACAGTTGGAGGTGGTAATTTGAAGATAGATCTAGCTAAAATATATGTGACTGTTAAGTGGCCAAGACCACAGAATGTGACTGAAGTTAGGAGTTTTCTAGGTGCAGTTCATTATTGGAGAAAATTAATTTCTCAGTTTTCTTTGATTGCATCACCGTTACATGCTTTAACAGGTTCTAAATTTTCCTTTTAGTGGGGAGGGAAACAACAAAAATGTTTTGATTCACTTAAGCATAAAATTGTCACAACACCAATCTTAGCTTTAATAGATCTTCAACAACTATTTGAAATTGAAACAGGTGCTAGTGGTTATGAAATGGGTGCAGCCTTAGTTCAAAAAGGGAAACCTATTTGTTTTCATTTAGAAATTTTTTTCTAAGGCAGTTATAGATTATCCGAAATATGATAAAGAGTTGTTTGCTTTGGTTTAAAGTGTAAAGAAATGGAAACACTACTTAATTGGTAAGGAAGCAGTGATTCACATAGATCATGAGTCGCTTCAGTACCTTCAGTCACAAACTAAGTTGTAACAATCTCACCATTATAGATGGATGAGATTTATTCATCAATTTCACTTAGTAATTAAGTACAAGAAAGGTGTAACAAACAAAGTAGCTGATATGCTGTTTATACCATCTTTGAATGCTTCAGTAGTGCTACAGAATAGTTCTTTAAAACTTGAAAGTTATTTAGAAAAATATAGAGCTGATGCTGATTTCAAAGATATTTATTAATCACTAACTCATGGTACTCAGGTGGAAGAAGTCAATTTTCATGTTCAATATAGGTTTTTATATCATCTGGGTAAGTTGTGCATACCACAGACCGAAAGGGAACATGTTATTCGGGAAGCACATTCTTCTTGCATTGCAGCACATTTTGGTGTAAGCAAGACTATGGCGAAAATTCAAAGGTATTGTTACTGGCCTCGTATGTATGAAAAAATCATTAATTAAATTAAAGGATGTGTTATGTGTTCGAAAAGCAAGCCAAGCAATCAAAATATTGGTTTGTATATGCCACTTCCAGTTCCTTTGTGACCATGGGACAAAATTTCCGTGGATTTAGTTGGAGGACTTCTTATGTCCAGGATAGTGCATGATTACATGTATGTCATGGTTGATTGTTTCAGCAAGATGTGCATTCATGTTCCATGCAAAAAGCAAGTGACTGCTAAACACACTGCACATATGTTCTTTGAACAGGTATGGGTTCATTTTGGGTTATCTACTTCCATTATTTCTCATCGAGACACTCGCTTTGTAGGAAAGATTTGGTCCACTTTGTGGGGACTCATGGACACAAAGCTAAAGAAGAGTGTTGAGATTCAACAAGAAATTTTCAGCACCCATGCCCAGTGCATTAAGCACCTACACTAGGGTGGGGCCCACAATGCTATTTTGGATGCATGTCTATTTTAGTTATCCCATACTTAAGATGGACAATAAAATGTAATATATTATCAATGATAACTTGAAATAGTTAACTGAGAGTGATAAAATTTGTTAGCTAGTGGATTTAGAGTTAGAGGTAATTGGTGAGGCATACAAAGTAATTCTAGTTGTAACAGAGTTTGAAGTGCAGTGGTGCATTAGTTAATGAAGTTTGTAATAAGTTTAACTCATTTAAGTGAGTTAAACTCAGTTGTGCTAGTTGTAACTTAAGATACACTAGTGAGAGATCAAGTGAATTAAATATTAATTAATTCACAATTAATGATCTCACATGCAACTGAGGATTTACTATTATTAGCTGCATGCATGTAAGATCCAATGGAGACCCGGTTGAGATCTAGGTGAAAGGGAAGTTGACTATCATTTGTAGGATTATTGGGTTGCTCACATGCAACCAAACACCCATTGGAGTTCCCATGATACTTTCAGAATCAAGGAAAGCCGCCATAATTCATATCTTTTACGGATTGTATTCATCAGGGATTGCACAAGCAAGGAAGGTTGTCTAGAGGTAGTAAATTGGCTAAGTATTGGTCAGTTTTTGTATGACAATGTGAGACAATTAGCTGAGTACTGGAGGGCTCTTGTGATAATATTTTTTTATGTAATTTTTTCATGATCCATGGTTAATATACAATAGAATATAGTTGGGTTTTGAGCAGCAAAATTTCCCTGGGAAATTACCTGTGTTGTGTGTGATTTGATTCTTCTTTACTTCTTGTCATTAGCGATTGTCTTTTTAATTCTGCAAAATATTTGTAGAAGCGATTCAATATTTAAATTTAGTACATTGTTAGATTGGGTGAATCCATGATATACATGCATGTTGTATAATTTCTACATGGTATCAAAGCACAGAAAATCACAATTGTCAAGGAGGAGCTGAGTTTGTAACCGGATAGAATTCGAATTTGCATAAAGCCTTTCTTAATGCTACAACTGATTCAAGATCGAAATGGCTTTCAATGGCTTGAGGTTGGGTATGCACTTGAGGGTAGCTAAAACTATATTTCTTGGAAGGAAATGATGGAGGCAGTACTCGAAGATAATGGCTTGACGGAATTCATTGACAACGATGTTCCTAAACTTGTTGTGACAGATGCTGCAAATCTTGATGCATGAAAAAATAAAGTGAAAAAGGCAAGGATGATCCTATTGGAGGGAGTATGAGACCAAATTATCTCAAGCCTCCATGGGTAATCAAAACCATATGCAATGTGGAAGGCTTTGATGGATCTATTCCAGAGCAGCAGTGACCATAGGAAATTGGCGCTCAAAGATAAACTCAAGAAGATCAAGATGGAGAAGGGAGACTCCATACCAAAATATATAAAAAAGTTTGTCCAATGTCGGGATGAACTAGGGAGTGTTAGTATAACAGTCGTTGATGATGGGTTGGTGAGTTTGGCTCTCCTATGACTTCCCATGAGTTGGCACAATTATCAAGGCTTTGTCAATGGAAGGGAAAAAAATGCCAGATTGGGAACGACTGTGGTCAGATTTGGTGCAGGAGGAGTTCAGACGGAACACTAGAGATGGATCTTCATCTAGGAAGGAAGATGAAGAAGATTGTGCTTTGGATTCCAAGGAGAAGAAGGGGAAGGGGAATAAATTCCATTCCAAATCTGAGTCCAAGAATGGCAAGAAGTAGGACATGTCCAAGGTGGAGTGTTTTGACTGTCACGAGCATGGACATTTTGTTACTAGTTTTCCACAAAAGAAGAAGAACAAGAAGGCTGGTGAGGCTCTTGCAATGCAATTTGAGCTTGAATTCTCATTGATCACATGCATGGTGTCAAGTGCCTTGGGATCTGTGTGGTATTTGGATAGTGGAGCTTCCTTTCACATGACGGGAGACAAGGAACTTTTTAGTGACTTGGAGGAGAAGGATCTTCATATGCATATTGAAATGGGTGATGATGGCTAGTACAACGCTATCGATATTGGTACCATTACCTTCCATAGGCAGTCAAGTAAGCCCTTTCAATTAAAATGTTTAATGCAGGTACCAGGTTTGAAGAAAAATTTAGTCTCAGTCGCAATGTTGGACGATAGAGGCTATGATGTTGTTTTTAGTGAAGGAAAAGCTTTCCTGCGACATAAGAGAACAAGAAAAGCCAAGAGGATAGGGATTCAAGTTAAGAATCTCTACAAGCTGGAGGTAGATGGCTGCACAAAAATGATGGGCAAGGCAGATCAAGTGGTGAGCCGGGATTAGGGCGAATTATGGCACATAATATTGGGCCATCTTCACCATGGAGCCTTGAAAGTCATGCAACAGATTTCTACTGGTCTTCCCAGGGGTACACTTGTGCAGTCAGACACATGAAAGGGATGTACTATGGGAAAATATGTAAAGGACACCTTTCATGAGAAAGAGAACCGAGATTCGGGGATCCTTGAGAGATTTCACACAGATGTGTATGGTCCTTTCTATGTTGCTTGAACACCAAAAATTAAGTACTATTTAATATTTTTTGATAACTTTTCTCGTAAGTGCTAGATCTTCTTCATGCAGAAGAAAGATCCGACATTATCTAAGTTTCTTGAGTTTAAGGCACAAGTGAAGGAATTTAGGAGTGATAATGGTGGAGAATACATCTCTAACGAAATCAAGAACTTCTACAACAAAGAAGCCTAATTTGAAGAGAACTGATAGTTCCTAATAACCCACAAAAGAATTGGGTTGCAGAAATAAAGAATATAATGATGGTGGGTGCATCAAGAGAGATGTTGAATGATCAAGGCCTATCGATGCATCTGTGGATGGAAGCATGCAAGACTTCGGTATTTGTGCAAAACGGTTGTCCTCATAGGATACTTGGCATGAGTACACCTGAAGAGGATTTCACTAGTAAGAAACCTGATGTTTCACACTTAAAGATTTTTGGCTCATCTATTTATGTGCATGTGACCAATTATTCCAGGAAGAAGCTGGAACCGACAGTTGAGATCGAGATTTTGTGTGGGGTACATTGAAACACCCCATAATTATCGTGTGTATTTTCCAAACAGCGGAATAACTATTGTGTGACGGGATATAAAAATTTATGAGGATAAATGCATGTGGTTGTACCTTGAGAGGGATTTGGACTTGCATGCAGAGGAGGAACTATTGGTTCCCAAGGATGAGCCTCAAGATGTGGATCAGCCACATGCGAAGGATCATGGAGTGGAGGAAAAAACTCATGTATAGCCATCCATCAGAAATGGCAGAAGGCGCACCACGGAAGATGATAGATTGAGACGTGATGTTGCAGAGAATGTAGGAGCCCCTACTTCATAGTGCAGAAAAAGACAGTCTCTTGGCCAATTTACTTTGGATACATGGCTCTTATGAGAAAATGTATGGTGAATGAACCATCTTCCTTTCAGGAAGCAGTGCATCAGCCTACTTGGGTTGATGCAATGGTGGAGAAGTATGAATCCATTGTCAAGAACAACGTATGGGAGATAGTCCCAAGACCGGTCGATAAATCATTGGTTGGATCAAGATGGATCTACAAGGTAAAACAAGCTGCTGATGGGAGTGTGGAGAAATACAAGGCTATATTTGTTTCCCGAGGATTCTCACAGATCAAGGGGATATATTATGATGAGACCTTTGCACAGTTGCAAGGTACTCTTCTATAAGATTGATCCTTGCTCTCTCAGCGCAGATGGGCTGGCGCATTCATCAGATGGATGTGAAAACTGCATATCTCAATGGGATCATTGAGGAATAGGTGTACATAGAGCATCCTGAAGGTTTCAAGATCTTCAACAATGAGTCACATGTGTGCCAAATCAAAAGAGCATTGTATGGGCTGAAGCAAGCACCCCGTGCCTGGTACACTCGGATAGACAACTATTTCACCAGACTGGGCTTCTCCAAAAGTGAAGCAGATGTGAACCTGTACCAAATTGTGGTGGAGGGTAAGATTTTAATCATTTTTTTTAATGTTGATGATTTAATATTGACTCGTGATGAGCAATTGATACACTCATGCAAGGAGGATATTGCAAGGGAGTTCGAAATGAAGGATATGGGCCTCCTTCATTATTTCCTTGGATTGGAAATATTGTAGTGGGATGATGAAATTTTTGTGTCTCAAGGCAAGTACGCCACGGAGATACTGGGTAAGTTTCACATGGAGAGTTGCGAACCCATGGATACTCCTCTTCCAGGAAATTGGAGGAAAGGGGATGCTACTTATGGAGAGGTAGTGGATGCTACTATCTACAAGCAGTTAGTTGGTTCACTGATGTATCTAGTGAACACTAAACCAGGCATTTGTTACGCAGTTAACCAACTGAGTCGAGCTATGGTTAAGCCTACCAAGCTCTTTTGGAAGGCGGGGAAGCATGTCTTGAGATACCCGAGGGGCACATCAGAGTATGGTCTGTCGTGCAAATAGACAAAAGAGAGTGAAGCTTCAGAGCTTCATGGATGTAGATTGGGTGGGAAGTCCATCATACAAAAAGGCACATCTAGGGGATGCTCGGCATAGGATCAAGAGTAGTTTCCTGGTACAACGGTAACGATATGTGGCACTCAATTCAATGGAAACATTATACATGACAACAAGTCAAGGCGCATATTGAGCTATGTGGATGAGAAATATCTTGGTTGGTTTGTTTGGTTCTCGAGATATGAATCAAATAGGTGATTCATTGTGATAATAATAGTTGCATTAAACTCTCGATTAATACTATTTTTCATGATAGGTCCAAGAATATAGATATCTGGTACCATGCTCTCAAATATTATGTGCAGAGAAGGATAATGTTTCTTCAGTACATTCCCACAGAAGATTAGGATGCAAATATTCTGACAAAGGCACTCACCAGGAGAAAATTGGAATACCATAGAGACAGGATTGGGGTGAAGAATAATCCCTTTCCTATTGAGAGGGAGTGTTGAGATTCAACAAGAAAATTTCAACACCCATGCCTAGTGCATTAAGCACCTACTCTAGGGTGGGGCCCACAGTGCTATTTTTTGGTGCATGTCTATTTTAGTTATCCCTTAATTAATATGGACAATAAAATGTAATCTATTCTCAATTATAACTTGAAATAGTTAACTGAGAATGATAAACTCAGTTATCTAATGGATTTCGAGTTAGAGGTAGTTGGTGAGGCATGCAGAGTAATTCTAGTTGTAATAGAGTTCGAAGTGCAGTGGTGCATTAGTTAATGCATGTTGTAATCAATTTAACTCAGTTAAGTGAGTTAAACTCAGTTGTGCTAGTTGTAACTGAAGATACAATAGTGAGAGATAAAGTTAATTAAATATTAATTAATTCACAATCAATGATCTCACATGCAACTGAGGATTTACTACTATTAGCTGCATGCATGTAAGATCCAATGGAGACCCGGTTGAGATATAGGTGAAAGGGAAGTTGACTATCAGTTGTAGGATTATTGGGTTGCACACATGCAACCAAACACCCATTGGAGTGCCCATGATACTTGCGTAGTCAAGGAAGGCCATAATTCCTATCTTTTGGGGATTACATTCATTAGGGATTACTCAAGCAAGGCAAGATGTATGGAGGCAGTAAATTGGCTAAGTATTGGTCAGTTTTTGTATGATAGTGTGAGACAACTAGTTGAGTACTGGAGGGCTCTTGTGAGAAGAGTTTTGTATGTGATTGTTTCATGATCCATGCTAAATATACAATAGAAGATAGTGTGGTTTTGAGCAACAAGATTTTCCAAAGAAATTATCTGTGTTGTGTGTGATTTGATTCTGCTTTACTTCATGTGATTAGCGATTGTGTTTTTAATTCCGCAAAATATTTGTAGAATTGATTCAATATTTAACTTTAGTACATTGTTAGATCAAATGAATCCATCATATACATGCATGTTGTATAATTTCTAAAAATAGCACAAATTTTCATCCACAGATCGACGGACATAAAAAAGTGGTGAATAGGACAGTGATACATATTCTTCAAGGTTACTGCAGCAAGCATCCTAAGTTGTGGGATGAATCTTTACCTTATGTGCAACATGCTCACAATCGAGCCTTACATTCTTCAACTAATTGATGACCATTTGGAACATGTTTCGGGTATCTACCAAAGTCACTGATTGACTTAATGTTTAGTGAAGAAGATAAAGTGGATGGACACGATGATTCAAACAAAGAAGTTAATTTCATTCAACAGATACATGAAGCAGCGCATGATCAGTTAGAGAAGAGTCATGGCAAGTACAAAATGCGCCACGACAAGCATTGAGTTGATTATCATTTTCAAATCGGTGATCAGGTTTGGTTGTATATCAATAAAGACAGGTTCAAAGGAGAAGATAAGAAACTGAAACCCATCTGGTATGGTCCTATCAAGATTGTGGAAAATATTGGAAATAATGTATTCCAGTTAGATTTACTGCCTTACATGCATATTTATTCAGTTGTAAATGTAGAAAATATGAAGTTGTATGAACCTCCGATGATCATTGATCCAGAGGAGGATACACAGATTCCTACCGTTGATGATTTGGCACCTAATTATATGAATGAGTTGCAGGAAGATACCATCTTGGACAAGAAAGTGGTGAACATGACAATGATACATATTCTCTGAGGTTACCATAGCAAGCATCCTAAGTTATGGGATGAATATTTACCTTATGTGCAACATGCTTATAATTGAGCCTTACATTCTTTGAATAATCGATTGCCATTTGAAACATGTTTCGGGTATATACCAAAGTCACCGATGGACTTCATTTTCGGTGAAGAAGATAAAGTGGATGGAAACGATGATTCAAACAAAGCAGTTAATTTCATTCAATGGATACAATAGATACATGAAGCAGTGCAAGATTAGTTAGAGAAGAGTCAATCCAAGTAAAAAATGTGCCACGAGAAGCATTGAGTCGATCATCATTTTCACATCGGTGATCATGTATGGTTGTATATCAGTAAGACAAGTTTAAAGGAGAAGGTAAGAAACTGAAACCCATCAGCTATGGTCCTTTCAATATTGTGGAAAAGATTGTAAGTAATGCATTCCAGTAAGATTTACCACCTTACATGCATATTTATTTGGTCGTAAATGTAGAAAATATGAAGTTGTATGAACCTCTGATGATCATTGATCTAGAGGAAGATACAAAAACTCCTACCGTTGATGATTTGGCACATGAGTATATGAATGAGTTGCAGGAAGATACCAC
This sequence comes from Pinus albicaulis, assembly GCA_034641835.2. Lineage (NCBI taxonomy): Eukaryota > Viridiplantae > Streptophyta > Pinopsida > Pinales > Pinaceae > Pinus > Pinus albicaulis. The sequence continues at coordinate 334,071,808 of CM076582.1, forward strand.
CATGGACAGGAAATTTTGCGCTTCCAGGTGAGGAGATGTTGAATATCTTCATTGTGGACTCAAGGACATGAATCCGAGCAAGGCAATGTGGATGGATATCAAAAAAGTGAGGGAGTTGTACCCTCACCTGATGTATGCTTGAATCAAAAAAAATTTGGTCCAAAATCTTTCAAGTGGAGAGGATTGATCCAGGAGGAACTTACATTAGTATAGGTTGATAGTGAGGTACAGTCATCTTCAGTTCATCCGACGAGGAGAATCTTGCATCAGTTTAGGAAGTTCAGTTCATCTTCAGTTCGTCAAGTTCTCCAATGTTCCGGTGAAATTCCTTCTTCATGGTGATTCCATGTGGTGGTAAAGTGTATTGTCATGGTGTAATGGTGAAAGCGGTGGTGTGCCAAGCCTAAGGGTGTAAACTATGTAATGTCATGGACTAAGTCCTAATCCTAAGCTAATGTGTAAGTGGTGGTGGAGAAATTATGTAAAGGTCCTAAAGGTCCTAAGACCTAGCACTAAGAGCTAAGTACTAATTCCTAAGACTAAAAGACCTAGCACAAACAAAACCATGGTGTTAAAACTATTGCAATGGATTGAAACCTATGTTATAAAGTTTTTGGACCTATGTAAGACCTTTGTAATACAAACTGTATGTTAAAACCCACACCTAAACCATGCGGAGGAATGGACTTAACCGCAGTGGAGTACATGTGTACAGAGCCCGTAGCAGTTAACGCAGATCGAAACTGCCAGGTTAGACCACCGCACAGTTGGTAGACCACTAGAGGTGACCGCAACCATTGGGTGTGATGTCACATGGAAAATTGACCGCACAGTCAGCCAGAAGCTTCTAGGCACCAAACCTGCAAGGTGGCAGTCAATAACCGATCTTCCAGCCTGTCACATGCAACCACTTCACGCCATTAGTAGAATGCTAGGGTTATTTATAACCTAAATTATTAGTTTATGTTTTTTTATTTTATGCGCTATGTTTAAAAGTTTTCCATCATGCACCTTATCCTTAGGTGCTTCAATGCTATTGCACTGAGAGATGTTTTGTTCACCTAAACACATTAATTGCTAAACCACTACCCATATTTGGCCCAATGGAGTTCGAAAATGAACTTATTTAACTTAGGCATTTCACCATGGAAGTGTACATATAGTGATTTCGAAGACATTTATTCAGTTTATGGAAGAGAGAGGTTGTTTTCTTTTCAGTGTAGCTTGGTCGTCCGGAGGCGGAATTGAGTGCAGAGATAGGAATTGGAAAGCTAGGAGAGAGACATTTTTGTTGATAGTGACCAGAGGTGCCTACGAGTAGGTTCAGTCTGGTTTTTTTCCTGTGTAAAGACTTCCTTGGATCAATCCTTAATAAAATAGACACCCATCTTGAAAGCGGACCGAGAGATGTAGTCCACTAGGGAAAAACTCCGTAATCAATGTTTGTTGTCTCTTATCTCTATTATTTGCTGCAATTTGATGTTTAATATGCTTCTTAATTTTGGTTTAAGTTGTTAAATCATTTTCTTTCCTCCAGTCTTCCAAATTAAGCGATCGAGTTAACAATCGATTCATTGTTGGCAAATATTCAGTTCTACTTCATTATTATATCAAATCTATTTCAGATCACAACTTCCCACAAAATTAACCAGCTTCAAATAATATTTTGATAACTGGTGGAGGTGAACCTCATTGTTTTCGTGAGGCTAATATCCTTTTACTATGGTTGAGTCTGCTTGCACCTTCTATTTCTTGGTCTTCACGATAATCCTCTAGAATCTTCTCAAACCAAAACACTTACCATGAACAACTGTAATGTAATGTGGAGGCTAGCAATGAGAGGAATAAAGAAATGGAGGAAGAAATGGACTCCTTGTTGGAAAAAAATAAACTTGGGAGTTAATAAAGCTTCCAAATGGAAGATTCCATGCCTTATAAAAGAAATGGCTATATATGATTAAACATGAGGGTGAATGAAAGAAGGAAATAAAAATTGGCATTGAAAGGATTTAATCAAAAAGAAGGCATTGATTTTACTGAAACTTTTTCACATGCTGTTAAGATGTCAACCATAAGAGTAATTCTTGCTCCTTTTTTTGGGATTTACTAAAAATAAAGGCATTTATTTTACTAAAACTTTTTCACATGTTGTTAAGATGTCAACCATAAGAGTAATTATTGGTCCTTTTATTGCTTTGGAATTGGAATGTGAATAGTTAGATGTAAAGACGACCTTCCTTTATGGAGGGTTGAAGGAGGATATTTATATGGAGAAAATGGAAGGATTAAAAGTAAAAGGTAAAGTGAAACTAATTTTAAAGTTGAAGAAGAGCCTTAGTGAGATCAAATATCCACCCCACCAATGGTATACAAAATTTGATTAATTTATATTGGAACATTGTTTTAAAAGACTTAAATTTCGTCATTATTTCTACATCGGGAGATATGAGGATTTGGGAAGTCAATTTGCAATGAAGGATTTGGGCGGCACGAGGATCATGCGTGACAGAAAGTACAAAAAATTGTGGCCATCCCAAGAAAAATATATTGAGAAGGTATTAAATAGGTTCAACAAGGGATGCAAAACCTGTTGGTACACACATAACATCTCACTTCAAAATCAATGTTGATTTGTGCCCTTGTGATGACAAGAAGGGGGAAATGAGAAAAATCCCATATGATTTAGCAATTGTTAGCTTGATGTATGTCATAGTATGTACCAAACTAGATATTGCATATGCAATGGGAATAGTAAGAAGATTCATTGCAAATTTAGACAAATAACATTAGGAAGCGATAAAGTGGATTTTAAGATATTTCAATGGTAATAGTCATTATTGTTTATATTTTGGTAATAATAATAATTTTATGCTTGAAGGTTACAAATATGTAAATATTGCTGGAGATGTAGACACTAGAAATTCCACCAGTAGTTATTTATATAATTTTGCAGGTGCAACAATATCTTGGGTATTTAGACCATAGAAATAAGTAGTCCTATCCACAACTAACACATAATACATAATTTCCACAAGCCTACAAAGAGATGTTGTGGATGAAATGATTCTTAGGAGAGCTGGAAATAAAACAAGACAAATATGTGCTACATTGTGACACTTAGAGTGCCATTCATTTAACAAAAATCCCAACATATCATTCTAAGACAAATCACATTGATCTGATATATCATTAGATTCATAAGTGCTATATGATGGGAAGATAATCCAATTGATATGTTAACAAATATTTTGTGAAGGGATAAGTAGATTTTGAAAAACGTTGATGAAAACATGATTTAAGTCATATTGGGAAAGGATTAGTGGTAAGGAGATAGAAACAATTGCAAAAATACTCACCCAAGCTTCCATTTTGCCTCAAGTTGGAGATTGTAATATGTGAGAGAAAATCAAATCAGATTAAAAATATATAATATTTTCACTTCTTCGTGCTTCTAGAATGTTACCACAATTTTTCGGGCATATGGTATTGACAATCCATGGTATCGGCAGTCCATGGTATTGTAACAAAGTCTATTTACAAGCTAGGAATCATCTATGGTAAAATAAGGACTTTAGTGAATTATAAGTAAGTGGATGTATGTATTTTTTGTTGTTGATTAAATAAAGCTGATCATTTTTTCATGGTTTTTACCATTGCTAAGTTTTCCATATATATCGTGGTAAATTTCATCTTTATTTCCTATTAGTCTGTGCCAAGGTAGGACTATAGAAATCAATTTGCCTCTTGATCACTCTTATTTTAGCATTGGCAAGTTATAATGTTTAAATTTGAAAACGAAATATTTATTTTTCAATATTATTGAAAAAATATTTTTTCAAAGGACCATAACTTGAAGGACACTATTGGATAATTACGTCAAAATTTTCAGCCATACTTTTTTGATGTAGTTGCAATATTTATGCCATGATTTTTAGAAAATTTAGATTTTTCATTGTTAATATTCATAGGAAAACCACATAGTTAAATATGATATTACCATAATTTACTATCCACCATACTTTAAGCAAGTATCGCATAAAAATTTGATAGGAACAATATGTAAATAAATATACTTACTAGGAATTTACTCTCCACAATTATTTATGTGTTCAACACTTTAATAAGTAGGAGTAAAAATGTAAATGTGTTGATTTAGTTGTGGTTAATACCCACCAAAATTTATGCAAGTCACTGCCCCTTAGTAGGCAATTAATTTTTCAACATAATATATCAATTTGAATAAATTTATAAATTTATTTATGTCCTCTATTATTTTTATTATTAACAATATAATTAATATTTTTATTAATACATAAAATAAAATAATTTATCAATTATTATCTTGTATTGATTTAAAAAATATAATAAAATAAATAAATAATTATTATATCATATCATATTGTTTCTTCTTCTTCTTGATTTCTAAGCCTCAAGGGTTAGCTCACTTGGTCAAGTCTCGGTATTCTATAGAGAGTTCATGGGTTCAATTCCAGATTTATGCAGGAACAAAATGAAATAAAAATTAGGAAGTGATTCTTTCTGTTAGCATAGTTCTTTGCTAAGTCATGAGTCCATTCCATAGTTTTTTTTAGGATTAAAGTTCAAAAAATTTCTTCCCAGAAGCACTAGTTTTTTCAAGCCTTTCAGACAGTCCGTTATTTCCTATTTCTGTCTTTTTATTTTTATTTTCCGATGTTACCGTAATTTCTGGAAGCATACTTTTTTTTTAAAATAAAGTGAAAAAGTGCATCCGCTTTAGTTATACCACATGTCATAGGGTTAATACGCATCAAATATTTTTAAAATCTTTTAGGATCTAATGATAGATGTCATATTACAATCAGTTAGCTAAGTTCAAGTTGTTGTATACATTAAGGTACGTGTTTTTCTGAGTCAAAGGGTGTGTGGTGATCACACCGCACATCATAACCATTCTACTTGCCGCACAACACTGCTACCAGAAATTCTGGCCAATCAACAACATAGTTTGCGGAGTGATTGTGTGTCATCAAATACACTTTCCATAAGCTATTTGGATCTCCCATATGAAAAACACAGCTAACAGAAGGTGGTGATGGTGTGTCACATGGTGCACATCATGATCATGAATATTTTTAATGATGGAGGGTGATTTGTGTGGGGTCGTGAACCAAATTTAGTTTTAAAACCACCTAAAAAACATGAATGTTGTCATTTGAAGTCTAAGCTGCTGGATTCAAATTTTCTGAGAGTTATAGTTGGAGAAGAAGTCTAGATTTTAGACAAGATCCTAGAGAAGAATACATGCCATACCTGTAAAGTAAAATCTTCCTATTTTTCCACCTATCATTTGCAGGAGACATAGTCATTTATTTTTCCGAAGATGACTAAAAAAGGTGGTAAGATAAATCGAATAGAGCCACAGGGTGCATATTTTGTTGATGCTAATCCAAGGGTAGGAACTTTGTTTATGCAGTCAGGATGGTATCCTCTTTGCACCAGGTTGGGAAGCTCACATTTAGGGTTGCACGAGAGTTTTCTAACTCTTTTAATTGACAAGAGGCTTTTATTTATGGCCTCACTTTGCAGGTTTCTAAAGAATCCATTGCTGAATCCTTTAACCTTCCCCAAGAAGGATAAATGTGGTTCAAGGGACAAGTTATCAAAGGAGGTGATCTTAACAACTTCCTCAAGGATGCTCAAAGATATCCAAACTGGGAAAAAATCATCCCATTGAAGCTACCTTAATAATGATTGGGCAGAGGCAATCAAAATTATCAAGATATACCTCACATGTGAAAGGAGGTATACAGTGGTATTCCTCAATCACATGAGGTTTATTTTCCATATTTCAAGTATGAAGACATTGAATCTACCATTTTTATTGTTGAAAAGCCTCACCAAGATGTCAACAAGTGTTCAAACCCATCATGATGTTTCTGAGTACAACTTGTATCATCAAGCTTTGATAAAAGTTCTAGCTGAAGAGGAGTTGAGGAAGAGAAACCATACTTAGGACCATTTTATATTCTATAGGGAAAACCAACCCGCACCGACACCTCTAGTTCCACAGTCAAACCCTCAGCCTGCAAAAAGAAGAACAAAAAGAAATGCCCATAAAGAAAACATTCATAAAAAGGCCAAAGATAAGAAAGAGAAAGTTTGTGCAGGAAAAGTTGAAAGAAGGCTAGAAAAAGGAGAGAGCTCCTCAGAAAGCAAGCCCAAGTCCATGAAGATAGTACCTCATGTTCCTCCATTCCCAAATGTATACACTAGAGCTAGAAGAGGGAGGTCTACAACAACAGATAATTCAAAATCACAGGTGCTACCGTAAATTCTGGAAGCACATTCAGAAAAAGTTGTAGAAGGAGTATCATCCCACACCATCAGATGAAGAACTCCTTAAGGATGCTGGATATGAAATCAACAACAAGAAGGAGGAGGAAGCTAAACCTATTGCTAGCACCAGAAAGAAGCACAAAAGAGAGATCAATAAGTTTATACTTAAATCCGATGCTATTCTCAAGCCAAGCCTATTGACATAAGTCATTGATGTTGAAGGGAAAACTGAAAGTTCAAAAATAGAGAAAAAATAAAAATCCATGAAGAAAAGCAAGAAACCAACCCCTTCAGAAAAGTAATCAGAGCCCTCCAAAAGAATAAAAACACAGAAGGTTGCTAAAGCGGACAAATACCCTGTCAAGAAGTCAACTACAAGAGCAACCACATCTAGAATATTAGCTCTTGACAGAAAAATATATTTGGATAAACTCGCTGAAGCTACAACACACTTAGAGGAAAGGTAAAAAGGTTTTTGGCACTAATCCCTTTTTTCTAATCACTTATAAATTTTGAAAAACATCCTAGGTGTCATGAAATATGAGTCATAGAATTTTCAGCATTTTTCTGTGTATTTTGAAAAAATAAACAGGGCGCTACCGAAATTTCTGGCAGCATTCCATATTTTATGTAGTTACAGGTTTTTCCCAGAATTTCCGACAACACCTATTTTAACTGAATTTTGACACCTGTCAGCAATTTTTTCCAAGCCAGTTAAGGATGGATAAGAACCCATGACCAAATGGATAATACAAGTGATGGTGAGAGGTGGTTATGAGGTTGTTGGAGGTCTTATTAAATGAAGCTACATGGTTATTAAATACCCAAGACACAAGGATAAAATTTAGCCAAAAAAGGGGCAACATGACAACACACTCAACATTCCAGCCGAGAATTCTTCCCTTCTTCTTTCTCCATATGTCCTTTCTGTTAGGTTTCGAGGATATAAGGATGTAATGTATTTTGACACATATGTTATGTTAGAATTAATGTTTCCTTCTTTTTAGAAGAGATGGATTTGGCTCCTCTCTTGCGATATAGAACACTAGTAAATAATATTTCTAGGTTGGATGTTAGTCTACCTAAAGACTGAAAATAATAGAAAAAACATTTTTGTTTCATGCTAGAGGATTTTTTACTCAAGGAACATCTAGTGTGTGGTGTGTATCTTCTCATTGTTAATTTATTTTAAAATATAAATTGCAACAACTAGTAAGGTGTGAGTGATAAGATGTTAAAGGATTTAACAGTAAATTATTTTCTTTCATTTTTCTGGAAGTTATATGTGTGTAATAGAACATGTCAGCGAAGATTTCATAAAGGATTTGTGGAATAATTTATACATGCAATATATTTTATGAATGTTGTTTTACTTTGCATAAATAGAGTGTGTGTAAAGAACCATCATCATAGTTATGTGAATGATTTAGGATAGGAATATTTCCTAAATAGGTACTATTAGGACCCTGTAATATAGCTATCTATTCTCCAGTTATTAATTTGGGAATGGTTTTGATCAAGCTAAAAAAAATTCATTATAAGGTGCTCATCATCGAGGGTTCAATGGATCTCCAAATGCCTCAAATCAGATAGTCATTTGTCACTCGAAGGGTTGGAATTATAATGCATTCACATATGTTTGTGTAATCCCTAAAGTGGTTGAATTAAGTATTTATGATGAATTTGTCTATGTTTTAATTTTAGCAGGAAGTTTGGCTTTCGGTAGCTAAATAGTCGAAAACTTATAACTGTTAGGTACTGAAATTTAAAGCTTTCGGTAGCTAAAAGTGCTTACCTGCACCTATTGCTAGCTGCCAAAAGTACCAAAAATCCCTAAGGTTTTGAGTGTCATGTCACCTCCATATCAGTCGCGGTACACAGGTCATCATGAAAATTTAATATGGCAGAACCGCGCCAAGCTATCATTTCATCCAATTTTCACAAAGATCATAACTCGTTCATATCTCCATATCATGTAATCATAACTCAAGTCATGCCAACCCATTTCAATTAAATCTCGAAAATGGTCATGATGCCCTCCCACGTTTTAAATTGTTCGACAATCATTCTGTTTGTTTTAAAATTCACCCACAGATGCCCGAAGTCTTCGAGTCTGCATTCATTACTTGTTGTTCCATGTTCTCGGCTTCTTTTGTTTTGCCCTCGCTTTCACGCTTAGTTAATTTCATCACTCACCACTGCATACCCTAGCCACCCTGTGACTTCGATTGTTTGTTTAAAAGCGTTTTCAGGTCCGAGAGAAGAAGATGTCAACTAGATGTGCTTTGTTGAGGAAAGAATTACAAGACACGTCATATCTTGATGCACACCCTCAGTCATGTGAATTTTTCTAGAAGCCCTCAGGCATGTGAATTTTTCAAGAAGGTGGAATTTTACAGGTTCTGCCAGAAGTTCCAGGGATACCGTAAGGGTATCACAGAAGCATTTGCAAATATTTTTGATGGTTGTAAGATGCATCTTGAATCCATGACAATGAAGATAGATGATGCTAGTGTGGCAGCAGCCACAAATATGTCAAGTTAAGGAGAGAGGTGGTTTAAGACCACCTCCATCAAAGAAGTGTATTTTAGGTTTTTCCTCAAAGAATAACATAAGAAAATGAAATGGCAGAAGGACATCCCCAGGAGTTATTTGCAAGAGAAGTGGAAAACATTATTGAAGATGATCCAGATCTACATCACTTGTGAAGGGAGATATGGGAGGACCACGCTCTATCATTTCAATTTTATCCTCCACTTCACAGGTAAGAAACCTCTAAACATGACATTTTATCTCCTCAAAAGACTCACCAAAATGGCTTCTAAAGTCTAGGCTAAATCCCAGATAGCTAGCAACAACCTATTCCACCATGGGCTAATAAATTTGATAGTGTTAGAACTCAATAGGAGAAGAAAAACATGGAACTATCTCCTATTTTGTTGAGAGTTTGAGCAAGAAATCCAAGCAAAGAAAGGAGGAACTCCCTCACAGGAGTTGTCTTCCCCAAAAATTAGCAAGAGGAAAATGAAGGAACTATCTCATGTGCAAGCTGTCAGCAAAGCTTCTCCCTCAACATCCAAGAAGTCAAAGAAAAGGTTAGAGTTTGGGAAGGGGGGCAAAGGTTCAAGGTGAAACTACAGGGGCAGAGGTTCAAGATGAAACTGCAGCGAATGTTCTAAATTTACCATATTTAGATTCAGACTCTGAGCCATTAGCTGCACAAATCGAGGGAGAACCTTTAGCTACAAAAATAGGAGGAGGGCCATCAGTTGTAAAAAAAAAACCCATGAAGAAGCTACAACATCATCACAAAAGAAGGTCAATATAAAACCAAAGATACAGAAGCTGCAGGAGGAAAATGATGAGTTAAAATTTTTGGAAAGACACCTGAAGAAGGAGAATGAAACCCTTAAGCAGTCATCTAGAAAAATCAGTTCAAAACTCGATCAAATGGCCATTAAATATGAAGTAGTAAAGCATAAGAACAAAAGGCTTCACCATAATAATATCAAGTTGCAAAATATGAACAAGTTTTTGAGGTTCAAACTTATTCACAAGAAGCTAAAACCTCAAGCTCAACTCACACTTGATACCCTAGCTCAAGCTGCCCTTGAGTTCAGTTTTAGTGGTTGAAATAAATGAAAGAAGGGTCGAAGGACATCTCAGAAATTTTTGGTTAAATGAAGAAACAATTACCTTTTTTTTTCCAGCTAAGGATCGTTTAAGAATCCCTAGTTATTTGCCGAAAATCATGGCTAGATAATGGGTAGCTAAGTGTGCTCTATCTGACCTCATTAGCTGTCGAAAGTTCTATTATGGACAAAAGATAACAAATATCCTCAAATCAAGGCAAATAGACTCCTTCATGATCTCCAAAGCCTCCAGAATAATCATCTAATTACAACTTGTCCTCAACATGCTAATGGCACCTCAGATTTGATAAGGTTGGGCCTTAAAGATGATCAAAGCAAATCTAGTTTTGTTGGAATTTTGATATATTTTATAGATTAGTAGGTTGTAACCAACAAGTAGTTTTGGTCATTTTTTCATTTTCAGTATTAGAGATTGAATATTTTGTAATAGATCTAGGAGATAGGGCATGATTGTAAAAGAGATCGAATCTATATTTTGGGTAGAACATAAATAGGCATTTTCGTCAAATATCTGAAATAGTTAAAGCAGAGATTTGATCATCCTAATCTGTAGGATCTGAAATGTAATGGGGAAAAATTATAAATGATAGGATGTAATATGGGATAAGGGTTAGACCTGAAGGGAAGGATATTGTAAATATGTTCAGCTAGTTGTAACTGACCTTTTCTTGAATGAAAGGACCTTCTGTTTTCCAGATTCTTGTGTCATGTTCATATGGTGAAGTGATTCTTGATGCAATTTGTCATTTAATTTTTTCATATATCTCTTTATTTCATTATTGTTTATAAGAAAAATTTGTTTAGGATTTTTCATTAGATACCCTGCTCAATATTTACACAATATTTATGTTTTCTTCTGAAGTTTGAATGTGGAATTCAAATAAGGTCTGCTATGCATTTAGATGGAATCCTAATCTTTTCTTCTACTCCACTCCCACATTATACATATCCACTGACTCAACTATCTCGCCTGTTTATACATGATCTCATTCATTCATTAATTTAAATCTGCTTTGACCTTTTGACTCCATTAGCCCAATGGCCCTCTTATGTTGTCTTAACCACAAATTTCAACAAACCTCTCTACCCTCATATCTAGCCTAATATCAGAATCACTAAAAAAAGTTAAATCATACAGAGATATCCCTCTCTGAGTCTTGGAGGGATATATCCTTGACTCAAAGCGGTTTTGATGTTGCCTCCGGGATTTAGTCTTCAACCTTATAATTACGGAGCACTAACATAGTGGTGACCATACTGGGGATCTCAAATGTAGTTCCAGGTTCATCAGTAACAATTATCAAGTTTAGATCTGGTTGATGATGGAGGAAAAAAAACCAGACACAAGGTGGTTGAAATCATCCACCTGGTGGTTCCACAAAGTTCAGTTGATCTAACGACTCCACTGGTAAAAGAATCTATAATTGTTGTGAACATATGGTGATTCCATTCTCAGGTTTATTGGTTTTCAAAATGAATTCAAGAATACAATGCAGGTATGCTCCTTTGGATAGATCAAATATTCCAGGTTTTCCAAACCCTATTCCAAACATTGATTGGTTAAAATATCTTCAATGGTTTAAAGATAAAAAATGAAATGATGTTGTTATACATTTTTTAAGGTTTCATATGCAGATCCGTAGGTTTAAAATCCAATTTCCTAAAGACTACCTTATGAAAATGTTTGTGGCAAGTTTGAAGGAGAAAGATAGATCTTGGTATGAAGATCTACCAGTTGCCAATATACGTTCTATAAAGTGTTTTCATGCTGTATTTTTTGACAAGTACAAATAAGATTATCCATATTTGTCGCTAGTTCAAGACTGTTGTGATATTTTTCAAAGTTTTATTGAATATATAGAAGATTATTATGATGATGACCAGTTCGTGAATGATGAAATACTAGAAGCTTTCAAAGAAATACCTTTTCAAAAAGTAGAAGTCTTTCTTGATTTTTTTTCCCATCAGGAAAAAATAAATGATGTATGTTGTCTAGAGGTTCCTGAAGGTTCACCAGAGGAGAAAATCCTTGCAGCAGGAAGACAAACTGATCAGAAGAAAGTTGTGGAAGAAGTTCATCTTCTTGAACCTGATCAAGTGGAGGACAACACTAACAACATACAACAATATGATGATCCAAAAGAAAAGGCAAAAAATCTTGATGGTCTGGATTCTCAAGAGCATATTCAACAAGCAATGTTGTCCTTAGAGATTAGAGACCAATTAGGTTTTCCAAATGAACACCAATCAAATTCTCTTTCTAGGTTTGCAGACCTTGAAGAAAATCATAAAAGTTCTCCACCATCAAGTTCTTCATTAGATGTTAATGAAGCTGCACAACACATTGTTATAAGCCATGATCCTTTGCTCGAAATGATTGAGAGTTTTCAAATCCCTTGCAATTTTTTGTATGACAAAGGGAATGATGAAGTGCACACAGAGCACTTGATTATAATGGAGAGTGAGGAAAAACAATTTTCTTCCTTGTTGTTTGAAGACAATCAGTCACAACATAGAAGCAACGTAACAGTCTGGGATGAGGTTTGTTTTTATGTTACAAAGAATCTAAAATATATCATGTTGCATCTTTACCTTGATCCTTTGAGTAGTGCATTACAGTTATTAGTGAAGGAAGAATTCACCAGGTTGATCAATAGAGCTATCGAATCCAGTGGAAGAGTTAAGTTGCCATGTTTTAAATCCATTTTTCTACCTGCAGAAATGGAATGCCAAATTCAGTTAAGTACTCATTTTCTTGACTGATTGCATTGGAATTTTGATTATTACTTGATATGGTAATTATTATATCAGACTAGAGTAGGTAGATGGTAATAAGCTTAATGGCCAGACATATTTTTATTTTTTAGATTCTATTTCTACATTCAGGTTTCTAAGATGCAACAGTGATTTTCAGATAGTTTGTAGTGCATAGTGAAAATGTATTTTTAGTTCATATGTATAGGATGAAAATAAACTTGATGGGGAAGCATGTGGTTTTCAGCCATTGAGTTGCAGGGTAGATCAAGAAACAGGTTGTGGGATCAGCCCAGTGGATAAGGTAATAAATTGTGAAACCATATATCTGGATTTTTGACACCTCCTCCGGAGCTTCCATCCCCAATTGGAGCCACTGTTAGGACCCTATAATATAGGTATTTGTTATCCAGTTATTAATTTGGGAATGGTTTTGATCAGACTGAAAATGTTTTCATTATAAGGTGCTCAACAACGAGGTTTTAATGGATCACTAAATGCCTCAAATCAAATAGTCATTTATTTGATGTGTTGTCACTTGAAGGGTTGGAATTATATTGAATTTACATATATTTTTGTAATCCCTAAAGTGGCTAAATTAAGTATTTATGATGAATTGGGCTATGTTTTAATTTTAGCAAGAAGTTTGGCTTTCGATAGCTAAAGAGTCAAAATATTATAGCTATTAGTTACCAAAAGTTAAAGCTTTCAGTAGCTAAAAGAACTTACCCACACCTATTGCTAGCTACCAAAAGTACCGAAAATCCCTAGTATTTTGAGTGTCATGTCACCTGCATATTATTCGTGGTACACAGGTCATCATGAAAATTTAAGCTGCTAGAACCGCGCCAAGCTATCATTTCATATGGTTTTCAGAAAGATCATAACTCATTCATATCTCAATATCATGCAATTATAACTCAAGTCGAATCAACCCGTTTCAATGAAATCTCAAAAATGATCATGATGCCCTCCCATGTTTTAAATTGGTCGACAGACAGTTTGTCTGTTTTAAAAGTCACCCATAGACGCTCGAAGTCATCGAGTATGCCTTCATTACTTACTGTTCAATGTTCTCAGATTCTTCTATTTTGCCCTTGCTTTCACGCTTATTTAGTTTCATCACTCACAACCACATACCCTAGCCACCCTGTGACTTCGATAATTTTTTTAAAAGCATTTCCAGGTCCAGGAGAAGAAGATATTGACTAGAGGTGATTTTTTGAGGAAATAATTAGAAGACACATTGTATCTTGATGCACACCCTCATGCATGTGAATTGTTCAAGCAGGTGGGATGTTACAGGATCTTCCAGAAGTTCCAGGGATACTATCAGGGTATCACAGAAGCCTTTGCAAAGAGTTTTGATGCTTGTAAGGTGCAGCTTGAACCCATGAAAATGAAGATAGATGAGGCCAGTGTGGCAGTTTCCACGGAGATGCCAGGTGAAGGAGAGATATGGTTTAAGACCACCTCCATCAAAGAAGTGGATTTTAGGTTTTTCCTCAAAGAAGTACATCATAACATGAAATGGAAGAAGGACGTCCTAGGAGTTATTTGCAAGAGAAGTGGCAAACATTATTGAATATGATCCAGGTCTACATCACTTGTGAAGGGAGATATGGGAGGACCATGCTCTATGATTTCAGGTTGCTCCTCCACTTCATAGGTAAGAAACCTCTAAACATGCCATTTTATCTCCTTAAATTCTCACCAAAATGGCTTCTAAAGTCCAGGCTAAACCCTAGATAGCTAGTAGCCTATTCCACCATGGGCTAATCAAGTTGACATTGTTAGAAGAACTTAATAGGATAATAAAAACATGGAACTATATCTTTTTTTGGGGATATTTTGAGCAAGAAATCTAGCCAAAGAAAGGAGGAACTCCCTCACAGGAGTTGTCTTCCCCAAAAACCAGCAAGAGGAAAAGGAGGGCGCTATCTCCTCTGCACGCTGTCACCAAAGTTTCTCTTTCAACATCCAAGAAGTCAAAGGAAAGGTTAGAGTTTGGGAAGGGGGCAGAGTTTGAAGGTGAAACTACAGGGGCAAAGGTTCAAGGTGAAACTACAGGGGCAAAGGTTCAAGGTGAAACTACAGGGGCATAGGTTCAGGATGAAACTGCAACAATGAATGTTCTAAATTTACCATATTCAAATTCAGAATCTAAGCCATTAGCTGCAAAAATCGAGGCAGAACCTTTAGCATAAGAAATAGGAGGAGGGCCATCAGTTGTAGAAACAAAAACCCATGAAGAAGCTGCAACATCATCACAAAATAAGGTCAGTAGAAAACCTCAGATACAGAAACTGGAGGAGGAAAATGATGAGTTAAGAGTTTTGGAAAGACTCCTGAAGAAGAAGAATGAAACCCTTAAGAAGTCATCTAGAAAAATTAGTTCGACACTCGATCAAATGGCCATTAAATATGAAACATTAAAGCATAATAACAAAAGGTTTCACCAGGATTATATCAAGTTGCAAAATATGAACAAGGTTTTGAGGCTCAAACTTATTCACAAGAAGCTAAAACATCAAGCTCACCTCACACTTGATACCCTAGCTCAAGCTTCCCTTGAGTTTAGTTGAAGTGGTTGTAATAAATGAAAGTAGGGTCAAAGGAAAAATCAGCAATTTTTCATTAAATTCAAAAGAAATTATTGTTTTTTTCAGCTAATGATTGATTTGGGATCCCTAGTTATTTACCAAAAATCATGCCCAGATAATTGGCAAGTAAGCGCGCTCTATCTGGCATCCTTAGCTTCTGAAATTTATGTTATGGACAGAAGACAACAAATCTCCTCAAATCAAGGAAAATTGAATAGTTCATGATCTCCAAAGCCTCCAAAGCGATCTTCTAATTACAACTCATCCTCAACATGTTGTTGACACCTGAGATTTGATTAGATTGGGCTTTAAAGATGATCAAAGAAAATCTAGTTTTGTTGAATTTTTGTTATATTTTCTAGATTAGTAGGTTGTAACCAGCAAGCAGTTTTGGCTGCTTTTTCCTTTTCTGTATTAGAGATCGAATATTTTGTAATAGATCTAGGAGATAGGGCATGATTGTAAAATAGATCGAATCTCTATTTTGGGTAGAACACAAATAGACATTTTATTGAAATATCTGAAATAGTTAAAGAACAGATTTGATCATCCTGATCTGTAAGATCTAAAATGTAATGGGGAAAAATTATAAATGAAAGCATGTAATATGGGATAAGGGTTAGACCCGAAGGGAAGGATGTTGTAAATATGTTCAGCTGGTTGTAATTGACCTTTTCTTGAATGAATGAAAGGACCTTCTGTTTTCCAGATTATTGTGTCATTTTCATATGGTGAAGTGATTCTTGATGCTATTTGTCATTTAATTTTTTCACATATCTCTTTCTTTCGTTATTTTTTATAAGAAAATTTTGTTCAAGATTTTTTATTGGACACCCTGCTTAGGCTTTACACAATATTTATGTTTTCTTTTGAAGTTTGAATGTGGAATTCAAATAATTTTTGCTTTGAATTTATATGGAATCCTAATATTTTCTTCTCTTCCACTCACAAATTGTAAAGATCCACTGACACGACAATCTCGCCTAGTTATACATGATCTCATTCATTCATTCATTTAAATCTTCTTTGACCTTTTGACTCCATTATCCTAATGGCCCTCTTTTGTTGTCTCAACCACAAATTTAAATAAACCTCTCTGCCCTCATATCTAGACTAATATCATAATCATGAAACAACGCTAAATCATACAGAGAGATCCCTCTCCGAGTATTGGAGGGCTAGATCCTTGACTCGAAGCGGTTTTGATGTTGCCTCCGGGATTCAGTATTCAACCTCAGAATTATGGAGCGTTAACATATTCGCGACCATACTAGGAATCGTGAACGTAGTTTTAGGTTCCTAACTAGCAATTATCAAGTTCATATATGGTTGATGATGGTGGAAAAACAACTGGACACAAGGAGGTTGAAATCATCCACTTGGCGACTCCACAAAATTTAATTGATCTAAAGAATCCACTGGTAAAAGAATCTAGAATTTTTGTGAACATATGGTGACTCCATTCTCAGGCTGATTGGTTTTCAAAATGAATTCAAGAATACAACGTAGGTATGCTCCTTTGGACATATCAAATATTCCAGGTTTTCCAAATCTTATGCCAAACTTTGATTGGTTAAAATATCTTACAGTGTTTAAAGATAAAAAAGGAGATGATGTTGTTATACATTTTTTAAGGTTTTATATGAACATCATTAGGTTTAACATCCAATTTTCTGAAGAATGTCTTATGAAAATGTTTGTGGCATGATTGGAGGAGAAATCTAGATCTTAGTATGAAGATCTACCAGCTGCAAGTATACGTTCTTTAAAGTGTTTTCATGCTGTATTTTTTGACAAGTACAAAGAAGATTATCCATCTTTGTCGCTAGTTCAAGACTGTTGTGATAATTTTCAAAGTTTTATTGAATATGTGGAAGATTATTACAATGATGATCAGTTCATGAATGATGAAATACTAGAAGCTTTAAAACTAATACCTTTTAAAAAACTACAAGTATTGATTGATTTTTCTTCCCATCAGGAATAAAGAAATGTTGTATGTCATCTAGAGGTTCGTGAAGGTTCACCACAGGAGAAAATCCTTGCAGCAGGAAGACAAACTGATCAACATAAAGTTATGAAAGAACTTCATCTTCTTGAACTTGATCAAGTAGAGGACAAAACTAACAAGATACAACAGTCTAATGATCCGGAAGAAAAGGCAAAAGAGTTGGATGGTATGAATTCACAAGAAATTCTTTAGCAAAAAATGTTTTCCTGAGAGATTAGAGACCAATTAGGTTTTCAAAATGAAAACAAATCAAATTCTCTTTCTAAGTTTGCAGACCTTGAATAAAATCATAAAAGTTCTCCACCATCAAGTTCTTCATTAGATGTTAATGAAGTTGCACAACACATTGTTATAAGTCATGATCATTTTTCCGAAATGGTTGAGAGTTTGCAACTTCGTTTAAAGTTTCAGTATGAAAAAGGGAATGATGAAGTGCACACATAGCACTTGATTATAATGGACAGTGAGGAAAAAGAAATTTCTTCCTTGCTATTTGAAGACAATCAGTGGCAACACAGAAGCAAAGTAGCAGTCTGGGATGAGGTTTGTTTTTATGTTATAACACATCTAAAAGATCTCATGTTGCATGTTTACCTTGATCCTTTGACCAGTGTATTACAGTCATCAGGGAAGGAATAATTCACCAGGTTGATCAATAGATCTATTGAATCTAGTGGAAGAATTAAGTTTCCATGTTTTAAATCCATTTTTTTACCTACATAAGTGGAATGCCAACTTCAATTTAGTACTCATTTGCTTGACTGGTTGCATTGGAAGTCCAATTATTACTTGATATGGTAATTATTATATCAGACTTGAGTAGGTAGATGGTAATATCTTGTTGGGAAAACATATTTATATTTTTTAGATTCTATTTCTACATTCAGGCTTTCAAGCTGCAGCAGTGATTTTCAGATAGTTTGAAGTGCATAGTGCAAATGTAGTTTCAGTTCATATGTATAGGATGAAAATAAACTTGATGGGCAAGCATGTGGTTTTCAGTCACTGAGTTGCAAGATAGATCAAGAAACAAGTTGTTGGATCAACCCAATGGATAAGGCACTGAATTGCGAAACTAGACATCTGGAATTCTTGACACCTCTTCCAGAGCTTCCATCCAAAATTGGAGCCATTGTTAGGACCCTATAATATAGGTATTTGTTCTCCAGTTATTAATTTGGGAATGGTTTTGATCAGGCTGAAAATGTTTTCATTATAAGGTGCTCATCAGTGAGGGTTTAATGGATCGCCAAATGCCTCAAATCAGATAGTCATTTATTTAATGTGTTTTCACCTGAATGGTTGGAATTATAATGCATTCACATAAATTTGTGTAATCCCTAAAGTGGTTGAATTAATTTTTTATGATGAATTTGGTTATGTTTTAATTTTAGCAGGAATTTTGGCTTTCTGTAGCTAAAGAGTTGGAATCTTATAACTGTTAACTACCGAATGTTAAAGCTTTCGGTAGCTAAAAGCGCTTATCTGCACCTATTGCTAGTTGCCAACAGTACCAAAAATCCCAAGGGTTTTGAGTTTCATGTCACCTCCATATCAATCGTGGTACAAAGGTCATCATGAAAATTTAAGCTACCATAACCATGCCAAGCTATCATTTCATTCAATTTTCATAAAGATCATAACTCGTTCATATCTCCATATCACGCAATCATAACTCAAGTTGTGCCAACCTGTTTCAATTAAATCCCAAAAACGATCATGATGCCCTGCCACATTTTAAATTGGTTGACAGTCAGTCTGTTTGCTTTAAAAGTCACCCATAGATGCCCGCATTCTTCGAGTCTACATTCATTACTTGTAGTTCCATGTTCTCAGATTCTTCTTTTTTTCCCTTGCTTTCACGCTTAGTTAGTTTCATCACTCACCACCGCATACCCTAGCCACCATGTGAATTCCTTAGTTTATTTAAAATTGTTTTCAGGTCTGAGAGAAGAAGATGTTGACTGGAGGTGCTTTGTTGAGGAAATAATTACAAGACACAACATATCTTGATGCACACCCTTAGGCATGTGAATTTTTCAAGCAAATGAGATGTTACAGGTTCTGCCAGAAGTTCCAAGGATACCATCAGGGTATCATAAAAGATTTTTCAAAGAGTTTTTATGGTTTTAAGGTGCAGCCTAGGCCCATGAAAATGCAGATAGATGAGGCCAGTGTGGCAGCAGCCACAGATATGCCAGGTGAAGGAGAGAGGTGGTTTAAGACCACCTCCATCAAAGAAGTGGATTTTAGGTTTTTCCTCAAAGAAGAACATCAAAACATGAAATGGTAAAGGACATCCCTAGGAGTTATTTTTAAGAGAAGTGGAAAACATTGTTGAAGATGATCCAGGTCTACATCACTTGTGAAGGGAGATATGGGAGGACTATGCTCTATCATTTCAGGTTTCTCCTCCACTTCACAGGTAAGAAACCTCTAAACATGCCATTTTATCTCCTCAAAATTCTCACCAAAATGGCTTCTAAAGTCTAGGATAAACCCCAGATAGCTAGCAACAACCTATTCCACCATGGGATAATCAAGTTGATAGTGTTATAAGAACTCAATAGGGGAAGAAAAACATGGAACTATCTACTGTTTTGGGGAGAGTTTGAGCAAGAAATCTAGCCAAAGAAAGGAATAACTCCCTCACAAAAC
This sequence comes from Pinus albicaulis, assembly GCA_034641835.2. Classification (NCBI taxonomy): domain Eukaryota; kingdom Viridiplantae; phylum Streptophyta; class Pinopsida; order Pinales; family Pinaceae; genus Pinus; species Pinus albicaulis. The sequence goes on from CM076582.1 coordinate 334,091,805, forward strand.
TTGTCTTCCCCAAAAACCAGCAAGAGGAAAAGGAGGGAACTGTCTCCTATGCAAGCTGTCACCAAAGCTTCTCCCTCAACATCCAAGAAGTCAAAGAAAAGGTTATAGTTTGGGAAGGGGGTAGAGGTTGAAGGTAAAACTATAGAGGCAGAGGTTCAAGATGAAACTTCAATAATGAATGTTCTAAATTTACCATTTTCAGATTTGGACTCTGAGCCATTAGCTGCAGAAAACGAGGCAAAACCTTTAGCTACAGAAATAGGAGGAGGGCCCTCAGTTGTAGAAACAAAAAACCATGAAGAAGATGCAACATCATCAGAAAAGAAGGTCAGCATAAAAACTAAGATACAAAAGCTGCAAGAGGAAAATGATGAGTTAAAAGTTTTGGAAAGACTCCTGAAGAAGGAGAATGAAACCCTTAAGGAGTCATCTAGAAAAATCAATTCTGCACTTGATCAAATGGCCATTAAATATGAAATAGTAAAGCATAAGAACAAAATACTTTTCCAGCATAATATCAAGTTGCAAAAATATGAACAAGGTTTTGAGGTTCAAACTTATTCACAAGAAGTGAAAACCTCAAGCTCACCTCACACTTGATACCCTAGCTCAAGCTTCCCTTGATTTCAGTTGAAGTGGTTGTAATAAATGAAAGTAGGGTCGAAGGAAAAATCAACAATTTTTGGTTAAATTCAAAAGCAATTACCGTTTTTGTCAGCTAAGGACCGTTTCATAATCCCTAGTTTTCTACCGAATATCATTCCCATATAATTAGCAGCTAAGCACACTCTATTTGACCTCCTTAGTTGTCGAAAGTTATCTTATGGACAGAAGACAACAAATCTCCTCAAATCAAGGAAAATTGACTCCTTCATGATATCCAAAGCCTCGAGAGTGATCTTCTAATTACAACTCATCCTCAACATCCTGCTGACATTTCAGATTTGATCAGATTGGGCCTTAAAGATGATCAAAACAAATCTAGTTTTGTTGGAATTTTGTCATAGTTTCCAGATTAGTAGGTTGTAACCAAAAAGTAGTTTTGGTTATTTTTGCCCTTTAAGTATTAGAGATTGAATATTTTTTAATAGATTTAGGATATAGGGCATGATTTTGAAAGAGATCAAATATCTATTTTGGGTAGAACACAAATAGGCATTTTCGTCAAATATCTAAAATAGTTAAAGCAAAGATTTGATCATCCTGATCTATAGGATCTGAAACGTAATGGGGAAAAATTATAAATGATAGGATGTAATATGGGATAAGGGTTAGACTTGAAGGGAAGGATGTTGTAAAGATTTTTAACCGGTTGTAAGTGATCTTTTCTTGATTGAGTGAAAGAACCTTCTGTTTTCCAGATTCTTGTGTCATATTCATATGGTGAAGTGATTCTTGATGTTATTTTTCATTTAATTTTTTCATATATCGCTTTCTTTCATTATTGTTTATAAGAAAAAAAATTTCATGATTTTTCATTGGACACCCTGTTCAGGCTTTACACAATATTTATGTTTTCTTCTGTAGTTTGAATGTGGAATTTAGATAAGGTCTTCTCTACATTTAGATGGAATCCTAATCTTTTCTTCTCTTCCACTCACAAATTGTAAAGATCCAATGACACGACTATCTCGCCTAGTTATAAATGATCTCATTCATTCATTCATTTAAATCTTCTTTGACCTTTTGAATACATTAGCCCAATGGCCCTCTTTTGTTGTCTCAACCACAAATTTCAACAAACCTCTCTACCCTCATAACTATACTAATATCAGAATAACTAAAAAAATTTAAATCAACAGAGAGATCCCTCTCTAAGTCTTTGAGGGCTAGATTCTTGACTTGAAGTGATTTTAATGTTGCCTTCGGGATTCAATCTTCAACCTTAGAATTACAGAGCACTAACATAGTGGTAACCATATTGGGGATCTCGAATGTAGTTTCAGTTTCATTAGTAACAATTATCAAGTTCAGATCTAGTTGATGATTGTGCACAAACAGTTGGACATAAGGAGGTTGAAATCATCCACCTGGCGACTCCAGCTGCCAGTATACGTTCTTTAAAGTATTTTCATGTTGTATTTTTTGACAAGTACAAAGAAGATTATCCATCTTTGTCGCTAGTTCAAGACTATTGTGATATTTTTCAAAGTTTTATTGAATATATGGAAGATTATTATGATGATGACCAGTTCGTGAATGATGAAATACTAGAAGCTTTAAAAGAAAGACCTTTTCAAAAAGTAGAAGTCTTTCTTGATTTGTTTTCCCATCAAGAAAAAAGAAATGATGTATGTTGTCTAGAGGTTCTTGAAGGTTCACCATAGGAGAAAATCCTTGCAGCAGGAAGACAAACTAATCAGAAGAAAGTTATGCAAGAACTTCATCTTCTTGAACATGATCAAGTAGAGGACAACACTAAAAAAATACTACGGTCTAATGATCCAAAGGAAAAGGCAGAAAATCTTGATGGTCTAGATTCACAAGAGAATATTCAGCAAGCAATGGTTTCCTCAGAAATTAGAGACCAATCAGGTTTTCCAAATGAAGACCAATCAAATTCTCTTTCTTATTTTGCAGACCTTGAAGAAAATCATAAAGGTTCTCCACCATCAAGTTCTTCATTAGATGTTAATGAAGTTGCACAACACATTGTTATAATTCATGATCCTTTTCCTGAGATGATTGAGAGTTTGCAACTCCCTTGCAAGTTTTTGTATGACAAAGGGAATGATGAAGTGCACACAGAACACTTGATTATAATGGACAGTGAGGATTTTTTTTTTCTTCCTTGCTAGTTTAAGAAAATTAGTGGCAACACAGAAGCAAAGTAGCATTCTGGGATGAGGTTTTCTTTTATGTTACAAAGAATCTAAAATATCTCATGCTGCATGTTTACCTCGATCCTTTAAGCAGTTTTTTACATTCATTAGTGAAGGAATAATTCATCAGTTGGATCAACATAGTTATCGAATCTAGTGGAAGAGTTAAGTTGCCATGTTTTAAATCCATTTTTATACCTACATAAATGGAATACCAACTTCAGTTAAGTACTCATTTGCTTGACTGGTTACATTGGAAGTCCGATTATTACTTGATATGGTAATTCTTATATTAGACTACAGTAGGTTGATGGTAATAAGCTTGTTGGGCAAGCATCTTTTTATTTTTCAGATTCTATTTCTACATTCAGGTTTTCAAGATGCAACAATGATTTTCATATAGTTTGCAGTGCATAGTGAAAATGTAGTTTCAGTTCATATGTATAGGATGCAAATAAACTTGATGGGAAAGCATGTGGTTTTCAATCACTGAGACGCAAGATAGATTAAGAAACAGGTTGTGGGATCATCCCAATGGATAAGACACTGAATTGCGAAAGCGTACATCTGGGATTCTTGAAACCTGCTCCAGAGCTGCCAGCCCCAATTGGAGCCACTGTTACGACCCTATAATATAGGTATATGTTTTCTAGTTATTATTTTAGGAATGGTTTTGATCAGGCTGAAAATGTTTTCATTATAAGGTGCTCAGTAACGAGCGTTTAATGGATTGCCAAACGCCTTAAATAAGATATTCATTTATTTGATGTGTTGTCACCTGAAGGGTTGGAATTATAATGCATTCAAATACATTTGTGTAATCCCTAAAGTGGTTGAATTAAGTATTTATGATGAATTTGGCTATGTTTTAATTTTAGCAGGAAATTTGGCTTTTGGTAGCTAAAGAGTTGAAATATTATAACTGTTAGATATCAAAAGTTAGAGCTTTCGGTAGCTAAACGCACTTACCTACACCTATTACTAGCTGCCAAAAGTATCAAAAATACCTAGGGATTTAAGTGTCGTGTCACCTCCATATCAGTCATGGTACACATGTCATCATGAAAATTTAAGCTGCCAGAATCGTGCCGAGCTATCATTTCATCATGTTTTCACAAAGATCATAACTCATTCATATCTCCATATCACAAAATCGTTTCAATTAAATATCGAAAATGGTCATGATGCCCTCCCATGTTTTAAATTGTTCGACAGACAGTCTGTTTGTTTTAAAAGTCACCCACAGATGCATGAAGTCTTCTAGTCTGCATTCATTACTTGTTGTTCCATGTTCTCGGCTTCTTCTGTTCTACCCTCATTTTCACGCTTATTTAGTTTCATCACTCACCACCACATACCCTAGCGAGCCTGTGACTTCCATATTTTGTTTAAAAGCATTTTTAGGTATGGGAGAAGAAGATGTCGACTAGAGGTGATTTTTTGAGGAAAGAATTACAAGACACAGTGTATCTTGATGCACACCCTCAGGCATGTGAATTTTTCAGGCAGGTGGGATGTTACAGGTTCTACCATAAGTTCCAAGGATACCATCAAGGTATCACAGAAGCCTTTGCAAAGAGTTTTAATGGTTTTAAGGTGCAGCTTGGACCCATGAAAATGCAGATAGATGAGGCTAGTGTGGTAGCAACCACAGATATGATAGGTGAAGGAGAGAGGTGGTTTAAGACCACCTCCAACAAAGAAGCAGATTTTACGTTTTTCCTCAAATAAGAACAACATAAAATTAAATGGAAGAAGGACATCCTCAGGAGTTATTTGCAAGATAGGTGGAAAAAATTGTTGAAGATGATCTAGGTCTACATAACTTGTGAAGGGAGATATGGGAGGACTATGCTCTATCATTTCAGGTTGCTCCTCCACTTCATAGGTAAGTGGCCTCTAAACATGCCATTTTATCTCCTCAAAAGTCTCACCAAAATGGCTTCTAAAGTCCAGGATAAACCCCAGATTGCTCGAAGCAGCCTATTCCACCATGGGCTAATCAAGTTAATAGTGTTAGAAGAACTCAATAGGAGAAGAAAAACATGGAAATATCTCTTGTTTTGGGGAGAGTTTGAGTAATAAATCTATAAAAAGAAAGGAGTAACTCCCTCACAATATTTGTCTTCCCAAAAAACCAGCAAGAGGAAAAGGAGGGCACTGTCTCTTGTGCAAGTTATCACCAAAGCTTCTCCCTCAACATCGAAGAAGTCAAAGAAAAGGTTAGAGTTTGGGAAGGGGGTAGAGGTTGAAGGTGAAACTACAAGGGCATAGGTTCAAGGTGAAACTACAAGGGCAGAGGTTCAAGATGAAACTGCAACAATGAATGTTCTAAATTTACCATATTAAGATTCAAACTCTGCTCCATTAGCTGCAAAAACCAAGGCAGAACCTTTAGCTGCAAAAATAGGAGGGCCATTAGTTGTAGAAACAGCAACCCATGAAGAATCTGCAACATCATCACAAAAGAAGGTCAGAAGAAAACCTAATATACAGAAGGTGCAGGAGGAAAATGATGAGTTAAAAGTTTTGGAAATACTTCTGAAGAAGGAGAATGAAACCCTTAAGAAGTCATCTAGAAAAATCAATTATGCACTTGATCAAATGGTATTTAAATATGAAACAGTAAAGCATAAGAACAAAAGGCTTTGCCAACAAAATATCAAGTTGCAAAATATGAACAAGGTTTTGAGGTTCAAACTTATTCACAAGAAGTTGAAACCTCAAGCTCACCTCACACTTGATACCCTAGCTCAAGCTGCCCTTAAGTTAAGTTGAAGTGGTTGTAATAAATGAAAGCAGGGTTGAAGGACAACTCAACAATTTTTGGTTAAATTCAGAAGAAATTACCGTTTTTGTCAGCTAAGGACCATTTCATAATCCCTAGTTATCTATCGAAAATCATGCCCAAATAATCGACAGTTAAGTGCACTCTATCTGACCTCAGCTGTCGAAAATTCTGCTATGGATAGAAGACAAGAAATATCCTCAAATTAAGGCAAATCAACTCCTTCATGATCTCCAAAGCCTCCAAAGTGATCTTCTAATTACAACTCATCCTCAATATGCTGCTAACATGTTAGATTTTATTAGATTGGGCCTTAAAGATGATCAAAGAAAATCTAGTTTTGTTGGAATTTTGTTATATTTTCCAGATTATTAGGTTGTAACCAGCAAGCAGTTTTGGCTGTTTTTTCCTTTTCAGTATTAGAGATCAAAAATTTTGTAATATATCTAGGAGATAGGGCATGATTGTAAAAGAGATCAAATATCTATTTTGGGCAGAACACAAATAGGATTTTTCCTGAAATATCTGAAATAGTTAAATCAGAGATTTGATCATCCTGATCTGTAGGATCTGAAATGTAATGGGGAAAAATTATAAATGATAGGATTTAATATGGGATAAGGGTTAGACCTGAAGGAAAGAATGTTGTAAAGATGTTCAACTATTTGTAAGTGACCTTTTCTTGAATAAATGAAAGTACCTTCTGTTTTCTAGATTCTTTGTGTCATGTTCATATGGTGAAGTGATTCTTGATTCTATTTGTCATTTAATTTTTTCATATATCGCTTTCTATCATTATTGTTTATAAGAAAAAAAAAATCAGGATTTGTCATTGGACACCCTACTCAGGCTTTACACAATCTTTATGTTTTCTTCTAAAGTTTGAATGTGGAATTCAGATAAGGTCTGCTTTGCATTTAAATGGAATTCTACTATTTTCTTCTCTTCCACTCACAAATTGTAAAGATCCACTGACACGACTATCTCGCCTGGTTATACATGATCTCATTCATTCATTCATTTAAATCTGCTTTGACCTTTTGACTCCATTATCCAAATGACCCTCTTCTGTTGTCTCAACCACAAATTTCAACAAACCTCTCTGCCCTCATAACTAGGCTAATATCAGAATCACTAAACAAAGTTAAATTATACAGAGAGATCCCTCTCTGGGTCTTGGAGGGATAAATCCTTGACTCAAAGCAGTTTTGATGTTGCCTTCGAGATTCAATCTTCAATCTTAGAATTACGGAGCGCTAACAGGTACCAGTTATTCATATTCTTCCACTTATATACTCTGCTCCCTATACTTCCTTTTACCCACACAATTTATACTTGCCACAGCTTTCCAAATGCATGAAAGTCTTAAATAACATTAAATAATTTCAAAATATTTGAGGAAGTCATCCCACCGCTCAAACAACCCCTTTAAAATTTGAAATTAACTCTGATGTGTAAGGCTTACTCCTTAAGCAGTCAAGGAGTGACTTCTTACGCTAATACTTTTAGGTAGAATTTAGTGATTAAAATATTGTAAGTGATCCAAATTTATGCAGGAACATAATGAAATACAGATTTGATCAGAAACACAGAGCTACGGAGAATGGAAACAAACTAGCTTGGGCGATGGTAGCTTATCTTTGAGAAGATTTTCTTGAACAGAAACACAGAGCTACAAATTTGAACAGAAATACAGAGCTACATCGAAATATGAACTTCAATTAATTAATAACAAATTTTTAAAGTTTTTTTACATGCAAAATGGAAACAAACTAGCTAGGGCGATGGTAGCTTATCTTTGAGAAGAGATTTGACAACTACATGCCCTCTGAAAAGAAAACCAGAGCTACAAATTTGAACAAAAACATAGAGATACAATGAAATGTGAGCTTTAATTAGTTAATAACAAATACTAAACGTTTTTTTACATGCAGAATGGAAAAAAACTTGTTCAGGTGATGGTAGCTTATCTTTGAGAAGAGATGTGACGGCTACATGCCTTCTGAATTGCATTACAATGAGGCTCAAAGGCATTTATATTAATGAGATATAATAAGAAAAATAATGTTTTTCCTTGTTTTCTTATGGAGATATGATTAACAGTCGAACAATCTGGGAATGAATTAGTGACAACAAATCTTCCTGGAAAATAATATTTCCCCAAAACAAACTTAGAAAATCCATTTTGCTTGAAATTTGGAGACTTGACTTTTGGAACAAATTTGGGGAAGTAAATGGCCAGATTTGGTCATATAACCACTATCATATTCTTCTCCTTCACAATAGATTTCTAATGAACCCTCATTTGCATCATTTCGTGCATTATCAATCAAGATATTTTCTCTTAAAGCCTAGGTTTTGAAATTGGTTAAAGTGTTTTTTTTTTTAAAAACACCTCCAGGCGTTAATTTTATTTTTTTATCCTAAATAATTCAATTGAAACTTAATCCTTTTTTTTGTTGTTGAAAATTTTGAGAATTTAAGTTTTGTCTCCATTTTTTATTAGTTTTTAACTCTTTTTTTTTTTTTTTTTTTTTTTTTGTGGAGATTGTTCCAAGGGATAAGGATCTAGAGTTTCAAAGCAATAGAATTGGAGTAGCAAAATAGAAAAGAGAGATTTTTTCCAGCTCTAAAAATTAGAGATCAAAACTTCCTAGAAACAAACTCCTTTCTTGGGGATTTTTATTTGTAAATTATAAATAATAGCTTGGAGAATGAGTTTTGGTTCCTTTTTCTGTAAGTAGGGTACTCTTTGCACTACTATGAAGAACATTTTTCCTATATACTTAATACAAATACTCATATTTGAGCTTGGGGTTTTCTTTTGAGATGAAATCTCTGTTGGAGAGGTAGATCTTGAACTATTGTGGATCCATTCTCTATTGGCAGAGGATTGTTGGCCAAATTCATTGTAATAGAGCACGCGATACACATATTTATGATTGTAATTCAAATAGTATTATTTGTGAATATAATCTTATTATTTTATGGAAAATTTGTGCGGGTGATTCCATGTTTTAGCACTATTGTTGAATATGTGAAATTTTGTTTATTTGATCAGCTGTCTGACCCAAAAATTACATAGAACATCCGTTAATATTTGGATTTTCTCATGCATTTGAAATAAATTTTTGAGTAACTAGTTACTCAGAAATTTTCCATCATAAATAAATTTAATTATCATTAAATTTGTGTGAATTATTTCCATGTTTTAATGGCTCATATTTTATTATTTTAATATTTGAACAGAGCATGTCGTGCATCAAGAATAATAATTGTTATAACTACTTCAACAACTCGATATTTATCATAAAAACACATGTTAAATCCCCATTATATTTAAATATTTGCACTCAGTATTTAGGAATTATTTCCTATATGCCCAGTTAAATTAGTTTTCTTTATTTTTCTTCATTGCATTTATATTTAGATTTATATTTAATTATCATTTTCTAGACTTCTACTTTCGTAGGAGAAATTCGATTGGTGGGTTGGTTGAGCCCTTATGTCAACTTAAGGATTACTTTCTTGCAAGTGCACTACATGAGTGTAAGTTTGATACCTCTTCATGTTGATTGTAAATATAAATATCACAACCCAAAAAAGAGAGTGAGGGCTAACTAGAACTCATTTAACAAGTTAGAATCACCATCTAAAATGGACAAGGGCCTAATTTAGGCTCTGGTTTGGTGATCTCCTCAGTGTTGATTATGGTCATTTTCGACTATCAACATTTTGGCGATGTTAGGTCCAAATTGGCAAGTTGACCCTTTTGAATTTGTTTATTTTCATTCCTTTTATTTTCCAATGGCCCCTTCCAAACTTCGAATATTGTTACACAAAATTTTGTCACTATCCCTGCAATCCCCATCTCACCCATTGGAGGCTCATTTCTGTGATCAATAAGTAGTGTCATGCCTTGCAAAAACCATCATTGTATCCCTTTACATGAGATAAATATTCCTTCTGTTGACAATTCCCTGAGCAGAGATTCAAAAACCCTTGTTTTTGCCTTGGCGCGAGTAGTCATTTCTGCCCTTGCGCCTATGAGGAAGATTAACACTGGGCCTCACACCAGTTGGCGCTCTGTCTTAGTTAGCATCCCATGCTGAGTTGTTTATGGAATGTTTTTTAAAATAGAGGCAGAGATTCCACTCCAACAACTTCGAGGATGAGTCATTGGGAGTGGTTGGAGTGAATAACCATAGACTCCCTCCTTTAGTTTATGGTTTCCACCTCTTATGGGAAGATCCTAAAAGATATGCCTCCCTCCCACCTTTGTAGGGATCCTAACCTCCTCCTTTTCCTCTATAAAAAGAAGCTATCTCTCTTTGCATAAGCTAGCTGAACATGGAGAATTGAGTATACTATATCTAAACTATTGAAGAGATAGAATAAGAAGGAACTTTGTTGAGAGAGATTGATTCCTTGCCTTCATCCCGTCTAAATTCCTTGATGAGCATCTGAGACGCGCTTCGGCTGAACCCTACTGGAGGAGACTGCGACGTCAAAGCATTGGTTGTAACTCTTTCTTCTATCAATACATATATGTAACTATTGTTTGGTTCCCATTTTGTATTATTTTAGATGTTTAATGAAATATGCTTAGCCCTCTTTGATTGACTAGTAGTTATGAATGAATTTATTATTTCGTATGTTGTTCTTGTTTTTTATTCTATGTGTAGGTATCTGAGCATGACTGTAGAAGGATTGTGACTTGCCAAGGCAGGAGTGAGAGGCCACCACCACTACAGCCACGACGACAATGTTGGATTCCAGGTAGGTCGATCTACCATGTCCTCTTTTCATTCAGTAATTAGGAATCAACACTCTAGCATGTCTCTTTGTTTCTAGACCCACTCTAGGGCCAGAGGGATCGTCTCTGCCGGCAGAGAGGATTTACTTGCTAAATATTTGCACTCGGTATTTAGGAATTATTTCCTATATGCCCAGTTAGAGTAGTTTTCTTTATTTTTATTCAATGCATTTAGATTTAGATTTATATTTAATTATCATTTTCTAGACTTCTACTTTCATAGGATCAATTCGATTGGTGGCTTGGTTGAGCCCTTATGTCAGCTTAAGGATTACTTTCCTGCAAGTGCACTACATGAGGGTAAATTTGATACCTCTTCATGTTGATTGTAAATATAAATATAACAACACAAAAAAGAGAGTGAGGGCTAACTAGAACTCATTTAACAAGTCAGAATCACCATAAAAAATAGACAAGGACCTAGTTTGGGCTCTAGTCGGGTGATCTCCCCAGTGTTGATTATGGTCATTTTCGGCTATCAACATTTTGGCGATGTTAGGTCCAGATTGGCAAGTTGACCCTTTTGAATTTGTTTATTTTCATTCCTTTTATTTTCCAATGGCCCCTTCCAAAATCCATATATGGAGTTGCATTTCTAGACACACATCTTCCTTTACTCCAATGAATATAGTTAAAATCTTGTCGAAAAATAAATTTGATGGTGATGGTAAGATTTCTACTTATGAACATATTTATCAATTTAATTTGAAATTTTTTTATCTCATGATATGTTTTATGAGGATGTTAGATGCATTATTTTTACACTTACTTTCAAAATCCATGTGAATAAATGGCGTGAGATGTTGCCGGTTGCGTCAATTCATTCCGAGGATCGATTTGTTGGTAATTTTTTATCAAATTTTCAATATTATTATTTTGATAGATTATGTGATGAAATTAATAATCTTGGGATAAGACCCATCGAACCATTAGAAAATTTTTCGCTCAAATTTATTCAATGGATCTAATTTTTTTTCTAATTATTTGGAATATCTAATTTCTCTTCCTGATAATCAAGAACAAAAAATTTATAATAAATTTAAATCATATTTCGATTACCATCCACCAAATTATTTAGATTTATATGTGAATTTTGAATATTTGAAAATTACAAATAGTACTTCCAAAGAAGAGCAAGAAACCTCTGTTACCTCTCATTTTCCTACATCTTTGTTTCACAAGGAGCATAATTATTGTTAGAATAATGCATAATAAATTACCTATGAGCATAACAATGAGGACATTTTAAGTTCAAATGAGGAAAGTTCTTTTTTTTTTTTTAATTTTTAGCAATTAGCTTGGAATCAGCTAGTGATAAATCTGAAAATTGTCTTCAAAGGGCAAACTTGTCTTTTTATATATTAGCTGATCTAATTCAGGAACAACTTGTTGAAAATTATATCATTGATTTTTCAATTCATTCCCCATCAATTAGTTAATCCTCTAGTAATTTATTATGGGATTGCAATGAACATAACTCAATTTTAAACAATTATGTTTGTAATTCATATTTTCAAGAAGAGCATATTGAAGAGGTTGATCAATTAATTGTTAGCACAAAATAATTAAAATAAGATGTTCAAGTTTCTTCTTGAGGAGATGTTTTTCATTTCATTTCCTCTTGCTCCCACTTTTCTCTATATTCTGATTTGTTCAATGATTTAAATCAACATAGTATTATTTTTTATTCTTTATATTTCTATTTTATTAAATATGATGTGCAAGATTAAATTAATCATTTTAAAAGTGAATCCATCTGCTCTCCTACTTTTCACTTATCTCAATCTCCTTTATGGGACAAAGGAATTTTTGTAGCAGTCATAGTGCCCAAGCAAACCTTTATTGATTCAATTTCTTTTACAATCGGCGAGGAGTTTTGCGAATTAAATAATCAATCTGGTAAAATAAAAAAATGTAATCAAAATAAATTAATTAATGCTAACAATTCTCATTCTATTAATACTAATTTATCTTTATCATTAAAGAATGACAATTCACATGCCATATTTGATTCTGAAAATTCATCATAGGTTGATTATTTGGAGTCTAATTTTTTTTTAAATTGTCAAAATGATAAGACACCTCAGGTTCAACCAATGGTTATCCCTGAAGTTCACGATCTTGATAAAATTGATTGCAACTAAGATTCCTTCAAAAAAAATTCACATGATCTCAACTTTCTTGTTAATTGTTCCCAATCTGATCACATGAAATTTCATGCATTACCTGTAGATATTTATTTTCCTCCCTTGTATATTTTAGAGTCAGTTTTAGGGGTTTTAGGTTTATTTTAATTGAATTTTTAATTCTAATTTATAATGTACATACAACTATTACTTTTATTTTTCTAATAGTTTTTGCTCGAATTTCATTGCTGACAACATTGTGGGAAAATGCATTAATTGATTTAACTAATTCACTTCAATATGGTGAAAAAATATTACTATTTAATCTTGTAGTTATGCTCCATCATCTTTTCATTTATTGCGCCGAAAGGCGCAATCTACAGCCCAGTATGATCCCGATGTCGGGTATGTCGCGTTCTCAAAAAATAATAAAATTTACTTTTTCTAATGTAAGCCAAAACATTAACCTAAGCTTGAATTTTATATAACTTGAACATTTAGATTATATATAACTTTTTTAACTTATTAATGGGCTGAGATTAACTATTAAAATACAACTATGTATTATTTATATAATTTGAATGGATAGTAAATTATATAGGTGAATTTGAATGGATCATAAATTTGCCTTTAACAAAAAAAATTACCACATTGAATTTCCAAATTAAGTAAAATTTTAAACATCTTTACTCTTTACTAAAGTGTTGATGGTTGAAAATGTCTCGCCAACAGTAAGGGGATCTCCCCGGTGCAGAATCCCAATTAGACTCTATATCGTTTGGTTTGGGGATCCCATCCGGTATGTAGGCCCGATTGCCATTAAATTGGTGAATAGGCTTTTTTTTTTCAGATAGAGAGGGGACTCGCTGAGATGGAGAATGCACTGATGTTGAAAGAATACAAGTCAGTGATTGACGAAAAGAATTGTTAGCAAAAATTTACCAAGATCATACTTATTACAATATTCAATTAACAAACGAGAAAAATTTCACAATGGTTAAGTGACTCATTTATCAACTATGCACATCCCAATAAAGATTTAAAGCAAATATCGACAAAGTAGTTCATCAACATTTATTTAAGTTAGAACATCATATATCATCCAAGTGTTGCAAGGAAGCTCATAACACAAGGGAATACATGAATAGAAATGTGCACCAATATTTGAAAAAAGCATTCATTCATTTGAAAAGACCATATTCATAGCATAACCACATAGGAGACTTCCATCGGATTCAATAGTGAGATCCAATAACACATCTTTGTATTCATTAAGAGGCATCCATTCAATAAAAAGCAATGTGTCTCTCTCCAAAGTCAACAACCCAAAAATTTCCATTACAAAATCACTAGAAGATGTACATATAGGCCGAGGTGACTCTTGGGTTTCTCGTGACCTTTGGTCTTCCCCGACTGTTGGGATTACTTGCGACCTTGCGACTTTGCGAACTTGCGACATTGCGACCTTGCGACCTATGTGACTTTGCGACCTTGCGACCTTGCAACCTTGCGACCTATGTGACTTTGTAACCTTGGGACCTATGCGACCTTGCGACCTTGCAACCTTGTGACCTATGTGACTTTGCAACCTTGTGACTTATGTGACTTTGCGACTTTGCGACCTATGTGACTTTGCGACCTATGTGACCTTGCAACCTTGCGACCTTACAACCTTTGCGACTTTGCGACCTTTGCGAATTTGCAACCTTTGCGACTTTGCGACCTATATAATTTTACGACTTTGTGACTTTGTGACTTTGTGACCTTGCGACCTATGCGACTTTGCTACCTTGTGACCTTGCGACCTATCAGACCTTACGACCTTGCGACCTTGCGACCTATGTGACTTTGCAACCTTGTGACTTATGCAACTTTGCAACTTTGCGACCTTGCGACCTATGTGACTTTACGACCTATGCTAATTTGCGACCTTGTTACCTTGTGACCTATGCGACCTTGCAACCTATGTGACCTTGCAACCTATGTGACTTTGCATCCTTGCGACCTTGAGACCTATGCGACTTTGCGACCTTGCGACCTATGCGACCTTGCGACCTTGCGACCTATGCGACCTTGTGACCTTGCGACCTATGCGACCTTGCAACCTTACGACCTATGTCACTTTGCAACCTTGTGACTTATGCGACTTTGCGACTTTGTGACCTATGTGACATTGCGACCTTGTGACCTTGTGACCTATGTGACTTTGCGACTTTGCGACCTTTGCAACTTTGCGACCTATGAAATTTTGTGACTTCACGACTTTGTGACCTTGCGACCTATGCGACTTTGCGACCTTGTGACCTTCTGACCTATGCGACTTTGTGACCTTGCTACCTATGCGACTTTGTGACCTTGCGACCTATGTGACTTTGCAACCTTGCGACTTTGCGACCTATGTGACTTTGCGACCTTGCGACCTATGTGAATTTGCGACCTTGCGACCTTGCGACCTATGTGACTTTGCGACCTTGCAACCTTGCGACCTATGCAACTTTGTGACCTTGCGACCTTGTGACCTATGCGACTATGCGACCAATGCGACCTTGCAACCTTGCGACCTATGTGACTTTTCAACCTTGTGACTTATGTGACCTTGCGACCTATGTGACTTTGCAACCTTGCAACTTATGCAACTTTGCGACCTTGCGACCTATACGACTTTGTGACCTTGCAATTTTGTGACCTTGCGACCTTGCAACCTATGCGATTTTGTGACTTTGAGACCTTGTGACCTTGAGTTTTATCCCTTTTGCATTCCTCTTTCAGTGATCTCTGGTTTTCATAGCAAGATGCCTTTTTCCTACATATCATTTTTGTGAAAGTGACCAGGTGCCTTTGAGCTTAAAGTGAGGCTCTTGGGGATTCATGAGAATCCACCTCGCTTTGAAAGGGTCCCTTTTCTTGTTTGGAAAACTCTGGCTCTTCGTGCAAACCAATAGCTTCCACATGGACGGTTGGAACCTCAGCTTGTAGAGTATTTTAATGGTGTCATGCCAATGGACTCTTATTGAACTAGATATGTTGTTCGATGTGTACTAATAGCACCTTTGACCAATTTCCTGAAAGGAATAATATGAGAATGAGTTATCTCTCGGTAATAATGAGAAAACAAGTTACTAGGAAAAATAGCTCATTCGAGGAGTAGCAACATTGAAATATCCAACCTAAGATATTGTAACTTATTTCAATTGCTTATGCATCTCTAAGTTTGGAAAACAGCTTAAAAATTATATACCCTAGCACATTCGAGAGATAGCAAGACAATTGGGTGAGGTGACAGAGCTGGGTAGAAATAGGTCATGGGGATATTATTGACTGAAGGCCGAGTCAAAAAATTAATGGTTTGAGTGAGCAGAGGGGGACACGAAATTTTGAATATACCCAAAATTTTGGGTGGTGTTGTAGCAGCTACAACAAATGGCGAACCACTGGTAGAATCCAGCATCTTTGTCAAAATCCCAACAATAATCTGAGTCCAGATAGTGATGCTAGGGAATATTGAATAGGTTCTGTGGGTACCCTTTGTATTACTTTGACCTTTACAAATATGCCCATTCCTTGTGCCTCAGCTAAGTCTTGTTAATCAGAAAATGTCAAAGCGAGAGTTCACAGATGCCAGTAGTTTGATGATGATGTAGAGAGCAAGGCAACGGGCTTATTATATTCAGAATTTTAAAATAAGTTTTCGGTGTTGCTTCGCTGCCAGTAGGCTTGGACAGTACCCCGGTGGAGTCACTTCAAGAAATCACAAACGTTGCTCCGCTGCCAGTGAGCCTGGTCAGTACCCTGGCGGAGTAATTGCGTTAGCTATCTGCACAGGAAGCCTTTCTCAATCCTTTACCCTTATTTTTTTCATGTTCTTGTAGCACTTATTTTCATGTGCTCGTGGCAATTATTTTTGCATGGGCAGATGATGGATCCCGACTTATTTTAAGGGCAAGAGAGGTTGTTTCTTGTTTGACAGAAACTAAAAGGTATTTTGATTTGGGTTTGCCCTCATGCCAAGCATTCACATCCCATCTACCACCCACAGGGGAAACATGCAAAACAGATCATTAAGATGTTTGATACTATGCTTGGCACAAGGCTCAGGTGACGGGTATAGGCCATTCAAACTTGTTAGGGTTCCCCACAAGAAACCGACTCGTATCTCCCTGGCTAATGAATTTAAAATCATAGGCATTATGTTGAGAACGTGACTTTGATGACTTGTTCTGAGAGAAGCTACTTCTTAAGGTAAACACCGCAACCTCACACAAACAATGGAGTTAGGGTTTTAGCAATCAGGGCAAAACAAGTAAGAAATATCATCAAGATTTCGATGCGTGCAAAGAGGTAAAAGAAATCCATCTGGCCTTAAAGCTGTGAAAGGGGGATTAAGAAGGCTAGTCTAGGCACTGAGGGTTTCAAGGCCCTGGGTTCAATGAGGGATCATGCAGTGGTATGAAATGTACATAAAATTTCACAGCTATCTCAACAACTAGCGAAAATTATGTGAGGAAGAAAGTATACAATGCGATGCAACAGACAAGGCTTATGATGCAATGCAATTCCATGTGCAAGAAAGATCAACTAGTTGCAGGTGGAAAAAACAAGGCGAA
Source organism: Pinus albicaulis (assembly GCA_034641835.2). Classification (NCBI taxonomy): domain Eukaryota; kingdom Viridiplantae; phylum Streptophyta; class Pinopsida; order Pinales; family Pinaceae; genus Pinus; species Pinus albicaulis. The sequence goes on from CM076582.1 coordinate 334,108,961, forward strand.
GCACATGCAGTGGTTATCAGAACATTACGCAGCAATAAGCAAATTGAAAGAGAAATGAGTGCAAAATAAATGGAAAATTATAATGCATAAAGCTACTAACCGTAAGAGAAGACAACAAACATAATTTTAAGCCATAAATCAAAACTTTCGCATGTAAACCTAATTAACAACTTGAACTAACAAAATTTTATTAATGGGTCCTAGCTAGAATAAACCTAAAACCCTAGTTTAACCAAAGAGGCGGTCGGGTTATGTGAAATCAACTTTCTAATGTAGCCACCACATTAGTTCCTGTCCTGTAAGAACAACAATGTTCGCAATCAGAGCCAGCATACAAAATTGTGCACCAACAACAAGACTTACCTAAAGAGCATGTGCAATAGAAAGAAGGTCATGGCTACTTACCAGAGAACGTGCCAGAATGCATTGTGCTAGCTGAATTTCAATTTCATCCTGATACATAGAAATATGTATTTGAAACATAAAATCATTTATAAATGACACACATCCATCCACGCACAACCTTAGGTCCAACGGAATCGGGGAAAGGAATTGCCTATTTGTAGGTATATTCATTGGATAGGATTCATCAAACCAGTGGGGAATCTCATCATGATTTTGAGGATGATCACTTTGATAGAACGTAAAAAATAGGCATCCGCCAAGTGAATTTGAGATGCTTGTGAATCCACTTGCAGAAACCCTAATTTTGAAAACCCTAGTTCGAAGTTGTTCCCGAGTTTTGCTAAGGATGTGAGAATCTGAAGTAACTGTCAGCAAAGGCTGAAATGCCTCATCGTCCTAGACCAACTCTGGGCCTTCGAGCGGGGGGCTTCCAAACTTTGATGGTTTCGTGAGATTAACTGGCGAATGGATGTGATCATCAATGTTAGTGACTAGAAAATTTTCAGTGGGCTTTATATCAATTCAGCCAAATGTTTGCACACTGACAGATTGACAATCCAATGTATCAGATGCTTTAGATTTCCCAGGATGGGGTGAATTGACCAGCAGATTTTCAGGCAGTAGAGAGGTTTTCCAAACATTACACGCTTGTGCCTGAGTGCAACTAGTACTTTCTGGGCAACAACTAGAAATATTAGAGACAATGGCTGGTGTTTCCCTTCCAGTGAATAAATTAGGGTATATCGAGTGTTGCATACCGGTTGTTAGGTAATAGAGGTCTATGCTCAAGGAAAGATCACTCGAATGGAAGACCTGCTCAGATGTGCTGACATCCGATGCAGTTATGCTGAGAGGAGTGTGATACGTGGGAACTATCATTTCAGAAACCCTAATTCAAGGAACCCTAGTTGGACTTGTTTGAGGGGTCTCATCAGGATCGTAAGAACTTGAGGTAACAGCCAGCAGAAGCTGAATTGCTTTGATTTCCTGATGGGTCCTTGAATCTTCACAAAGCGGATCATCAAATTTCATAGGCTTTATATGGTCGACAAATAGATATGAGTGATAGTCCTCAGAGGCATGAGTGAATATGTTTTCAGATAAGCAGTGATCACTGGATCCATCAAGTTAATTAGGTTGGGGACCTAGCACGTTAGGCTTCCCAGGAGTTAATAGTTGGGATGAATCGATAAAAGAAACATCTTGAAGTTGCCCAGACAGGTAATCGCTCCTTTGGCTATTTAAATATTTTAGATGAAAAAGATCAGACATAAGGGATTCATCAATTTCATAATGTGATTGTGAAACACCATTCGTATGTTCGTGATTGTCGTCAATACTAGTATAAGATAATTTTGAATGACTTGAAGAAATTACAGAAGTGACTGAATCATGAAATAAATTAGGAAAAAATGAAAGAAATGATTTAGAAGCAGGGGCATCAACCACACAAGGGCCTTCCTCACGCACATCAATGTCATCCGGAGAGGCCGATGATTTTGCATGCCCATCACAGTCCAATGATTTTGTAAAGAAATCAGATTTTCCTGGGACAAGACTCAATTTATTATCACTATGAGAATGAGATTTATAATCCTACCCAAGAAAACATTTAGTGGACTCGAGATAGGTTTCATTGGTAAGGGGAGATGTTAGGCCAATATGTTTTTCAAGCTCTGATTTGACAGGGTATGTGGAAGATTTCAGGACAAAGTCTGAACAACTGGCCAATTGAGGGTTATCATCACAAATACCAGGATCAGGATTTTTTGCTGATTGAAATTGTTCTAGGGAAACAAAAATCACTTGTCAAAACTGTTCAATTAAATATGTCCAATCGACATCCCTTTCAAGGAACTCTATACAAAAATGAACAAATATGATAGAAAACTCCTCTAGGGATTCTTGAGGTTCCATTTTAATCTCATTTAACCTTATTAATACATTTTGAAAATCATACCCGTGAAAAGCTTGTTGTAATTCATTGGCGAGCTGCTCAAACGAATGGATGGAAGCTGTCGGTAATGTGCGACACCATTTCTCAGCGCGACCTTCGAGAGTGAGGGAGAAAAGCATGCAAGCCAACTCCTCCTCATAAACTTCGTAACACTCACAAAACTCACAGAAATCCGAGAGGTGCTTGGTTATGGAAACCCCATTTTCACCATTGAATTTTAACTGGGACAAGTGATACATAGGTTCATCGGGGATTGAGCATCTAGAACCAGATAAATCTGATAAACATCTTAGGAGAATGATTTGGAGACGATCCATTAAAGATATGAGACTAACTGCAAGCTTGGAGGTTCAGGCCCTCCTTCTAGCTCCAATTCTGTTGACGGTTTAAAATGTCTCGCCAAAAATAAGGGGATATCCCCGGTGCAGAATCCCAATTATACTGTACACCGTTTGGTTTGGGGATCCCATCCGGTATGTAGGCCCGGTTGCCATTAAATTGGTGAATAGGTTTTTTTTTTCAGATAGAGAGGGGACTTGCTGAGATGGAGAATGCACTGATGTTGAACGAATACAAGTCAGTGATTGACGAATGCCCTGTGAAACATGATACCATGAATAGCAAAGCATAATTTAAAGCATGAAGCTTATGAAAAGAATTGTTAACAAAAATTTACCAAGATCATACTTATTACAAGATTCACTTAACAAACGAGAAAAAGTTCACAATGGTTAAGTGACTCATTTATCAACTATGCACATCCCAATAAATATTTAAAGCAAATATCGACAAAGTAGTTCATCAACATTTCTTTAAGTTAGAACATCATATATCATCCAAGTGTTGCAAGGAAGCTCATAACACAAGGGAATACATGAACAGAAATGTGCACCAATATTTGAAAGAAGCATTCATTCATTTGAAAAGACCATATTCATAGCATAACCACATAGGATACTTCCATCGGATTCAATAGTGAGATCCAATAACACATCTTTGTATTCATTAAGAGGCATCCATTCAATAAAAAGCAATGTGTCTCTCTCCAAAGTCCACAACCCAAAAATTTCCATTACAAAATCACTAGAAGATGTACATATAGGCCGAGGTGACTCTTGGGTTTCTCGTGACCTTTGGTCTTCCCCGACTGTTGGGATTACTTGCGACTTTGCAACCTATGTGACTTTGCGACCTTGAACCTATGTGACTTTGCGACCTATGCGACTTTGCGACCTTGCGACCTATGTGACCTTATGACCTTGCGACCTATGTGAATTTGCAACCTTGTGACTTATGCGACTTTTCGACTTTGCGACCTATGTGACTTTGCGACCTATGTGACTTTGTGACCTTGCGACCTTGCGACCTATGTGACTTTGCGACTTTGTGACCTATGCAACTTTGCGACTTTGTGACTTTGCGACCTTGTGACCTATGCGACTTTGCGACATTGTGACCTTGCGACCTTGTGAGCTATGCGACCTTGCGACCTTGTGACCTTGCGACCTATGTGACTTTGCAACCTTGTGACTTATGTGACTTTGTGACCTTGCGACCTATGTGACTTTGCGACCTATGCAACTTTGCGACCTTGCGACCTTGTGACCTATGCGACCTTGCGACCTATGCGACCTTATGACCTATGTGACTTTGCGACCTTGCGACCTATGTGACTTTGCGACCTATGCGACTTTGCGACCTTATGACCTTGCAACCTATGTGACCTTGCGACCTTGTGACCTATGTGACCTTGCGACCTTGCGACCTATGTGACTTTGTAACCTTGTGACTTCTGCGACTTTACAACTTTGCAACCTATGTGACTTTGCGACCTATGAAACTTTACGACCTTGCGAACTTGTGACCTATGCGACTTTGTGACTTTGTGACCTTTGTGACTTTGCGACCTATGCAACTTTTTGACTTTGCAACTTTGCGACCTTGCGACCTATGCGACTTTGCAACCTTGTGACCTTGTTACCTATGCGACTTTGCGACCTTCTACCTATGCGAATTTGTGACCTTACGACCTATGTGACTTTGCAACCTTGCGACTTTGCGACCTATGTGACTTTGCGACCTTGCGACCTATGTGACTTTACAACCTTGCGACTTATGTGACTTTGCGACCTATGTGACTTTGTGACCTATGCGACTTTGCGACCTTGCGACCTTGCGACCTATGCGACTTTGCGACCTTGCGACCTTGTGACCTATGCGACATTGTGACCTATGCAACCTTGCAACCTATGCGACCTTTCGACCTTGCGACCTTGCAACCTATGTGAATTTGAAACCTTGTGACTTATGCAACTTTGCGACTTTGCGAACTTGCGACTTTGCAACTTATGCGACTTTACGACCTTGCGACCTATGCAACTTTGTGACCTTGCGATTTTGCGACCTTGCAACCTTGCGACCTATGAAAATTTGCAACTTTGTGACCTTTGCGACCTTGCGACCTTGAGTTTTTTTCCTTCTGCATTCCTCTTATAGTGATCTTTGGTTTTCACAACAATATGCCTTTTTCCTACATATCAGTCTTATGCAAGTGACTAGGTGCCTTTGAGCTTAAAGTGAGGCTCTTGGGGATTCATGAGGATCCACCTCGCTTTGAAAGGGTCCCTTTTCTTGTTGGGAAAACCTTGGCTCTTCATGCAAACCAATAGCTTCCACATGGATGGTTGGAACCTCAGCTTATAGAGTATTTTAATGGTGTCGTGCCAATGGACTCTTAATGAACTAGATATGTTGTTCGATTTGTACTGATAGCACCTTTGACCAATTTCCTAAAAGGAATAATATGAGAATGAGTTATATCTCGGTAATAATGAGAAAACAAGTTACTAGGAAAAATAGTTCGTTCGAGGAGTAGCAACATTGAAATATCCAACCTAAGATATTGTAACTTATTTCAATTGCTTGTGCATCTCTAATTTTGGAAACCAGCTTAAAAATTATATACCCTAGCACAGTTGAGAGACAGCAAGACAAGTGGGTGAGGTGACAGGGCTGGGCAGAAATAGGTCATGGGGATATTACTTACTGAAGCCGAGTCAAAAAATTAATGGGTTGAGCAAGCAGAGGGGGACCCGAAATTTTGAATATACCCAAAATTTTGGGTGGAGTTGTATCGGCTACAACATAAAGTCAATACCATTTCCTAAATCAAAGGAAAAGAGTTAATTCAACACAAAGAATCAAAATCCAAAATATTTTAATATTTATTTTAATTAAATATTTTTAAAATGAATCTTTAAAAAGAAAACCCATATTCTATGGATAAATTAAAATATTTAAAGACATAAATATCTCTCCATCAAAGTTGCAATAGTTTAAAATTTAAATCAATAAAAATATAAATAAACATGAGGTATGGTAAATAAATAAAACCTATTTTTATACTTACTCCATAGCTATGGTAAATAAATAAAAATATTTATAAACTAGATGTATGGTAAATAAATAAAAATTCTTTTTATCTTTACTCCATAAACCTCTTTATATTTAAAAAAACTTAAAAAGGAGGTTTTATTTAGATGAAGCCTATGGGACTAATACCATGGGACAAATTAATATTGATACCATGGGCCAAATACCATATTTATAAAATAAGTATGGTAAATAAATAAATATAAAATAGTTATAAAGAGGTATGATAAATAAATAAAGATAAAATAGGTATAAAGTGGTATTTTAAATAAATAAATATAAAAGAGGTATAAAGAGGTAAGGTAAATAAATAACAATATATCAAATAGGATTATAAATAAAAATCTAATTATATAACAAGCCTATGGGCCAAATACCATAGTAAATAAAAGAGGTATGGTAAATAAATATAAATATAAATAAACCAGAGGTATGGTAAGTAAATAAACATCTTTTCATATTTACTCCATAATCTGCTTTATATTATGAATATTTATGTTCATTAGTTTACATAACTAAGAATAAATAGAGAGAGAGAGAGATGTGGAGAGAGAGAGAGTGATAAGGGAGAGACGAAGAGAGAGTGTGTATGTTTAGGGGTGAGATAAAGAGACAAAATAAGATGTATGGAAAGAAGGGGGGAGAGAAGAAGAGAGAAGGAGATAGGGAGGGATATATTAATGTAGTTGGAGAGAGATAGGGGTGGAAAGAGAGAGAAAAATAAAGGGAGATGGGGGAAGAGAGAGGATGAGAGAGAGAGAGAGAGAGAGAGAGAGAGATGGGGGAAAAGAGATGATTGGAGGGAAAAGAGAGAGGGAGGTAGGACAGAAAGGGAGAGAGAGGAAGGAGGAGAGTGATGGGGGAAGAGAGAGTATTGGAGGGAAGAGAGAGAGAGAGAGAGAGAGGAAGGATGAGAGAGAGGAGGAGAGATGGAGTTGGAGGGCGAGAGATGTAGGAAATAAGAAATATAGAGAGTGAGAAGTGGAGAGAGAGAAGGAGTGGCAAGGGAGAGACAAAGAGAGAGCGTGTATGTTTGGGGCCAAGATAAAGAGATAAATAAGGAGATATGGAGATAACGGGGGGGAGAAGGAGATATAAGGAGAGAGGGAGGGATATAGTAACATAGTTGGTGGCTGAAGAGAGAGAGATATGGGAGAGAAAGGGAAAGAGATGAAGGAAGAGAGAGGATGTGAGAGAGTGGAGAGAGGGAGGGAAAGAGAGAGGAACTTGGAGGGGGGGGGATAGGGAGGTAATAAGAAATACATAGAGAGAGAAAGGTGGAGAGAGAGAGAGAGAGTGAGTGATAAGGAAGATGGAGAGAGAAGGAGAGAGGACAAAAGGATGAAAGAGAGATATTAGTGGGGGAGAGGGAGAGAAGGGGAAGATAGAGATATAGATGGAAGGTGAAGAGAGGGAAGAAGAGAGAGATGGGGAGAGGAGGGGATTGACAAATATATTGATATTTATGGAGTGCGAGATCATGTGTGTTTAGGGGGGTGAGATAGAGAGACAAAAAAGAAGAGATGGAGGGGGATATAGATATGGATGGAGGTGGAGAGAGGGAAGAATATTTCTCACACTAGATGGATTGATATAAGTGGAAATGGTGATTTATAATCCTATTTGATTATTTGCACTATATGCATTGATTTTAGTGTAGATATTTATTTCTCATGATATTTGATTACTTCCACTAGATGCATTGACTTCAGTGAAGGTGGTGATTTCTAATACAATTTGATTGCTTGCACTGAATTTTTTGATTTCAATTTAGATGTCAATTTATAATTATATTTGATTACTTGCACTAGAAGAATTGATTTCAATGTAGACGATTTCTAATCCTATTTTATTGTTTCCACTAAATGCATTGATTTCAGTGTAGATGTTGGTTTCTAGAGAGAGAGAGAGTGAGTGATAAGGAAGATGGAGAGAGAGGGAGAGAGGACAAAAGGAGGAAAGAGAGATATTAGGGGGGGAGAGGGAGAGAAGGGGAAGATAGAGATATATATGGAAGTTGAAGAGAGGGAAGAAGAGAGAGATGGGGAGAGTGAGTGATTGATAAAGATATTGATATATATGGAGTCCGAGAGCGTGTGTGTTTAGGGGGGTGAGATAGAGAGACAAAAAAGAATAGATGGAGGGGGATATAGATATGGATGGAGGGTGGAGAGAGGGATGAATATTTCTCGCACTAGATGGATTGATATAAGTGGAGATGGTGATTTCTAATCCCATTTTATTATTTGCACTAGATGCATCGATTTTAGTGTAGATATTTATTTCTAATGATATTTGATTACTTGCACTAGATGCATTGATTTCAGTGTAGTTGGTGATTTCTAATACAAATTGATTGCTTGCACTGAATGTGTTGATTTCAATTTAGATGTCAATTTATAATTCTATTTGATTACTTGCACTAGATGAATTGATTTCAATGTAGATGATTTCTAATCCTATTTTATTTTTTTCACTAAATGCATTGATTTTAGTGTAGATGGAAATTTATAATCCTATTTTATTTCTTTGATTAAATGCATCGATTGCAGTGTAGATGTTGGCTTCTAGAGAGAGTGAGTGAGTGATAAGGAATATGGAGAGAGAGGGAGAGAGGAAAAAAGGAGGAAAGAGAGATATTAGCAGGGGAGAGGAGAGAAGGGGAAGGTAGAGATATAGATGGAAGGTGAAGAGAGGGAAGAAGAGAGAGATGGGGATAGGGGGTGATTGACAAAGAGAATGATATATATGGAGTGCGAGAGCGTGTGTGTTTAAGGGGTGGAGATAGAGAGACAAAAAACAAGAGATGGAGGGGGATATAGATATGGAAGGAGGGTGGAGAGAGGGAAGAATATTTCTTGCACTAAATGTATTGATTTAAGTGGAGATGGTGATTTACAATCCTATTTGATTATTTGCACTAGATGCATCAATTTTAGTGTAGATATTTATTTCTAATGATATTTGATTACTTGTACTAGATGCATTGATTTCAGTGTAGTTGGTGATTTCTAATACAAATTGATTGCTTGCACTAAATGTGTTGATTTCAATTTAGATGTCGATTTATAATTATATTTGATTACTTGCACTAGATGAATTGATTTCAATGTAGATGATTTCTAATCCTATTTTATTGTTTTCACTAAATGCATTGATTTCAGTGTAGATGGCGATTTATAATCCTATTTTATTTCTTTGAGTAAATGCATCGATTGTAGTGTAGATGTTGGCTTCTAGAGAGAGAGTGAGTGATAAGGAATATGGAGAGAGAGGGAGAGAGGACAAAAGGAGGAAAGAGAGATATTAGCAAGGGAGAGGGAGAGAAGGGGAAGGTAGAGATATAGATGGAAGGTGAAGAGAGGGAAGAAGAGAGAGATGGGGATAGGGGGTGATTGACAAAGAGAATGATATATATGGAGTGCGAGAGCGTGTGTGTTTAAGGGGGTGAGATAGAGAGACAAAAACAAGAGATGGAGGGGGATATAGATATGGATGGAGGGTGGAGAGAGGGAAGAATATTTCTTGCACTAAATTTATTGATTTAAGTGGAGATGGCGATTTACAATCCTATTTGATTATTTGCACTAGATGCATCGATTTTAGTGTAGATATTTATTTCTAATGATATTTGATTACTTGCACTAGATGCATTGATTTCAATGTAGGTGGTGATTTCTAATACTATTTGATTGCTTGCACTCGATGTGTTGATTTCAATTTAGACATCGATTTATAATTATATTTGTTTTCTTGCATTAAATGCATTGATTTCAATGTAGATTATTTCTAATCATATTTGATTTTTTGCACTAAATGCATTGATTTCAGTGTAGATGGCGATTTCTAATCCTATTTGATTGCTTTGAGTAACTGCATTGATTTCAGTGTAGATGTTGGTTTCTAATCTTATTTAATTGCTTGCATTATGTGCATTGATTTCAATGTAGAAGTTATTTTCTAATCTTATTTGATTTATTGCATTAAATGCATTGATTTCAATGTATATGTTGATTTATGATTTGATGTAATTGGATATATGACGGTACATTAATTTTAAAGTGATTGGATTAACAATATGTATTGATTTTAGTGTAAGCACAAAAAGTTATTAACAATGTACATCGATTTTTGTGTAGTAATTTAACCTATTAATATTGGAGAGCAAGAGAGAAAAGGTATCATGTTTACTACAATAGCTCAAGCTAAAGATTTAAATGGTCTACGATTTAAATTTTCTTTTTCATATAATTGATATGAAAAGATAACAAAACTAACAAGGGTGGCAATAAGAATAGTAGAAGAAAATAGTTTGAGATTGATCACAATGAAGACTATTTGTAACATGAGTACATTCTTATTATTCACATTTTCTATCTTTTAACACTATTATTGTCACTTTGCATTCAAAAAAAATATTTCATCATTATAGTTATTAACAATATTTATCATCTCAATGAACTGAGTTAACTAAGAAAATTTAAAATTAAAATAACCAAGTTAATCTCAGAAATATTTAACATATTTAAAATGATTATATTAATATTTGATATATTTACATATTATTGATAAAATTAATCATATCTTCGATATATTTTCCTTGGTAGCACACGACTGAAACTAGCCTAGATCCATCTTAACTCCGGATATATCAAGCACCGAGAGGGATCAAATCTCTTGAGGTGCAAACCTAAAGAGGTTTGCACCTCAAGAAATTTAATCCCACTTGACACTTGATAGATCTGGAGTTAATATGGATCTAGTATGATTTTAGAATCAATGTTTATGACCCCGCACAAATTCCAACACTTGAGAATGATTTTAATTTTACCTCCTAAAATTTTTCATCTAGAAGTTTGTCCCTAGTCTTTCTCCAATCTTTCTTTTATAATTCAACTGAATTTCAAACAAAAGAACTATTAATGAGGGGCTTTATTAATGAGGGGGAGCTTGTTAAATGATGGTTTTCATGACAAAATATAAGCTTGGTTGGAAGGACCTTTTCAAGAAAATTCCCCTGTAAATAACAACATTATTATATTGTACATAATGTGTGGACTTATAAATAGTTTGTTTCTTTTAATTCTTGCTATTTGTTTAATTATTTTTCCAGTGCTAATTTTTTTTTAAGGAATAAAAGAACTTGGTTGACTCTACTATAAATATAACTATAGTTAGTCCTAGTGGTTCTATAAATAGAGCAAGAGTAGTTTTGTTTAGATTGTTTTTCATTTTTTTTGTTTAAATAATGCATGTATGAAATAACCAAGTGACGAGCCTTTATTTTTAGTGGTGAAGAATAGGTTAAAGCAATGTCAATTAAATCTACTTGTGAACGTGTTCAAGGAAGTATTAATTTACTCATTATAATTTGTATTATAAAAAATTGTGCTTTGTTTAATATTAAACAATGAACATGTGCTACTCTACATTTGTTTTCTTTGAAAATTCACGCAATTTGGAGCAATCCCATTCCTTGATCACATAACCCCTCTTTGCCAACACTTGTGCTACGGTAATTTGGGTCAGTGTTAAGATGTGTTTATTTGGGAATTTTCCGCAATTTGGTCATATATTTTTCTACATTCATTTATAAAAAAAGGCCTACTATATAAAAGCTTGAGTCCTCTCCATATATATAAAAGTTTCCACAAGGTTTAGAATTTAACATTGTTTGAATTAGGATTTAAGGAAAATTTTGGGGTTTATATATAATTAAATAGCTTCCATTCACATTGCATGTATCAGTAGCATAACTCAAATTAGAATTTGGAAAGAAGAATATCAAATATTGAAATGCAAAGCAACATATACTTAGACATATTTTCATTGAAAATATCTTTATTTCAAGCACAAATATAAACCTTTTGATGATTCCTATTGTCTTGAACATTAATCCTTTTCTTTCATGGTAAGTACTTTTACCAGCTTGATGCTTACCTTAGTCTAGTTTCAATAAATCTGATGATCATAGGCGTATGTGAACTTTAATAAAGATACAACCTCTCCATGCTCTTTAATATTGACCATGAGAAGAGATTACTTCTTTAAAACATAGAATTTGGAGAAAATCGATATCTATAAGGTAAACCATAATGAAATTATTGAAGTTAAATTTCATATGTTTTTTTCACCTTCTGTTATTTTTCATCCTAATTTTAGTTTTAGTTTTGTTTTAGTATTTTCTAATTTGAGTTTTAGTTGTAGAGGTCTACAAGGGTTTCTTTAAAAAATTATCTCTATTATTAACTTAGGTTGGAAATCCCTTAGTTTACTTGCATGCCTTTTGGCTCAATGAAACATTTGTGATGATGCCCAAATTGTAAACAAGTTACATCAGGGAATCTCTGCAACTTACCTTGTTTTCATTCAATGTCTTGTTATTTGTTTTTTCAAAACTTATTAAAAGTCTTATCCTAATAGATAACCATTAAGGCTCTTCAATTAAGGCTTAATTTTTAAGCAAGATATTTACAATGCAAGGGACATATTGATGTGACTGTGTCTTTTATTCATAATTGCTCCTTGTTTCAAGATTTTATTTCAATAAAAGCTTAATTAGTTATGGCTTTAAGAGAAATAATTTATCAAGATCTCAACACAAGTAAAACACACATTCTTTCCTCATATTTTCTCTTTTGTTGAGACATATTTTCATAAATTATCTTGTTTGAATTTTATTTTAATCATGGAATTTTCATTTACCTTTTCTTTCTGGTTTGTATTTTATTTCTTTATTTGCATTCTTTGAAGGGGTTTGATTTCACTATTTTGATTTACAATGCATTTTGTGATAAATATGAAATCTATATGGGGGGAATACTTTCCTACGCAACACCAATTGGTTTATAGAGGAAATATTTACTCTGTCATTTCAATGGAATTTTGATTTATCTAAAGGTCATCCTTACCAAGTATTCACTTTCTTGTACTTTAACCATTTTCTATGGGGAACATTAAGATCTGATTCAAGTATTATAAGTTCATCTATATAAAGGAATAAATTTTCTCTAGGTTTTTCTTTGAATCCCTCCCATACCCCTCCATAATTAAATCATCTACTTCTGTAGATGAAGAGAAGAATAATGTGGTCAAAACTAAAACCTCATGTACCACCCTGCTCTCTTCACCCTATTTCTAAAATAAATTCTCCAAATATGCTAATTAAATGATGGCACATAAGAGAGTTGAAATCACATATATGTGGGAAGTAAAAGTAAACATGTTGGGGCTATGGATGCTCGTTGATAGTAGGGCCATGCTTGTATGGTGCTGTTGAGCGATGGAAAAGGTACGAATTTGCCATTTATTTCTTTATATTTTTCCTTTAATCATAACTCTGTATTCTAAAATGGTAATATATAGAAGAATTATAATGGAATTAAGGAGATTAGTGATTATTGCAAATTAACTAAATATTGTCCTTTCTTCTATACATAAAATAGAATAAATGGGAAGCTACCATTCGGGAGGAAAAGACAAAGAAAAAATAACTGTTGCCCCATCAACAGGAATTCGTATCTAGACAAGAAGATCAAAATCAAAGCGCACAGTCAAAGAAAAGAAAGGAACAGTGCGGCTTCAGCGCAAGAGGAAAAAATGATAATTGGAGATAGAAGATAGAGCGAATCCCTCAGATCTTTTGATCCTAAGGGATCGCTACTTCAAGCTTATATGTATTTCTTGTTTTGTCCGCCTGGCTGTTATAAAAGGACAACGCTTGTAGAAATCAGGGGATGTGTTATCATTATTCAGATTTCCTTTTGTATTTTCACTTTGATCATCGACTCTTGTTGGTTAAAATAGAGTGCGATTGCATGTGAACTTTGTTACATATGATTAATATATAATTCAGTTGCCGTTCCATTACTTGATACTGGAGTAGCTCGGTGGTGCTTCACTAGCGGCTAAGGGCCCGGCCCTGGTGGATCCGCTTTCTATCTATACCATTACTTTACAATTACAGTCGTGTAATGGTTTGCTTTAATGTTCATTTTCTCTAGTCGCATTGCTTTATAGATTCCATGTTTGATAGCTTATTGTTTCAACATTTTATGGAATTGGTTTATTGCATAAGATGTGATTCAATCGCGTTGTTGTCCTTTCCACCATAACAAGATTGTTATTCTTTGTAACTTGTATTGATATGCTTTTCCAATATAAATCTTCGCTATTCATTCTAGAATTTGTTGTTCATTTCCATCAAATAGCTTTGTTGATCATTTCTTTCCTGCAAGTATTTGGTTTTTCTTTGGAATGTTATTGCAGAAAGCGTGTTTCTTCCATTTCCATTAGCAGCATTATTTAACTCAGTTATCATTTCCAATTAGTTACTTTAGTGTGGAGTGTAAGATCAAAAACTGTAAAGGACATTGGCTATCACTGTCTAAGTTCTCAAATTGAGGATCTTGTTTATGTTTGATTTCATTTACATCAGTTGACAGAGGAAAGAGTCATTACTACTGCATCCTTGACTGATGATTGCTGAGTGAATAATTAAGTTTTAGAGCATTAATTTTTATGTCATTGCAATTAGATTCCATCTTCAAACATGCATTTACTCTTGTATTTGAAACACTGTATTGCAAATTGGAAAGCATTACTCTTAGATTAAATTTCCGCCTCAAACTGAGTACACTCTTAAGATAAAAAATCGTACCTGGATTGATAATTAATATAGGATAAATAGGAGTTAAAAATACACCTTTTATACCTCAACATTTTTGCGAAGTTGCCGGGGAGAGTGTAGCTATTTAGAAAGAGTGATGAATATTTGATTTTCTCTGCTAAGGAAGAACTGGGTATTAAAAACGGAAGGTAAGAACCTACGTAACGAACAAGGAACATGCTCTTTCACTTGCCCACTTCATAGCAAAACTGCGTAGAAGTTTAAGGTAGGAATGACTTCTTGCATTTTTTGAATGACTAGAAAATCTAAACAAGACAAAATTCCTCCCAGACCTAAAAAACCTAAGGGACCGGTGACCCTTGGGTGAACAACCTTTATCGACAATATCATTAAGAAAGTTGAATCTCAACCATCAGTAGGCCCTAGAAAAATTGCTTCTAGACAACCTACTAGCTCCCTTCGGGCCATAGAATCACCCTCTGTAGCTTTTGCTAAGGTGCATAGCCAAATAGAAGAGACTGAGCAAGATTCTCAAGAAATTGAGAATTCTCTCTCAATTTCTTTACAAGAAGGGAACTCTAGTAATCTCCGCAAAGGAGGAGGAGAAATAGGGGAAATAGAAGAACCAAGATCCCCTCTTGAAGTAATCCAAACACTAAGTAGCCCAGATAAGGGAATTGTTGTCAAAATCATCCAAAACAAAGTTGAAGAACCTGAGGAACCAAAATCCCCTCAGATAATAGTTCAGCAAGGGACACTCATTATCCCAGACCAAGGAAGTGTTGTTAAGGTCATCCCTACTCCTTCTAGTCAGCCTAGGAATAATTCCATAGAAATCCCAGAAGGATATCGGCACATATTTGATCAAATGGCCCAGAACCAGCAACCACCCCAAACTTCCACACTGCAATATCCCATTGTGGACACTGCAGTTAATGCACCTATGAAGGCCACTCCTCTCCAGCATATTCCTACATTCCATGGCTTAACATCGGAAGATCCAGATACATTTATGTTTGAATTCGATGTATTATGCAGGGGGTATGACTATACCACTGATCCCCAAAAGATAAAATTATTCCCCTCCACATTAAAAGGAGCAGCTCTACGATGGTTTATGGGGTTAGGTGGAGGTGTTATAAATGACTGGGATGATCCGGATTTATGCAGGAACGCAACAGAATAAACACATAACCATAAATACAGAGATGCAGCGGAAATAACACTTCATTTCATTAATATCAAAGAACTGAAATTTGCTTACAGACAATGAAAATAAAACTAGCTAGGGTACTGGTAGCTATCTCTGAGAAGAGATGTGGTGGCTACAGACCTCTGAACTGCTTTACAATGAGGCGCGAGGGCCTATTTATTATCGAGAAACAATGGAGAACCCTAAACATCCCAAAAACCTAACCCTAGGAGATGAAGCGCCAAAACTATGGGCCCCGTTTGGGTAAATTGGTGTTTCAACTTCCCAGGGACGTAACTTTGGCATACTATCTCCGTTTGACGCATATGATACATCATTAGAAATCTCTATCCGAGGACTACAGCTGTCGGGATGAATTATATCAGAAAATTCGCTGGAAAAAAGCTCTATACGTCGTTTAGGGCCTCAAAACGGCTCCGGAAGTTCAGGACCCGAAAAACTGCTAAAAATAGTAAGTTATGCCAAAACGGAAAAACTGAAAGAGACAATGGTGGGGGCCCAAGTGGAATAGGCGGGTGGCCACCAATATCCACCTGGATCATTCCTCCCCCTTAGGAAGCAATGGTCCCCATTGCGTTAAGTTCCTCCATGAGATGAGGAAATTTCTGCTGAACTTGGTCCCTGGTGAACCACTTTCCTTGGTGCAGGAGTTGGCCAGCTTTGACAACCCGATACAATTGGATCCTCTGTTGGCGAGTGTTCTTAATTTGCATGTCCATGATACAATCTGTGGTGGCCTGTTCCATGCAGTCTGGGTTTAACTCTGTTGGTGTGATTTGTTCTGCAATGTCCGAAGTGTCCAGTAGAGGTGGGAAGTAAGGACGAAAGGACGAAGGCGATCCACATTGAAGACTGGGTGCAGACCCAGGAATGGTGGAATACTGAGCTCGAATGCATTGTTCCCTACAGCCTTGGTGATGGTGTACGGCCCGTATCGGAGCGGGCGAAGCTTGCGGTGGGGTCCAGTGAGGCGCTCCTTCTGAAAATGTAGCCATACTTTGTCACCCACCTGGAAGTTGTGTGGCACCCGGTGTTGATCATGGCGTTGCTTGTACTTGGCATTGGCTCTGTCCAATATATCATGAACTTGTTGGCGGATGTGTTGAATGCGCTCGATGAAGCTACTGGCTTTGTCAACTTCAGACTGGACATGAGCTGAATTGGCCTGAGCAGCTGCAAATGGCATGGCTACGTCAATGGGGCATAGTGGCTGGAATCCCAAGCCCACCTGAAAGGGGCTATGGCCAATTGAACTATGGAGAGCCCGATTATAACTATGTTGTACATAAGGGAGGCTCTCGTCCCATGTGCGTGGATGCTTTGAATTGTACATGCGCAGAATGTGTACAATCATTCTGTTGACGACCTCTGTCTGGCCATCTGTTTGGGGATGGAAGGCTGTGGACTTGGTGAGCTTTGTGTCCAACATTGACCAGAGGCTGGACCAAAATGTGCTGAGGAACCTGCTATCTCGATCTGATATGATAGACTGTGGGATCCCAAAGTGCACCCACACTCGTTCAAAGAAGAGTTTGGCAGTGGCTTCTGCTGTGATATTCTTCTTACAGGCCGCCATGATGGCCATCTTCGAGAATCTGTCAACGACCACGAAAACACAGTCATTTCCATTCTTAGTAGAAGGCAGGCCCGACATGTAATCCATGGAGATGGATTCCCAAGGTCGACTAGGGGTAGGTAGCGGAGTATATAGGCCCTGCTTCTTGATGGTCGGTTTGGCAATGGCACAAGCAGTGCAGGATCTGATGTGCTTCTCGACATCCTTGCGAAGTTTCGGCCAATAGAAATACTTCTGTAGTATTGCTACTGTTTTCTCGACCCCGAAATGCCCAGCGACTCGACTGTAGTGTGCTTCCCATATCATCTTGGCACGCTCGCTTGAAGGAACACAAAGGTGTCCCAGGTGACATAAAAGTGCATCTTGGAGGTGAAAATTTGGAACTTGCGTGCCCCCCAAGAGTGCCTTGTAAGTGTGGCCGAATTCTGGGTCACTCTCATAGAGAAGCGGCCAATCAGAAGTCTCGTGCCCACAAGAGTTGAGCACAGTGGTGAGCGCCACGATCGGTGGTCGGCTGAGGCAGTCTGCAACATTATTGGTGCTAACCTTCTTGTACTTGATGTTCAAATGAAACTGTTGCAGATATGTGGACCACTTCTGATGGCGATCATTCTGCAACTTCCCTTGTGTCTGTATGAACTGCAGGGGCCGGTGGTCTGTGTGGATGATTGTTTCCTTCCCCAAAATGTAATGCTTCCATTGTCGACAGGCTTGCACAATGGAATACAATTCTTTGTCATAGGTGGGATACTTGCGAACTGTCTCAGACAATGTCTCACTGTGATATGCCACTGGATGTCCCTGTTGAGTAAGAACTGCCCCAATAGCATAGTCGGAGGCATCTGTCTCGATCTCAAATGGCTGTTGCAAGTCTGGTAATGTGAGCACTGGGGCAGAACAGAGGCGA
Source organism: Pinus albicaulis (assembly GCA_034641835.2). Classification (NCBI taxonomy): domain Eukaryota; kingdom Viridiplantae; phylum Streptophyta; class Pinopsida; order Pinales; family Pinaceae; genus Pinus; species Pinus albicaulis. Next base: position 334,127,080 of record CM076582.1, read on the forward strand.
TTTTTCAATTCTGTGAACGCCTTTTGTTGAGGTTCCGACCAAAATAATTTTTCTCTCGCTCCTCCCTTGGTGACTTGACTCAAGGGCCAAGTGATATGAGAGAATCCCAACACGAATCTACGGTAGAAATTAGCAAGACCCAGAAAGCTGCGAAGCTCTGTTATAGTAGTCGGGGCTGGCCAATCCAGAATGACTTGGATCTTGGCTGGATCCACATGCACCCCCCTTTCATCAATAATGTATCCCAGATATTGAACCTGGGTCATGCCAAACGTGCACTTCCCCAAATTGGCACACAACTTGTGTTGCCGCAGTGTTTGGAGGACTTGTCGGATGTGATGAAGGTGCTCTTCCCAAGTCTTGCTGAAGATCAGAATGTCATCCAAGTACACCACTACGAATGAGTTGGTGAATGGCCGCAAGATGTAGTCCATCATCCTCATGAAGGTTGCGGGAGCATTCGTCAACCCGAAAGGCATGACCAGCCATTCAAAAAGGCCTTCCTTAGCTTTGAAGGCAGTCTTCCACACATCAGAGGTTTCAATTGGTACCTGGTGATACCCAGACTTCAGGTCGATCTTACTGAAATATTTTGCACCTTGGAGTTGGTCCAGAAGGTCATCAATCCGTGGGATTGGGTACCTATTCCAGACAGTGATCTTGTTTAGCGCCCGATAGTCAATACAGAGTCTCCACGTCCCATCCTTCTTCTGTACCAACACGATCGGGCTCCCACGGGGCGATGAACTTGGTCTGATGTGACCTTTCTGCAACAGCTCCTGAATCTGCCTCTTGATTTCATCATTTTCCAGAACAGAGCGTCGATAGATCGGTCCATTGGATAGTGGCGCACCTGGGGTCAGATCAATCGGGTGCTTGACCTGGCAGTGCAGAGGAACCCCTGTGGGTGAGGTGAAGATGTCCCCGTACTCCTCCACGACCTTATCCATTTGTTGTTGTCGTGCAGAGGGGCCCTGTCTGGAGGTCGTGGCCACAGTCTTCTTCTTGCCCTGGGGGCGGATCATCAAGAAAACGAATTTCCTGGTTTGGGAAATGAGCTTACTGCATTGTTTTGCAGTAACCAAAGAGATAGCGGTAGGAGGTGGTACCTCTGGTATCCTGTACAACTTATTTCCCAAAGTAACAATAACAGCACGAGGTCGAGACTCATACATAGCATGAAGCTTCCACAAGTATGGTTGTCCTAATAATACATCAGAAACATCAATAGGAGCAATGTCACATAATACCTCATCCGTGAAGGGCTTGATGCTATAGGGAAGGCAGCACTGCTGGCTGACGCGGAGATCTCGTCCTTGGTGAAGCCACCGATGGTGTATGGATGTGGGTGAGCTGTGGTCGGCAAGCCCAACTGCTTCACGGCGTCTGCTGAAATGAGGTTCTTTTGGCTCCCATTGTCGACAATGAACTGTACAGGGGAGCCCTTTACTCACATCTGGGAGTGGAAGACGTTCCTCCTCCTCTGGATCTTAGGTTTCCTCCTTGACCTTTGTAGCCTTCAGCAGTGGCGTTGGCTCCACGCATCATCAGCTCTGTTTCACTGTCTCCCCTTTTGGGTTCACAGTTTGGAGTCGGAGCATGCATCGACTCGAAGCCCTCATCTCGGCCACTAGCGGCCTTGGCTTTGCTCTCCTGTGTTGTGAGTGGAGCTCTTATGGAACTCACACTTTCCGGAAGTGGCCCTTCTTTTGGCTACGGTGTTGTTCTTTCTTGTGGCTTTGTGGTTGTTTCGCATGTGCTCATCTTACAATTATACGGTTTGGAGCATACTACTTACTTTTGATTATGAGTCAAAGTAGGGAAAGCTACTTGTTTGAATTTCTGCTCAATCTTGGCAGCATACCGGTATGCCGTACAAAGCGAGGAGATGTCGAGGAACTCCATTTCCTCCTGAATGTATCTGTGCAGACAACTGCGATACTTTAGCACCAAATGTTTCTCTGAATCTTTGATACCCAACTGTGTGCGCAGGGTATGGAACAGATTCGTCAGCTCGTGCACATCTTGATCCCTTTGTTGTCGCAGCGTGGTCCATTGTATGTACTTGTCCTCATAGCTCCCCACGGGATAGTACTGTTCCTTGACGGCGTCTCGGAAAGAATTCCAAGTTGGTACGGCCGAGAACAGAGAGGGTTCTGTCTGGTCCTTGTTCTCACGGTAGGTTTCCCACCAGTCCTTAACATGGGGGGTAGCTTTGAGGAGTGCAAAAATAATCTTCTCCCGGTCTGAAAAGTCATGAACAGAGAAATATCCTTCTAATAGATTCAACCATCTATCTACGGCATCTGCGTCTATTTGACCCTCAAATATGGGAATGTCTAAATTTACTTGTACCTTAAAGGGAGTCGCAACTCCAGAGTGGCTACTGGATGCAGATGCGCCGCCGGTGGGCAGCCGTTGAAGGATCTGAGCAAAGCTATCCATCATCACGTTCCTTTGTTTTTCGAGGGCCTCCTCGAGCAATATTTTGATAGGATCTCCTGCTCCCTCATCTTTATTTTCGTCCCCCATGGGCGTCCGTCGAGGTTTACGAGGCTGATCTTGCAAAGGTTCCACCAGATCAAGCCCTAGCTCTTTATACCCCGACCTCGTTGGGGACATGCAAAGAAGGATCGAGAAAAAGCAGACCGCTCTGATACCACTGATCCGGATTTATGCAGGAACGCAACAGAATAAACACATAACCATAAATACAGAGATGCAGCGGAAATAACACTTCATTTCATTAATATCAAGAACTGAAATTTTCTTACAGACAGAATGGAAATAAAACTAGCTAGGGCGCTGGTAGCTATCTCTGAGAAGAGATGTGGCGGCTACAGGCCTCTGAACTGAGTTACAATGAGGCTCGAGGGCCTATTTATTATTGAGAAACAATGGAGAATCCTAAACATCCAAAAACCTAAACCTAGGAGATGAAGCGCCAAAACTATGGGCCCCGTTTGGGTAAATTGGTGTTTCAACTTCCCAGGGACGTAACTTTGGCATACTATCTCCGTTTGACGTACATGATACATCATTAGAAAGCTCTATCCGAGGACTACAACTTTTGTGACGATTTTGATGGAAAATTCGCTGGCGCTTTCATACCCAAAAAACGTCGTTTAGGGCCTCAAAACGGCTCCGGAAGTTCAGGACCCGAAAAACTGCTAAAAATAGTAAGTTATGCCAAAACGGAAAAACTGAAAGAGACAATGGTGGGGGCCCAAGTGGAATAGGCGGGTGGCCACCAATATCCACCTGGATCATGGGATTAGATGAAAGCTTATTTTCTAAAGAAATATCAGGATTATTGTAGGTCCAAGGAATTAAAAGATGAAATATTTTAGATGACAGCAAAACCTAATGAAATATTGGAGGAATATATAGAACGCTTTCAATACAACCTCCAGAGATCACCTTATGCATCTTTAACCTTACCTGATTATGTGTTAAAAACTACATTAATTAAAGGGATGAAGGAACAATGGGTTGAAACATTAAACATCATGGGAAAAGGTGACATATATCAGGAAAATTTTGCTGACATTATTGATTTTTGTATCAGGAGTTCGAGAGGCAGCACAAGACTAAAACCAGCAGAGCGTGACATGATCACAAGGGATAGAAAGACCTCCAGTGGAGGTATAACCTGCATAGAAATTGGAAATCTACTGGAAGATTTAAAAAATAGTATTTTAGGGACTCTGACGACGTAGCTCGACATCATGCAAGCTAAACAAAATCAAGCAGAAGCAGAACAAAATTTGGCAATATTATGCCCAAGATGAAAAAAGAAACACAGCCATAAAGAGTGCCCACTGGATACAGTCCAAGTATGCGCCATCTGCATGAAATATCACTCCACAGAAAGTTGCCCCTCACTCCCGGGATTGAAAGCAGTCTACAAAGAGGCGGAAGAAGAAACAGAACCAGTGTGCTTACTCAATCAGTGCTGTCAATTTCAGCCACGATAAACAGGTATGCCCATCGATCTATCCTCTTATTTTCAGTCTCCTCAGTATAATGCTCAGCAATATAATGGAATGTGGAAAAATCAACCACATTTCTGCAGCTGGTCACAGCGGCCATTTCCTACATCGCCAAGGCCAAATCAAACAAATCAAATAAATTGGCTGAACTTTCCTTACTATCCACCATTTTGGCAAAATAATACATATCCAACACAATGGCCCCCCTCCACCTCACAGATTCAAACCTGGCAGTCAAATTGGCAAAGATCTATGAATCAACCAGCTGGAACGATTCCTCTCCCTCCACCTACACTGCCAGCGCCATATACATTGCAACAAAATCCCTAGACCAACTTAAGACTGCAACTCCTAGCCCAACCCAACCCGAACCCTAATAATAGACTTGTTCAATCTGTTCAAATAATCGAAGCACAAGAACTAGAAACTGAGTTAAGGGAGTGCAATGACCTTCAACTAAGGTCTGGACACATAATAGAATCAGAGGGAGACAAAAATGTTCAAGTTTAAAATTCGTTACCTTTAGAACAAACATTACAAAAAGAGAATGTGGTTAAACAACAAACTCATGAGCAAGCAACCACCTCTTCTCCACCATTCCCAGAACAACTAATCATACCTCGCCCAATAGAACATCCTGATTTTGATCTTCTGGGAGAACTGAAAATTGTGTATAAAAATAACACTCCTCCAAGTTATCCAAGATATTCCAATTTATGTAAATACCATCAAATAATTATGTATAAGAAATCAAAAGAGGAGAATAACAACTAATCCAACTGTCCAAGTATTCAGCACACTATCTGACTTACTATTGGGAAGAGAAGCACCTGTAAAGTATGAGGACCCAGGAAATCCTATAGTTATGGTGCAAATCAATGGACAATCCTTTCCAAATGCCTTAGTTTATTTAGGAGCTGCAATTAATATCCTAACAACCACCAGTTGTCAAAAAATTGGCATTACATCATTAGATCCAACCACAACCTTATTAGAATTGGCTGACCGATCGGTAGTCAAGCCAGAAGGCACACTACATGATGTAATGGTATTTGTAGACTCTTGGGAATACCCTGCCGAATTTCTGATTATTAACCCCAAAAAATGGCTAGATGGACACCCTTTAATCTTAGGTAGACCTTGGTTGGAAACTGTTGATGCTTACATTGGCTGCCGACAAGGCAGCATGACTATAACTAGAGGGAGTTATGTCAAGAATTTAGCCTTATACCCTCCAGCCCAGCCAAGTTTAACAATAATAAAAACAAATAAACAGCCTGTACAATACCTCATAGAAAACATTAGATCACCATTAACCATAGAATATGCCCTCGAAATTAAAGACCAAACAAAGGATGACATCATTAACAGTTTCATTAACCAACCAAAAACTAGACCCCATTTGCAATGTCACATGATCGAGACAGCATTTGATAATGAAGAAGAAGAAGATCACCTGAAAGACATTCATGATCAATCAATACCTACCACCTTTGTTTACAATATCAAAACTATAGAAATTGAGCCAGGAAAAACTCTAAACATTAACAAAAACCTGTCTGTTGAACAAGAGGAGAAGATGGTCCAACTACTGAGAAAATATAAGGGATCCTTTGCATGGGATTACCCAGAAATGAAAGGAATTGATCCCCAATTATGTACGCACCACATTTATACAGAAAAATATGCTAGACCCATTCACCAACCCCAACAAAGATTAAACCCTCATCTTAAGGATATTATGAAAGTTGAATTACAAAAAATTTTGGATGTAAATTTTATTTATCCAATATCTGATAGCAAGTGGGTCTCTCCACTAGTAGTGGTGCCAAAGAAGAATGGAAAGTGGAGGATATGTGTAGACTATAGAGAATTAAACAAAGCAACCCAGAAAGACCACTTTCCCCTTCATTTCATTGATCAGGTATTAGATACATTAGCAGGAAAGAAATTATTTTCTTTCCTAGATGGCTTCGGTGGATACAATCAAATTCATATCGCCCTGGAAGACCAAGATAAGACTACTTTTACCTGTCCTTGGGGAACGTTTGCTTACAGAGTTTTACCCTTTGGTCTATGCAATGCCCCTGCCACATTTCAGAGGGCCATTCTCAGCATCTTTTCAGATTTAATAAATGAAGGGCTCGAAGTATATATGGATGATTTCACACCTTATGGAGATGATTTTGAGCCAGCATTAGAAACGTTGGAAAAGGTGCTACAAAGGTGTATTGCTACCAGGGTTTGCTTAAGCCATGAGAAGTGTCACATGATGATGACCGAGGGACTCATCTTAGGTAATTATATCTCACAGATGGAATACAGGTAGATCCAGCTAAAATTTAGATAATTTTGTTAATACCTACTCCCACTACACAAACAAAGGTACGTAATTTTCTGGGATTTTTTGGTTATTATAGAAGATTCATAGAGCATTTTTCTCAAATAGCTGCACCTCTATACACACTAATAGGGAATGTTGATTTTATTTGGACAGATAAATGTGACCATGCTTTTGAAGATCTGAAAAAGCTTCTATCAACAGCCCCAGTGCTAAGGGGCCCAAATTGGGATTTGCCATTCCAAATTTCATCTGATGCCTCAGACACAGCTATCGAAGCAATCCTTGGGCAGGAAGAAGATAAAAAACATATGCAATTTATTATATTAGAAAGAATCTATCTCCTGCTGAATTAAACTATACTATGACTGAAAAGGAATTTTTAGCTGTAATACATGCTGTAAATAAATTTAGACATTATATAACTGGGTATCCCATAGTTTTATATATAGATCACTCTGCCATAAAAATTTTAGCAAATAAACCTATTACAAATGGTAGAGTAACAATATGGTTGATTCTATTGCAGGAATTTGACATAAGAATAAAGGATCGACCTGGAAAAGAGAATCATGTAGCTGATTTTCTCTCACGAATGCCAAAATCAACGGATGCAACAACAGTCGAAGATCAGTTTCCGGATGAACATTTGTTTGATGTTACTGCCAGAACCCCATGGTATGTTGATGTTGCAAATTATTTAGCAATAGGTAAATTACCCAAGCATCTAATGCCCAATGAACGAAAAACAAATAGTGCAGCGTAGTACCTGATTCTCTTGGATTGGGGGCTACCTATTTCATACAGGAGCAGATATGCACATCAGAAGATGCATCCGAGAAGACAAAATATTTTACATTCTGAAAGCATGCCATGACGAGCCATGTGGCGGACATTTTGCAGATCGCAGGACTGGTCACAAGGTTTTAAAAACAGGCTATTACTGGCCTACAATTTTTAAAGATGCTAAAAATTTTGTACAAGCCTATGATAGTTGCCAAAGGGCTGGGCGCCCTGGACAGTCCGATGAAATTCCCTTGAATCCACAGTTAGTAATCGAGCCATTTGAGTGTTGGGCGCCCAATTTTATTGGTCCTATTAACCCACCATCAAATCAGAAAACATACATACTAGTTGCAACAAAGTATGTTACTAAATGGGTTGAAGCAGAGGCACTTCCAAGAGCTACATAGGACTCTGTAATACATTTCCTTTTCCAAATATTTGTGTGATATGGCCTCCCGAGGGACATAATTATAGATGGAGGACCAAAAATTTTAGGTAATAAAATCACTGCAACATTAAAAAATTACTACATTCAACACAAAATTACAACCCCATACCACCCACAGGCAATGGCCAAGTAGAAAGAACGAATAAGGTGATAGAGGCAATACTAACAAAAACAGTTGCATCACACAGACGTGACTGGGCTTCAAGATTTCCGGAAGCCTTTTGGGCATACTGAACAACGTGGAGAAATACCACAGGGTATTCACCATATCAGTTAATATTTGGAAAAGAACCCATCTTTCCAATAGAGTTTGAAATTAAAACATTAAGAACAACACAGGAGGTGGGTTTGAACTACAATTAGGCCCAGGTTAGCAGATTACAAAAAATCAATGAGTTAGATGAAATTAGGCTTTTTGCCCTTCAACACACTGCATTAATTCAACAGCAGAGAGCAAAATGGCACAATGCCCTTATTAAAAAGAAAATCTTCCACGAAGGCAATTGGGCACTCCTATATGACTCCAGGTTTCAGGATTTCCCCAGAAAACTCCAGACACGATGGCTTGGACCTTATGAGATACAGAAAGTGCATGACAATGGCACCATTACATTAACTACCATTGATGGATCTGGACATTCTTTCAAAGCAAATGGTCATTGAGTACGAATTTACCACAAACCACTTAATCAGGAATCCTTTTACCAGCAATTACGAGGAGATTCCACTATGTAGATTCTGGCTGAGGAAGATAACTCCTCCTCAGCATTAATTCACTAAAAAATTCCTTTATTTCTGAAATTTGTACATAAGATTTTCTCTTTAATTTCTCTTGTATGAACTGTTTTTATACAGATTTTTTCGTGTTGTTCTCTTAAGGAACAGTTGTTGTTCCTCTTAAAAAACAGCATTCGTTCCTCTTAAGGAACAACAATCTTGTGTGCCTTTATTTTTCATGTTGTTCCTCTTAAGGAACAGTTGTTGTTCCTCTTAAGAAACAGCAGTCGTTCCTCTTAAGGAACATCAATATTGCGTGCTTATATTTGTTTGTTGTTCCTCTTAAGGAACAACACTTCTGCGTGTCTATCCTTTTGTTGTTCCTCTCAAGGAACAGCTGTTGTTCCTCTTAAGGAACAACAACCATTCCTCTTAAAGGAACAACATTTCCGCCGATTGTTTCTGCTGTTCCTTTTAAAAGGAGCAGCATTTCCACCAATTTTTTTTGTTGTTTGTTTTAAAAGGAACAACCCATTCGCCATTTTTTTCACTTTCTGTCATTCCTTCTAAGGAATAACAGTTTTGATTTGGAATGTTTTTAGGTTGTTCCGCCGAAGGAGCAGCATTTTATTTTGTGCTTGTTTTAGCTGCGGTTCCGCTTAAGGAACAAATGATGTTCCTCCTAAGGAATATCAGTTTCGCATGTATCTTTTTCTTTTATTTGTTGTTCCTCTTAAAGGAACCACAGTTTTGTGTGCAGATGTTCTTTTTGTTGTTCCTCTTAAGGAACAACAGTTGTTTCGTCTAAGGAACAACACTTTTTGAGTACATTTTTATTTTTCCAGTGTCTCTTATAGAAAAACATTTTGAGAATTTTTGTGAATTCTTCATGATCCTTTTAAGGCAAACATACAAATTTATGCAAGGACACAAAAATTATAGGTTACTGGAATCAACAAATCAAAGGAAAAATTGTAATTTTAAAGAAATTGCTTTGTATTGATAAGAAAAAAAGGAAAGGACACAACTATCTATATCACTTTGTTGTCTTTATCTTCACTAAAACTAATTTGATTGATTATTTTTATCGTGTTGGTTCTTCCCTAATCCTCATAACTCTCTTTGAATTTTATTATTAAATAAGAATAAGGGCATATTTTCCTCTGTTGAGATGTTCAAACTTCTTCCACCATCCCTACTCTTAAGGAGTGTTGAGCCATCCTCTATATATAAATAGGAAAGTGCTATATAAAAGAAAAAGAAAAAAAGAAAAAATATCTATATGATTACTAACAATTCTATGATTTGTCAGATGGAGGATAGGGGGTCTCATCAAGAGCCAACCTACCATGATCATAAGGAAGCAGTGAAGTGGCATTCCCACTATGGCCACCACACCAAGGATATGGTCCAATGGGCACATCATAAAAATAAAAATTCTTTGGAACAGGAGGTCTCATCACGAGCCGGCCTGCCCACCTTTTACTCCTTCCTGGTGAATGGCATGGTGATTCATCTGGTTACCAAGCCAACACAATGGCCTCCATCCTGACATTACAAAGCACTTTCCTAGGCATAGATAAAGGATTATGGTTCCAAGGGTGAAAAATCAACTTTTTCAAGGTTATAAACACCTGTGGACAACTAAGCTCTATTGATGGTATTGGAATCATATTTTTCACAAATCAATAGTAATTATAAACCCTTTTCTTATATCTTTAACTTGATTTCAAATGAGATTAAGCTCCTAGACCCTTCTTTGAACCTCTTACACATGACATATTGTTTATAAATCAATCATAATGGTTCAAAGTGAATAATGACCGCATAAGCACTTTTATTTACATCAGCTGTCGTTTTCCCTATTTTCGCATCATTTCATAGCATTTCCATATTTTTTCACAATTTTCATAATATGTCTCAATTTCAGTAATTCAATACTTTTTATGATCATTTCATGAATACGCATGCCTTTCTATACTATACGAATGTCTTCCAGATCGTTGCTCCTCCATTGCTGGTCGAGGACGATCTATCATATTTCAAAGGGGGGCTCGAGTGACTTTCGAAATACGCCTACATACGGGTTAATTCCTTATTTTCATCAGATCCCGGAAATGGCAAGTTTAACGGCATTGATATTTTCCAATATTCACGGGTTTTTGTTCCATTGCCATTTCTGTGTATTGATGTGAAAAATTAACAATGTGCAGGGCTTAGATGAAATGGGAGGGAAATCAGTACGTACCGAACCACAAGTACTAACATTTTCTGACGCTGCACGAGAAATTTTGGAAAGAGCAGGATGGATTGCCTACCTTACATGACTACAGTAGCCCCATGAAACTGTGGCCGTTGAATTTTTGTAGAACTTGCAGGAGGATCATTCCATAGTAAGAGAAAGGCAAATAACAGTAACAGATGCAGTAATTGCTAAGGTATCCAGTGTACCAGTAGTTGGACCCATATGGACTCATAAAAAATTGAGACTGCAAGAGGCCATGACCATCTTTTGGGACAAAGGACAGAACCTAACCGTCAAAGGAAAAGGAGTCCAGCCGTCAACTCTGGGAGAACCATGGGAAAAACTGGCGAGAGTAGTGCAGAGCCACATTACATGCAATGGGAGAAAGGATGTGGTAAGACCACGCCACCTAAAATTATTAGCAGTACTAAAACAGAAATGTGTTGTAAATTTTCCTGCATATTTAAAAATTTTACTGCATGACGCTGCTTGGAGAATAAGGAAATCCTGTCATATAGGAATGGTAGTAAGCCACCATTATTTAATTTTATTAATAGTTAGCTACAATCTTGCTCAGTAGCAGACTATTTGGGAAGAATTGGTATTCTCAATAGACGGGGGAATAACCTTACCTGCCCCAAAACGAAAAAGAATCACCAACACAGCAAATAGACCTCTAAAACGCAGACAGTCCTCCAGATTAAGAAGAAGCAGGGGAATGTTCAGAAGCCTCCAGGGTAGTAGCAGCCAACGCTTAGAATTTCCTAGTTCTGGAGATGAGCAACCCCCGCAACTTGAAGGAGGAGAAAATCAGGAAGAGGAAGAAATTGAGCACACCAGTGAAGAAGAAAGAGAGGAAGCGAAACCTCCCGTAACCTCCAGCACAAATCCACCACAGAGTCCATTGTAGGAGGACGAATTAGCCCAAATTTTGGCCAATATGTGTGAGTATATGCAACCCCAGAGTCCACTCAACCTCAATATTGAGGTAGAACAATTATGGGAACATTCTATCCACAGCAAGGATACATCCGAGGAAATGCATGATGAGGAGGAGGAAGAAGCAGAAACCCTTTAGGAAATAGCAGATCAAACTAGGGTTTCCTCCCCTGAGGAACCTAGTCAGGATAATACGAACACTGAAGAAGTATTCCAAACAGAGAATATGGAAACGAGCCAGGGTGAAGGCACAGTACCTAAAGAACAAAACCTAGTTGAGCAGCCAAGTCCCATTAAGGGAAAAACTGTTCCTCCCAAGAAGAAGAAGAAGAAAATTGAACTTAAGAGGCTACAAAGGGAACAGAAAAAGCTACTAAAATTAATAAAACAACTCAAACAGAAGATAAGGGTTCTGAAAAGGGGGAAAATTTCTAAAAGAACCCCAAAAACGGGGGATGCAGCCATTCAAATGGAACCCCATAATACAAGGTCCATGGAGACTCAAACCGAGCCCATATTCATTCAAGATAGCAAGGAACAACAGGTATTTATTACAGACGCAGTTGCCCAAACCGAAAATGTACAAGTCTGTAATAAAGATGTTTAGACTGAGGCACTGTCCTCTAGTAGTATGGCCAACTAGACATTTTTCAATAAAGAGACACAGACTGTAGGAACTCGATATTGTAATAAGAAAACCCAGGTAGATCTTCAACCCAAAAATGTTTTGTTGAAAAACAACCCTGGTGTATCGAAACTCCGAGAGGATCTGGCACAGGCTCAGTGGGCTAGAGAAAAGCTCGAAGAAAAGATTTTTTCTAAGAAGAAATACCAAGAGTTACAATAGCAATTAGGGAACATCAATGCATCAGAGGCAGAAGCCTTCCAAAAATGTCGGAAGGCATAAGAAAAAGTTGAAGAGGTAAGGAATAGACTACAAATAGTCAGGAATCAAATGAACACTCTCTGTTCTCTATATACAAATGTTCTAGCATGTAGGTCCCTGCCAAAAATTATGATTTGTTTTTGTTAAAAAGATATTTATAGTTAAAAATTAAAGCTATTAAGGCAGGAAAACCTATAGAATTAAAAAAATTTGATGATTTTCTACTGCAAACTCTATGGAGTAAAATTTCAGCGCTTACTCTGTGAATTTTATTTGCACAATTTTATATTGGAAGAGGAAATGGAAATGAATCCCATTATTTTTGTGGGTGATTTCCAATATCAAGAATTCATTTCATTTTTTATTAACCAGTTAAAATGGCTCAAGGCCTATAACACTTTTCAGAGACAAGAAAATGGGTTAGACCTTTGGGTTAGGGGTAAACCGAGACACCCATTACAACTATGGGCTAGGCAGAAAAGCTTAATGAAAAAGGAGGGTGTGATCCAGACATTGGGACCCATCCAAAAAGCGATTTTCCTGGATGGGGTAGAATATTTTCTGTCCATCAGATACTAGGCCGTAGTAGCAGCTAAACTCCGATGGAAGATTTCCAATCGGAATATTCAAGACAGAGAGCCATTCAATTATAAAAAATTTAAGTTAGTTGTCGACCGCTTGGTTATCTATAGTAACCTCATCTTGAGGGAAGGCCCATATTGGCTAGGTTGTAGATTTTGAAGCCCTATTATCTGGTATCCTGCAGCAGACTATAAGGCCATATATGAATTACCTCAAGGGCAGAGAGGGCATATTTTTGTAGTTTTAGTTGAAAATCATAGTTTTAGACCACTTAATGAAAACCCCTCTCCAGCCTATTCTCTAACTGCTTTGCATGTAAACTACATGGTTTTCATGAGGACATGAAAAAGGGTAAGCAGGGGGGTGTGTTGAGCGATGGAAAAGGTATGAATTTTCAATTTATTTCTTTATCTTTTTCATTTAATCATAACTCCTTTGTATTCTAAAATGGTAATATATCAAAGAATTATAATGGAATTAAGGAGATTAGTGATTATTGCAAATTAACTAAATATTGTCCTTTCTTATATACAGAAAATAGAAGAAATGCAAGCTACCATTTGGGAGGAAAAGACAAAGAAAAATTAACTATTGTCCCTTCAACAGGAAGCCATATCCAGAAAAGAAGATCGAAATCGAAGCGCACAGTCAAAGAAAAGAAAGGAACAGCACGGCTTCAGCGCAAGAGGACAAAACGATAACTGGAGACAGAAGATAGAGCGAATCCCTTAGATCTTTCAATCCTAAGGGATCGTTGCTTCAAGCTTATCTGTATTTCTTGTTTTTTCTGCCTGGCTGTTATAAAAGGACAGTGCTTGTAGAAATCAGGGGATGTGTTATCATTATTCAGATTTAATTTTATATTTTCACTTTGATCATCGACCCTCGTTGGTTAAAATAGAGTGTGATTTCCTGTGAACATTGTTACATATGATTAATATATAATTCGGTTGTCATTCCATTATTTGATACTGGATTAGCTTAGCGGTGCTTCACTAGTGGATAAGGGCTCGGCCCTGGTGGATCCACTTGCTATCTGTACCATTACTTTACAATTCCAGTCGTGTAACGGTTTGCTTTAATGTTCATTTTCTCTAGTCACATTGCTTTACAGATTCCATGTTTGATAGCTTACTGTTTCAACATTTTATGGAATTGGTTTATTGCATAAGTTGTGATTGAATCGCGTTGCTTTCCTTTCCACCATAACAAGATTTTTATTCTTTGTAACTTGTATTGATATGCTTTTCCAATATAAAGCTTCGCTATTAATTCTAGAATATGTTGTTCATTTCCATCAAATAGCTTTGCTGATCATTTCTTTCCTGCAAGAATTTGGTTTTGCTTTGGAATGTTATTGCAGAGAGCGTGTTTCTTCCATTTCCATTAGCAGCATTATTTAACTCAGTTATCATTTCCAATTAGTTGCTTTAGTGTGGAGTGTAAGATCAACAACTGTAAAGGACATTGGTTATCACTGTCTAAGTTCTCAGATTGAGGATCTTGTTTATGTTTGATTTCAATTACATCAGTTGACAAAAGAAAGATTTATTACTACTACATCCTTGACTGATGATTGCTGAGTGAATAATTAAGTTTTAGAGCATTAATTTTTATGTCATTGCAATTAGATTCCATCTTCAAACATCCGTTTACTCTTGTATTTGAAACGTTGTATTGCAAATTGGAAAGCATTACTCTTAGATTAAATTTCTACCTCAGACTAAGTACACTCTTGAGATAAAAAATCGTACCTGGATTGATAATTAATGTAGGATAAATAGGATTTAAAAATACACCTGTTATACCTCAACAGGTACCAAGACACCTTTGTGAGGGCTATGGACATTCACTGGGAGTGAAGAAATGCTAGGAAAAAGAGGTAATTTTATATTCAATAAATATATGTTAATCTTAAAAGCTTCCTAACTAACTTTTTTATCCAATAGTAGACAAAATATTAAAAAATAATAATTATTCCCTATATTTGAATTCATTGTTTTAGAACTAGGCATTAAGTAATTTCAATTTTTAAGAGCTATCTTAATTTGATTCATCTTATGTGGGGCCTTTAGAAATGGTGTAATGTGAGAGAAAATTTTGGAAGATTCTATTTAGGTCTTTGAAAAAATTAAACCTATTATTCTAAAACAGAGATAACGGTTTCATCCCTGCGTGTCGCAAATTGTTGAGGCGTCAACAATTCCCCTTAATTTCTTTGAAATTATGGGGCCTCCATGTAAATTTTGGCTAATATCACTTCTATAATGCTTTACTTTTGATTTATTTTGGGTGATTTTCAATTTTCTTAGTTTTTGTTTTTTATGTATTCAGTTTGCCACCAGTTTTCCAACAGTTCAAATTTTTCTTGATTCTGCCAAACGGTTTGTAATATGTATTTTACCTTTTGTTTTATATAAAGTTACTAAATTAAAACACATAAATGAAATTTTTATTATTTTATTTAACTTTAGTTAATTATTAGTTAATTAAGCTAATTTAATTTAATGAAATGAATTAAGGTTAATTGATTTATTTAATTTAGCTAATTACTTAAATTTTTAATTTAATTGATTTGTAAATATAGTTTTAAATTATTAAATTAATTTTGTTAATTGAATTAATTATTAATTTAATATAAATATAATTTATATTTAACTATTTATTAATTAATTTTATCTTTCTTTTTTTAAATAATATTTGTATTTTATTTTAATTTTTAATTTATTGCACCGTGAGGCACATTCTATAGCCCAGTATGACCCAGATGTGTAAGTATGTCGGAAACCAAACAAAAAAAAATTAAAGAAAATTAAAAAAATAAAATATAAATAATGTCCTCTTAAACAATAACTTACATAACCATATAAAGCACGCGTATGGTAAGTAAATAAAACCTCTTTTTATAAGGTATGGTAAATAAATAAAAATATAAATAAACTAGAAGTATGGTAAATAAATAAAACCGCTTTTTATATTTACTCAATAAACCACTTTATATTTACAAAAACTCAAAAAGAGGTTTTATTTAGGCCAAGCCTATGGGACAAATTATTATTAATACCGTGGGCCAAACACCATGGGAAAAAATAATAATAATACCATGGGACAAATACCATGGGCCAAATACCATGTTTATAAAAGAGGTATGGTAAATAAATAAATATAAAAGAGGTATAAAGAGGTAAGGTAACTAAATAAAATTATATAAAATACGATTATAAATCAACATATAATTATATATGAAGTCTATGGGTCAAATACCATGAACCAAATTATTATTAATATCACACCAAAAAAAACCTTATTAACCCTAACATTAATATCAAAATATTAATATTATTAAATTTAATAAATTTAGGTTAATACAATATTAATTTTTTTATATTATAATATATATTAATATATCATGATATGTGATAGAGGTGGAGAAATAGGGGGAGTGACATGGGAGAGATGGAGATAAATTGGAGGAGAGGGGAGAAGAGGAATGAAGAGAGAGAGAGAGAGAGAGAGAGAGTGAAAAGAGTGAGAGACTTAGAGAAGGGTAAGAGAGGGAGAGGGAGACATAAAGATGGAGGTGGGAGAGAGGGAGGGATAATGAGAGAGGATTGGAGGGTATAAGAGAGAGAGAGAGAGAGAGAGAGAGGGTGGGGGAGCAGGGAGAGGGAGGTAGGAGAAAGGGAGAGAGAGGAAGGATTAGAGGAGGAGGAGAGAAGAGGGATAGAGAGATGGAGTTGGAGGCGGAGAGAGGAAAGGAAGAAGAAATACATAGAGAGGGACTGACAAGGGAGATATGGAGAGAGAGTGTTTGTTTAGGGGTGAGATAAAGAGACATAGAAGGAGTGATGGAGACAAGGGGGGAGAGAAGGTGAGAGAAGGAGAAAGGGAGGGATATGGTAACATTGTTAGAGAGTGAGATAGAGTGATGGGGGAAGAGAGAGGATTGGAGGGCAGAGACACACAGAGAGAGAGAGAGAGAGAGAGAATTGAAGGGAAGAGAGAGAGAGAGAGAAAGGGGGAGAGAGAAAGAGAGTGATGGGGGAAGAGAGAGGATTGTAAGGGAGAGAGAGAGAGAGAGAGAGAGAGAGAGAGAGAGCCAAGGGGTGGGGAAATAGAAGGAGGTGAGAGAGAAATGGAGAGAGAGGAAGAGAGTGATGGGGGAATATAAAGGATTGTAGGGGAGAGAGAGAGAGAGAGAGAGAGATGGGGGAAGAGAAAGGGATGTATGAGAGAAAGGGAGAGAGAGGAAAGAAAAGAGAGGGGACTTGAAAGAGAGGAGGAGAGAGGGAGGGTTAGAAATATGGAGTTGGAGGAGGAGAGAGGGAGGGCTAGAGATATGGAGCTGGATGGGGAGAGAGGGAGGGAAGAAGAAAGACATAGAGAGTGAGTAGTGGAGAGAGAGGGGTAGTGACAAGGGAGAGATGGAGAGGAAGTGTGTATGTTTGGGGGTGAGATAAAGAGGCAAACAAGGAGATATGGAGAGAAGGGGGGAGAGGAGGAGAGAGAGAGAGGCATGTGGTAACAAAGTTGGAAGGTGAGGATAGAGAGAGGGAGAGAGAGAGAGAGAGAGAGAGGTGGGAGATAAAGGAAGAGAAAGAGTGAACAGAGGTAGGGAAAGAGAGATGGATATGGAGAGGTAGAGAGAGGGAGGTAAGAATAAAGACATAGAGGGTGAAAGTTGGAGAGAGAGAGAGAGGGAGTGATAAGGAAGATGGAGAGAGTGGGAGAATGGATAGTAGGAGGGAAGAGAGATAGAAGCGGGGGAGAGGGAGGGAAGGGGAAGAGAAGGAGAGAGAGAGAGAGCGCGAGGGAGGGAGAGTAGGAGGGAGTGATAAATATATATATTGGAGAAAGAGAGTGTATGTTTTGGGGTTGACATAGACAGATAGAGGGAGATAGAGATATAGATGTAAGGTAAAGATAAAAATAAATAGATGGAGAGAAGGAGGGATGGACAAAGAAATTGATAGATATGGAGTGAGAGATCGTGTGTGCTTGGCAAGGTGAGATAAAGTGACAAAGAAGGAGAGATGGAGGGATATATAGATATAGATGGGGTGGTGGGGGAGAGGGGGGAGGCAAGAAGCTTTCTTGCAGTAGATGCATTGATTCCAATGTAGATGGTGATTTCTAATCCTATTTGATTGTTTGCACTAGATGCATTTATTTTGGTGGAGATGTTGATTTCTAATTATATTTGATTACTTTCACAAGATGCATTGATTTCAATGTAGATGATTTCTAATCCTATTTGATTGCTTGCACTAAATGCATTGATTTCAATGTTGATGGTGATTTCTAATCCTATTTGATTGCTTGCACTAGATTCATTAATTTCAATGTAGATGTTGATTTATGATTATATTTGATTTCTTGCACTGGATGAATTGATTTCAATGTAGATGATTTCTAATCCTATTTTATTTCTTACACTAAATGCATTGATTCAGTGTATATGGTGATTTCTAATCCTATTTGATTGCTTTCACTAAATGCATTGATTTCAGTGTAGATGGTGATTTCTAATCTTATTTGATTTCTTGTACTAGATGCATTAATTTCAATGTAGATGTTGATCTATAATTATATTTGATTGCTTGCACTAGATGCATTGATTTAAATGTAGATGATTTATAATCCTATTTGATTGCTTGCACTAAATGCATTTATTTCAGTTTAGATGGTGATTACTAATCCTATTTGATTGCTTGCACTAGATGCATTGATTTCAGTGTATATGTTGGTTTTTAATTCTATTTTCCTACTTGCACTAGACGCATTTATTTAAGTGTAGATGTTGATTTCTAATCACATTTGATTATTTGCATTAGATGCATTGATTTCAGTGTATGTGTTAATTTATGATTTGATGTAATTGGATATATGACAGTGCATTAATTTTAAATTCATTGGATTAATAATGTGCAATGATTTCAACGTAAGAATAAAAAATTATTGACAATGTACATTGATTTTTGTTTTATAGTAATTAAACCTATTAATATTGGAGAGCAAGAGAGACAAGGTATGATGTTTACTAGAACAAATTGAGCTAAATATTTAAATGGTTTAGGATTCCAAGTGTCATTTTCATATAATCAATATTAAAAGATGACAAAACTAACAAGGGTGAAAATAAGAATAGTAGAAGAAAACAGTTTGAGATAGATCATAATGAAGACTATTAATAATTGGCTACATTCTTATTATTCACAATGTCTATCATTCAATATTATTACATTGTCAATTTGCATTCAAATTTTTTATTTCATCAGTAAATTTATTTTACAATATTTACCATCTCAACAAACTAAGGTAACTAAGAAATTTTAAAATTAAAGTGACTCAATAAATCTCAAACATATTTAGGATATTTAAAATGGTTATATTAATATTAGATGTATTTACATATTATTTATAAAATTAAGCATATGTTCCTCACATTATCGATAGAATTTCCTTGGTTGCACACCACTGAAACCAACCTAGATCTATCTTAACTCCGGATCTATCAAGCTCCGAGACGGATCAAATCTCTCGAGGTGAAAACCTTTCCTCAATTTTTTCACTCAAAAAAGAGGTTTTCACCTTAAGAGATTTGATCTCTCTCTACGCTTGATAGATCCGGAGTTAAGATGGATCTAAGCTGGTATTTAAAAAAAATTGTCTCAATATATTTTAAATAATTTATTATATATTTAAACAAACAAATAAAATAAATAAATAAAAGAAAAGGAACCACCATAGTCGAGAGCTTATATCACTTTGGAGGAAATACACATGGGATTTCATTTAGAGCCCTAATAAAGAGAGGATAGAGAGAGAGAGAGAGAGAGATGTGGGAGATAAAGGAAGAGAGAGAGTGAAGAGAGGTAGGGAAAGAGAGATGGATATGGAGAGGTAGAGAGAGGGAGTTAATAATAAATACATAGAGGGTGAAAGGTGGAGAAAGAGAGAGAGGGAGTGATAAAGAAGATGGAGAGAGAGGGAGAAAGGATAGCAGGAGGGAAGAGAGATAGAAGCAGGGGAGAGGGAGGGAAGGGGAAGAGAGAGAGAGAGGGAGGGAGGGAGAGGGAGAGAGGGAGGGAGAGGAGGAGAGAGTGATAGATAGATATATTGGAGAAAGAGAGTGTATGTTTTGGGGTTGACATAGACAGGTAGATGGAGGGAGAGGAGGAGAGAGTGATAGATAGATATATTGGAGAAAGAGAGTGTATGTTTTGGGGTTGACATAGACAGATAGAGGGAGATAGAGATATAGATGTAAGGTGAAGATAAAAAGAGATAGATGGAGAGGAGGGATGGACAAAGAAATTGATAGATATGGAGTGAGAGAGCATGTGTGTTTGGAAAGGTGAGATAAAGTGACAAAGAAGGAGAGATGGAGTGAGATATAGATATAGATGGGGGGGTTGGGGGGAGAGGGAAGAAGCTTTCTTGCATTAGATGCATTGATTCCAATGTAGATGGTGATTTCTAATCCTATTTGATTATTTGCACTAGATGCATTGATTTTTGTGGAGATGTTGATTTCTAATGATATTTGATTACTTGCACTAGATGCATTGATTTCAATGTAGATGATTTATAATCCTATTTTATTGCTTGCATTAAATGCATTAATTTCAATTTAGATGGTGATTTCTAATCCTATTTCTAAGCCATGGTCTTCTGCTTCAGGTCATATAACGATGACCCTTAGCCTTGAGGGCTTAAACTTATAATTCTCCACTCGTTCAGCTCTTAAACGACCCGAATTCTCATTCACGAGCTCGAATAACCCAAACAAGTCTAGTTCGGGTCGACCTTCGCCTGAGGGGTCAGCTGACCTGACTGCGTTCAGGTCGGGTCGGGTCAGCCCATCAAATATTTTAAAACATGACTTGAACCATAGGCCTGGGGCCACATGGTAGCCTCCAGGAAAGCCACAAGGCACCCTATAATAGGCCCATAAAAAATTTAATAAAAAAATGAAATTTTCCACAGACATTTTTCTAAAAATGACAAATTTTTTTGTTCAAAAGTCATGTTTTGAAGGTTATTGGGCAACTTCAAACTTCAATATTTTTCACATACGACATCGGATTTGATTCCCGTTCATGGTGCTATAATTGTAGTGACGAGGCCTATCCGTTCGTTCAGGTTGCAACCAATTCTGAGCAATTCCATTTTTGAGCATTTTTTCCCACTTGGAAATGATCACCTAATCACACCTCCCCATTGGGAAGCTTTTGGACCCCAAAAGCTTTCAAATACCTGTTAAGAAGATGAGGGTACAGATCCCTCACCTTTTCCACCTCCATCCATTTTTCCTTACTCGATTTTCTACCTTTTAGACCAACCCGAACATAATCAACATTTCCCCTCCTCGAAGTGCGTGTCCTTCTGTCAAGGATAGCATCCTCTTTTAGCTCATCCAAAAATTCTGGCGATAAATCCTCTATGGATGGTAGCTGAATGTCACTTTCATAATAATCAATTAAAGGAGGTTCATACAAACGTAAATTTTCCACATTCACAATGGAATACATTTGCATATATGAAGGCAAAACTAGTTGAAAAGCATTATTTCCAACTTGTTTAAGGAACTTGAATGGACGATAACGAATAGGCTTCATCTTTTTACCTTCTCCTTGAATTCTTTGCTTACTAATATGAAGCCATACCTCATCTCCTTCTTGAAACTTATGATCAATTATGTGTTTGTCATGCCTCTCCTTGTACTTGCCTTGACTTTTTTCAAGTTGTTCTTGAACCTGCTAATGTATGAGCTGAATTCTTTCAACGAAAATTGGAGCTTTTTCAATGTCAATATGCCCATTAATGGCAACATCCTTCTCAATAATTAAATCTAAAGGTGACTTAGGCAAATACCCAAAGCAAGCTTCAAAAGGTGAAGTATTTGTAGAAGAGTGCTTGGCCCGGTTGTAAGCATGTTGAATGTAATGCAAGTGCTCATCCCAAAGGTTGGGATGCTTGCTGAAATAACCTCCCAAGAGATGTACAATGGTTTTTTTCACTACTTCTATTTGGCCATCTGTTTGCGGATGGAAAGAAATACTCTTCTTCAACTTGGTGTCCATCATCTTCCATAAATTGGACCAAAAATTCCCGACAAATCTAGAATCCCTGTCACTAACAATAGTAGGCATGCCATAATGAACCCATACATGTTGAAAATATAAATCAGCAGTTTTTTCAGCCGTTATAGAATTCTTACATGGCATAAGAATACACATCTTGCTGAATCTATCAACTACTACATAAAGATAATCATGTTGCTTTCTAGATAATGGTAGACCTCCAACAAAATCCATAGAAACACTTTCCCATGGTCTAGAAGGTACATGCAATGGCGAATATAAAACAAGCTTCCTATTTCTAGGCTTGCTTGTAGCACATAATGAACAACCTCTAATGAAACATGAAACACTATCTACCATGTGAGGCCCATAACAATACCTCTATAAATGTGCCACTGTTTTGCTTACCCCAAAATGTCCAACAATAAGAGAAGAATGAGCTTCTCTCATGATACTTAGTCTCTCCCCCTGTGGTATACATAACTTGCCAATATGAAATGGAAAATTATTATGCAAATGATAATCATTCTCCTCAACATGATTCCCTTCACTCAAGTTAGCATACACATCCTTAAAATCAACATCCGATGCATATTGTTCTATGTAGCTCTCATGTACAATAGAATCATTCTTAAGTCAAGTAGTAGCACTAATAATAGGCCTTGAAATCATATCAACAACTTTATTGAAAATACCTTTCTTGTACCTTATTACCAAGTGAAATTATTATAGGAAACCCATCCATCTAAAATGTCGTGACTGTTGTAATTTACTTTGCGACTGCAAGTACTGTAAACGTTGATGGTCGATATGAAAAACTGTTTCTTTTCCCATCAAATAGTGCTTCCACTTTTTGACGCTTTATACCAACGCATAAAACTCCTTATCATATGTAGGATAATTCACAACATCACCATTAAATGTCTCATAATGAAATGCGAGAGGCTTACAATGTTGGAGAATTGCACCCATGGCGTAATCACTAGCATCGGTCTGAATCTCGAATGGTTGTCTCAAGTCCAGTAATGCAAGGACTAGAGCTGAAATTATCTTCTCTTTCAAAGACTTGAAAGATTTCTGTTTCTTGCTTCCCCATTGGAAAGCACACTTCACACTTGTCACTGCATGCATAGGAGCTACTATGGCAAAGAAGTTAGAAATAAACTTCCTCCAATGTTGAGTTGCACCCAAAAAAATTCTTACCTCTGTAATGGATTTGGGAGTAGACCAATTCACAATGGCTTCTACCTTAGAAGGATCAATTCTCAAAGCACCTCCTCCTACTATGTGTCCCAAATAAACCAAATAAGTCTTCCCAAATTCACACTTTGACATTTTAAGAAACAACTGATTTTTCTTCAAAATATCAAGTACTTTCTTAACATGTATGACATGCTCTTCTCTAGTCTTTCTGAAAATTAAGATGTCATCTAAGTAGACAGTAATGAAATCATCAAGAAAATGATGTAAGACATCATCCATTACCCGCATGAAAGTTGCAGGTGCATTGCATAAACCAAACGGCATAACAAGCCACTCAAAGAGTCCCTGTTTGGTTTTAAATGTTGTCTTCCAAATGTCACTTTCTGCAATTATAACTTGATGATAACCACTACGTAATTCCAACTTAGTGAAATATTTAGCATCTTTCAACTGATCTAAGAAATCATCTATCCTTGGGAGTGGGTAACGATTCTTTACTGTTATCTTGTTCAATGCCCTGAAGTCCACACACATGCACCAAGTTCCATCTTTCTTTGGAATCAACACTATCGGTGACCCACATGGTGAAGTGCTTGGTATCATGAACCCTTTGTCCAACAAGTCCTTAATTTTCCTCTTTATTTTAGCATTCTCCATGATAGACATGCGGTACATGCCTATGTTAGGAAGAGGACAATATTGATGTAACTGAATTTCATGTTGAATCTCCCTTTTAGGAGGCAAACCTATCAATTCCTGAAACATCTCATGATGTGCATCAACTACATCATATAAATCTGATTTAAGCTTGGAATCACAATTTTCAAATGACTCATGATTCAGATCAACCTTGGGCTTAACCATAATAAGTACAAAACTCTTACTAGAATTCACTAGTCTTTTTACCTGTCCCGCATTTACCATCGCTATATTTGTCTTCTTACGATGTGCTCTGACAATAAACTCCTTTCCATCTTTAAAGAGATGATACTTATTTTCATGGAGATGGAAGATCGCTTTCCTGTCAAATAAGTAAGGACTTCGCAAAACAATTCCTAATATATCAAGCGGTATTACATCAAGTTCAACTGTGTCAATAAAGTGTGCAGTAATTGCAAATCGCAATATGCACTTTCTTGAGACTTGTAAGTTTGCATCCTTTCATATCCACCCAAGTGGATAAGGCTTTGGATGTGGAATGGTCTCAAGTTTAAGCTGTTTGACCAAGTCTTTTGATATGAGATTTGCTTGTGACCCACTGTCAAAAAGTGTGCCAATTTTTGTATGTTTTGAGACTACCCTCACATGGAACAATTCAATTCTTTCTTCCTCATTTGGAGTTTGTACATGATAGTTTGAAGTACTAGTGCTTGGCTTAGTTTCAGTTTCCTTTCCCTTCATACTCTTCAAACCCATGGCTGCAATTTTGGTTTCGTCACCTAAATCATCACCTAAGTCTTGTGGTGTAGTTGTAGTAGCTGCAATTTTCTTCTTTCCTTTGTTTTTGTTAAACTGAGTTCTTTTTTCAGGATGTAGTTTCCAACAGTTTTTCTCTTCATGGCCTTCTCTTGAACATTGTTTACATATCACTTTCTCACCCTCTTTTTTGACAGATGCATTCTTTTTTCCTTTTCCCTTAGAAGTTTTATCTTTGTTTTTACCCTTAAAGGCTTGTTTCTACCCTCATCAAAAGTGTTTTTCAGGAGCTTCTCCCTCTCTTGAAGACATGCTTGAAGCTGCTTCTATGGCTCTTGGATGTGGCTCTCTAGCCCTTTTTGGTTGAGGATTACTTTGTGCACTAACCAAGTGTCCTTCACCTCTCTTGAGTTTAAGCCTAGTAAGCATCAAAACTTGCAAACAATCAACTATATCTTTGCACAAAACAAATGCCGAGTAAAACTCTAGCTCCTAAGGCTAAAATCCTTAGCTCTAATACCATTTGATCTGAAAATGAAACTATTTGTATCTGTTTTTCAAAATATCCATTTTCATTTAATTAAGTGTGCAAAGTGTTCATCATGTCTTGCAATTTAAACAAAGTGTTTTTGGTAACTGTTTCCGAGTTTATGTGTGAGGGAATGTTAATTAAAATTATTGTTTAACATCTTAAATTAGAAATACACAGCATAAAAACTTCACCATAAGATAACACATCAACATGATGAGTCAGTTCACCCCTCCTGAGCTACATCTGTCGGGTCCAAGGCTCCCAATGGGCATGTCCTTGCTCTATTAAGTTGCTCAAATTGGTTATACAGTGAGAAATATTCCTAAATAGGCAGAACCAGCTGTGAAATTGAATTTAAAAGACAGAAATAAGCTAAGAATGGGTTTTATTTCACCTCAAATAGAGAATTATAGCCCAATGCAGCTCCATTTCCCTCATGGCCCTAGTGGTTCTCAAAGCTTCCCTGAAGAAAAAATGGCTAAAGAACACCTCTGTTGGCTCTGAAACCTATCCCAAACACTATAGAATTCTTAGAATACCCAAAATTGACCAAAATTTTGTCCCAATCAGTTCAATATTGGAGAAGTTATGACCTCCACAATTTTCTGCTCAATGTCCCTTGGAAACCCCACCAAATGTGGGCTAACTGTAGTTAACCCCGCCAAATTATCCAAGTCCGCCGAAAATTTCGGGCTGCACTCCAGAATGGCAGAATTTTTAACTATCACATTAAATGTTATTTGGTGGTGGCCACATGAGAGGTCGAACCCGCCGGCGGAGTTTACATTGACAACAAATGTGGCATTAACTGTTTTATGGTAGCGCTGTCACATGTGACGCTTTAATTAACCGCCACTCCTGACCATTATGAATGTCCCTAGGCCTTGGTCACAAGCCACGGGTTACATGTGAAAATGGCTAGCACCAAGGTGCTAAAGCCCATTGTTTCACCAATTGAAACTTTTTTAAGCCACGGTCTTCTGCTTCATGTCATATAATGATGACCCTTAGCCCTTAGGGCTTAAACTTATAATTCTCTTCTCGTTCAACTCTTAAATGACCTGAATGCTCATTCACGAGCCTGATTGAACCAAACATGTTCAGTTCAGGTCGACCTCTGCCCGAAGGGTCATCTGACCCAAATGCGTTCAGCGTGACCCGAATGCGTTCAGGTCGGATCGGGTCAGCCCATCAAATTTTTTAAAACATGACTTGAACCATAGGCCTAGGGCCACGTGGAAACCTCCGGGTAGGCCACATGGCACCCTGTAATAGGCCCATAAAAACTTTAATAAAAAAATGAAATTTTCCAGATAAATTTTTCTGAAAATGACAATTTTTTTTGTTCAAAAGTCTTGTTTTGAAGGTTATTGGGTAACTTCAAACTTCAATATTTTTCACATAAGACATCAGATTTGAGTCTCGTTCATGGCACTAGAATCACAACGATGAGGCCTTTCCGATCGTTCAGGTTGCAACCAATTCTGAGCAGATCCATTTTTGAGCATTTTTTCCCACTTGAACATGATTACCTAATAGCACTAGATGCATTTATTTCAGTGTAGATGTTGGTTTTTAATTCTATTTTCCTACTTTCACTAGACACATTTATTTAAGTGTAGATGTTGATTTCTAATCACATTTGATTACTTGCATTCGATGCATTTATTTCAGTGTAGATGTTGTTTTCTATTATTATTTGATTTCTTGCATTAGATGCATTGACTTCATTGTAAATGTTTATTTCTGATTTGATGTAATTGGATATATGATGGTGCATTAATTTTAAAGTCATTGGATTAATAGTGTGCAATTACTTCAGTGTAAGCACAAAAAATTATTGACAATGTACATTGATTTCTGTGTTATAGTAATTAAACCTATTAATATTGGAGAGCAAGAGAGACAAGGTATGATGTTTACTAGAACAAATCGAGCTAAATATTTAAATGGTTTAGGATTCCAAGTGTCATTTTCATATAATCAATATGAAAAGATGACAAAACTAACAAGGGTTAAAATAAGAATAGTAGAAGAAAACAGTTTGAGATAGATCACAATGAAGACTCTTTATAATTGGCTACATTCTTATTATTCACAGTATCTATCATTCAATATTATTACATTGTCAATTTGCATTCAAATTTTTTATTTCATTAGTAAAGTTATTTTACAATATTTATCATCGCAACAAACTGAGGTAACTAAGCAAATTTAAAATTAAAGTGACTCAATAAATCTCAGACATATTTAGGATATTTAAAATGGTTATATTAATATTAGATGTGTTTACATATTATTGATAAAATTAATCATATGTTCCTCATATTATCGATAGATTTTCCTTGGTCGCACACCACTGAAACTAGCCTAGATCCATCTTAACTTTGGATCTATCAAGCTCTAAGATGGATCAAATCTCTTGAGGTGAAAACCTTTCCTCATGTTTTGCACTCAAAAAAGAGGTTTGCACCTCGAGAGATTTGATCTCTCACGGTGCTTGACAGATCCGAAGTTAAGATGGATCTAGGCTGGTATTTAAAAAAAAATTTCTCAATATATTTTAAATAGTTTATTATATTTTTAAACAAACAAATAAATAAAAGAAAAGGAACCACTGTAGTCGAAATCTTACATCACTTTGGACAAAATACACATGGGATTTCATTTAGAGCCCTAATAAAGAGAGGATAGATAGAGAGAGAGAGAGAGGTGGGAGATAAAGGAAGAGAGAGAGTGAAGAGAGGTAGGGAAAGAGATATGGATATGGAGAGGTAGAGAGAGGGAGGTAATAATAAATACATAGAGGGTGAAAGGTGGAGAGAGAGAGAGAGTTAGTGATAAGGAAGATGGAGAGAGAGGGAGAAAGGATAGCAGGAGGGAAGAGAGATAGAAGCGGGGGAGAGAGAGGGAGAGAGAGAGAGAGAGAGAGAGAGGAGGAGGGAGTGATAGATAGATATATTGGGTAAAGAGAGTTTATTTTTTGGGGTTAACATAGACAGATAGAGGGATATAGAGATATAGATGTAAGGTGAAGAGAAAAAGAGATAGATGGAGAGGAGGAGGGATGGACAAAGAAATTGATAGATATGGAGTGAGAGAGAATGTGTGTTTGGAAAGGTGAGATAAAGTGACAAAGAAGGAGAGACAGAGGGATATATAGAGATAGATGGGGGGGGACAAGGGGGGGCGAAGGGAGAGGGAAGAAGCTTTCTTGTAGTAGATGCATTGATTCCAATGTAGATGGTGATTTCTAATCCTATTTTATTGTTTGCACTAGATGCATTGATTTTGGTGGAGATGTTGATTTCTAATGATATTTGATTACTTGCACTAGATGCATTGATTTCAATGTAGATGATTTCTAATCCTATTTGATTGCTTGCACTAAATGCATTGATTTCAATGTAGATCGTGATTTCTAATCATATTAAATTGCTTGCACTAGATACATTAATTTCAATGCAGATGTTGATTTATGATTACATTTGATTTCTTGCACTAGATGAATTTATTTAAATGTAGATGATTTCTAATCCTATTTGATTGCTTACACTCAATGCATTGATTTTAGTGTAGATGGTGATTTCTAATCCTATTTGACTGCTTTCACTAAATGCATTGATTTCAGTGTAGATGGTGATTTCTAATCATATTTTATTTCTTGCACTAGATGCATTAATTTCAATGTAGATGTTGATTTATACTTATATTTTATTGCTTGCACTAGATGCATTGATTTAAATGTAGATGGTGATTACTAATCCTATTTGATTACTATTTGGTTTTTAATTCTATTTTCCTACTTTCACTAGACGCATTTATTTAAGTGTAGATGTTGATTTCTAATCACATTTGATTACTTGCATTAGATGCATTGATTTCAGTGTAGATGTTGTTTTCTATTATTATTTGATTTCTTGCATTAGAAGCATTGACTTCAGTATATATGTTGATTTCTGATTTGATGTAATTGGATATATGATGGTGCATTAATTTTAAAGTCATTGGATTAATAGTGTGCAATGATTTAAGTGTAAGCACAAAAAATTATTGACAATGTACATTGGTTTCTGTGTTATAGTAATTAAACCTATTTATATTGGAGAGCAAGAGAGACAAAGTATGATGTTTACTAGAAAAAATCGAGCTAAATATTTAAATCGTTTAGGATTCCAAGTGTCATTTTCATATAATCAATATGAAAAGATGACAAAACTAACAAGGGTGAAAATAAGAATAGTAGAAGAAAAAATAAGAATAACAAGGGTGAAAATAAGAATAGTAGAAGAAAATAGTTTGAGATAGATCACAATGAAGACTATTCATAATTGGCTACATTCTTATTATTCACAGTGCCTATCATTCAATATTATTACATTGTCAATTTGCATTCAAATTTTTTATTTCATCAGTAAAGTTATTTTACAATATTTATCATCTCAACAAACTGAGGTAACTAAGCAAATTTAAAATTAAATTGACTCAATAAATCTCAGACATATTTAGGATATTTAAAATGTTTATATTAATATTAGATGTATTTACATATTATTGATAAAATTAAGCATATGTTCCTCATATTATCGATAGATTTTCCTTGGTCACACACCACTGAAACCAGCCTAGATCCATCTTAACTCCGGATCTATCAAGCTCTGAGACGGATCAAATCTCTCGAGGTGAAAACCTTTCACTCAAAAAAGAGGTTTGCACCTCAAGAGATTTGATTTCTCTCGGCGCTTGATAGATCCAGACTTAAGATGAAGCTAGGCTGGTATTTAAAAAAAATTGTCTCAATATATTTTAAATAATTTATTATATATTTAAACAAACAAATTTAAAAAAAAAAAAAAAAACCACCGTAGTCGAGAGCTTACATCACTTTGGAGGAAATACACAT
The DNA here is from genome assembly GCA_034641835.2 of Pinus albicaulis. NCBI lineage: Eukaryota > Viridiplantae > Streptophyta > Pinopsida > Pinales > Pinaceae > Pinus > Pinus albicaulis. The sequence continues at coordinate 334,157,156 of CM076582.1, forward strand.
GGGATTTCATTTAGAGCCCTAGTAAATCGCACCATGTATAACGTAATATATTATAAGGTCCCCAATTGTATGCATATATTAAAAGGGATGCAAATTATTTTCAACATATAGCATTAAGTGGGAAATGGATTTAGTTTTTAATTAAAATAATATGAGTGGAGAGGGTGGCATACTCTCCACCCACGTGGGTCACCTCCTCCACTTTCCTCCCTTATATCTCACGTATGTATGTTGGGCCTAGGTTTTATCCACTTTTTGATAATGTTCCTAAGTCTTTCTCCCTTTTTCATATCTTTTTTTCCTATCTAATTACCATCCTTTTGATATCTAGTGGCACATTTTGACCAAGAAAGGTGATTCAAACTCTAAGGTATGCATATTACTTAAGAGTTTCATTTTTGTTTATTCTTAAGAGTTTCATTTTTGTTTATTCTTAAGAAATTTGATATTGAAGGCTACCTAATTTGACTAATCTACGACTATCATAAGAACTAATCGAATTTCTTACAGAATAACTATTTCTAGGTAGATCCGTGATTTCCTACAGTAACGTCGATTTCTTGTAGCAGCAGTGGATTTCCTACAGACGCCAAGACGGTTAGATATGTTCCAATCACTATCAGGAGAAACAGTAACATGGGTTGTGTTGGTAAAACCTTCCACATGGACCCAATCCTATCAGCTACTCCAAATTTATCTTTCTCGATTTCCTAGCTTCTGTTCTTCTCATCTCGATCAAATTGGGGAAAGCGATTCATGTTTAATAGATTTGAGTTTGATCCATGCTTCCAATCTTGGATCAAACTAGTGATTTCTATTTGATGTGTCTTTATCTAATTTTAGCAAACAATTGTAATTTTTACTTAGTTAGGCAAAGGCATTGGCCTGCAGGTTGTATAAGAACAATCATGGATTCGATTTGTAAAGGGGTTAAGGAAGTGAAGGAGATTGGGAAATTAATAGATGTCATACCTTTGTACTATTATAAGCTTTTGTTTTTTCAAATTAATATAAACTTATGTTTTGCTTCTTTTCTGTAAACCATTTATTTATCAAAGGGTTGTGAGTGAGGGAGGGATCCCTTCACTCACAAATCTAATAGTTGTAGTTTGCGTTTAATTTAATTGTTTTCATGTAAAAGTAGATTTGCACATAGTTACATTCCTCTTCTTTACTTTCATAGCAACACGTTCCTTTCATGGTTAATGTTTGGTTTTATTGCATGGATTCTTTAATTTTATTAAAGGATAAAACTAGACATGCATATTGTGCTCAGATAAGTTTGTGAGTTTGAATGGTTGGAATGGATGTGATTTAATTGTTGTTTGATTTTCAAACTTGTCTTGATCTGCATCAACAATATTAGATATTGTGGAGAGATGAATTATCTACTCCATAGATTTTGCTGATAAGTGTTGAGAAATAGAGAAGGGAAATTTGAGATTGTGTTGTAGCATTTTTGCATTGGAAGTATAAGCATGCATATATTTTGCACAACACCTCACAAGGTTACGAGTACCCCCTAGTTGATAATTAATGTGTGTGTAAAATTATAGAGTTATAATGTCCCCCCAAAATTTTGGCATCATTGTCGGGGAGGTGCTAAGGGATGATACTGAAAGTGTTTTAGTGTGATTTCTTTTAAGTTTTTTTTTTCAAGATAGGGGGAGTCAAAGTGGTAAGACGTGGGGTAAGCCCTACGCACCTACGGAGGTCAGAATTCACCAAAGCCATGACCTGATTGTTTCACTACTACATTTGGCAGAAATTCTGACACTTGTTTCCGACGCTTGGACCAAATGTCGGAAATTTTCCCAAATTTTTTCCATCCCGCCTGAAACCGTCGCTATACCGACATCTATAGAAAAGTGTCGCAATACCGACACTTAAAAACGTCTCGCAATTGCGACGTTTAGAGGAAGACATCGCAATTGCGACACCATGGCCCAAAGCGTCGCTATTGATACAACTCTAAACGTCACAACTGCGACACAATGTCTAGGTGTCGCCATTGTGACGTTTGGAGGCACCCGTCGTAATAGCGACGCCTTTTCCGTCGTCGGTATAGCGACAGTTATTTTCGCGCTACATAAAAATACCAAACTTATATGCGCGCTACATAAAAATTCAAAACTTATATGCGCGCTACATAAAAATGATTTTATTGTTTCGTATTTGTCGCAATAGCTACATTAACGTTTGATATCACACGCGCATTCACCCTCTACTCTTGCAGAACAGCATTTGCTCTCAGCATTCGCGCTCAGCTCTTGCAGAACAGCATTTTCCCTCAGCATTCGCCCTCAGCTTTCGCCCTCAGCTCTTGCAGAACAGCATTCGCCCTCAGCTCTTGCAAAATGGTAAGTTCTTACTGCAGGCCCTTTCTCCTATAGTAGGGTTGACTCTATTTGGGTTTTTTTGGTCAATTCCATTGGATTGTGTTAGGCTGTAGGGTTCTCTCTAGATGTCAAGAATCAAGATTCAATACCCTCTATTATCTTCATCACCCAATACAAGATTTAAATTTTTCCCAAAGAAATGCTTATTAATTTGGCAGCCATTATTTCTCCCCGCTTTAAAAACCCTACATTTAAATGAAAACAAGCATTGCATTTCAACTACAAAAATCTATTAGTGTTCAAATGTACATGTGTGCTACATTAACGTCTAATATCACGCGCGCATTCGCCCTCCACTCTTGCAAAACAGCATTCGCCCTCAGCATTCGCCCTTAGCTCTTGCAGAACAGCATTCGCCCTGAGCTCTTGTAGAACAACATTCGCCCTTAGCATTCGCCCTGAGCTCTTGCAGAACAGCATTCGCCCTAGACTCACCCTCAGCTCTTTCAGAACAGCATTCACCCTACATTCGCCCTCAGCTCTTGCAGAACAGCATTTTCCCTCAGCATTCGCCCTCAGCGTTCGCCCTCAGCTCTTGCAGAACAGCATTCGCCCTCAACTCTTGCAAAATGGTAAGTTCTTACTGCAGGCCCTTCCTCCTATAGTAGGGTTGACTCTATGGATTGTGTTAGGATGTATGGTTCTCTCTAGATGTCAAGAATCAAGATTCAATACCCTCTATTATCTTCATCACCCAATACAAGATTTAAATTTTTCCCAAAGAAACGCTTATTAATTTGGCGGCCATTATTTCTCCCTGCTTTAAAAACCCTACATTTAAATGAAAACAAGCATTGCATTTCAACTACAAAAATATATTAGTGTTCAAATGTACATGTGTGCATCACTTGTGTAGGGTATTCCTTTTCCACTTTCACATTATCCAAGAATGTGTGTAGTATAGTTCATATTTTTTGTGATTTAGATTGCCTTGAAAAAGGAAAGGTAAATTATTTCCCATGGAAAAAGAAGGTTTTCCCTTTTTATAGGTTGTTTGGATTTACGTGGAAAAATTTATGGTATGCCTTTCATATTATGTAGTTTAAATTTGAATTAACAGATTATTCTACATGAAAATATAATTACCTATGTGATTTCCTTCATCACTAATTAAAATTATAGGGTTTCAATTTCCTAGACTCTAACTCATCCGATGCTAAATTCTAGGTTCTCATTAGTGGATCACTCTTCCATTGATTTCCTTTCCCTCTGGATCTTGTCATACTTTAAAAGTCATCAATGATACATATATTATTTCAGGTATCCCAAAAGGCTTTATAGTAGAACATATTGTGAAGTTTTTTTGACACTTGAGGATTCTTTTTAGAACTGCAACGCGGTCTATGCTATCGAGTTATATACCAAGTAACTTGTCCTTAATAACCACACTATGAGGTAGGTTCAACCAGTTTGAACTTGTTGGGACATAGCATATGAAGTTGTGTGATGAGTCCATATCAAAGGTCTATTATGGTGAAAAAAGTGAAGACACGTAATGATAGTTATTATGTTAACATTACTAGAAACATTTTCGAAATTATCCATGCTATCAAGATGTCAAAATTCCGGGCATTAGGTGTCAATACTCGTAGCTAATAGATAATAATAATAATATAAAAAAATCACAACTTTATTCTTGAAATATGATTGTTACACATTGGTAACCTAGTTCATGAGTTACTATCACCCAAATATTGCAAAACAAACTTAAAATATAATTAAACCAACATGAGAATCCAACTAAGGGTTTCTCGACAAAATCATGCCATAACCTGGCATTTTGAAACCCAAATTTGAATCCATCATAAGTAATACAATGCAGACTCAGATGGATTTTCAATGCATGTTTGCATGCTACACTTATTCTCTGTCTAGATATCATTTTTTAAATGGAACCATTAGTCAAGCCCACAGTCCTTTTTATGTGAAAATTTCAGCTCTATTTGAGCTCTTTTTTGCTCCACCACCTCCATAAACCAGTGTTACACGGGGTCTCGCCCCCCCACCTAGGGGTCTAGATTCCTCGCCCCCTCGCGCTCAGGGGTCTTGGGGACTTCTAGGGGATGTTTCCCTCACGCCCCCTCACGTCCCCTCACCGCCCCTTTTAGTTTATGGTTTCGTGTTAAAAGTTGATGTGCCACTTAGCATATTTGAGAATCCAAGTGATTCTGATTCGGATGGTGACATGGTTGATCTTGATATATTCATGCAGAAGTTGGATGCAGAGACTAGTGGGGCATTAACTTGAGCATTTATGCTCATTTATCAGTATGATGATATCATTTGATATTCATATGTTATGTTTTATGTTTTATGTTTCAGACATAACTTATTTGCGTTTAAGTTTTATGTTTCAGACTTGAGTTGTAAACTTCAGTTTAAACTCTATTTTGAATCTTGATATAATATGTCATATGATATCTTAAACTTTATTTTCATTGTACATTGTTAGTAGTTACATTAATGATTATATAGTTACAAACTTACAAACTGACATGCATGATTGTATGATGTATGTTTTAACTTTTAACTTTTAAATTTGTTTCAATTATATGATTCATCATTCATCGATTTGTAATTTTATCATTTATGATTTATCTTTCATGATGCAAGTGTATGATAACTGTATATACATTCCTTGCAAAAATATAGTTACATTTTAAATATTAAATTTTATAATTTTTATGACCCCGACGTCCCCCCACGTTTCCTGAAAATTGGTAGGGAGCTTTTGCATAGGCCGCTCCCGCGCTCCCTCGTCCCCTCGCTCCCACCTCCAGGGGACTTGGTGAAACATTGCCATAAACATATGCAAACATATATCATGATCTTGGAATTCCATTACATATGTATGTGCCAATGTTCCATAATATTGCCCCATCATCAATTTAAGAAATTTCCATTGAATATCAAATTATGGAGGGGGGGAACTTTTTGCTGCAACATTTGGCTCAAAATCAAGGACCATCTCCGTATGAGGTGAATGAGAACTATAGATATTTGAAGAAGTAGATTAGTGCCTTTTCCTCTGGCCATGGAGTCATATACAGTCATCCATCACAAAATTTGTCTTTGTTCATTCTCACCTTGAAAGTTGCAAAAATTCATGCCCTAATTGAAACGACACTAAATTTGAAAGATATAATAAAAATGCAAGCTAGAAGTGCCCTATTAATACAAAGGGAAAACCTTCCTACCTACCCTAACTGAGATAAATTTTTATTGAATAGGAAACATGATATTTCCTATGGAGTTGATCCAACAACTTGTTAAATGTGTGGGACTAAATCATGCATTTGATTTCCAGGGAAACATGCGCATGAAGAGAAAAAGTGTAGAATTAATGGAAAATCCATACATGCCACTTATAAAAACTACACCAAAAGGTCAAAAAATACTTAAGGCCTTAACTTAATTTGAATCCAAAAATGACAAAACAAGATTAGTGAAAACACAAGAGTGGTGTGGGTGAACAACATAAATAAAAAGTGAAGATACCTTTCCCCAAGATGCCTTTGTCACCGTTGTATGAAAACATGTTTTCCTTTCCCTTTATACATGCAAGTGAATGCATTATAGGTATAGTGTTTTCCCAGAATAGGAGAAGCCTACTTAAATATATCATTCGTGGATTGAATGTTTGGGTGCCTTAATGTGCAATGACATGTTTCCAGGACTGAATTCAATGCAAGACATATTTGAAACTCTAACTCTGTCTTCCGATGTCTTATTAGAAATTATTTCAGTTTTCATTTTGTGTTTTCAAGTTAGATATTGTTTTCAAGTTTTTACATTTATAATTTTATTGCAATGTGGCAGACTGATCAGAGCAGTGCAGGAACAACCCCGAGACGGGATGATCATGGAAAGAGGCCAGCGGAAGAACATGTAAAGTGCCGGCATTGCTCTATCTTCAGGTATTTTAGTTATTTACATAATTGAAATAATATTAATTTTGTTCAAATATGCAGACACCTAGCCATGGTACGCCTGATGATTCCCTCTTTGAGGAAGAGCTTTCTTCATCCCTATCTCCAATGTTCTTGTTGCAAAAAAAGGCACAAGATGCAAGGTCGGAATTTAATACTTTGATAGACGCACCTCAAACACCTGAAATAGAAGAGAGGATACAACATCTTATGAGGCAGCTAGAAAGATATCAGGTAATAATAAAAAGTCAAAAGGATATTTTTTTTGTTTTGCATGAGATGAATTGTGATAGTTTGATTTTTAATTTTTACATTGACTAAACTAACAAAAAGTTCTTTTGTATGTAGCGTTTACTGGCATTTGCTGAACCCGGTGTTGGTGGTAGTGGGACACAAGGGCAAGAGATTGCCCAACAACCCTCTCGTACACCTTCTACTCCTTTAGGTGCTAGCCAAGAAACACACCCTGCCCAAGCAGACACCCAGCCAACCGTTGAACGTGTTGGCAATGATGAGGCTGATATGGCCAACTACATTATTGCGTTTCCTGGAGCTACACGTGTCAGCTCCACAGGGACCATTAATGGCACATTGTTGGTGAACGATGAAGGTGTCCCTATAAAGCATGTACAACTCCCGGGTAAATTTTAATATTTTAACTATTTCATGTACTTTATCTAAAACATATTTATCATGATTTTTATTTTTAAATTAATGATAATATCTTCTTTTTATTTTGGTTTTATTCTGTGTAGGAAACAATGAGTTCTACAGGATTCTGGAGAGCCATGCGTTGGTAATTTTTGGCCCAACCATACGTACAGGGTGGAATTCCTAGAATTCCAACCTAAAAAAAGAACTTCTAGATTATCTAGAAGCCCTTTTTGGGGTCGGCACATTTGACAGAAAAGCGGTGGCTCAGGTAGCCGGAAAATATTTGAAATATACCGGGGACACCTATAGGACGCAATTGCAATTTAACCCTAGATATGAGCGTCCTCTCGCAGTTTCAGAGAGTGAGTGGAGAGCACTCATCCATGACGGAAAAGAGAAAAGGGCAAAGAAAGAAGGAAAAATGCCAACTGGACCCGCAAGGTAAATTACAACTTTAATTCAATAGCTTTAATTTTCTTTATGTCTAAAATAAAAGTGTGCTACGTCATATCTGACTTCAATCTTTTGATGCTAGGTTGCCTGAAACCTCAAAGGCAACCAAAGCTAGGATTGAGAAAAAGGGCCATCACAAGCTCGACCAGGGTGGCTACTTGAAATTAGCTGCAAGAATTGTAATTAAGTAGCTAAACATCTTATAATTAATTGTATCGCCTTCCAACGTTTTTGTAATCCTATCAGATATGATTAAAAATAGACAATCATATATAATGTAGGGTGATGACTTTGGAACAATAACTACAGAGGAAGATAAAAATATTGCTTTCCGTTTTGGCTATCAAGCTGTAGTTGAACGTCGCAGAAGCTTGGGGCAGGTCCCAAGATCTACAATGCCTGATAAGGTAAAACATTAACCTTTCAATATTTTTGTTTTCTTCCATAAATTTAATGTCTAACAACTTTGTTTAAATCAGGGGAGCAACACTACCGACGAGGTAAATAACCCAGTTTTAGAGCCAGATGTAGATGATCCTCTCGTGCAACCTGATCATTGTAGTGGGGACCAGGCCGACAATGCTACTATCAGTGAGGGTCGTGACGGTAATTAATTTCCACTTATAATTTTTCTAATTATACCTTGATGGTTGTCCTTATAACGTTTTTTTTTTAAATGACAGAGAATGTTTCCCTTGAGGATCTTACCACCAGAGAGGAAGACAGGGAAACAGTCCCAATGGCGACAACTGATGCACCAGGTAAATAATCTCATTGCAATTTTTTTTATTAATATTACCGAACTAGTTCAATGATATTTAAAAACTGACAATTAAAATTTAATATTATCTGTTTTTGTAGGCGATGCCCCGTCATTGGATGAGACCAGACATCGTGACTACGCAACTAGGTCAGCGGCGACAACTGGTGCACCAGGTAAATAATCTCATTGCAATTTTTTTTATTAATATTACCGAACTAGTTCAATGATTTTTAAAAACTGACAATTAAAATTTAATATTATCTGTTTTGTAGGCGATGCCCCGTCACTGGATGAGCCCAGACATCGTGAATACGCAACTAGGTCAGCAGTGCGGGTTGAAAGGCACGAAACAGGAGCAGAGCACGATGATATTGCTGATGTAATTAGGAGCTTTAAAAATAGGAAGAAGAAAAAGAAAATTTGACAATGTAAAATATTGTATTATTATAAGACAAACGTTACCATACTTGGAACGTTTTTTGCGTTATATAAAAAACTCATTTATCATACTATTTTTATGTCAAGCATTAATTGTAATGTTTCCTTGCATACTTTTTGTTGAAATTTTTTTTTATTAGTTATTGAATATTTTTTTATGCTCATGAAAGTAAAAAATGAAATATAGATTGGGTATTGGGGAATTGAGAGTGATGTGAGGGGGGGGAGGGGCCATAAGAGCTTCCACCTTCACGTGGTTGGCCCTGTTTAGTAGAGAATAATTTATTGGAGAGATTTAATCTTGGAGCAAACCTCCCTCGATCCAACGTAGCAACAAAAAACTCACTGTTGACTTAGTTGCTACTCTTTCAGATCGTGGGAGGCTTGTTCCAAGTTCATGCGACTCCAATAAATTTTTCTTGAAACGAAGAGGAGCTTATTCAAGTATGTTTTGACATTTTCAACATATTTTGTAACATTATCATAAGAATGCATCTTAGAGTAAAAAATACTACATCAATTACTTGTATTTATTGTATAGATAATGATGGATTTTGATTGACTTGGCAGTGCAGGTACAAATCCTCTTGCATCATGAGCAATACAACTTGTCAACCAGGGTCATGTCCAGGATATTTTGCTTGTGCGCTTGACCAGGTTCGTAATGTCACATTTTGTAAGTTCCTTTACAGTTCATAATTCAATATTAAGCTTGTTCATGATTATTATCTAGGTTTTTTGTATGTGTTTTTTCATCTATTTGATTGTAAGAAACTCTGCATGTTTCCTGTTGTTCACTATGATTTCTCCCATTACCACTCCCGGGATGAATCCAACTTTATTGTTACATAGGTTACTTTATTGTTACTATGATTTCTCCATTTACGATTTCATAGGTTACATCATGTAAAGTTGTCAATCTCGGGTTGGTGATGAGCTTTAGTTCTCCAGATTTGGGGCTTTTCTGATATTTTCTCCCTCATGTCATTCTTGCATCACCTCGTTGTTTGAGCATGCCAATTGTCTACCACTTGTACCAATTGGCACATGTCAATCTCTGAGTGGTGCCACATTTCACCTATTTTCAGTGAGAGTTTAGGGTTTCTCTAGCATAGCTTCAGAAATCCGATTCAGTGCCTGCTTGAATATTGTCACATAATACTTATGGTTTGGATTGATGAGCATGTTCTGAATGGTTGGTTGATTCATAAGAACCACCCATATAGTCATCTTGAGATATTTCAGAAGATTTCTCGGGTTTCCTTTTTCACCGTTTCTAGTGGGTGGGATGGTGTGGGGTGATCCATCAATATTGGTGCTCTTGTAGTAGGGAATTTGTTTTTGGGGATATAAAGGAGCATTTGATGTAGATATCCCATTGTATGCATTCATAGATGGGCACGAGAGGTCAAGAATTTAAATTAAAAATATGCAACCTCTAGCATGGCAACCTGAAGGCCGCGAGAGACACTGGTTAAAGATTGTTTTGTGCTAGCCTTAATATAGTCGTGATTTCTTTCTATTATATTAATGAAAATATATAGTCCGGTCTCATTAAAATGAGGATTGTGGTTGTATTTCTCTTTGGTTGTTTCTCTCTTAATGCTCCAGAAGTTGCCAAAAGTTGCGATAGTTTTTTAGTTTGCCTATTACAACTTAAAAGTGGTTTTTAGCAATGGGAGTCATGTTTTTTAAGGTTCATACTAATATGAAGATCTTGTAATTCTATATTCAGCATAAGAGAAGATGGCCTCTGCTTTGGGCGGTATGACAACAATTTCCACATCTACCTCATTGGGTAACAATGGAAAGGGGAAGAAGTTGGGTGCAATGTTTGATAATTATGGAAGACAATTGTCTTCTCTTTTAGTTTTTTCACCCATTTCCTTTAATCGCTCAAGCAGAAGAGGGACTCTGAGATTACGCGATAGAGAGAAGGTAGTTAATACAAGAGCTATGGAAAAGGATTTGTACTTCAACAAGGATGGCTCAGTGACAAAAAAATTGCAGGTCAGAGAAAAAATTATGTTTAAAGGAAGGTCATCTGCACATGAAACTTCACTGCGGTGGATCTTTCCTTGTCCACTTATATTCGATTTTAATGTGTTATTTTAATTTTTCATGGAGGGTTGTTTTGGCATATGGTATGGCATTCAATTGCACACTTATTGAAAGCATTGTCAATTTGTCTTGCAGGCGGTGTGAACAAACTTGCTGATCTTGTTGGAGTCACCCTTGGGGCGAAGGGCAAAATGTTGTCTTGGAGAGCAAGCATGGTTCTCAGAAAATAGTTAATGATGGTGTGACAGTAGCTAAGGAGGTAATTTGTAGATGTGTGCTCTGGTTTTCTTTTTAACGTTGTATTAGTTCCCCTTCTTAAATGTCTTAGATTTGGTAGGCATAATTTGAAAACTCAAAGGTGAAAGGAAACATATTTGTTACCTAGTGGTCTACTTGGCCTATGGACTAGCCACATTAGAGTAATGCATAAATCTTTTCACAACAATAAAAGGAAAGGGTTATGGCTGAGTCAAATTTTATTGTTATTGACGGTGTAATGAAATGTATCTCAATGCTATGGTTTTGGCCTTTTTATTGGTTGAATTAGAGGACCCAGTTGAAAATATTGGGGCCAAGTTGGTAAGGCAAGCTGTGGCAAAGAAAAATGATTTAGCTGGGGATGGAACCACAACATCTGTTGTTCTTGCACATGTTGGAATATTGAAAAATTCCAGAACAATGAATGGAGAATAAATCTCCCTTCCTCTAACACAGAGAAAATAAAATTTCTTTGACAGGAGACAGAGTTTCAATACTTTGAAAACAAACTTCTATTCCCTTCAATAACTCAAAAAAAAACTATTACACTTCTTCCTCACTGAGAGAGATTACAAAATTATGACTGCTACAAAACGCAGTGCATAAAACCAACTCACTGTCTGTTCAAAACAAACATACTCTGTCTCTAAAACACTCTGTTGTGTTTTTCACTTTCGCACTGCTGTGCATACACACTTAAAAAGTTACACTCGGTCTTTCACTTTTTACACACTGTTGTGTAATAAAAAATTTACGTACTGTCTATAAAAAAAACTACCAAGCTTTTTCGACCTTTTTATTTTTATATGCCGTAACATATAAAACATATTATAATAAACCCTCTTTTTAAAAAAAATAAAATTAAAACTAAATTCTATGGCCCACCTTTCATTTCGCATATGATATATATATATAACATATGTTTAAAACATATGTATATATTAAACTATCAAAACATTAAAGAACCCTTTCCATCGGACTTCAAAAGTCTGAATAGATTGAATTTCAAACCAAATTCGCGTTCCAAAATGGGATGCTGACGTCTGCCTAATTTTAACTCGAATTCTCAATCCAATGTGCCCTATAAAAAATTTGGGTCTGGTTTTCAGGATTTCAGATTCCCTTCAATTTCATGTGATCCAATATTAATGCTCCATGTGTCCTCCTTTTGAATTTACAAAACTGTCGGGTAAATTTTTGTTTGTTTAATTTCTGGTTGGTGAATTGCGTTAATGCTGGTTGTTGTGTTTAAATACAATCCTGTACAGAAATATGGCTGCGGCCGTCTACAAAAAAAACTTGCAGGAATTTTAAATGCTGAATTAAATTTCTGGATGGCATGCAAACAACCTCCAAAAAAAAATGTTGCTGCTGCATCCGTCCTTCTGCTGCAGCAGTTGAAGTTAAAATTCAACAGCACAGGGTTTAATAAGTGAGGGTGTAAAGGTAACTTTTTGTCGATGGTACTGGATTAAGATCATCTATTCAATTTTGTAGGGTCTTATGGTGTTTGGTTTTTTAGTTTTGGGTTGGGTTTATTGAGTCTAAGATAGTTTTTGAGTGAAAAAATTGCTATCAGGTATTAAAAAATTTTGGTTCTTTTGTCAAAATTTATGAGCTTGTTAGGAAATACAAAGCTGACAATGGTTGTATCTTAAATTTGTGGAAAATAATTTGAAATGAAACCTTTTTGTTTAGGTTGTTGCATCAGGTACAAACCCCATTCAAATTACTAGGGGCATTGACAAGACAATAAAGGCCCTTGTTTCGGAACTCAAAATTTTGTCAAAGGAGGTAAACGCTTGCCTTTTTAGTAGGCTGGTTTTCCTTTTTGCTGATGGTTTGGTGTATCTAATTGAATTAGTTGCCTAAGGTATTTTTGGTTGCAAACTCCTTTTCATTTTTCATACGGTATTGGCCTTGTGGAATACATTTGATTGTGTGGTCTTGTTAGATCTACAACATTTGTAGTTGTTTAGTCTTATGGCCGAGGTGCACTTTTATTATGGAAATAGTTGATGCAATATTGTCATTTAATCCTTACTGCGGGGTAGCATGTTGAGAAGTTTCTTGTGAAACATTTGGTATTCAAAATGACACTTGATCCTATACAGCATCATGCACTTGACTTCAAAATTCATATTCAAAGTGTGCCGGACAATTCTTGCAAAATTTCAAATATTTATGTTGTTTTAAACCATTATCTTTTTCATGTATTGGATGCTGAAAATGTGAAAAAGACTTTGGTATGAAACCAACTGGTGAATAATTTCAGCACAACAACCACTTCCAAGACATGATTTAGAAGTAGAACAAATGTGCTTATGAAGCATAGAAAGATATCCTTGATGCATTGTCAATGTTTGGCTAGGGTTATATTTGGAGAAAATAACTCCTTATTCCTAGAATAGTGATCTTCAATACAAGTAAATGCCAGAGAAGAGAGATCATCGTGTGACGCAACAAAACTGAAATTGGACCCCCAAGGAGAGCTGGTGTGTCTACAATCGCTCTGTCGGCATTTTCCCTTGGTGTACCCCGTTCTTTTCCTCCAGCCTGAGTCTTAATTGACTTCTTCTTTCTTCGGGTTTATTTATCAAATTCGTAGAATTTGATAAATAAATACTATCCACAATGGTTGGCCTTTAATTTATATTCCCGACTTTATATTATCTCCAAGCCTTATAACCAATGTTTAACTTTCAACACTTTGTATTTATACTCCACGTTTCTTTTTAAATAAATAACTTGTAATAAACTTTCGGCTCTATATTTCACCACCCAGCCTTACAACAATCACGCTCCAGACTTATGCTAATTATCCGCCAATCGTTTAATTAAACAATTTCATTATACTACGGCCCCACCTATATATATCAATAACCAATCAAACACTCGTATCGTACCTGGCTATCCTCCGCACACCTTAGTTAACCTCCGGGCAAGTTCAATGTGCGACCACCGTCCGATGGCCCTTCTCCAAATCAACGACTCTTGGCAATTTCGCTCGGCTTCCAACGTCGGGCTTTAACGTGTGATGGCGCGGGTTAAACGGTGGTTTTCCGGGGGTCACTTCGCCACGTGTCGCTTTCCCTATGGAATCGCTCGCGAATAGGAAATACCGCCTACTCCGCAAAAGCGGTGCGATATGGGCAACCCGCTTTTGTGATTCCGCTCGTGGTTTTGGTAGAGGGCTTGACCACGAGTGCAAGTCTGGTTCCGCTATCCTTTTGTTTGTTAACTCATGTCCAATCCTCGGGTCAGGTTCTGAAAGCACAACAATTTTGTCTCTTTATTAAGCGGGATTTTTATATTTGAACAGTTTTCACGACCCCGGTTCTCTACATAGACCTCGCCTTGGATATTTTTACATAAAAATGATTGTTCTCAATAATTATTTATATAACTTTTCCACATGTTTAGTGTGGTATTCCCATTATTTATTATAAATATGTGTATTATCAAAGAAAACCAACACAAATTTTATAAGATGGGATCAAACAAAATTGTTCTTGAGTCGAGCCCGCCGGACTTCAAACGGCGATAAACCATAATTCAAACCAAATTCGCATTCCAAAATAGCCTGCCTACGTCGACCAATTTTGTGACGCGAATTTCTTATCAAATTCGCCCTAATATTTTACGGGTCTGGATTTCCACTGCGCGAGCGGCCCAAACAAAGATCCGCTCCAATCAATTTATGCCATGTGTCCTCAATAAAAACTTGCCCTGCTCCCGGCTGCGGGTGCATTCGATGGCGTTTAAGGTGATGGGACATGGATATGGCAATTTCATATCAATCGCATTAACATTTAACGCTGTTCAATTAAATTTTCACATCAAATCTGCATTAATTAATTTTTAACACTGTTCGAGATCGGACCTCCACTCCTCTTAGCGATTCCGCACGCTCCAATTTGATCCGGCCTTCGGCTCTCATTATTAATGATCAGAGATTAATTATGACGGGCATCCTTTGATTGCATTGCAGACGGGTCGAAAAAATGGCATTTAGCCATGGTTTTTCAGACAAGCCGGTTGCTGGATTACACTGCCTGCTAACTGTGACGATAAGGAGAAGTGGCCAGCTGAACTTCTGCCTAGACGTTGCTGCATATTTTCATTTCTCTCGGTTCTGTCTCTGTCTGTCTTCCTCTGTTAATTGCAATTCTGCTTCTTCGTCTCCTCTTGTGCCCATTGCGCCTGAGATTGCACCCATGCCTCACGTGCGTCATAGGATGCGTTGCCACAGGGGGAGCACTAGACGTCAACCCCGGCGCGCTCCCTCCAGCCCCTCAACAGAGTCGACTTCCGGCCAGTCCAGTGATTATTACTTAGGTCGATATCCAAATACTAGGAGTGGGTGGGGTCGGCTTGTAGCATCTGGCCACCGTATGGATTCCCCTACTCCTAGCTTCCCCACCGTTAGTTCACCTTCTCCCATGACGCGCATTGCGCAATTTTCCTTTAATTGCTCTCTCAACCGCCCAAGAATCACGGCTTTAGTCACTGTGGTCTTCCATGAGGAGGCCCAAACGGAGGAAGAATGCACCCGTCCGGCGGGTCTGAGCTCGGAAAAAGCCGGCCAGCATTCGGGCCTTCAGGAGGGGAGCCGTGGCATGCATGTGGAGGTAGCACCTAGCGATCCTGGACCTTCCGAAGGATGGTGCCGAATCGTCGAGGAACCAGCGGAGGAGTAGTTTGGTTAATTTGTTTTTCTTGCTTAGCAGGCCCAGTTAATTGGGCTGCCTTTAGATTATTTTACTGTGCTGGACCTTTGTAATATTTTTTAATTCCGTAAATTAAACGTTCAAGACTGGTTTCCCCGTATGAGGGCAGTCTTCTTAATTTTTTTATTTTTTGATGACACATTTGCCAGGAGTCTGGCTAGGCAATGTTTTTGACTTCGGTGTAATTTTATTCCCAATGTTAATAGATTAACTTTACTTAGAATTCTCACATGATTAGCGTTTTTCTTGATCTGTTCAAGGATTTTGGGTACTTTAATTTGTATTTGGAACAATGGACGTCGGTACTCTATCTGTTGCTTTACTGTTCTACATACTGATATTTCACTTTCTTATAGATGCCTCGGGCATATTTGGATGCTTTCTCAGATTGTCGATAATCTCCATGTGGACCGTTACTGGGTTTTATATCATGTCCCTGTATGTGACATGGGGTATTTTTCTATCATTGTCTGGGGTGGGACTTCCACTTTTCTGGATGGATATTTGGGTTCCAATCTTCAGATGTGAAAATGTAATGACTTCATGGACTGTTTTACTTCATATAATATATTCAAAATAGCGTTTTTTCTCTTCTGAAAAAAAAAATGATTAATGTTTATCATTCTGCCTTCAAAACTAGCGATGCTGGTCTATGTTGCTGGTTTATTGATATGGTCTGATGGTCCTTTTATATTTTGGACATATCACACTCCTCACATGATTAACGTTTTTCTCTGTTCAAGGATTTTGGGTACTTTAATTTGTATTTGGAACAATGGACGTCGGTACTCTATCTGTTGTTTTACTATTCTACATACTGCTATTTCACTTTCTTATAGATGCCTCGGGCATATTTGGATGCTTTCTCAGATTTGTGGATAATCTCCATGTGGACCGTTACTGGGTTTTATATCAAGTCTTGTATGTGACATGGGGTATTTTTCTATCACTGTCTGGGGTGGGACTTCCACTTTTCTGGATGGATATTTGGGTTCCAATCTTCAGATGTGAAAATGTAATGACTTCATGGACTGTTTTACTTCATATAATATATTCAAAACAACGTTTTTCTCTTGTGAAAAAAAAATGATTAATGTTTATCACTCTGCCTTCAAAACTAGCGATGCTGGTTTATTGATATGGTCTGATGGTCTTTTTATATTTTGGACATATCACACTCCTCACATGATTAGCGTTTTTCTCTGTTCAAGGATTTTGGGTACTTTAATTTGTATTTGGAACAATGGACGTCGGTACTCTATATGTTGCTTTACTATTCTACATACTGCTATTTCACTTTATTATAGATGCCTCGGGCATATTTGGATGCTTTCTCAGATTGTCGATAATCTCCATGTGGACCGTTACTGGGTTTTATATCATGTCCCTGTATGTGACATGGGGTATTTTTCTATCATTGTCTGGGGTGGGACTTCCACTTTTCTGGATGGATATTTGGGTTCCAATCTTGAGATGTGAAAATGTAATGACTTCATGGACTGTTTTACTTCATATAATATATTCAAAACAACGTTTTTTCTCTTGTGAAAAAAAAATGATTAATGTTTATCACTCTGCCTTCAAAACTAGTGATGTTGGTCTATGTTGTTGGTTTATTGATATGGTCTGATGGTCTTTTTATATTTTGGACATATCACACTCCTCACATGATTAGCGTTTTTCTCTGTTGCGGGATTTTGGGTACTTTAATTTGTATTTGGAACAATGAACGTCGGTACTCTATCTGTTGCTTTACTATTCTACATACTGCTATTTCACTTTCTTATAGATGCCTCGGGAATATTTGGATGCTTTCTCAGATTGTCGATAATCTCCATGTGGACCGTTACTGGGTTTTATATCAAGTCCCTGTATGTGACATGAGGTATTTTTCTATCACTGTCTGGGGTGGGACTTCCACTTTTCTGGATGGATATTTGGGTTCCAATCTTTAGATGTGAAAATGTAATGACTTCATGGACTGTTTTACTTCATATAATATATTCAAAACAACGTTTTTTTCTCTTGTGAAAAAAAAATGATTAATGTTTATCACTCTGCCTTCAAAACTAGCGATGCTGGTCTATGTTGCTGGTTTATTGATATGGTCTGATGGTCTTTTTATATTTTGGACATATCACACTCACATGATTAACGTTTTTCTCTGTTCAAGGATTTTGGGTACTTTAATTTGTATTTGGAACAATGGATGTCAGTACTCTATCTGTTGTTTTACTATTCTACATACTGCTATTTCACTTTCTTATAGATGCCTCAGGCATATTTGGATGCTTTCTCAAATTTGTCGATAATCTCCATGTGGACCGTTACTGGGTTTTATATCAAGTCCCTGTATGTGACATGGGGTATTTTTCTATCACTGTCTGGGGTGGGACTTCCACTTTTATGGATGTATATTTGGGTTCCAATCTTCAGATGTGAAAATGTAATGATTTCATGGACTGTTTTACTTCATATAATATATTCAAAACATCGTTTTTTCTCTTGTGAAAAAAAAAATGATTAATGTTTATCACTCTGCCTTCAAAACTAGCGATGCTGGTCTATGTTGCTGGTTTATTGATATGGTCTGATGGTCTTTTTATATTTTGGACATATTCATTTTTCTCTGTTGCAGGGTTTTGGGTACTTTAATTTGTATTTGGAGCAATGGACATCGGTACTCTATCTGTTGCTTTACTATTCTACATACTGCTATTTCACTTTCATGGATTGTTTTACTTCATATAATATATTCAAAACAGTGTTTCTCGTCTTTTAAAGTTTCAAATTTTTTTTTTTAAATTGAACCCTCTGTCGGTCTACCAACACCTTGTAGACGTCGGAACTGCGACAACGTAGAAACGTCGGAAGAGAGACAGTATGAAAATGTCGGACCACATTTCGTCGGAATTGCGACAGATTACAAATGTCGGAAGAGCGACGTTCCAAACGTCAGACCACATATCGTCGGAATTGCGACAGATTACAAACGTCAGAAGAGCGACGTACCAAACGTCGGACCACATATCGTCGGCATTGCGACATCTTACAGACGTCGGAAGATCGACGTCCAAAACGTCGGACCACGTTGCGTCAGAATTACGACGGCTTTTAGGCATCGGAAGAGTGACGTTCCAAACGTCGAACCACATTTCATCGGAAGTGCGACAGTATACAAACGTCGGAGGCGCGACGGTTTGTGAGACGTCGGAAGAGTGACGCTTGTTCGGAAGCGATGGAAGAGGTATCGATACTGTGACACTTTTTACGTGCGTCGGAACTGCGATGGCAGGACAAACCACGGTTTTTCCGCCCTCAAAATGTCGCTCTTGCGACGACTATGTGTCGGAATAGCGACGAAATGGCCGTCGGAATTTCCGCCAAATTTTCTAGTGTTTGGTAAGTAGAATTTTTACATTTTTTTGCATAACGTATGAATAGGGTCCAATATTTTCAAATAATTTTAGTGGTGGTGTGAGCACCACTTCGTCCACTAATAAAATGGAAAGGAAAAAGAATTTTGTGAAGAACAAGGCAGAGGAGTCAGGGGAAACTGAACAGGAGGTTGATAGTTTTGAAAAGAGTTTGGTATTTGATCCTAAGTAGATCAATACCCCCACAATAGATTCTTCTATCAGGGAGTCTTCTATTGCTGATCATCTAGAATCTCCTCTTACTAGGAAGACAACATCTTTGCTCAGTGGTCAGCTTGAAGAGGAGTTCCTCATCAATCCTATTGAAGAATTAGAGTTCCACACCACTAAATCTGAAGAATCTGTAGCTTACAAGGGTACCACTCTCTTGTTATCTGATATGGCTCATATAGAGGGTAGTGGTACTAATACATATGGGGACTATCATGAGAAGGAGGAGGAACTAACTATATTTGAATTTCCTATCAGAGAATCTATTGGAACCAGTCAGATAAAAAAAATTTCTCCCTCTGCCTTACCAAATTTTTTTGGTACCTCAAGTGAAGATCTAGATGCATTCTTATTTGAGATTGATGTATTGTGCAGGAGCTATGATTATTTTTCAAATTCTCAAAAGTTGAAGTTGTTTCCTACCACATTAAAAGATGCAGCTCTTAGATGGTTGATGGGATTAAGTGCAAATTCCATTTCAACATGGGATGACATGAAGAAGAATTTTTTGAAAAAGTATTAGGATTATTGTAAAACCAGGGACATTAGAGAGGAAATATTTGGCATGTCCCAGAATGACGGGGAAATCCTAGAGGACCTCATGGAAATATTTCAGTACAATATGGAAAGATCCAAGATGAACCAGCTAAGCAAGGAAACCTTGAGGACAATTTTGTTGAGGGCAATAAAACTAGAATATTTGGAGGTTTTGAATTTGATGGTTGTAGCTGATGTATAAAAATTAATTTATGATTATGTGTGTGATTTGTGTCGACGATATTCAAGGGGAAATTCTAAGATTGGGAGTGGACCAAGAGATACTTCTTCCAGGCTCTTTAAACTAGTTGCTGGGGTTGGGGGAACTAGAGCTGAAATGGGTAATTTATTTGAAAATTTTAACACAGATATTCTTAGTACTTTTTCCTCACAGTTGGATGTCTTTTAGGTGTTAGTGTCAATATGTTCAGTGATCAAACATGCTCTTTTAGTTTGTTTTCTAGTAGTCATAGGTCAAAAAAAATTTATTTTCAAACAATTTTTCAAATAAATTTTGGTCACTACATATGGTCTAGGTGAGAAATGTTGCTCCCCTAATTTCATCCATGGCCATCATCATCTCAAAGGTCATGTCACTCATTTTTATTTAGAGTCTTAGGTTAGTCACTCCATCTCCATCTAGGTCTGTTGTGTAGGTGTCCTTGTTTTACCACTAAAAATTTCAAATATGCCACCAAAAAGGGCGAACAAGGCTTCATTTTCATCATATCAGTATTTTAAAGGGAGTTGGCATAGTTAGGGGAATAAAGTAAGACAATTTGTTTTATTTCAAAAATTGTTTCATTGTCAAATTGTTCCAAAAAGGCAAAACAATCCTCAAAGTTTTTTGTTTCACTAAAAGACAATAAGTCATTTCAAGATGTTATAAAGACGAAGAAGAAGGTTTTTTCAAGTCATTTTGTCTTTTCATGATTGGTAGAGCTCCACTCTTAGCTTCATTTTTCTCCATAATTGTCAAGGGTTCGAATAAAATCAAGGAATTTTCTCCAGAACACCTATGTTACGCATCTAGAAGGATGTGTTAAGCATATGGAATAGTCTATAACGCATCTTGGAGAGTGCTACATTTTTGGAATTTGGCTCCCAAATCACTCATCCAAGCTCCAGGATCATTTCCATCAATTTTTAAATCTTCTTCAACATTAAATTAGAACCTCATATCCTCCTTAAGTCAATTTATGAAGCACAATATTGATTTTCTTGCTTACCTCGTTTCTTACTATGTTTCCAATTTTTCCTATTATTAAGTGATTTCAGTGGACTAAACCCTAACCCTATCATATAATACCCTCATACACCTTCCTCGGACCATATTCTATCATTCCCTACCATTCACACTCTACCTACACTTCATTCCCATCAAACCCTAATTTCTTATTATTTTTCTATTGCAAACTTAGGAAATCCCCATGTTTTCCTAATTTGATCACCTTATTTACATCCATTTCACCAAGTTTCACATATACTCTGAAGCTAACATACAACCCTACCTCTTGAATTTTTTTGGGAATTTATCTTGGCTTCACTACCCTTCTTCTCACCTTCCAAACCTACCCTATCCATGTCCTCTATTTTTCCAAATTCATTTCCCATACCCACTACATCTAAACAACTATAGTTTCATCCTTTTGATAGAAATTATGGAAAGTGAGAAGAAAATCCACAAAGTAGGGCACCACATCTATAATATCCCAAAAGGGAGACTGTTGTAATACAAAAACACAATAATTGAAAACTACAACAATGAACAAATAATCTAAATACACCATAAAAATGTACAGAATAGCTGAGCCATTTTATTAAGATGAGGTGGAAAAACAAGTACAACAGTGCTCAAACTATGAGACACTCAAGCCAAAGAAGTGGCCTAGAATGAACCTGAAGTGCTCCCACAAGAGAGATTGCATAATTATTGGATTGATGGAAGGAATACTAGGATGTCCCTGTTGTAAATGTCAGGACTGCAACTATCGACAAAATATTTTGAAGTTTTGGAGCTCAGATGATGCCAGGATTTTAGATCTGGGCTCTATGATGAATACCCAAGATAACCCAGAAAGGATTTATAGATCTGGAAATCTTGGAAAATCACCCTCTTAGGCCTGCAACTATATGACTGTTGGGTATGCAAATCTAAAGCATGAACTGAAGAATAGATGGTTGCAATGATATACAATTAGCTCAATGCTTGAAGGGTTGATCCCTTCTCTAGATTCTCAAGCTAGAAGCTCAACACTACAAGGAAAATACCCTCTAGTGGATGTTTTTGAGGAACCCCTTTTAAAAATACCCCAGACATATGTTTGTAGGAGAGGTTACTAGAGGAGGTTGGCGGGTGGAGGTTTTTGCGGATGTTTTTCCTTTGGTGCGCTTATCATCATAAACCGCACCGGTGCGTTCAACTAGAGAAAGAACTGGTGCACACAAAACATTGGCACACCGGAACACTGTGTGCTCCATACAAACCCACCCGGTGCATCTTATTACTGTAGCGCACCGGTGCTTTAAAAATATTCCGCACTGGTGCATCCTAAAACCCTACGCCAAAAATGAAACAGCCTGGTGCGGTCCTAAGAAACCACACTCGTGCACCTATAAAACCCACGCACCGGAACAAGGTTAAATAAAAAAAAATTACGAAAAAAAATCCACATTTTTCACTTTTCAATGCTTCAGAGCTCTCAAGCACCAGTGCAACTTTACCTTGTGTGAGGCGCCCTGCCATTGGTGCTCCCATTGAATACACTATTGCAGTCCATTGCCCACCATCTCCATTTTGAATTTTGCAAAACAGTGGGCAGATTTAGTTTTGCAAATTCTACAGCCAATATGCCTCATCGAAGGCCAAATGTACATGTATTTTCCTTGTTTTTCCATAACTAAACCTTTTAGCAGATTATTTTTGTAAATTAGCTTAAAATTCAACTAATTTTAAAAAAACAAAAACTTTCCACATGGTGCGCTTGAGTCGTTCGGCTTGCACTAGTTCGTTGAGTCGTTCTAGGTCGCACCACCACCGGTGCTAACGGTATCTGCATCAGTTCTGGGATGGTACTGAAAGGTGCACCATGACTTTTTAAAATTTTAAAAAAGTGTGGTTTGGTCGATTACCCGGCCACACTGTTGACCCGGGTTGAATAGCGAGAATGTGGTGCATTGACGGAAATATCCGCCCCGAGGCGGGTAATTTTGTCAGCGCACCGCATTCCGGAAATTCAACATGGTCAACGATGCGGCTTGGTAAATGACCATACCATTAAGTATGTAGTGATGTCAGGAGGGCAGTGCGTTGACCAACCTATACGCCCCAGGGCGTATAGTTCGATCAGCGCACTGCCCTCCCGACACTGGTCCATGGTCAACTATGTGGTCTGTTATACCACCACACCGTTAACTTTGGAACAATGCTAGGAGGGTAGTGAGCTAAAAATTTTCAGGTGCACTGTTTCCGATGCTCTGCAAATTTTTTGGTGCACCGCCTCTAGTGTGCGACAAAAAAAAGATGCACCGTTATCGGTGCATGCCTATTTTTTTTGGCACACCGACTGTTTTTTTTTTCAAAAAAAATTATATATGTATATTCCTTAATACATGTTTCATTTAATAAAAAAAAATTATTTAATATGTCAATCATTCAGTGACATGAAAGGAGAGAAGAGAGGGAACAACAACAACAACAGACAGACCAGTATAACATGGGTCGCCTGTGGGAGGCACGAGAGAGGGAGAGAGATGCGTACCCTCGCCCTATTACAGCAGCTACCTAGGGGCTCCTAAGGTAGGCAGACATCCTCAATTTCTATGAGGAGGCTACTTCCCTAAAGGGCTATGGTGTGTTTTTGTGACATCTTATCCGCAGGTGGAATGCCCACCTATAGGCTTTCCGGGTTGGTCCTAACCAGTGGTACGTACCCACTAAGGAGGACATCTATTTCATTATTGGGCTATCGAGGAGAGGGGTGGATTTTCCCTTGTTCCCAGAGGTTCTAGTTGGCTATGCAGTAGGGATTCAGTTGGTGTACTCCTAGAGATACATTAGTGTGGATATATTGTCTCCTTCAGATTTTCAGGTCTCCAGAGGTCAGTTACGTATTGTTGCATTTGGTAGTGAGGAGTTGAGGTGCCTATCACTTCTGATTTTGACCATTTCACACAACACCAGTGACGGGCAACACATTAGTTGCCCACCTCTATATTATGTTGATTCTTTAGTACATGAGCCATGACTTGTTATGTGGTCTGCAATTTTTTTGCAGTAGTTCTGTACAACCTTAGATAGATGTCATGCTTATGCCTAAGGGAGGGTAAACTTCCCATTTGCTTCAGAGCTATTTTGTTTATTTTTTGATAGGTTTCCAAAGATGAGGCTTAATTTTGTTCAATGGCCTCATAAGTCGATGTTGCATGCATGGATGCACATGTGGGGACAGATGATGCTCAAGAGGGGCGAGACTCAGTTTTCCTCGAGGATATTGCATGATGCACCGAAGTTTCTAGCCAGTGTTGACAAGCATCCCTTCGTTATGGTCCCTTGTCCTTATGCTAGTTTGGATTGGAGAGGGTGTGTCAACATCCTCTTAAAAAATGATGAGTCGTCGGATGATAAAGGTAATATTACTGTTTTATTTAAATTTATTCTAACATGTTCTTTAACTTGTTTTATTAAACTATTTAATCAAATTGTCTAATTGTTATTGTGTACTTATATATATTTTTCAGACATTGGGTCTTTTGATGGCGATGAGATGACAGCACCACCAAATGATCCAGGTGTGGATCCTGATGATGATCAAGACATGGCAGATGTAGAGGATCATTAGGCTAGTGCAGAGAGACCTGCTCCTACTGGTGTGCTAGTACCGCCTTTTTCTAGGCATAGGCTTGACAGTATATTGATGATGGATTTGGGTGACCAACTTTGTGCATTGTTTTTTGAGGTGGGAGTCAGGCCCGCCACTATGAGAGATATGCAGGCCGATGGTAGGTTGGTACATATGAGGAGAGGCATGTCATGTGACATGTACAACCTGATGCGACATGTCATAGGGGCTATGACCTTAGTTACACGGTTGAGGAGGTCCCTTCGATATTATAGGTGTGGTCGAGATGCAACACATCGACAGTCCGCGAGCAGTGACGCATCATCCGATAATCACAATCATTGGAGTGATCATCATTCACCTGGCACTGTGCTAGATGAGCAGCTTGCATCATCGACCAACAGTCATGATGGAGAGCAGGTTGGACCATCGGCCATGTCGAGTCAACAACACTCATGATCATGAGCAAGCTGGACCATCAACCATGTCGAGTCATCACGATGAGTAGCCGACAGTTGATCCTGATCAGCATGAGGCACCAGTACCAGATCAGTAGGCACGTGATGATCAACATGTATCTAAGCTTTTCGAGGCTGCACCATTGACTGAGCAGGCCTCGACTAGTATTGTTATTGATGATATTGTACCACCAACTGATATTTGAAATTTATATTACAGTTATATACTTTTGAAATTATACAGTTATATATATATATATAGTCCATGTATTTTATGTTCATGTTGCAATTGTACTTAATTTACATGTTGGTGATCATCATGATGTGTATATTGTTAGGTCATGTTAGATATGCTCATTTAATGTGTAGCTTGCAGATAGATGTGTATGTGATAGTAGTTATTTGACATGAGATTTATATTTGATGTTTGTGTTGTGATGATATTGTACAATGCTAATTTTGTTTTGTTACATGATCATGATCATGATGATGTTAGCGAATTTGAATGTGAGTTTTAGTCGAATATGATGCTTGTACGATGGTTATCATGATCATGGTGTTTATTAATTAATTTAATATTAAATTATCATGATATTTATTAAATATTATGTCGTGATTGTAATTGAAATTTTAATTTTAATTGTATGTAAAATTGTAAAATTTTATTTGTATTTGTAATTGTATGTAAAATATTTGTAAAATTTTAATTGTAATTTTAATATTTAATTTATTGTGAAATGATTGTAATTGTAACTTTAATTGTAATTGTATATATGACAAATTTTAAAATTGAAATTCTAATTTTAATTGTTTGTAAAATTTTAAAATTGTAATTGTATTTGTATTTGTAATTTTAATTGTAATTGTATGTACAATATTTATAAAATTTTAATTGTAATTGTAATATTTAATTTATTATGAATAATTGTAATTTTAATTGTAATTGTATATATGACAAATTGTAAAATTCTAATTCTAATTCTAATTGTATGTAAAATTCTAAAATTGTCCCGGATGCGGGTGTATAACTCGGGAAGGCGGACAACGAGCCCAGCACGTGACACATGGCCATGCCACATGGTCATGCATGGGCTCAGGCAGGAGGCATTTATAGTATCCAACTGCTTGCAACACTCCGCCATTAATTTTCCCAGACGCTGATGTTGCTCCATCCTCCTCATAATGCCTTCGTGATGTATAATTCCGCCATCTCCCTCCCGCTGCATTTTCCCCTCTGTGGTCTCAGAGCCAAGCTCTCGAACACACACAGGGAGGCGGTGCAGGCTTTACTGCTGCCTTATACTAGCTCCTGGTCTCCATTT
This sequence comes from Pinus albicaulis, assembly GCA_034641835.2. Taxonomy (NCBI): domain Eukaryota; kingdom Viridiplantae; phylum Streptophyta; class Pinopsida; order Pinales; family Pinaceae; genus Pinus; species Pinus albicaulis. The sequence continues at coordinate 334,183,646 of CM076582.1, forward strand.
CAATCATAGCCTTTACTGAAGCTTCATCTATGTTCCTTGGTCTCAGAATTCCCAGCCTTCAACTCACCCTATTCTACCTCCTCTGCTCACTTGCATCCCAAATGCTTCGGATGGCTCCAATATGCCCACGCGGCACAGAATGCATTGTCACCGACGTAGTGGGTGCAGTCGTGCATCTCGTCCCCCTCTATCGATCCGCTCTAAGTCTCATTCGCTGCCTCAAGATGAGAATTTTGCCCATTATCCCTCCACTTGTAGTGGCAAAGGTAGAGGTCAAGCCTCTTTGTCGTCTCGCTCTGTTTCTCCTAATGAGAATTTGGCTCAACATCACGCCACAAGTTGTGGTAGAGGACAAGGTAAAGCTTCTCATCCTACGCAGTCCTTTCACTTGGGGACATAGCCTCTTCTACCTGAGGAGAACTCTGCTCAATTCCACTACACATGTGCATTGGACCGTCCCTGCCTTACTGCTACCATCACCATCAGCTTCAAGGAAGAGGCTTCCTGTGAAGCAGGCCAAAGCTCCAGGAAAAGACAGAGAAAATCCACCATAGCCTCTACGCCTCTTCAGCTCTCGCATAAGTCTGAAGCCCTTCCTGTCAAACCGAGAGCCAACTCCCCCAGCAACAAGGGAAATGGTAACAATGGAAGTAGTAGCAGTGGAAGTGGCAGCTCAAAATGGTCAGGTGAAGAAGGCTTCAAAGGCAATGCAAGCACTGTTCACACTGCCACAACTCCTGAACCGACGGCTCATCAAACGACGCATGCAGATGATTCCTTCAAAGACTATAGGTGCCTCATTGTGGAGGAACCACTGCCTCAACAAAATGATACATAGCATGGAGAGGTCTTTTTCTACAGTTATGTTAATTTTCTATGTTAAAATGTCATTCCTGAATATTCTCACAACACTTAACTATTTTTTTTCTGAAGTTGGTTTCCCCTCTGAGGGCAACTGTATTATGACTGGTTTCCCCATCTGGGGCAGTCACTATTTTGCTTTTTTGACATATAATGCCTCTAGAATTGGCTAGTACAACAATTCCAAAGGCCTGTCTCTCCTTGTACATTATGTTACATTAATAGAATTTAGTCCAACTTAGAAAAAAAAAAATTCTAAAATTGTAATTGTATTTGTAATTGTAATTTAATTGTAATTGTATGTTAAATATTTGTAAAATTTTAATTTATAATTGTAATATTTAATTTATTGTGAAATTATTGTAATTGTAATTTTAATTGTCTTTGTATATATGTAAAATTATAAAATTCTAATTCTAATTCTAATTGTATGTAAAATTCTAAAATTGTAATTGTAATGGTATATATGTAAATTTGTAAAATTGTAATTGTAATTGTAAATTTTATGTAAAATTCTAAAATTGTAATTGTATGTAAAATTATAAAATTGTAATTGTAATTGTACCTGAAATTGTAAAATTCTAATTCTAATTCTAATTCTTTCTTTCTTTTTGTAAGCTTGGTAGTACCTTTCATTTTTCTCTTTTTTGCTCCCTTTTTTTTTCTTTTTTACTCAATCTTCAACAACATGTCCAAATACATCACCCTGATCGGGGAAGGGAATTGAACCTGTGATAAGTGATATAACAGCCCGCCTCATCACCGTTTAACCAATACCCCATAGACATTCTAATTCTAATTCTAATTGTATGTAAAATATTTGTAAAATTTTAATTGTATCACTGTGAAATGATTGTAATTGTAAAATTGTAATTGTATGTAAAATTCTAAAATTGTAATTGTAATTTTAATTGTAATTGTATGTGAAATTGTAAAATTGTAATTCTAATTCTAATTCTAATTATAATTATAATTATAATTGTTGTAAAATATTTGTATGTAAAATTCTAAAATTGTAATTGTATGTGAAATTGTAAAATTGTAATTCTAATTCTAATTCTAATTATAATTATAATTATAATTGTTGTAAAATATTTGTATGTAAAATTCTAAAATTGTAATTGTATGTGAAATTGTAAAATTGTAATTCTAATTCTAATTGTATGTAAAATATTTGTTAAATTTTGAATGTATTAATGTGAAAATTTTAATTGTATTAATGTGAAATGATTTTATTAAAATTTTTAAATTTGTAGATTTGTAAAATTTTAAATAATTGTAAAATAATAAATCTAGAATAATATGATTTTTTGTAACATAATAAAGTTTAGAAAATAATGCAAATAAATTCATGTACTTTAGAATTATCATTATTTTATTATGATCTTACATAAATAAATAAAAAAACTTTATACAATACGCCATTGTTTTTGAAATAATTTTATTTGTAAAAACCCATCTTAAAAAGTAAATATTGATGAAAAAACACATGTACCATATCACTCTCGGTTCTCATGGTCGCCCTCATTATCTTCTAGCTCACATGGCATGATAACACTATTTTTATCAAAAATATGTTTTATCTAGGGTCGTGTCTCAATACAAACCACCAATCCCTATCCAACACATCAGGGTAAAAAAACACCTAGTTGCAGTGTTTGGGAAAAACATAGGTCTCCTTAGCTTCATCCCACATCTTTCTAGAGTTGATGCATATCAGCCTACTATCACGATCTTCCTTTACATTATTCTGATCAAAGGTGTCCCACCACTTGCACCTAAAAATAACACATTGGAAAGAAGAGAAATCGACTTCAATGATCTCTTGTACCTTTCCAACGTAACCTAATGTCCCTCGTACTAGGTTTTGATCACGGTGGCTAGATCGACTAGATTGATCGAACTCAACTTCCACTCCACAGTCTTGTGTGATGTGTCCATCATCGGCATTTTCTGTGTGAAACTTTCCTTACCCTACTGCATCAAATTATCCCCCTCAAAATTTCTATTCACCACATCCCATGCCACAACAAATGGTTCAACCACGACCACAACTTCAGTTTCCTGCCCCACCAACTCAACCATGTCTCACATAACTTCCTACCTAGCCAGTATCCAATCCCAACAATAAAGTTGTCCAACCTACTCACAATGTTGGAGAAACAACTTATCCCACTTATCCTACTTATTGCAGCACACTGCAGCTTCTACAGGAGATTTTTGTACCTTTGTTGTAGGAATTTCTTGCGTCTCTACAAGAAATTAAAGTTAGGTAAGGCAAAGTGGTGACCCAAAAAGAAAAAATTGAAGAGATTATAGAGGAAGAAACCCATGATACACTTGAAACAAAAAATATACAAGTAACATCATAAAAACACATTCTAAAATCACAAGAACCTTCCTCATCTCAAACTCTCCAACCTCTTTTTCCATAGAGGTTGGAGGTGAAAGAAATAATAAAACAACCTATATTTGATCTAGTATCTGAACTAAGAAATGTAAGCATTAAGATTCCATTTCTGCAAGTGATCAGGGACATCCAAATTTATGCCAAAATAGTTAGGTAACTATGTACAAAAAATATAGGGAGACAAAAGAAAGAACCCTCTAAAATCCAAGTAGGTGGAAAATTTGCAAGCCTTATGTCTACCAGATTTGCCACTGAAAAATATACAGACCCTGGAATCCCTGTGGTTACTTCCTTCATCAATGGATACCCAATAAGAAATACCTTAATTGATTTAGGTGTAGCCATTAATGTAAATATAAAGGAAAATGTTGTCCCCTATAGGATCCTTTGATTTGCTTCCTACCCCTACTGTGTTAGAAATAATAGATAGATCCAAGGTCAAGCCTGAGGGTGTATTGGAAGACATTGTCATTTCATTATATTCCTCGGAATATCCTACCAATTCTAAGACTCGTTTGGGAAGACATATTTGATCTTGGGGAGAACTTAGTTGGCTATGACAGATGCCTTCATAGGATGTAGGTCAAGAAACATGACCATCACCCATGGGGTTGAAACTAAACACATCAATATATACCCCCCTGCCCAACCCCTATTAAAATCAAGAAATACTCATTGAGATGATGAAGAACATAATTGAGAAATTATTCACCCAGTGTTGACAATAGCCCAAGCTATGAGATTTAAAGAGAACACCGAGGAAAATCTGATTAATTGTTATATTTTGAATCCTGATTTTTCTCAGCAGTTAGAAGGATAGTCAAATCATGAGACAGATGTCATTGCTGATCTGCTAGAGTAGAAATTCCAAGAACATAATACAGTAGATGAATTAAAGTTAGCCCTTATATCTACATTTCCTACATGTTCAATGACTGGATGTGGAATCAAGGTAATTTAAATCTCTTCTAGAAAAACTTTAAATATAAATTATGCCTTAAATCATGAACAAGAAAATAAATTAAGGCATACATTGGAAGAGTTTTCATATACATTTGCTTTAGAATATACAGATATGAGGGGAATTCACCTAGACACTTGCATTCATCATATTTACATAGAAGGAAATGTCAAGCCTGTAAGGCAACCACATAGAAGGATGAACCCTGCCTTAAGAGAAATTGTAAAAGATGAACTTTAGAAACTATTAAATATAGGGTTCATTTATCCTATTTCAGATAACCAGTGGGTATCTCCATTGGTTATCGTCCCTAAGAAGAATAGGAAATGGAGAGTGTGTGTAGATTATAGGGAACTAAATAAAGCCACTTTAAAAGGCCATTTTCCCTTGCATTTTATAGATCAAGTGTTGGACACCTTAGCATGAAAGACGTACTTTTCTTTCTTAGACAAGTTCAATGGGTATAACCAGATGAGGATAGCTCTAGAGGACCGGGATAAAATAACACTTACATTTCCATGGGGTACTTATTCATATAAAGTATTACCATTTGGTCTATGCAACGCACCAGCCACATTTCAAAGGGCGATACTTGGTATTTTCTCTGATATTTTACATGATTGTGTAGAGGTTTACATGGATGATTTTACGGTAATGGGTGATACTTTTGAAGAAGATTTACTTAATGTTGGAGCAGGGTCCCCTGAGGCACAAGTTCCAATGCTCTTTTTTGTATGTTTGTATGTGTGTGCTACACAAATGTAGTCAAAGGGATTATTGCCCCAATTTTGGATATATTTAAGCTTAAATGTAAATTATGGGTCTCCAACCCATAGTATCTATGTTCTAGGAATATTATAAATAGATAGCATGGTCTAAGCTAAGGAGATATATATGTGATATTTGATATGTGATGTTGATATTTGGATAATATCCGCGTCTGTAAGGGTTTTTGGGTGGGTAAAAGGCTCCTGTTGTCTGTGTGTGTGGAGACCTAGTCCTAGCTGTGTCCAGACTCCACTAGCTGTGTGCATGGAAGGGATTGTAAGGGTTTTTGAAGGAAAGTTGATGTATTGACAGATCTAAAGAATTAATAGAAGGAATAGTTTTGGTGAATTCTCTGTGTTATGCGTATGATTGGTGTTTATGCTTACTGTTTATGCTATGATGAGATCGTACTATATGTTTTCTTATTGATGAATGTGCATAGCTAATTGATATATTTGTGCTTATGTATTGACATCTATTAAAGTATTACATTGAGTAGAGCTAGAGCAAGATCTGGTTCTGATTTAGTATATGCGATAAGTAAGACAAGTGCTTTTTTGTATTCTGCTAATGACTTATGTTTATTCTATTAATAATTGCGCAAAGACCTGTAATCATTAGGGGAATTTTGAGGTCTAAAATGGGCCTCCTAAGGAAAATGTACAATCAAAAATCACTTTATGATAACCAATCAAAATTTAGGGGATAACATCATCCCCAATGGTTGAGGTGGCATTTCTTGACTTAAATGTACTTACTTATTACATTCTCAATGGTGGATAAAAACTCATGGTTAACCATGGAAGTGCTCTAAGTATTTTTAAAGTCATAAAGTAAAATACTAATAATAAATGACATTTCACACTTTTTGAATAAAATATTACTAGCATTTGCCCCTAAGGGTTCAAAGGTACACCGAAGGATCGGACTTTGTGTTAACTCTTGTGCATATCAAAGGGTGTGGTCTCCATTGATCTTAGATCAACGGTGACTTGCAGGCACAAACAAGCCTAATGTTTAAACCAAATGATGTCCCCGTCGTTGACCTTGCCGTGTGTGCTTTGACTAAGATCAACAATTGACATTTACTGCAGGGGTAGAAGGCCGATGAACGAGTCGTACCCTAATTTCCCTCCATAGTGACGCAAGCGAAACAGTTTCAGTGCAGAGGGACCTCAGGGTACTGCTCGTTCATCGCCCTTCTACCCCCGTAGTAAATGTCAGTTTTTGATCTCAGTTAAAGCACATACGGCGAGGTTAAATACAGGGGAATCGTTTGGTTTAAATAGTGGTATTTTTTGTGCCCGTAGTTCATGGTTGATCTAAGATCAATGGAGATCGCACCCTTTGATATGCACGGGAGTTAACACAAAGTCTGCTCCTTCGGTGTACCTTTGAACCCTTAGGGGAGAATGCTACTACAAAATGACTTCAAATGTAACAAGACATTTCCTTTTATGGCTTCTCCCAAAGAACCATTCCTTTATAAATCTTCAACATTTAGTACATAAGGTGGGAGTGATCAAGTTCACATGCTACATTTGGAAACACGACAAATAGCTTAAAGCTTCTCAGCCAAGTAAATAATAATATGGTTACAAGTCCATGGAAATTTCAAAATGATTATCTAATGCAATTTAAATAGTCATAGCCATTATTTGGTGCAAACGTCAAGCCCGGTGTTCATAATATTTGATGATATGGACATATTGTCAAAATTGCATATGTGTAAGCTAGTGGCTGAATTAACAGATAAAAAGACAAAGAGTGGGCCAAGCCAAATTGTGAGTCACGGTAGAGCAAAGAGAAATATTTCTCCATCAAAATGCTTTCAGATGAAAACAACATTACCATCATTATAAAAGTCGCCTTCAATGTGTATAATAAGAGAAAATTTGATTTGAACCAATTTAAACAACATTAGGCTTGATTACAAAGCATCCTTGCATTCCAAAATTCCTAATCCTCATACTTCAATGTCTCATATTTGACTAGCCCTAGCCCTCATGGTGCTGAGGTGAAAGCAAACTTAATAATAGGCCGCCAACACGTCTTATTACCATGCATAATTGTAATAAGACTACCTAATGTATGATGACCCACAAAGTGCTGCTTACAACCTACTAATAAGAATGTGACAGTGAAATGACGTACGAGCCTTGTCCACATGAACCTCGAAAACATCATTAACAACTAAAAATATGAATTAAAGATTAAACCCACCCAAGTAGAAAAGAGATCTACATCCCTTAATATTCAAGAGTCACATTTTCCATATAATTCCAATGGAAAGTATTTTTCATGTTCTTTATGTGCAAAGTGCAGATAACCAAGTCAGAGCCAAGGGCACGGTTTGTGTCTTTATTACTGTTAAGGCCAACAGGGCCTTGGTCCACTAGTTAGGCTGAAAGGGTATTAAATCCATCCACAAGGGTTCTATTCTTGCTCTGGTTGGCACCACCAAAATGGCATGTCAACAAAGGGATGAGCCAAAACAATTTTGTGTTGGACAAATGCGGCACCAACCTAGGGGTGTGTTTCACTGCTCGCAGTCATTAGAGCTAAAAGTTAGGAACTTGGTGCAGTCATTTTAAGTCAGTTGGATGTTATCGGCATTGCATTAAATTATAGTCTTTAAAATATTTGAAAAAAACCCTATTTTTCCAGACATCTGAACACATATTTCTTGAGGTTCTGTGGGACTAGAACACGTGATCACATGGGCTATTAGAGAATCAAGCCAGTGACCACATGGGTTTTCTGGGAAGTGAACCATCAATCACATGGCTTCGAAATGAGAGTTAAGAGGCGAGATCAATATGATTTACCTTCACAACGAGGTCTTTGGAGGCGACCTCGTCCTTGTTCAATTTGGAATCTAGCATTTCGTCATCCATATCTGAAATTTCTACCCCATACGAGCCATGTTCTTCATCCATTTTTCACTGTTTTCCTAACTAACTTAAATGGGATAAAGCAGAGAGAAAATAAATATTTTTGATACGCAAGATAAAGCGCAGTGCACTTGAAATCTAGAGTTATATGCATGAAAACAAGTGGCTGATTGAAATGGTAGACAAAGAAATGAGGGAAAATCGATGAAAAGTGCGAAAGTATGATTTCCAGGCGCATGAAACCACTACTCCTGCGGTCTCTGTGAGGCCATAACCATGAGTAACATAGAATTCCAGCTCTTGAATCTTTAGCAGCACACCAGTGAGTGGAGAAGAATCATTGTCGGATGGATCCACGTTTGCAAACATGATTAGCACCACAGGCGTCGTGCAGAGGTGGGTAACCCGGTGGTCATTGAGGGAGCCATGTTTCCTCCACAGGCAGATCGTTAACATGGTGGGGAGCATGCTGCAGATCACTAAGGCGGAGACTCTGGAAACCTACATCATGTCGTCAATCGGAGACCTTGATAAAAGTCAATGCCACATGCTAAGTTTGTATTTGTTAGAGGGACGACGAAATTCGAGTGTCACTATTGGCTATAGTGAACAGTGTGTTCACCAAAACCCCACAATAAAACACCTTCGGTGTAATTATTATTGTCATTTCATATTTTTTGAAAGAAACAATGCATATCCTTACATAATCTACATGTCTTTACACATTTTTCAATAAATATTATATTTGTATATTTTCATATATTTATTTTAAAATTATATATTAATCTCATTTTATTTAATGTTATAATTTCAAATTAATTATAAGTTAATATCTATGCATATATATTATACACATAAAATCAAAATAAATAAAAATATAACCTTGTAAATTTATGATAAATCAAATCTATCACCGCATAAAGATGATGTAGCCGCTGAGTGGACTCTTGAATTGATCCAACAAGTAGAGAAATTTGATAATAAGATCACTCGCATGGTAGATCATTGGATCGATCGCCTTCTAGGCGGATTTGTGGCTGAATTTGTTGTTGACCAATTTGGGTCATATTCTGAAGCTAAAAGGAGGTTTTTCAAAGATCCAAGTGGTAAGTTTCTATGCTCATTGAAATTATTAATGAAAATGATTTTGTGTGAAAAGGGTTGTATGTGAAAACATTCTTCTTGAATGTATCAAAGAGGTTCATCTACGTGCAGTGGAATAATTGACCGAGAAGACTCTAAAGAGGTCCTCTATAGCTCTCTGAAGCCCAAATTTGATAGTGAACCTGAACCAGAAACTGTTAGCTCGAGTGACTCTGAAGAAGAAATCTCATCATATCATAATCCCTTGAATCTATTTCTTACTCCATCCATTCCACTTTTGAGCTCTCATTGTCGATCACCTACCCTATCGCGCAATCCATCTCCACCTCCAACTCCACCCCCTCCTGAAGTAGATATGGATACATCCATGAAGTTACCTAATTTCAAAGGCATTGGCAATGAGGACATTGATCACTTCTGGTTTGTGCAAGCCCAGCAAGTAAACAATATTGATATCAGAAACACACACCGGCTACTACATTCCAAGATCGCGCTCTAGACTGGTACGTTAGATATGAAAAATCAAACTCTAATGATACTCTAGAAGAAATTAAAGCAGCCCTAAAAGAGCAGTTTAAGAAACCTAAATCATACGCGCAAGTGGTGACAAAGATGAAGGATATCCATCAAGAACCAAATGAATCTGTATGGGAAGCTGATCAAAGATTAAATCGCACCATCAAAGATGGTGGATTTTTTATTGATGATACTTAGCATAAATAATGGTTCATTGCTATGTTTCTCCTGCGTCTGCGCCTACCATTAGGTCATCAAAAGATTTCTACACAAGTTGAGGTTGTAGAAGTTGCAATCAAAATAGAAGTTTCCCCAATGCCTATTGCATTGGGAACTCAACAGATTTAGAGTCAGTAGGAGGCAATGCATCTGGATATTCAAAGCCTGCACCAAGACAAAGGCAAGGAGGTCTGGGCAGAGGTCTGGTGTATAAAATACAAAGCATATAGGCATCATAAAGACTAGTTTCCTATTTTTAAAAATTATCTAAATGTTGGAGGTCCTAGTCCATTGAAGAGACCTGTATGGTGTACTATATGTCAAATTGTTGGACCACATGATACAGATTCTTACTCGAAGGTGGTAAAATATCAGCCTTACTTACAACAATCATTTTGCAAGTTATTTTTGTCATTAGGGCATGATGAGCAGCATTGTCGAACCTATGATATGATGTTGGATAAGGCTGAGATCTATCGAACGCAGGTTGAGCCTACATCACCAACATCCCCTTCTGAGCACAGAGGATTCTAAGGCAGAGGAAGAGACCGAGGAGGTGGATCAACTTATAGAGGAAGAGGACAAGTGATTTTCTATAAATGTGGTGATGTTGGCCATTATGTGCATGATTGTATGAATCCAACAAGATGGTCCTGTGGGTACTATAGACAATTTGATCATGTTATAGAAGATTGTCCTATCTTGATTGCTAAAATGCAGGAAAATAAGACCCCAAAGTAGAATCTGCAAATGGTTCGCGTTGAGACTCGTGAGGAAGGTCCCTGCATTAATGTAGTCACTAAGAGTGGTGTAGCTACCAATGAAGATAAAGGAAATAAACCTGCCACTTATGTATGGATCCAAAAATCTACTGAAACTAAATAAGGCCTTAATCTTCAGCACGCAAAAGAAACCTTTAGTGAAGCAAGGAAATAATTCACAGAAGGAGATATTTCAATAAGTGGTAGAACACTGAAAGGATCCAGAGGAGAAGAAGAGATTAAGCCATTATTACAAGCCTATATAAAGTCGATTCACAACAAATATGTTGTTGAAAATTTGTAGGCATTGATATATAATTGCGCAGAAAAAGAACAGCCTTTGGTAGAACAACGCGCAGTCAACAATCTATAAGAACAAGAAGAGAACGGGTAGGGAGACACATCTGACTACACAGATCGGTGCTTATGAAATGGACCAAGTCATTCTATTGGGATCAGATTCTAATGTTATACCTAAACAAACATGGCGATGCATGGGAGAATCGAACAATGTAATGGTCCACTATCCAATTGCGCATAGCTAACTAGCAGAAGATCTTTCCCTTAAGGAGATTGTCAAAATTTATGGTCAATATAGAAGGAGTTAAGGTGTTGGTAGATTTTGAAGTCATACAGATTGTAGATGATACTGATCCCTATCCCACACTGCTAGGATTGGTTTGGGCCATTGACATGGATGGTGTTATAAACCTGAAGAAATGAAGGATGGAATTTGAGAACAATGGAGTTAGAGTCATGATTCCTCTGGATCCTTTAGAAGTTCAAAGGTATACTGAACCAGTGCATGCTGAGGACGAGATTGATCAAATTTATAAGATAAATTTGCGCGAGGGAGACTCGATTAATACGATAGTATATGGGAATATTAAATGGGAGAAGGATAGTTTTTTCTTTTCAGACTCTGATGAAGAACTAGAGAATTGGCAGAACCGACTACATGAGGTGTCTGCACTACATTGTAATCGTGTGACCCGTGCTTTGCGTTGTATAACATTTGAGGTACATGATTTCCCACACCATGATGGCTCAACTGATGTAAACATGTTCCTGGGAGATCTACAAAGGATTGTGTCGGCAGCACAAAGGTTCCATGCTTTGGATATTGGCTTGCACGCTACTCCAGCAAGATGGTGGGAAACACATAAGGAGAATATGGTATATTGGGAGGAATATGCGTAGATGATGCAGCTACGATTTGAACGCCCAAACATTAAAGAAGATGACTTATACTCTGGCAAGGAGGATCTGTGCAGACATCTGGCCAAATGTAATTAGTTATGGGGTGTGGAACCAAGGCCTAAATGGGTTCATATGTTTATTCATACATTGGGAAAGGTGATAGCTGAATGGTACTTGGAAACCGAGCAGCGCAGAGGCACTAGTGAGTAGTCTGCGTTGGTTGATATTTTTATTCTTACCTTTAGCACTAGAAGTGGGGTATATATCATTGGTGAATATTTGATCATTAATACACTGATCAGGGAGATTGTGCATTGCCGATACTTGGCACTCTTCAAATTTAGGGACCTACGCATGCTCACAGGATACTCCATCCCCTCGAATTTTAGAAAAATGTGCTCCATACTGAGCCTCATGGGATACTACATAAATCACATCCCCCAGTACGAAGTGATAATTGAACCCATGACCATATTACTCAGAAGAGGTGCGACATCCAATTTGGATGAAGAATGTCAGAGAATTTTGTAGTTACTAAGGGATATGACATATATTACGCGATATGCTTTGAATTACCTAGTCAACCAACTTGTGTTGGGGGGGACAGTCTATCAATGGTTATTCTTAGCTCTAGATTTTATGTGTAGAAAGGTGTGGTGTGTGTGTGATATATGCACCACGGGATTGACTGGTACGCAGAGGTGTCAAAAACTAGCCGTCGGAAGAGTAAAAGTGGATAAGACTGAATTATTACCATTTTTTGGAGCATCCATGATGTATTTAATGAGGGTATTTTTCCATATTTTTTATTGTTTTGTCAATAACGGAACCTTATTAATGCCCAAGGAGTCGTTGCAGAGTCGCCACAAGTATAAATATGAATCATGGGATCGCAATAGTTCCCTTTGCGTTCAAAGCGATTTTTGTGCTCTGAGCATTCTATTTGTCTTTTCTTTCGCTACGTCTATGTCAAGATTGGATCACATGTTTGAGGAATCATTGCACCAAGACAGTTTGGGATACGTGATTCAAAGCAGAATGACTGCCACTAGACCCAGAGAATACCTTGTTGCACAGGAGGTGCCTGTGGTAGAGACCCCTGTGTCATCTAAAACAAAGAAGGGGTAGACATCTGGGACAGGCAAGTCCATGAGAGAAAATACCCCTAGACCTCGCCACTCTGTTGGAGAGAAGATGAAGAAACCCATGCTTGAACTCCCAGAGACTATTGAAGAACGGGATGAAGAGGTAGTAGAAGTAGCACCATTCTCGCGGTTTCCCAGTTACATTGCGCTATGAAAACCTATAGTAAAAGTGTTGAAGAAATTGGATAAGGTGCGCATAGGTATCCAAGTGCCCCTTATCCTAGAGAATGTCTGAATGGAGGGGTATATGATCGAAAAAATCCCTTAGCTGGATTCGATAACTGGGACATTGCAGACATGGAGAAATTTCCATAGCTTGCGCCAGAGCTTTATCTTGACCCAGTTCCATATGTAGGAGGTTTGGTGTGCCTTGAAATGAAGAGGGAAATGTTAGGTCTGCACAAGGTAGGCCTCGTCAATATTTTTCAGATCCCTCATTTTGGGCGCAACCCCATTAATGATATTTGCATCAGGCAACTATTGGCATTAGTCCATAAATATGTGCTCTGGTTGGGAGAGCGCATCCCAATTGATGTGGATCTTATCCACAGAATCACAAGATTTCCAAATAAAGGGGCCTACCCTATGGTCGATTTCAGAGGGAAAGCACTGGTGGACAAAATCAAGAAGAAATATGATGTTACCAGAAAATACTGGGGATATGTCATAGAAGAAATAAACGACCTAGTAGTCCATTTTAGCAAGGTAATTTTTTCTTGCAAGCTTATGTGAAAGTGTAGGCCGAAGGAATTTCCCATGCATGTAATTGCACTCACTGGGAGATGCAAAAAGGGAGTCATATATAACTGATACACATACATGTGTAAAGAGTTTCTTGAAAACGTGCATGAATTCCAAGAGGAGGGCAAGCACTTTCAGTATGCTTGGTTGTTATTGTTAATCACATTGATTAGGTGGAAAACCCCAGAAGATACCGAGTCCCTTGAACTCACAAAGCCCATTTGCGAAGCTACGTGCTATGCAAACCTCTGGCACTCCTATGACCTAGTGTGAGAAAAATAAAATAAGATCTGTTGGGTCCTCTATGATGCAAGCTTATACCAAGCGGTACAGTCAAAGTCACGCATCTCTCCCACACTTTATGAACAGTAAAATATGGTAGCTGAATTTAAGGCTACATTCCACAATATCCACATCCGCACAAAGCGTGTTGTGGAGGGTGTCTGGTATGAGTTGCCTTACTTGGTGACTGAGGACGATTTGATCAAGGTCACAACGGACTGGTCGCCGACATCGTTGACTCCACCAACACAACCGTGCACCCCAAGAGGTAAATAAATAGGGAAGGCCACTGAAAATATTGTTGAAACAGTACCACTAACTGTGACAGACAAACCTAGTGAGGAGCATACACCGACCACAACAGGTAAAATCGTTGACACCACTGTGCTAGAAAAGAATGGATCTTCGGCCACAAAACTGAAGCAACAACATCGCGGTGTGCAGACCAAGGTTGGGTCAAGAAAAAAGTAGAAGGGTTTGAAGCAATTATGATAGGAGGTCCTGACACTGAATATAGTGACCATTTCATAGGAGGATTGATGGATAGACATGGAGGTCCAGTATAAATCCACAATGGAGATTGTACAGGTTGGCCTACAAGACTTAAAAATGCAAGCGATCCAGATCCAAGCGAGCGTGATTCAAGCGAGCCGGACCAGTGCACAAACTTTGGACATACCCTTACCACCATCTAGGAAAGGACAATTTGTGCATATCCCCCTACCAGAAATCCAAATGGATGCAAGCCAACGCACACAGTTTACTGGTACAGGTGATGTTCATATTAATATTGACGTGTTGCTTGTAGGAAAACTCCATCTATTACACTTTGTTATTGCTGATGAGCTGCAGTACCAAGAAGAAACCGCACAGGTGAAGACCAAGGATGAATAGAAACAAGATGCACAAGCACACGAGAAACAGTGACGGGAAGAAGTAGCATATTAAGGAGTAGAGGCCCAGCGCGCTGTGCTGGAGGCCAAGATCAAGCAAGTATGCCAAGATATTCCTGCGGTCGCGCGGAAGCTCACACTATTCAAGCCAAATATGAGTAGCAAATCACTAACCTCTAGACCAATCTACAACCGAAGACACTACTTGAGTTTCACGCAAAGAGAACAACAAAGGTGAAGCAGGCCCAAGAAAGTATTGCTGCCATAATCACTCAATGTGACCAGTCTCTGGCTTAGGCCATGGAAATTTGGGCCTCTGTCTAGAATGATTTGGTCATGCAGTAGATGCGCAACACACTCAGCACCAAGGAACAATAGTTTGAATAAATCCGTACAATAGCACCCATATTGGTGGTTCAACAGAGACTTTCTTGTCTACAAGAAGGCCGCAGACACCAGGGGAAATTGCATATTTGTGTCGTAAAGAATAGGTGTTCATAGAATGAATGCAACCATGGGTAGAGGAAGCACTACAAATTTCTCAGACACTGTACAGCACGCTCAATATCATTCAGCAAACCCAACGTAGTGTGGATATGGCCGGTGAGGGGCCTACAACAAATAAGATGGTTCAGCAGGCGCAGGGTATCGCAGCCCAAAGTCTTGAGTTAGTGCTCCCTATCCAAACTTTTGTTAATGCACTCCGACATAAAACCAAGGAGACACCAGCAATGCCTCAGTGACTCGTAGTGAGTCACATGTTTGTGTTGGGGGCCTCTTGGAGCGGGGTCCCCTGAGGCACAAGTTCCAATGCTCTTTTTAGTATGTGTGTATGTGTGTGCTGCGCAAATGTAGTCAAAGGGATTTTTGCCCTGATTTTGGATATATTTAAGCTTAAATGAAAACTATGGGTCTCAAACAATGGTTTGAGACCATAGTATCTGTGTGTTAGGCATATTATAAATAGATAGAATGGTCTAAGCTAAGGATATATATATGTGTGTGTGATATGTAATATGTGATGTCAATATTTCGATAATATCTGCGTCTGTAAGGGTTTTTGGGTGGGTAAAATTCTCTTGTTGGATATGTGCATAGAGACCTAATCCTGGCTGTGTGCATGGAAGGGATTGTAAGGGTTTTTGAAGGAAAATTGATGTATTGACAGATCTGAAGAATTAATAGAAGGAACATTTTTGGCGAATTCTCTGTGTTATGCATATGATTGGTGTTTATGCTTAATTTTTATTCTTTGATGAGTTCACACTATCTATTTGCTTATTGATGAATGCGAAGAGCTAGTTGATATATTTGTGCTTATGTATTGACATCTGTTAAAGTATTACATTGAGTAGAGCAAGATCTGGTTCTGATTTAGTATATGTGATAAGTAAGACAAGTGCTTCTACGTATTATGTTAATGACTTATGTTTATTCTATTAATAATTGCGCAAAGACCTGTAATTATGTTATAAATTCACTGCTCACATCTGTGGAAGATAAATTAGGGTTTTTCTGAGGACCACTTCATTAAATTCTCTCCGAGAGTGTGAAAACCTGGTCCCAACACCCCCCCATACTACTATAGGTGAGACTTTGGTCTGCGCAAGCAGATCATTGTAGAAAGGGCCAATAGTTGGAGGGTTTGTTGGTTTATCCATAAACTTCGAACCTGGGTCAGGACCCCTCAATCTAAAAAATGGTTTCATTACTAGGACCAGGATCATAATTTTGAAGGAGAGTTGATGTTGTGGCATCCATCGCACAACGAATTACAAGACTAGTTCGATAGAAATATCCTTAAACTTGCACTGCAAGAGTATAAAAGCACTAAATTGTCTTTCATTGGGTACAGAAGTATATTTATACTTAAGTGCATGAATTTTTCTTCTATTCCTTTGCACACAAACTATAGGAGTGGCTAGCGCAATTGTATGAGTTCCATCACCGCATAAAGACGACGTAGCCATTGAGTGGACTCTTGAATTGATCCAACAAGTAGAGAGAATTGATAATAAGTTCACTCGCGCGGTATATCATTGGATTGATCGCCTTTTGGGTGGATTTGTGATTGAATTTGTTGTTGAAAAATTTGTGTCATATTCTGAAGCTAAAAGGAGGTTTTTCAAAGGTCCAAGAGGTAAGTTTCTACCCTCATTGAAATTATTAGTGAAAAATCTTTTGTGTGAAAAGGGTTGTATATGCAAACATACTGCTTGAATGCATCAAAGACGTTCAACTACGTGCATTGGAATAATTAAGTGAGAAGACTCTAAAGAGGTCCTTTATAGCTCTCTGAAGCCCAAATCTGATAGTGAACCTGCACCGGAAACTGCTAGCTCAAGTGACTCTGAAGAAGAAAGCTTGTCATATCAGAATCCCTTGAATCTGCTTCCTACTCCATCCACTCCACTTCTAAGCTCTCATTGTCGATCACCTACCCTGTCGCACAATCCATCTCCACCTCCACATCAACCCCCTCCTGAATTAGATATGGCTACATCCATGAAGTTACCTAATTTCTTAGGCATTGGAAATGAGGACATTGATCACTTCTGGTTTGCATAGGCCCAGCAAGTAAACAATATTGATATCAGAAATGCGCAACTGGCTACTACATTCCAAGATCATGCTCTAGACTGGTACATTAGGTGTGTGCAAGAAAACTCTAATGATACTCTGGAGGCAATTAAAGCAGCCCTAAAAGAGCAGTTTAAGAAACCTAAATCATATGCGCAATTGGTGACAAAGATGAAGGACATCTGTCAAGAACTTAATGAATCTATATGGGAAGCTGATCAAAGAATGAAGCGCACCATCGGTGGATTTTTGATTGATGATACTCAACATAAATAATGGTTCATTGCTATGCTTCTCCTGCGTCTCCACTAGCCATTAGGTCAGCAAAATATTGCTACACAAGTTGAGGTTGTAGAATTTGCAATGAAACTAGAATCAACCCCAATGCCTATTGCACTGGGAACTCAACAGATACAGAGTCAATTGATGGAAATGAATTTGGAAATTCAAATACTGTGCCAAGACAAAGGAAATTAGGTCTAAGCAGAGGTCTGGTGTAAAAATTACAAAGCGTCTAGGCATCATACAGACTAGTGTCCTATTTTTAACAATTATCTGAATGCTAGAGGTCCTCGTCCATTGAAGAGACTTGTATGGTGTACTATATGTCAGATTTTTGGACTACATGATACATATTCTTGCTCGAGGGTGGGAAAATATCATCCTCACTTACAACAACCATTTTTCAATTTATATTCTTCATTAGGGCATGATGAGCAGCATTTACGGACCTATGATATGATGTTGGATAAATTTGAGATCTATCAAACGTAGGTTGTGTTAGTTCCAGTCTTCGTAGCCTATCACCAAGGATCAAAATGGGCTCTTACTATGTCTAGTTTTGTTAGATGTTTTTCACATGATCTTCAGTGAAAAACATGTTTTAAATTTTTCCATCAAAAGGAGCTCGGAAAAATATTTCCAACGGTATATCACACTCCTGTAACCATTTTCTGGATCAGAAGATATGATCGAAATGAATGATTGATTCTTGGTTATGCATGTTTTGAGGTCAGTTGCTGCACACAGGGACAAGTTTACTACAAAATCAGTTTGGACAGGAATTTTACAAAAGTGAAAGAGGTTTTTGTCCATCACATACTAAATAACAAAAACCTCCTTCATTTTATGCACAAATGTTACTATGTGGGAGATATGCAGTGATATTTGAAGCCTACATTAAAACAAAACAAATTTTGCAATTATTTTACTGTTTTAGTCATTTTAGTGCGGTGCCATGTTACAATATATGGAAATTAATTTTGAGAAACCCAAATATTTTTTTGTTAACCACGAGCCATATGACAAAAACCTCTCTCATTTTATTCACAGGTGTCGTGAATTGGAATATTTGACTAGATCTTTACAGCTCATTTTTACATATTTAAATTTTTACTGATTTTATGTTTTAGAGATGATTTTGTGGCACAGATTCCGAGCAACTGGAAACGAATTTCCAAAATTTGAGAGAGGTTTTTTCTCCAAAATGACCTTATATACAACAACCTCTTTCATTTTTGTAACAGGTGCCATGGTGCAGAAGATACGAGTTCATATTTGACACCTAATTTCAGAAATTCGGTCCATTAATGATTTTCGGTTTTAGAGATTATTTTGTGGCACAGATTCCGAGAAACTGGGAACGAATTTCCAAAATTTGAGAGAGGTTTTTCTCCAACATGACATTATCTACAAAAACCTTCAGTTTTGTAATAGGTGCTATTTTTCAGGAGATACGAGTTCATATTTGACACCTAATTTTAGAAATTCGGTCCAATTTAATGTAACTGATTCTATTTTGAAGAAGATGGTTGAGCTCAATTCTCTTAATACATGGATGAGAAAATTGTATATATTTTATGAATTTCAAAGTGTAAGGGTTGGATTTTTGCAGCAGAGTGAGGCTGCTATTGTTGTAACAGTTTGGCAGGGAATTAATAAAGATATGCAGCTCTGATTTGTGGGATCCCTGTGGTATGGATTTTAGCATTGTTTTTTCTTTTGTGTTCATCTGTTAATTGTTATGTTTGCCATTCATTCACTCATACCTCTAGTTGAATGCTTTCAAGATAGATAGTTAGAATCCATTATTAATGCTCTGCCTCGGGAAATCATTCAATACTCTATGTTTTCTTCTATTTGAAAAGGATCCATCTCCTATGCCCTTTTCAGCTCCTCACCAGTCTCACCATCCCATCATTATTTAAAATTAATTGCTAAAATTTCATGTCTATATTTCCCCATGAGGTAACATGTATCCCTGATTTAATTCCCCAGATTCAAACTGCCCAGCCCCATCTGATCCATACAACCCTGAAAATTTTATAAAACATTTCGAGCTACTATACCTAGCCTAAAATCATTTGCAGTTATATTTCATTGAATATTTTTCACGGAGAGAGCCCTCTCCTGACCTTGTAGGCCTAGCTACAAGGCTGAGCATGGTCTGTGGTTACCTCAAATTTTCCTCTTCTCAGCCGTGAGGTTCATTCTGAGTGCTAACATTTTGGCGTCGTTGCCGGGGACAAGGTGACAGATCTTCTCTGGGAAATATTGTTCAAGTTGCAAATCTGATTGCTGATGGTGGACAGTAGTCAGATACATATAAAAGCTGAAATCATCTACCTGATGAATCCATTGTTCGAAATCCCGAGTTTCAAATTATTTATGGTGACTCCACTGGCTAAATGAAGGACTCAACTATTGCTTCTATTTGTTCAAGGTATTCATGTATTGATTTTTCTAAGCTTCCTGGTTTTCCTAATCAATTACCAAAGGATGCATATATTTTGAGTAATGGCCCTAAATTCAATGGGGAAGATCTGGCTTTGACTCTTGAACATGTAGCAAATTTTAAAACATTTGTAGAATCTCTTAGAGTAAAAAAAGAGGATGTTTTTATCAGATTGTTCTATGATTCCTTTCAAGGAAAATGTAGACAATGGATTGAAAATTTGCCTATCATATCTATTAAGTCATTTGTAGAGTTTTGGGGTATCTTTCTGGAAACATGGATGGAGAAAGAGGAAGAATTCAAAATAGAGGTGCCCTCTATTCAAGGCTTTAGAGAATGGGAAGATATGTGCACAGATGATGAGGTAGATGAGAACTTTGCTTCATCTCTTTCTTCTTATTTGAAGTCTTGTCGATGTAGCCATGAAGTTAAGCTCAAATTTTTGCAAGAGTTTGCCATCAAAATTGAAGAAGATCTAACTGAATTGGAGACCCAAACACAGTCCCAGGATCCGGACTATCAAGTCCCATTCTTTGGGGACCTTTTCCAGTAGAAGGAAGGAAAGGTAAGGTTGCCCTTCGATGTTTGTAATAATAATTTTCAGTTGGAAGCATGTATTGAGGAGTTGGGCCAGAAAACAGAGTCTAGTTTCTTTGATCCTATTGCAACATATATGGAAAAAAAAATTCAGTTTGAATAACAAGCCAGATTTCCTTTTATACAACCAGACTCCTTTTCTGCATGTATGGCTGTCAGCATTTCCAGTTGTGTCCTGGTTCAAGCACTTCCAAGCAACATCCTTGTCACAGTTACTTGATTGGTTGGTCTAGTATTACAACATTACTTGATCTATCAATTTTGTTGCAAATTGGGGTAGGTTTGTGCATAAATAAGTTGCCCAAAGCAGCATTTCAGCTTCCAGTATTGGTTTATGTACATATTGCAGTATGTATATGTTTTTGGATTGGTATGAGTTTTTTGGGTTTACAGAGGTTTGCTGAATGTATTTCCCAAAGGATGAGGCACTTGGTCTACATTTTTCTTGACACCTCCAAGGAGCTGCCATCCCCAATAAGGTCGATGTTAGTTCCAGTCTTCGTAGCCTATCACCAGGGATCAAAATGGGCTCTTACTATTTATGGTTTTGTTAGATGTTTTTCACATGATATTCAGTGCAAAACATATTTTAAATGCTTCCATCAGAAGGAGCTTAGAAAAATATTTCCAACGGTATATCACACTCTTGTAACCGGTTTCTGGATCAGAAGATATGATCGAAATGAATGATTGATTCTTGGTTATGCATGTTTTGAGGTCAATTGCTGCACACAGGGACAAGTTTACTACAAAATCAGTTTGGACATAAATTTTACAAAAGTAAAAGAGGTTTTTGTCCATCACATACTAAATAACAAAAAATTCCTTCATTTTATGCATAAATGTTACTATGTGGGAGATATGCAGTGATATTTGAAGCCTACATTAAAACAAAACAAATTTTGCAGTTATTTTATTCTTTTAGTCATTTTAGTGCGGTGCCATGTTACAATCTATGGAAAGTAATTTTGAGAAACCCAAAGACATTTTTGTTAACCACGAGCCATATAAAAAAAAACCTCTCTCATTTTATTCACAGGTGTCGTGAATTGGAATATTTGACTAGATATTTACAGCTCATTTTTACAGATTTAAATTTTTTATGATTTTCTGTTTTAGAGATGCTTTTGTGGCATATATTCCAAGTTTTAACCTAGAAACTAATTTCAAAATTTGAGATATTTTTACTCCAAAATGACCTTATATACAGAAACCTCTTCATTTTTGTAACAAAGTGGTTCTAAGATACAAGTTCATATTTGACACCTAATTCTAAGTTAAAATTCTTCGTCCATTATCGATCGCTTATGATGATTTGTGGCACAAATTCGAAACCTGAAAAGAATTTAATTTGAGAGAAATTTTTTTCTCCAACATGACCTTATCTAAAAACCTCTTTCATTTTTGTATCAGGTGCTATGGTTTAGGAGATACTTAGTTCATATTTGACACCCAATTTTAGAAATTCGGTCCAAATTTAATGTAACTGATCCTATTTTGAAGAAGATGGTTGAGCTCAATTCCTTTAATACATGGATGAGAAAATTGTATATATTTTATGAATTTTAGAGTGTAAGGGTTGGATTTTTGCAAAAGAGAGTGAGACCGTTATTTTTGCAAATGTTTTCGAAGGTAGTGAGACAAAGATATGTACCGATTTTTCCGATTTGTGGGATCCGTGTATGGATTTTAGCATTGTTCTTTTTATTTGTGTTCATCTATTAATTTTTATGTTTTCCATTAATTCACTCATACCTTCATTGAATTCTTTCAAGATAGATAGTAGAATCCATTATTAATGCTTCCGCCCTTGGGAATTATCTAACACCATGCTTTCTATTTGAAAAGGATCCATCTCTGTTCTTCAGCCTTCCTTCTACCGCCTCACACATTCCATCATTATTTAAACTGAATTGTTAAAATCCTTGCCTACCTTGCCCCACGAAATGCCTTGTATCTCTGATTTAATTCCCCAGTTTCAAACTGCCCAACCCCATCTGTTCCATACAACCCTGAAAAATTTATGAAAAACATTTCAAGTTTATTATACCTAGCCTAAAATCAATTTGCTGTTATATTTATTGAATATTTTTCATGGAGAGAGCCCTCTCCTGACCTTGTAGATAGCTGCCACGTCGTGCTGGAATCAGGGAGCTGTCTCCCAAAGTTGCCTCTTCGCCGTGAGGTTCATTCCGAGTGCTAACATTTTAGCCTACATCACCAAAAAAGCATCCCCTTCTGCACGGAGATTCCAAGGTAGAGGAAGAGGCCAAGGAGGTGGATCAGTTGGTAGAGGAAGAGGACAAGTAATTTGTTATAACTGTGGATATGTTGGCCATTATGTGTGCAACTAACTGAATCTATCATGACAATCCTATAGGTACTATAGACAATTTGATCATGTTATAGAAGAGTGTCCTATCTTGATTGCTAAAATGCAGGAAAAGAAGACTCCAATGTAGAACAGGAATTGCAATGGTTCGCATTGATGCTTAGAGGAAGGTCTCGTATTAGAATTTAGTCACCAAGAGTACAGGTAGCTACCGATGAAGATAAAGGAAAATGGTGTCCTCGCTAACGATGTATGGATCTCAAAAGCCACCGAAATTGTGTTGTTTTAATCTTCATAAAACAAAAAGAAACCTTAGTGAAGGGCAAAATAATTCAATGATATTTTGTATGTAGAGCACTAAAAGGATTCGAAGGAGAAGAAGAGATTAAGCCATTATTACAAGCATGTATAAATTTGATTCAACACAAAAAATTTGTTGAAAATTTGTAGGCATTGATATATAATTGCGTAGAAAAAAAAACAGCCTTTAGAACAGCGCATAGTCAACAATCTATAAGAACAAGAACAAGAAGGTAGAGGACGCTGGCCTCGACGCACGTTTATGAAAATGGACCAAGTAATTCTATATTTGGGATTCAGATTCTAATGTTCTACCTAACAAACATGGCAATGAATGGGAGAACCGGGCCATTAGGGAAATTTTGAGGTCTAAAATGGGCCTCCTAAGAAAAATGTACAACCAAAAGAAACTTTATAATAAGCAATAGGATTCAAGATGATGATGTCAACCATGGGGGATGATTCACCATTATTTAAGTAAAATGGTAAAAATATTAAAAAATAATAAAATAATAAAACTACTTTTTAAACTCGTATTTTCAACTTATCTCCCAAAGTTTTTACTCAAATTTCAAGCGGGAGTACTCGTTGGATGCAAAATTTAATTCCTCATCCAAGGAGTACCCATGTTGCATACTTTTCATGGACCCTGCTACATGAAAAAGGAGAAATACATGAAAAAAGGTGATTGCAATAGCGTTTTTCATGTATTTCTCATTTTTCATCTAGTAGGATCCATCGAAAGTATGCAACATGGATAATCCTTGGATGATGAGTTAAATTTTGCATCCAACGAGTACTCCCAATGAAATTTGAGTAAAAAATTTGAGAGATAAGTTGAAAATACGAGTTGAAAAAGTAGTTTTTTCTTTTTTCCCTCTAAAATTTGATAATGTCATCAAATCATATTTTATTATTTCCACTATTATTTTATAATTTCCTTAGGAGACCAATTTTAGACCTCAAAATTCCTCTAATGTGTAATGGTCCACTATCCAATTGTGCATGGCTAACAGACAGAAGATCTTTGCCTTAGGGAGATTGCCAAATTTTGTGGTCAATATAGAAGGAGTTAAGGTGTTGGTAGATTTTTAAGTCATACATATTGTAGATGATACTGATCCCTCTCCCGCACTACTAGGATTTGATTGGGCCATTGACATGGATGGTTTTATCAACCTGAAGAGAACAAGGATGGAATTTGAGAACAATGGAGTTAGGGTCATCATTCCTCAGGATCCTGTAGAAGGTCAAAGGTATACTGAACTAGTGTATGCTGAGGACGAGATTGATCAAATTTATAAGCTAAATTTGCGTGAGGAAGACTAGATTAATATGACATTATTTGGGAATATTTAATGGGAGAAGGATAGTTTTTTTCTTTTCAGACTTTGATGAAGAACTAGAGAATTGGCAGAACTGATTGCATGAGGTTTCTGCACTACACTGTAATCGTGTGATCCATGCTCTGTGTTTCATAACATCTGAGGTACGTGATTTACCACACTATGATGGCTCAACTGATGTAAACATGTTCCTGGGAGAGCTAGAAAGGATTGTGTCGGCAACACAAAGGTTCCATGCTTTGGATATTGGCTTGCGCGCTACTCCAACAAGATGGTGGGAAACACATAAGGAGAATATGGGATATTGGGAGGAATGTGCGCAGATGATGCAGCTATGATTTGAATGCCCAACCATTAAAGAATATGACTTATACTCTGGCAAGGAGGATCTGCACAGGAATCTGGAAAAATGTAATTAGGTATGGGGTGTGGAACCAAGGCCTAAATGGGTTCATATGTTTATTCATATATTGGGAAAGGTTCCAATTGAATGGTACTTGGAAACTGAGCTGCGCAGAGGCACTAGTGAGTGGTATGCGCTAGTTGATAGTTTTATTCTTACCTTTAGCACTGGAAGTGGGGTATATATCATTAGTGAAGCTTTTATCATTAATACACCGATCAGGGATATTTTTGTCGACACTTGGCACTCATCTAAGTTAGGGAACTATGTGCGCTCACAGGATCCTCCATCCCCTCGAATTTCAGACAAATGCGCTCCATATTGAGCCTCGTGGGATACGACAGAAAGCACATCCCCCAGTATGAAGTGATAACTTCGCCCATGACCAGATTA
The DNA here is from genome assembly GCA_034641835.2 of Pinus albicaulis. Classification (NCBI taxonomy): domain Eukaryota; kingdom Viridiplantae; phylum Streptophyta; class Pinopsida; order Pinales; family Pinaceae; genus Pinus; species Pinus albicaulis. Next base: position 334,209,086 of record CM076582.1, read on the forward strand.
CTCAAAAGCGGTGCGACATTCAATTGGGATGATGAATGTTGGAGAAGTTTGTAGCTACTAAGGGATATGGAAGATACTACGCGATATGCTTTGAATTACCTAGTCAACTAGCTTGTGTTGGGGGGGACAGTCTATCAATGGTTATGCTTAGCTTTGGATTTTATGCGTAGAAAGGTGTGGTGCACGTAGGGTATCTGCACCACGAGATTGACTGGTACGCAGAGGTGTCAAAAACTAGTCGTTGGAACAGTAAAACTAGATAAGACCGAATTATTACCATTTTTTGGAGCGTCCAAGATGCATTTAATGGGGGAATTTTTCCATATTTTGGACCGTTTTGTCAGTAATGAAAACTCATTAATGCCCAAGGAGTCGTTACAGAGGTGCCACAAGTATAAATATGAATGATGAGATTGCAATAGTTCCCTTTGCGTTCAAAGCGATTTTTATGCTCTAAGTTTTCTATTTGTCTTTTCTTTCGCTGCATCTATGTCAATATTGGATCCCATGTTTAAGGAACCATTGCACCAAGATAGTTTCGGATGCGTGATTTAGAGTATAATGACTGCCACTAGACCCAGAGAATACCTTTTTACGCAGGAGGTGCCTGTGGTAGAGACCCCTACGCCATTTAAAACAAATAAGGGGCAGACATATGGGACTCGCAAGTCCTCGAAAGAAAATATCCCTAAACCTCACCACTATGTTGGAGTTAAGATGAAGAAACTCATGCCTAAATGCCCAGAGACTATTGAAGAAGGGGATGATGAGGTAGTAGAAGTAGCACCATTCTCGCGGTTGCCTAGTTACATTGTGCCATGAAAACCTAGAGCAAAAGTGTCGAAGGACTTGGATAAGGTGTGCATAGGTATTCAAGTGCCCCTTGTCCTAGAGAATGTCCCAATGCAGGGGGATATGATCAAAAAAATCCCTCAACTGCGATTAGATGACTGCGACATCGCAAACATGGAAAAATTTCTAGAGCTTGCGCCAGAGCTTTATCTTGACCCAGTTCCATATGTAGGAAGTCTGGTGTGCCTTGAAATGAAGAGGGAAATGCTAGGTCTACACAAGGCAGGCCTCGTCAATATTTTGTAGATCCCTCATTTTAGGCGTAGCCCCATTAATGATATTTGTGTCAGGTAGCTATTGGCATTAGTCTATGAAGATGCGCTCTGGTTGAGAGAACGTATCCCAATTGATGTGGATCTTATCCACAGAATCATAGGATTTCCAAAAAAAGGGCCGACCCTATGGTCGATTTCAGAGGGAAAGCGCAGGAGAAAGCGTTGGTGGACAAAATCAAGAAGAAATATGATGTTACGCGCAAATACCGGGGATATTTCGTAGAATAAATTAACGACCTGATAGTCCATTTTGGAAAGGTAATTTTTTCTTGCAAGGTGATGCGCAAGTGTAGGCCAAAGCAAGTTCCTGTGCATGTAATTGCGCTCGCTGGGAGACACGAAGAGGGAGTCATATACAACTGGTGCACATACCTGTGTAAAGAGTTTCTTGAAAATGTGTGCGAAGTCAAAGAGGAGGGCAAGCACTTTCAGTATTCTTGGCTCTTATTTTTTATCGCACTGATTGGGTGGAAAACCCATGAAGATACCCAATTCCTTGAACTCGCAGAACCCATGTGTGTAGCTGCGTGCTATGCAATCCTCTGGCACTCCTCTGACCTAGTGCGAGCAAAAGAATATAAGATCTTCTGGGTCCTCTATGATGAAAGCTTATACCAGGCGGTATAGTCAAAGTTGCACCTCTCTCGCACACTTTATGAACAGTAAAATATGGTAGTCAACTTTAAGGCTACATTCCACTATATCCACATGTGCGTGAATTGCGCTATGGAGGGTGTCTGGTATGAGTTGACTTACTTGGTGACTGATGACAATTTGATCAGGGTCACAACAGACTGGTCGCCAACATGGTTGACTCCACTAACACAACCGCACACCCCAAGAGGTAAATCAATAGAGAAGGCCACTAAAAATATTGTTGAAACAGTACCACTGACTATGACAGACAAACCTGGTGAGAAGGACCTTACAGCGACCAAAAAAAGTGAAACCGTTGACACCACTGTGCTGGAAAATAATGGCTCTATGCCCATAGAAACTGAAGCAACAACATCGCAGTGTGCAGACCAAGGTTGGGTCAAGAAAAAAGTAGAAGGGTTCGAAGCAAACAGGATAGTAGGTCCTAACACTGACAAAGGACGATCTCAATGAGATCACAAATACAGTGACCATTGCATAGGAGGATAGATGGATGGACATGGAGGTCCAATATAAATCCACAATGGAGATTGTACAGTTTGGCCTACAAGACATGAAAATTTAAGCAATCCAGATCCAAGCGAGCGTGATTCAAGCGAGACAGACCAATGCCCCCATTACCAGTGCACAAAATTTGGACATACCCTTACCACCATCCAGGGAAGGACTATTTGTTCATATCCCCCTACCAGCAATCCAAATGGATGCAATCCAGGGCACAGTTTACTAGTACAGGTGATGTTCATATTAATCTTGACATGTTGCTTGTAGCAAAACTCCATCTATTACACTTTGTTATTATTTATGAGTTGCAGTACCAAGAAGAAATCGCGCAGGTGCAGACCAAGGATGCACATAAACAAGATGCACAAGCACACGAGTAGCAGTGACATGCAGAAGTAGCATATTAAGTGGTAGAGGCCCAGCGCGGTGCGCTAGAAGCCAAGATCAACCAAGTATGCCAAGATATTCCAGCGGTCGCAGCCAGAAGTTGGACGGATTGGTTGTTGGGATCAAGGTTGCTCATGCGGAAGCTCACACTATTCGAGCCGAATATGAGCAGAAAATCACTAACCTCCAGATGAAGCTGCAACCGAAGACACCACTTGAGTTTCGCTCAAATAGAGCAACAGAGGTGAAGCAAGCCCAAGAAAGTATTACCATTGTAGTCACTCAAGTCACTCGGTGTGACTAGTCTCTCACTGAGGCCATGGAAATTTGGGCCTCTGTCCAGAATTATTCGGTCATGCAGCAGCTACGCGTCACATTCAGCACCAAGGAACAAAAAATTGAATAAATCTGTATAGTAGCACCCACATTCATGGTTCATCAGAGACTTTCTTGTCTGTAAGAAGGTCGCAGACTCGAGGGATAAATTGCATATTTTCGCCGTAAATAATAGGTGTTCATAGAATGAATGAAACTATGGGTAGATGTGTTGGAAATATTGTCATTGATGGCAAAGAGAGAAGCAAAGTAAGAAAGGCAATAGTAAGAAAGGTAGCAGAGGCAGCAAAGAAGCAGAGATAGTATGAGTATTGTTGAGTGCAAATGTTGTGTGACAAAGTCTGTAATTGGGGTTTTAATGGTGTTCTGCATAAAATTGAAGAAAACCCATATAATTGTTGAGACAGGGTTGACTATGAGATCGAGAGTGAACATACATTTGTGTAAATTCAAGAAAGGAACTTATAAGGCTTTTAAGTTAGAAATGAAAGAGAAATTCTCAGTAAACAGAGTAAGGGGTCTTCATGGATAGGATTCTTGGAATGTGAAGGATCATAAAAGAATAGTGAGTCAATGTGGAGCGACCAGATTAGTTGAATAGAGACTTTTGCAGTCGGAGCTTGAGACTATAACAGAGCTTCCTGTTTCCCGAAGAAAAATTCGTGGAAATGATGCAGTGATGGATTTGTACAAAGATTTTGATTAAACTAAAGTGGAAAGGTGCAACAAAGCGCAATGGAACTGTTGTGAAGGGTGAATAAGAAGAGCGCAACGGAGTTATACATGCACTAAAGAATTGGCGAAACCCTAAGATAAATGGAACCATGACTTGTGAATAGTAGAAGCGGTTTTGGAATCCAGTCATGGTTTTCGCATAAGTTTTAAACGGTAAATGGTATTGTAAAAAAAAAAAATGCGATAGTGCCCATTGATCGATACGTGGCCCAGGTGGTATTCCAAATCCACCCATTTCGCAAAATATTTTTGTATTAAAACTTAGGGTGAATAAAAATGCGATATTTGTCTGATTGCTAGCAATTGGAGATTGACGACGTTCGCATCATGAAGTTGTGGGTTCGTTAACTCCATGTAAGTTGATGTGGGACCTACATTATTTGCGGCTGAGTAATAGTGGGACTCAATATTAATTATGTGATATATTATGTTTAATCCAAAGTCAGTGTTTGATAATGAAATATATGTGGGGGCCATATTATATAAAGGTTATTGATATTATAAAACGTTGGATATCGATTCAAAGGATTTGAAATATGTTGTGGGCCAGAAATTTATGTGCATCGGGTTATATAGTTACTTTGCGTTTAACAATGTTAACCAATGAAGGTATGTTAATACGTTGTGGGACCATATCAATTATGTTGATATTTGAGTTTAAACCCAAGTTTAGAGCTTTAATATGGCAATGCGTATTGAAGGATGGTGAGCACATTGGAGCGTTGATTATGTGTTTGTAAAATATTGATACATATTAATATATGTTGTGGGCCTGAAGACTTCATTGAATATAACTGCTGGTGATATTCGATGGTGAATGTGATAGTCCAAATGCTTGTTACAAAGGTTTTCATAACGTTGGATTAAAGACATTACATATATTAAATATTATGTTGGATGTGTAGTGATAAAATCCGTAAGCAATATATTCATTCAAGAATTATAAGCTGAGAACGAAGGTTATTGCGTTGGGCTATTCGAAGGTTAATTTGAATATGCATGCAATAGGTTTTAATATGGTTTCAAACCATAAGTTTCACAAGGTAACCTTCGCATATGAAGTCACAAAAGTGAATTTTTTTACCATAACGCATAAGTAATGCACAGCAAGACTGCCAAAGAAATATGGGATACATTAGAAAGCATCCATGAGGGAGACAAAAAGGTGAAGATAGCCAAACTACAAGTCTATAGAGCTCAGTTTGAAAATATAAAAATGAATGATGATGAAGACATTTCCAGCTTCTTCTTAAGGGTTGCAGAAATTGTGAATAACATGAAATCTCTAGGAGAAACCATAAAAGAATGTGTAATTGTTCAAAATATTCTAAGATCTTTACCATCCAGCTTTAACCCCAAGGTTTCTGCCATAGAAGAAACAGCTGATTGGGAAATTCTGACCATGAACCAATTACTTGGAAACTTAACAGCCTATGAGATGATACTGCCATAAAGGAAGTAAAATGTGAGGGAGGCAGCCTTTAAGACAGAGAAGAACAAAGAAGAAAAAGAAGATATTTTCTCTTGCTCTGAAGAAGAAGAGGCCAAATTTGTCAAAAGATTGGATAGAGGCTCAGGAAAGTATAAAGATAAACTTCCCTTTAAATGCTTTAATTGTGGAAGAGTTGGACACTACGCATCTAAGTGTCCTCATAAGAAGACAAAGAATCAGACTCAAGAGACAGAGAAAACCATTTCAAGGAACTGGCATAAAGGGAATAGATACAGGAGAAAATCATTTTATGCTCAGTAAGACAGCAATGCATCTAAAATCTCAGATGAATCTTCCAATGAAGAGGGAACCTCTGAATTTGTATTGATGGCCAAGGAAGAGCTTGAAGGATTCCTTCTAGAATATGAGGAAGAAGGTGAAGTCGATCTTGAGGGGGAGCTAAGAAGTGTCTTGGAGGAAATATATAGACTTAAAATAAAGTGCAGAAAATAGAAAGACATTCTCCTCAAATATGTAAGAGAAGAACAAAATTCAGAAGTCCTCATTCAGTTGAAAGTAGAGCTTGAAGAAGCCAAGAAGGTAAAAGACACTTTACTTAAGAAAATTGAGGATAAAATTCAGAAGCAAGAGGAATTGGAAGAAGAAGTAGTATGCTTGAGGAAGAAATTAGAAAACACCCAAAGGAAATTTGTAATAAACACTTCTCAAATGACAAGATCTGATATGTTGAATAACATACTAGATGCTCAAATATCTCCTCTGATAAAAACTGGGATAGGCTATGAAGGAGAAACAAGCAAAGTCAAAGAAATAGATAACAAGAATATCATTTTTGTAAAAGTTGTCAAGGATAATGAAGCAACTCAGAAGGTTCCTACAAAATTAGAAACCTGCAATGAAGTTAACAAGAACATGAAGGTACCTCAAATGACAAAGAACGAAATAAATAAACAGTCAATTGAAAAAGGCTCATATACTCCTGAATATATAAAATTTGGAAGCTATCAAAGGAGATTCTTCCCCCTATGAAAAATTTCACTTGTTATACCTACCATAAACTAGGACATATTGCTGCATACTGTCATAAAAGGAGAATCGATTCCAACCTGCAAAGGATGAAAAAAGTGAAAAGACTACCTCAACAAAACAAATGGAGAAGACAACCCTTCATCAGGTACGCTAATTGTTTTTATGGGTATTGTTTTTACTATAAGGAATTCGGCCATAAAGCCAAGGAGTGCAGAACATATGGACAAAGACTGATGTTCAAAACCTCAAGGAGATTTATGAATTATGGAGAGTTCACTCATACTCATAATTCTGCTAAAAATATGATCAAATGTTGTGTATGCCATAAAATCGACCATATGTCTTCCCAATGTCCTCTCAAAGAATGTGGTCCATCTTCTCAGAAAAGAAGCCAAACAAATAGCTGTCTGCAGTGGAAAAATAAATTGAATAAGTGTGACCTGGCTCTAATAGCCCAAGATCAGAAAATCCAATGGTATTTGGACAGTGGATGCTCAAAGAATATGACTGGAGATAGAAGCAAGTTTATAACCTTTGATGAAAAGAAATCTGGAAATGTAACTTTTGGCAATGATAAAGCAGGAAAAATCAAAGGAAAAGGCTCCATCAGTCTGGATAATGGAAGAGGAAAGGCCCAAGATATACTATTTGTGGATGGGCTAAAAGAAAATCTGGTTAGTGTCAGTCAAATGTGTGATAAAGGCTGTGAAGTTCTTTTTAGAGCACAAGACTGTGAAGTAAGATCAAGCACCACAGGAAAGACCTTGATCAAAGGTATTCGAAAAGAAAGTAATGTCTATATAATGAAAGAAGAGAATGAAGAATGCCACCTAAGAAAACTTGATGAATCATGGTTATGGCATAGAAGATTGGGACATCTTAACTTTGACCACATCATCAGTCTGAGCCAAAAGAAAGTAGTCAGAGATATTCCAGCAATAAAGAAGCCTTCAAACACCATATGTAAATCTTGCCAATTGGGAAAATAGACCCGCACATCTTTTAAAACCAAAGATGAACTATCAACAAGTAGGCCACTTCAGCTTGTACACATGGACCTGTGTGGACCTTCAAGGACTAAAGCACCAAGTGGAGAATCTTATTTCATGCTGATAATAGATGATTTTTCTAGAATGATGTGGGTAGCATTTCTCAAATATAAATCTGAAGCACTTGATAAATTCAAGATATTCAAGGCATTGGGAGAAAATCAAACAAGATGCAAGCTAAAGTGCATCAGATCAGATAAAGGAGGTGAATTCACAGACTATGATTTTGCAGACCTATGCAATGAGCATGGGATAAAACAACAGTTTACAATTGCAGGTACACCTCAAAAGAATGGTGTGGCGGAGAGACAAAACAGGTCAGTACAACAGATTGCCAGAGCAATGATGCAAGAAATTAACATTCCCCAAACCTTCTGGGCAAAAGCAGTACACATTGTTGTTTACATTCTTAACAAAGGTAATTTAAGACCAAATAGTGACAAGACCCCTTACGAATTATGGCATGGTAAACCAACTTCAATCAAGCACTTTAGAGTCTTTGGAAGCAAATGTTTCATAAAAAATAATGATGAAAAACTGGGGAAGTTTGATGCAAGAGCAGATGAAGGAATATTTCTCGGATATGCATCCAACAGTAAGGGTTACAGGTGCTACAAAAAAACACTACACAAAATTGTGGAAAGCATTGATGTAAGATTTGATGAAGATCTACCAAACAGAACAAGAAGTACAAGATGCAGCAATCCTCTAGAAGATAATGAAGAAGAAAACCAAGATAATGATGAACTGAGCCAGACAACAGAAGATACTGAATTAAACTCAAAAGTTCCCTCAATACACACTCAAAAGAATCATCCAGAAGACCAAATCATTGGGGACAGGAGTGTGGGAGTCCAGACAAGAAGACAGCTTGTTGAACAGACAGAAGAAGTACACCTAGCCATGCTATCTCAAATAGAGCCAAAGAAGTTCGAAGAAGCCAGCAAAGACAAAAACTACGTAAATGTTATGAATGAAGAACTGGACCAAATTGAGAAGAACAATACCTAGGAATTAATTCCAAGACCCACTGGGAAAAATGTCATTGGCTCAAAATGGATATTCAAGAATAAGATGAATGAACAAGGGCAGGTAATCAGAAATAAAGCCAGACTTGTATGCAAGGGATATTCACAAATTGAAGGTATTGATTATGATGAAACCTTTGCCCCTGCGGCCAGGATGGAAGCAATCAGAATGTTTTTGGCCTTTGCATGTTATCATGATTTCAAGGTATATCAAATGGATGTGAATTCTGCCTTCCTGAATGGAGAACTAGAGGAAGAAGTCTACATGGAACAACCTGAATGATTCTATTTAATAGATAAACAATACTATGTTTGCAGATTAAAGAAAGCCCTATATGGGATGAAATAAGCTCCTCGGGCATGGTATTCAAGACTAGACAAATACTTGCAAAAACAAGGTTTCAAGAAAGGAGGAGTAAACAAAAATTTGTACATAAAGGCTAATGAAAATGAACTCTTAATTGTAGTAGTGTATGTAGATGACATCATGTTTGGAAGAAAAAAAGATGAGTTAGCAAAAGGATTTGCTGAATAAATGAAATCAGAATTTGAGATGTCTATGATTGGAGAGCTCACCTTCTATTTAGGACTTCAAATTCAACAAAAGAACACAGGAACATTCATCTCACAAGAAAAATACTTAAGGGAGATGTTGAAAAGGTTCAAAATGGAAGACTGCAAACATGTGTCAACTCCCATGATCACTGGATGCAAACTATGTGCAAATGATGGATCAACAGATGTAGATCAAAAACTCTACAGATCCGTGGTAGGAATTCTGCTATACCTAACTGCCTCTAGACCAGACATTGTGTTGGCAGTAGGACTTGTGGCAAGATATCAAGCAGCACCAAAACAAAATCACTTACTAGAAATCAAGAGAATATTCAGATATCTACAAGGAACTGCACATTATGGGCTATGGTATCCAAAAAGCAAAAGCTTCACTTTAATAGCATATACAGATGCAGATTGGGCCAGCTGTGTGGATGACAGAAAAAGCACAAGTGGAGGTGCATTCTATTTGGGAAAAATTCTAGTGACATGGATAAGCAAGAAGAAAACTTCTATCTCTCTATCTACAGAAGAAGAATAATACATAGCAGCAGCAGCATGTTTCACACAAGTAATGTGGATGAAAAAAACTCTCCAAGACATGAAGGGGGAGATCAGTCAACAAATATTGTCACAAAAGAGCCAGAGCTAGTGAGCAGTGCATGGAACAGGTCCTCAAGATTAGAGTATTATAGACAAGATTTGGAAACCACACCAGGAAATGTGCAAACCTTTTCCATTGATGTCAAAGGGGGAGGAAAAGCAAGTAACAGAAGAAAGGTTCTTCTAAAAGGCAAGCAGAGGAAGTGTATTTCCATCAATGCCAAAGGGGGAGACTGTTGGAAATATTGTCATTGATGGAAAAGAGAGAAACAAAGTAAGAAAGGCAGCAGTAAGAAAGGTAGCAGAGGCAGCAAAGAAGCAGAGATAGTATGAGTATTGTTGAGTGCAAATGTTGTGTGACAAAGTCTGTAATTGAGGTTTTAATGGTGTTCTGCATAAAATTGAAGAAAACCCATATAATTGTTGAGACAGGGTTGACTGTGAGATCGACAGTGAACATACATTTGTGTAAATTCGAGAAAGGAACCTTATAAGGCTTTTAAGTTAGAAATGAAAGAGAAATTCTTGGTAAATAGAGTAAGGGGTCTTCATGGATAGAATTCTTGGAATGCGCAGGATCATAAAAGAACAGTTAGTCAATGTGGAGCAACTAGATTAGTTGAACGAAGACTTTTACAGTCGGAGCTTGAGACTATAACAGAGATTCCTGTTTGCCAAAGAAAAATTCATGGAAATGATGCAGTGATGGCTCTGTGTGAAGATTTTGACTAAACCAAAGTGGAAAGGTGGACCAAAGTGCAATGGAACTATGGTGAAGGGATAATAAGAAGAGCGCAGTAGAGTTATACAGGCACTAAAGAATTGGTGTAACCCCGAGATAAATGGAACCATGACTTGTGAACAGTAGAAGAGGTTTTGGAATCCAGTCGTGGTTTTCACATAAGTTTAAACGGTAAATGGTATTGTAAAAAAAAAAATGTGATAGTGCCCATTTATCGACACGTGGCCCAGGTGGTATTCCAAATCCACCCATTTCGCAAAATATTTTGGTATTAAAACTCAAGGTGAATAAAAATGCGATATTCTTCTGATTGCTAGCCATCGGAGATCAATGGCATTCACATCATGAAGTTGTGGGTTCGTTAACTCCATGTAAGTTGTTGTGGGACCTACATTTTTTGCCACTGAGTAATAGTGGGACTCAATATTAATTATGCAATATATTATGTTTAATCCAGAGTCAGTGTTTGATAATGAAACATATGTGGGGGCCATATTATATAAAGGTTATTGATATTATAAAACGTTGGATATCGATTCGAAGGATTTGAAATATGTTGTGGGCCAGACATTTATGTGCATCGGGTTATATAGTTACTTTGCGTTTAACAATATTAACCAATGAAGTTATGTTAATACGATGTGGGACCATATCAATTATGTTGATATTTGAGTTTAAACCCAAGTTTAGAACGTTAATATGGCAATGCGTATTGAAGGACGGTGAGCACATTGGAGCGTTGATTATGTGTTTGTGAAATATTGATACATTTTAATATATGTTGTGGGCCCGAAGACTTCATTGAATATAAGTGATGGTGATATTCGATGGTGAATGCGATGGTCAAATTCTTGTTACAAAGGTTTCATAACGTTGGATTAAAGACATTACATATATTAAATATTATGTTGGATGTGTAGTGATAAAAGCCGTAAGCAATATATTCATTCAAGAATTATAAGCCGAGAACGAAGGTTATTGCGTTGGGCTTTTCGAAGGTTAATTTGAATATGCATGCAATAGGTTTTAATATGGTTTCAAACCATAAGTTTCAAAAGGTAACCTTTGCATATGAAGTCACAAAAGTGAATTTTTTTACCATAACGCATAAGATGAAGAGCTACTTCCGCATTAGAATTGCTGGGTTAAAACTGTGTTGATTTCTTTTTCATAAGTGTATTAAAGAATTAATTTAAACTACCAGAGTGGAGGAAAATGCAAGGGTACATGCGTAGAAAGCAAGAGAATATGCAGAGTTTATGATATTTCCAGATTGTGAATACTTGGGCAGGAATTTGCATGCATTTTTATATGAAGGAGACTTTAAAATTATTTGGGGCTAAACTTGTAAAGCAGTTATATATGCAGCAAATACACAATTGCAGTGAACAGAGATTGCAGATTTGAAGAGATGTGTGGTGAAGGTATTCAAATTTGTAGAATCTGAATTTGAAATGCATAGGAATGAAAATGTGGGTTTGTTACACTACAGCAGTAGAAAAGACAAGCACACAGTGAGTCAAGAACTGAAAGGGCTGAAGAAGATATATCAGATGCAAATGTAAATGTAAATGTTTTAATTGATTTTATATTGTTTGTGATGCAAAGGCAAGTCTTCATAGGTAAACAAAACTCCACTGTAATATTGAAATTCGTACATATTGTTATATTTTTTTTTAATGAGCTGGACAAAGAAATGAGAAGGCAGAAGTCAAAGAGTCATGGCTGTTCACTTCAAATTCCCTGTAGAATAAAAACAGTCATGAGGTAAACTCTATAAATGATATCACATAGATATGTAAAGAGAGATTTTAGAGAATGAAGAATTGAGGCAGAGAGGGTAAGAAGAAGGAGGAGCAGATAGAGAAGTTGTGAAGACTCAAAGATGATATAAGGCAGATATGAAGGCTAGTGGACATTAGTGAAAAAGGAACATAATAGAGCTGATATCTAGGTAAATCAGCATGTGTTTTTGAAAGAGTGAGGAAGTTGGTTCTTCCATATCAAGTTGTAGTTGGCTGAGGTAGGAGCCTCCTGTAGGTTGTAGCCTGTAGAAAATAGATGGGAGTTGGAGCTTCCTTGCAAGTTGTAGCTTGCAGAATTGAGGTAGGAGCCTCCCGTAGGTTGGTGCCTACAGAAAATCAATGGTGAGAGGGATTTGGAGCTTGCCTTTGCATCACAACAATAATAAGATGTGGTTTTCTCCCTTATGGGTTTCCACTTATATCTGTTGTCTATATGCATGATGATAATGTGTTGATACTCTGTATTTATTTTTCTTAATACCTGCTGCTCATTTATTAAGATTGTTGTTCCATTGTATATTAATTTGATCACAAACTGATGATGTAAATGAGTATAAAAGAAATTTTAATAAGAATATGACCGCGTTAAACTGATTCACCCCTCCCTCTCAGTTTAATCAAGGGTCCAACACTTGGTATCAAAGCTGGTTCCTTCTGTATCAGTTTAACAACTGGAAGGAGATCCTAGGTCTCTAGGATGGCTATTCTAGAAGGATGCTCAACAAATAAATCCCCTTTGTTCACTGGTACAAATTATTCCTTCTAGAAAATAAGAATGAAGACGTACATAATGTCTCTAGGAATATAATTTTGGGCTACTGTGGAATTGGGATATGCCCCAAAGGAGACTAACTCAGAGAAAGATGCCAAACAAGACTTTGTAGCTAATGCAAAAGCCATGAATGCACTCTTAATTGGACTGTGTGAGGTAGAATTTATCAAAGTAATGCACAGCAAGACTGCCAAAGAAATATGGGATACATTAGAAAACATCCATGAGGGAGACAAAAAGGTGAAGATAGCCAAACTTCAAGTCTATAGAGCTCAGTTTGAAAATTTAAAAATGAATGATGATGAAGACATTGCCTGCTTCTTCTTGAGGGTTGGAGAAATTTTGAATAACATGAAAGCTCTAGGAGAAACCATAAGAGAATGTGTTATTGTTCAAAAGATACTAAGATCTTTACCAGCCAGCTTTAATCCCAAGGTTTCTGCCATAGAAGAAACAGTTGATTGGGAAACTTTGACCATGAACCAATTACTTGGAAATTTAACGGCTTATGAGATGAGACTGCCACAGAGGAAGTCAAATGTGAGGGAGGCAGCCTTCAAGACAGAGAAGAGGAAAGAAGAAAAAGAAGATATATGCTCTTGCTCTAATGAAGAAGAGGCCAAATTTATCAAAAAATTAGATAGAGGCTCAAGAAAATATAAAGGTAAACTTCCATTTAAATGCTTTAACTATGGAAGAGTTGGGCACTATGCTTCTAAGTGTCCTCATAAGAAAACAAAGAATCGCACTCAATAAACAGAGCAAACCAAAACAAATAACTGGCAGAAAGGGAAGAGATTCAGGAGAAAATCATTTTATGCTCAGCAAGATTGCAGTGCTTCTGAAGACTCAGATGAATCCTCAAGTGAAGAAGGAACCTTTGAATTCATATTGATGGCCAAAGAAGAGCTTGAAGGATTCCTTCTAGAAGATGAGGAAGAAGGTGAATTTGATCTTGAGGGGGAGCTAAGAAGTGCCCTAGAGGAAATAGACAGACTTAAACTAAAGTGCAGAAAATAGAAAGACATTCTCCTCAAATATGTAAGAGAAGAACAAAATTCATAAGACCTCATTCAGTTGAAAGTAGAGCTTGAAGAAGCCAAGAAGTTAGAAGACACTCTACTTAAGAAAATTTAGGATTAAATTAAGAAGCAAGAGAAATTGGAAGAAGAAGTGGTAAGCTCGAGGAAGAAATTAGAAAACACCCAAAGGAAATTTTCAATAAACACTGCTCAAATGACAAGCTCTGATAAGTTGAATAAAATACTAGATGCTCAAAGATCTCCTGTGATAAAAATTGGGATAGGCTATGAAGGAGAAACAAGTAAAATCAAAGAAACAGATAACGGGAATATCATTTTTGTAAAAGCTTTGAAGGATAATGAAGCAACTCAGAAGGTTCCTATAGAAGTAGAAGCCTGCAATGAAGTAAACAGGAACATGAAGGAACCTAAAATGACAAAGAATGAAATAAATAAACAATCAACTGAAAAAGGCTCATATACTCCTGAATATATAAAATTTGGAAGCTATCAAAGGAGATTCCTACCCCCTATGAAAAATGTCACTTGTTATGCCTACTAGAAACTAGGACATATTGTTGCATACTGTCATAAAAGGAGAATCGATTCCAACCTACAAAGGATGTAAAAAGTGAAAAGACTACCTCAAGCAAACAAATGGAGAAGACAACCCTTCATCAAGTATGCTAATTATTTTTACGGGTATTGTTTTTACTGTAAGGAATTTAGCCATAAAACCAAGGAGTGTAAAACATATGGACAAAGACTGATGTTCAAAACATTAAGGAGATTTATGAATTACGTAGAGTTCACTCATACTCATAATTCTACTAAAAATATGATCAAATGTTGTGTATGCCATAAAATCAGACATATGTCTTCCCAATGTCCTCTCAAATAATGTGGTCCATCTTCTCAGAAAAGGTGCCAAACAAATAGCTGCCTACAGTGGAAAAAGAAGTTGAATAAGTGTGACCTGGCTCTAATAGCCCAAGATCAGAAAAGCCAATGGTATTTGGACAGTGGATGCTCAAAGCATATGACTGGAGATAGAAGCAAGTTTATAACCTTTGATGAAAATAAATCTGGAAATGTAACTTTCGGTAATGATAAAGCAGGAAAAATCAAAGGAAAAGGCTCAGTCAGTCTGGATAATGGAAGAGGAAAGGCCCAAGATGTACTATTTTTGGATGGGCTGAAAGAAAATCTACTTAGTGTCAGTCAAATGTGTGATAAAGGCTGTGAAGTTATTTTTAGAGCACAAGATTGTGAAGTAAGATCAAGCACCGCAGGAAAGACCTTGATCAAAGGTATTCGAACAGAAAGTAATGTCTATATAGTGAAAGAAGAAAATGAAGCATGCCACCTAAGAAAACTTGATGAATCATGGTTATGGCATAGAATATTGGGACACCTTAACTTTGACTACATCATCAGTCTGAGCCAGAAGAAAGCAGTCAGAGATATGCCAGGAATAAAGAAGCCTTCAAACACCATATGTAAATCTTGCCAATTGGGAAAACAGACCCGCACATCTTTTAAAACCAAAGATGAACTATCAACAAGTAGGCCACTTCAGCTTGTACACATGGACCTGTGTGGACCTTGAAGGACTAAAGCACCAAGTGGAGAATCTTATTTCATGCCGATAATAGATGATTTTTCCACAATCACGTGGGTAGCATTTCTCAAATATAAATCTGAAGCACTTGATAAATTCAAGATATTCAAGGCATTGGGAGAAAATCAAACAGGATGCAAGCTAAAGTGCATCAGATCAGACAGAGGAGGTGAATTCACAGACTATGATTTTGCAAACCTGTGCAATGAGCATGGGATAAAACAACAGTTTACAATTGTAGATACACCTCAACAGAATGGTGTGGCAGAGAGACAAAATAGGCCAGTACAACAGATTGCCAAAGCAATGATGCAAGAAAATAACATTCCCCAAACCTTCTGGGCAGAAGCAGTACACACTTCTATTCACATTCTTAACAAATATCATTTAATACCAAACAGTGACAAGACCCCTTACGAATTATGGAATGGTAAACCAGCTTCAATCAAGCACTTTAGAATCTTTGGAAGAAAATGTTTCATAAAAAATAATGATGAAAAACTGGGGAAATTTGATGCAAGAGCAGATGAAGGAATATTTCTCGAATATGCATCCAACAGTAAGGGTTACAGGTGCTACAAAAAAACACTACACAAAATTGTGGAAAGCATTGATGTAAGATTTGATGAAGATCTACCAAACAGTACAAGATGCAACAATCCTCCAGAAGATAATGAAGAAGAAAACCAAGATAATGAAGAACTAAGCCAGACAACAGAAGATACTGAATTAAACTCAAAAGGTCCCTTAAGACACACTCAAAAGAATCATCAAGAAGACCAAATCATTTGGGACAAGAGTGTGGGAGTCTAGACAAGAAGATAGCTTGCTAAACAGATAGAAGAAGTACACCTAGCCATGCTATCTCAAATAGAGCCAAAGAAGTTCGAAGAAGCCAGCAAAGACAAAAACTGGGTAAATGCTATGAATGAAGAATTGGACCAAATTGAGAAGAACAATACCCGGGAATTAATTCCAAGACCCACTGGGAAAAATTTCATTGGCTCAAAATGGATGTTCAAGAATAAGATTAATGAACAAGGGTAGGTAATCAGAAATAAAGCCAGATTTGTATGCAAGGGATATTCACAAATTGAAGGTCTTGATTATGATGAAACCTTTTCCCCTGTAGCCAGGATGGAAGCAATCAGAATGTTTTTGGCCTTTGCATGATATCATGGTTTCAAGGTATAACAAATGGATGTGAAGTCTGCCTTCCTGAATGGAGAACTAGAGGAAGAATTCTACATGGAACAACCTGAAGGATTCTCCTTAACAGATAAACAAGACTATGTGTGCAGATTAAAGAAAGCCCTATATGGGCTTAAACAAGCTCCTTGGGCATGGTATTCAAGGCTAGACAAATACTTGCAAAAACAAGGTTTCAAGAAACGAGGAGTAGACAGAAATTTTTACATAAAGGCTAATGAAAATGAACTCTTAATTTTAGTAGTGTATGTAGATGACATCATGTTTGGAAGCAACAAAGATGAGTTAGCAAAAGGATTTTTTGAAGAAATGAAATCAGAATTTGAGATTTTTATGATTGGAGAGCTCACCTTCTATTTAGGACTTAAAATTCAACAAAAGAACACAGGAACATTCATCTCACAAGAAAAATACTTAAGAGAGATGTTGAAAAGGTTCAAAATGGAAGACTGCAAACCTGTGTCAATTCCCATGATCACTAGATGCAAACTATGTGCAAATGATGGATCAACAGATGTAGATCAAAAACTTTACAAATCCATGCTAGGAAGTCTGCTATACCTAACTGCCTCTAGACCGGACATTGTGTTGGTAGTAGGACTTGTGGCACGATATCAAGTAGCACCAAAACAAAATCACTTACTAGAAATCAAGAGAATATTCAGATATCTACAAGGAACTGCACATTATGGGCTATGGTATCCAAAAAGAAAAAGCTTCACTTTGACAGCATATATAGATGCAGATTGGGCCAGCTGTGTGGATGACAGGAAAAGCACAAGTGGAGGTGTGTTCTATTTGGGAAAAAGTCTAGTGGCATGGCTAAGCAAGAAGCAAACTTCTATCTCTCTATCTACAGCAGAAGCAGAATACATAGCAGCAGCAACATGTTGCACACAAGTAATGTGGATGAAACAAACTCTCCAAGACATGAAGGGGGAGATCAGACAAGAGGGCATCATTCCAGGGGGAGATCATTCAACAAATATTGTCACAAAAGAGCTAGAGCTAGTGAGCAGTGCATGGAACAGGTCCTCAAGATTAGAGTATTATGGACAAGATTTGGAAACCACACTAGGAAATGCGCAAACCTTTTCCATTGATGTCAAAGGGGGAGGAAAAGCAAGCAAAAGCAAGTAACAGAAGAAAGGGTCTTCTAAAAGGCAAGCAGAGGAAGTTTATTTCCATCAATGCCAAAGGGGAAGAATGTTGGAAATATTTTCATTGATGGCAAAGAGAGAAGCAAAGTAAGAAAGGCAGCAGTAAGAAAGGTAGCAGATGCAACAAAGAAGCAAAGATAGTATGAGTATTGTTGAGTGCAAATGTTGTGTGACAAAGTCTGTAATTGGGGTTTTAATGGTGTTTTGCATAAAATTGAAGAAAACCCATATAATTTTTGAGACAGGGTTGACTGTGAGATCGAGAGTGAACATACATTTGTGTAAATTTGAGAAAGGAACCTTATAAGGCTTTTAAGTTAGAAATGAAAGATAAATTCTCAGTAAACAGAGTAAGGGTTCTTCGTGGATAGAATTCTTGGAATGTGCAGGATCATAAAAGAACAGTGAGTCAATGTGGAGCAACCAGATTAGTTGCACGGAGACTTTTGCAGTCGAAGCTTGAGACGATAACAGAGATTCCTGTTTGCCGAAGAAAAATTCATGGAAATGATGCAGTGATGGCTCTGCGTGAAGATTTTGATTAAACCAAAGTGGAAAGGTGGACCAAAGCGCAATGGAAATGTGGTGAAGAGTGAATAAGAAGAGCGCAACAGAGTTATACAGGCACTAAAGAATTGGCGGAACCCCGAGATAAATGGAACCATGACTTGTGAATAGTAGAAGTGGTTTTGGAATCTAGTCGTGGTTTTCGCATAAGTTTTAAACAGTAAATGGTATTGTGAAAAAAAAATGTAATAGTGCCCATTGATTGACACGTGGCCCAAGTGGTATTCCGAATCCACCCATTTCGCAAAATATTTTGGTATTAAAACTCAGGGTGAATAAAAATGTGATATTCATTTGATTGCTAGCCATCAGAGATCGACGGCATTTGCATCATGAAGTTGTGGGTTCGTTAACTCCATGTAAGTTGTTGTGAGACCTACATTATTTTCCGCTGAGTAATAGTGGGACTCAATATTAATTATGCAATATATTATGTTTAATCCAAAGTCAGTGTTTGATAATGAAATATATGTGGGGGCCATATTATATAAAGTTTATTGATATTATAAAACGTTGGATATCGATTCAAAGGATTTGAAATATGTTGTGGGCCAGACATTTATGTGCATCGAGTTATATAGTTACTTTGGGTTTAACAATGTTAACCAATGAAGGTATGTTAATACGCTGTGTGACCATATCAATTATGTTGATATTTGAGTTTAAACCCAAGTTTAGAGCGTTAATATGGCAATGCGTATTGAAGGACGGTGAGCACATTGGAGCGTTGATTATGTGTTTGTAAAATATTGATACATATTAATATATGTTGTGGACCCGAAGACTTCATTGAATATAAGTGTTGGTGATATTCGATGGTGAATGCGATGGTCAAATTCTTGTTACAAAGGTTTCATAACTTTGGATTAAAGACATTACATATATTAAATATTATGTTGGATGTGTAGTGATAAAAGTCGTAAGCAATATATTCATTCAAGAATTATAAGCCGAGAACGAAGGTTATTGCGTTGGGCTATTTGAAGGTTAATTCGAATATGCATGCAATAGGTTTTAATATGGTTTCAAACCATAAGTTTCAAAAGGTAACCTTCGCATATGAAGTCACAAAAGTGAATTTTTTGACCATAACGCATAAGATGAAGAGCTACTTCAGCATTAGAATTGTTGGGTTGAAACTATGTTGATTTATTTTTCATAAGTGTATTAAAGCATTAATTTAAACTACCAGAGTGGAGGAAAAAGTAGGGGTACATGCGTAGAAAGCAGGAGAATATGCAGATTTTATGATATTTCTAGATTGTGAATACTTGGGCAGGAATTTGCATGCATTTTTATATGCAGGAGACTTTAAAATTATTTGGGGCTAAACTTGTAAAGCAGTTATATATGCAACATATACACAATTGCAGTGAACAGAGATTGCAGATTTGAAGAGATGTGCAGTGAAGGTATTCAGATTTGCAAAATCTGAATTTGAAATGTACAGGAATGAAAATGTGGGTTTGTTACACTACAACAGCAGAAAAGACAAGCACATAGTGAGTCAAGAAATGAAAGGGCTAAAGAAGATATATCAGATACAAATGTAAATGTAAATGTTTTAATTGATTTTATATTGTTTGTGATGTAAAGGCAAGTCTCCGTAGGTAAACAAAACACCACTATAATATTGAAATTTGTACATATTGTCATATTTTTTTTGAATGAGCTGGAAAAAGAAATGAGAAGGCAGAAGTCAAAGATTCATGGTTGTTCACTTCAAATTCCCTGTAGAATAAAAACAGTCATGAGGTAAAATCTATAAATGATATCACATAGATATGTAAAGAGATATTTTAGAGAATGAAGAATTGAGGCAAAGAGGGTAAGAAGAAGGAGGATCAAATAGAGAAGCTGTGAAGACTCAAAGATGATATAAGGCAGATATGAAGGCTAGTGGACAGCGGTGAAAAAGGAACATAAGAGATCTGATATCCAGGTAAATCAGCATATGTTTTTGAAAGAGTGAGGAAGTTGGTGCTTCCATATCAATTTGTAGCTTGATAAATGTCAGTTGTAGCTGGATGAGGTAGGAGCCTCCTGTAGGTTGTAGCCTGCAGAAAATAGATGGGAGTTGGAGCTTCCTTGCAAGTTGTAGCTTGCAGAATTGAGTTAAGAGCCTCCTATAGGTTGGTGCCTACAGAAAATCAGTGGTGAGAGGGACTCTGGAGCTTGCATTTGCATCACAACAATAATAAGATGTGGTTTTCTCCCTTATGGGTTTCCACTTATATTTGATTTCTATATGCATGATGATAATGTGTTGATACTCTGTATTTATTCTGCTTAATACCTGCTACTCATTTATTAAGATTGTTGTTCCATTGTATATTAATTTGATGACAAAATGATGATGTGAATGAGTATAAAAGAAATTTTAATAAGAATATGACTGTGTTAAACTGATTCACTCCCCATCTCAGTTTAATCAAGGGTCCAATAAGAGGAAGCACTACAACTTTCTCAGACGCTGGACAACATGCTCAATATCATTCAGTAGACCCAGCGTAGCATGGAGAGGGCTGCTGAGGGGCCTACAACAGATAAGATGGTTCAACAGGCACAGGGTGCCGCAGCACAGGGCCTTGAGTTATTGCTCCCTCTCCAAACTTTTGTCAATGCACTCCGAGATAAAATGAAGGAGACACCAACAACGCCTTAGTGACTCACGATGAGTCACATGTTTGTGTTGGATACCTGTTGCAGTGGGGTCCCCTTAGGCACAAGTTCCAATGTTCTTTTTTGTATGTTTGTATGTGTGCATTGCGCAAATTTAGTCAAAGGGATTTTTGCCCAAATTTTGGATATATTTAATCTTAAATGTAAATTATGGGTCTCAAACCATGGTTTGAGACCATAGTATCTACGGACTAGGCGTATTATAAATAGATATAATTTATAATATAAGGAGATATATATGTGATATGTGATATGTGATGTTGATATTCAGATAATATCTACATCTGTAAGGGTTTTGGGTGGTTAAAAGGCTCATGCTGGTTGTGTGCGTAGAAACCTAATCCTGACTGTGTGTGGACTATGTTGGCTCTGTGTGTGGAAGGGATTGTAAGGGTTTTTGAAGGAAAGCTGATGTATTTACAGATCTGAATAATTAATAGAAGGAACAGTTTTGGCGAATTCTCTGTGTTGTGCATATGATTGTTGTGTATGCTTATTGTTTATGCTTTGATGAGATCCCACTATATATTTGCTTAATGATGAATGTGCAGAGCTAATTGATACATTTATACTTATGTATTGACATCTATTAAAGTATTACATTTAGTAGATCAAGATCTGGTTCTGATTTAGTATATGTGATTAGTAAGACAATTTATTTTGTGTATTATGTTAATGATTGCGCAAAGACATGTAATTCTATTATAAATTCACTGTGCATGTCTGTGGAAGTTCAATTAGGGTTTTTCCAAGGACCACTTCATTAAATTCTCTCTTAGGGTGTGGAAACCTGGTTCCAACACCCTGCCATACTGCTTCGAGTGAGACTTTGGTCTGTGCAAGAAAATCATTGCCGAAAGGGCCAGTAGTTGGAGGGTTTGTTGGTTTATCCATAAACTCTGAACCTAGGTCAGGACCCCTCAAGCCAACACTTAATCTTAGGAAATTTTTGCAAAGATGTAGTGAAACTAATCTTTCACTAAGTAATGAAAAATGTTTTATGATTATGATTGAAGGCATTTTTTTGGATCATCATGTTTGTGTTGTAGGAATTAAAGTTGATTCGGAAAAGATTGAAGTGACTATGAATATGCCTCCACCAACTAATAAAAAAGGAGTTAGAAGTTTCCTTGGGCATGCAAGCTACTACAGAAGGCTTATTGAAAATTTTACCAAGGTAACTTCGCCATTGTTTAAATTATTAATAAAAGAATCTGAATTTCATCTCAAGGATAATCTTTCTTCAACACCTGTCTTGAGAGGGTCCTATTGGAAATTTCCATTTCATATTTCCACTTATGCCTTTGATTCAGCTATAGGAGCAGTATTGGGCCAAAAGTAAAACCTATTAACCCCTTCTAATTATTTTTTTAGTAAAAATTTGACTCCAGGTGAATTAAATCATATTATAACTGTGAAGGAATTCCATGTTGTGATTTATGCTATTAAAAATTTTAGACATTACATCCCTGGTTACGAATTTTTGTGCCCATCGATCATTATGCTATTCATATCTCATGAATAAACCAGTTACTAATGGAAAAATTACTATATGCCTTTTGATGCTGCAATAATTTGACATCAAAGTATTGGATAGGCCGAGAAAAGAGAATCGGATAGCTGATTTCCTTTCTAGGCTTAACCATGAAGGTGAGGATTTTCCTGTTAATGATATCTTTCCAGATGAGAATTTGTTCTCCATTTCTGTCAAATCACCTTGGTTTGCAGATATGGTCAATTATATTGCTACAAGGAAGTTACCACCTTACTTCTCATCTAGTAATAAAAAGAGAATTATTAGAAAAAGTGTTGATTACTCCTGGATAAAAGGAGACCTCTTTTTCATTAGACCTGATTTGATTATTCAAAGGTGTGTTAGAGAGGATGAGATATATGATAACTTGAGGGATTTCCATGATGAACCCTCTGGAGGACACTTTGTAGACAAGTGGACAGCTTATAAGATCCTCCATTCAGGTTACTATTGGCCAAGTATTTTCAGAGATGCGAAGGAGTATGTTCACAAATGTGATAGCTGCCAAAGAATAGAGTGACCTATTCAAGTAGATGAAATGCCTTTGTAGCCACAATTTCTCACAAAACCATTTGAGAGGTGGGCTCTTGATTTTGTAGGACCCATTAATCTGATGTCCAAAGGTAAGAAGAATATTTTAGTATGTATTGACTATGTCACAAAGTGGGTAGAAGAAAAATAAGTGCCAAGAGAAATAGAGAAAGTAGTGGTAAATTTTATCTTCTTTGATATTTTTTTAATATTTGGGGTACCAGGAGAAATTGTTACTGATCAAGGTACCCAGTTTGTATCTAAGCTTGTGCAAGGAATTGTGAAAAAATATCATATCACTCATCAGAATTCCAATCCCTACCATCCACAGGTCAATGGACAAGTGGAATCAACAAATAAAGTGTTTGAGACAATCCTAACTAAGACAGTACAACTACACAAAAAGGATTGGTCAGATCGACTTCCAGAGGCCTTATGGGCCTACAGAATCACATGGAGAAAACTATTGGATTTTCTCCATATGAATTGGTATATTGAAAATAGATTTTATTTCCAATTGAATTTCAGATTAGAATTTTTAAGATGGAAGCATATTTGGGCATGGATCTCACTGCGGCACAATAACAGAGGATCATGCAACTCAATGAACTAGATGAGATTGGGCAGCATGATTTTCAGCATACTAACCATATCCACCAACAAAGGGCTAAATTGCATGATAGGTACATTAAGAAGAAGCAGTTTAAAGAGGGAGACTGGGCATTTTTTTTAAATTCAAAATTTAAGAATTTTAAAGGAAAATTTAACACACATTGGCTTTGTCCTTATGAGATCGACAAAGTCTTTGATAATGGATCTGTTTGAGTCAAAACAATAGATGATGAAAATTTTACCTTCTTAGTAAATGCGCATAGGCTTAATTTACATCAGAAGCCCCAATCTAAGGAGGAAGGTTTGGAGGATATTTTGAAGAAGAAAGAGCTGGAAATGGTAGGAAATGTGGGTATCTCTTTCACAACCTCTTCTTAATTTTTTTCCATAATAAATTGAGCTTACTATCTTCCTTCTCATGCTCAATAAACCATGAGAGGAGTTTATATTCGATATAGTTTTATCCCTTTTCCAACTCTAGTAGACTATTTACTAAAAAGGAGCCCCATTGGAGTTTTCTTTTTGAGTATTTCAGACTCTCTAAAATTGAAATTTTGCGAGCATGAAATTCCCTGGGCTCTTTAAAATCAGAGGACAATTGATCCCTCGGGATCCCCAAATAAATTATGTTTCATTTCTTAATAAATCTTTGATTTTATCATGTTGGACTGATGTGGGATTCTCTAAAGCCTTCCTTCCAACAATCTTGTCCCATCGACATCAACACACTATCTGGGTTCAAGATCAAAGATATGTGATTCCTTGAAGCTTGTATACATCAATGACAGATTATCTCGCCTACAACAATGGATATTCATTAAGGCTCCTTGACTGTTGGATCTTGTAGGGGGTTTGACAACAACTCATCTATTCACACCTAGTAGGATGCATCAGTTGTACCTTGATCCTCACTTTCATTATTGGTGATGGACCTCGCGTTGGTTGACATTTGACCTTAATGAATGGTAATCCAACGATATCACTGCACATTCGACTTCGACACCTCTATTCATGTGGAAGTGAGCTATACAAAGATAGGTAACAATGGAGTTCCATATTTTTCCTATAGACAAATCAAGATCAGGGGAAAATAGATTATAATAACAACTCCTTCATCGGTATTATTTTATTCTCAACAGAAGTTATGAATTCCTACAGAGTATTTCCTGCAGAAGAATTTTCTACAGCAAAATATTGGTTGCTTCACTCCCGATATTATTCAAATAATTTCAAGCAGAACATATTTTCAAGGATCTGAAAAGACTTAAGCAGATTATTAGAGTGTTCAAAGCTAATCGAACACATGAGACCTCATGATTCTGTACATGATATGTCTTTGAATGGATCATCATTGCAAGGCAAGGATGTGTGTCATCAGGTACCTGATGGTTGTATTGTAAATTAAAAGGTAATTTCGATGTCAATTTTTTAAGGACTAAAGTAATGATACGTATTTTTAAATTTTAGAGTATTATGAGTCACATTCACCCTTGTTTAAAATGGCAGCCATTCCACATCATGACTCTACTCCCAACACAACTCAAAATGTACAACATTTATTTTGCAAATGAGTCCTGCATAAAGGATCATGATTTTAAATCATGATCACATTTTGCGTTGCCTCGACTTGCCTTCATTTAATTTTGCCTCATCCAGTCGAGCTATGTCCCTTCCCATTGTATCCTTGAAACACTTTGTGGAAAATGTCAAAGGGACAAATCAAACCTTGCACTTCCATATGCACGACATATGGTGAAACTAAGGTCAATTATCCATTTTGAGCCACACAGGCCGAAGCTATTAGTTTTGTATCATCAGATCAAGAAATGACTGGAGAAGGTAGGGTGGCTACCGTTATTTCTGAAGTTCAATGGGTAAAATGTTGAGGTGACTAAGTCATTTTCCCTGAACATGGATGGAGAATGGGCTCAATTTGGTAATGTAAAATTTAAATTGACTGAAGCGCTGGTAGCCCAAGTCCGCAGTATTCCACCAGAAGTAGAGTGTTTATTTAAAAACCATCGAATTAATAAAAATATTTATATATATTTCCTAAAGGAGGAGCATGCAAACCCGGACTGAGGAAAAGGAATTTTGTAAAGATATCTACAAAGTAAGTATCAACACCTTTTGTTTTTAATTCAAAAATATATTACATGAAAAGGTCAATTTGGCCTGGCCCTTTTGTTTCTTATTCGGCTCCTTGGTCACTTCTAAGATAAGCCTCTCATTTTGCTTGATTATTTGAGGATGTCCTTGTTTAAAATGGATACCTCCGCCCAGAAGAGGGAGGCTGATGTAAAGGAGAACCTCTACCACCATGGCTTAGTCAAAATAATCATGGTGGAAGTGTTAATGAAACAAGGGACAACTTTGTTGGGAAAAATACTGAGAGGGGGGGTGAATCAGTATTTAGTGCAAACAATCAAACTTTTAATTTTTCCTTTCTAAAAACCCATACGCTACTTTATTGAAGGAAACTAGCGTATATACGCGGATATCCTTTATGTAACTCGCGTATGCCCAGAGATCTAATTATGTGTTTGAATCTTAACTCAGATCATTGCATTATTCATTCATCAGATATTTCAGAAACAGTATACAGGTGTAGACAGAACAGAATAATCTTCACACATATGCAACACACATGAACACCAGGATTTTTAGGTGGAAACCCAATTCGGGAGAAAACCACCACTGTCGTTGTTTCAGCCTTCAAAATTTATTATTAAGAAAACTTCTTACAATCATGTACTGGTGCAGACTTAAACCAGCACGCAGGCACCCACCTGCAGAAGGCTACAACCTTCTCTTGTTTACCATCCTCTCCTGGAAGGGAGCTGCAACCCCCTACACTCGTTTACCAGCCTCTCCTGGAAGGGAGTTACAACCCCCTGCACTCGTTTACCAGCCTCTCCTGGAAGGGAGCTACTACCCCCTGATATGAGTACCAGCTTCTCACGGCGAAAACTACTTCCCTCTTGAGGAAACTGAGGTCACCCCCACTACCAGGACAAAACACGGTATCAATTTTCAAGCGGATCAAAACGCTCCAACACAACCTTACACTTGTGATAAACGTCTTTTCCCCAAAGCATCAGATCGGTGAAACACGTAACTAGATATGAATATAACCAGACTTGGCGATTAGATGTCTGAAACACATTCAACAACCCATTTCTTTCATTAGATCTTAATCCTTCTGCTTTTTATTTAATCGGACAGCGTGTATACGCGCGCCTACGAGACAGCGTATACTTCAGTACATTTTCCAAAGAAAACTCTAACTACGCATACGCGCTTTTCTTTCCACATACCCGCGTATACACGATCTTTTCATGAAACTAACCTGCGTATAGATATGTAAAAGATAAATTTTGCAGTACAGACCATATCTATAAACTTACCCATATTTCTTCAATCTCTTCAACAGGATTGCGACAGGTCTTCTTCACTTCTTTTCAGATCATCCTTGACATTCACCATTTCTAGATCTAGAGATCTTGAGCCTTCATCATGTTCATAGGAGCATCATAGATTGAGATCTATCAATTAGGAACAGGGTTCACCCATACAGATATACTTAGAGTGAGTATTCCTTCATCCCGGACTCATTTTCTTCTTTGAGCGTTTTCTTTCACTTATAGGTACATACTTAATGTGAGCCAAAACACATGGCTCCAGGTAGTGTTATTCACTGGATAGGATCAAATGAACATTCGACGCTCAATCGTGGGTCAATACCATGGTAGTAACCCTTGGTTTACAAATTTAAGCCTTGGTTGAACATACCCAAAATAGCACATACTTTTCATCATTATTCTTGCACATCTTTGATATTTATTTTCACGAGCCCTTACGCCCTTCATGTCAAACATCAGATTTACATCATTAATGCATCGAGAACAACTTCATTAAGTAGGTTGACGTCATCTTCATCAAGTGGGTTGCCATCAAGGACAACACTCTGCATCATATTGCCAACAATCTCCCCCTTTGGACTTGATGGCAACCACGAAGGTGTTTGATCACCACAACAGATAGATACATTGATTATAATCATTACACAATAACCATGTTACTCTCCCCTTATTCAAACACCATGTCACTCTCTCCCCCTTTGACATCAAGGGCAAAGGGAGGATCAAAACCAACACAAGGTTTTTCTCCTCATGTAGAAGGAAGCGCTCTGCAGATCTGATGTGCACTGAAGTTACCATGCTCCCCCTGAGTTCATGCTGAAAGTTCAATCATATTTTTTCAATGAAGTACATGACTCTATGACCTTCCTATTACCAAGGACTCATACATACATCAAAGATCCAACCAAGTGGATTTACTTAAGAGACTCAAATACCCAACCAAAAATGGTTTACACATTTTGACTCAACTACCCAACCAAGTGGGTTTACAAATTTGAACAAGTCCTTACATGACTGAATATTACAATTTTACATCATAGGTCTCAACATGACCTTTTTCATCAAATTACAAATATGACCTTTTATGACCAATATCAGAAATACCTCAAGAGAGATCATATTTCAGAATCATAAGCCAACAATGCATAATACCCAGCAAGGCTATTTCTCCCCCTGAACCTGTACATCAGTTTACTCCTTCATCTCCCCCTTAGCTTGTGCATCCTGAACACTTTTCAACAGAAGATCATCAAGGCATCTTTACCCAATATCAAAGAATGAGACAGAAATATACGAGATAAAACTTCACCAGAGATACCATACAGCATCAGAGATATCAAACAGTGCTGCAGATGTGCTATAAAATGTTGACCCCAACCAAAAAATGTCAGCAACTGACCATACGCGGCTTTCTGCGGATAAAATTGCGTATATACGCGACTGTCTTTCAGGAAACCTGCGTATTCAATTTGATCTTCTAAATTTAAGCAGTTCTGATTTTCTTCCCAGCAGAGACTACTCCCAGCTTCTGTCTGAGATATTCAAACGCTTTACTGGGCAGAGGTTTGGTAAATATATCAGCAACTTGTTCTTTGGAGGGAACATACTCCAACTTCACCTTTTGTTCCAGCACTTGTTCACGTAAGAAGTGATACTTGATGAGAATGTGCTTGGTCTTTGAATGCATAACAGGATTCTTTGAGATACTGATGGCACTTGTATTATCACACATAATGGAGATAGGAGGTGTACATTTGATTTGAAAATCTTGCAAGGTTTATATCATCCAAAGGAGTTGAGTGCAACAAGACGCGACAGCCACATATTTTGCTTCTGCTGTAGATAAGGCAATAGAATTTTGCTTCTTGCTGAACCAAGATACCAACCAAGGCCCCATATAGAATGCACCACCACTAGTGCTTTTCCGATCATCAACATTTCCAGCCCAATCTGCATCCTTGTAAGCATGAAGAGTAAGATCAACATTCTTTGGATACCAAAGTCCAAAGTCTTGAGTTCCTTGTAGATATTTGAATATTCTTTTGACAGCCTGAAGGTGAGACTCTTTTGGATTAGCTTGGAATCATCCAACAATCCCAACTGCATGCATAATGTCCGGTCTAGTCCCAGTGAGATAAAGTAGGCTTCCTATCATTGATCTGTATTCTGGTTGATTCACCGTGGGAGAATCATCATGAGAACTGAGATTACATCTGGTTATCATTGGTGTACTTACAGGTTTGCATTCTTCCATGCCATACTTCTTCAAAATTTTCTTAAGATATTTTTCTTGTGATAAGAATATGCCATCTGTTGCTTGTTGCACTTGCAAGCCAAGAAAGAATGTTAGTTCCCCAAGTAAAGACATTTCAAATTCTTGCTGCATATCAGAAGCAAATTTCTTACTCATAGACTCTTCATTACTTCCAAAAATGATATCATCAACATATACAACCACAATCAATAGTTTTTCATTTTCAGTTTTTGTGTATAAGTTGCTATCAGCAGACCCTTTTGAAAATCATTGTTGATGAAGATATTTGTCAAGACGATAGTACCATGCCCTTGGAGCTTGTTTGAGACCATATAGAGCCTTTTTAAGTCTACAAACAAGTTTTTCATCATTTCCCAAAATGAATCCTTCTGGTTGTTCTATGTAAACTTCTTCTTCTAGATCACCATTGAGAAATGCAGATTTAACATCCATTTGATAAACTTTGATTTGTTGAAAACTTGAAAAAGCAAGAAACATTCTTATGGATTCAAGTCTAGCTACAGGAGCAAAATTTTCTTCAAAGTCTATACCTTCTTGTTGAGTATACTCTTTGCAAACCAGTCTAGCTTTGTTTCTTATAACATCCCCATTCTCATTTAACTTGTTCTTGAATATCCATTTAGTTCCAATGACATTTTTATCATGTGGTCTTGGCACCAATTCCCAAGTGTGATTCTTTTCAATTTGATCAAGCTCTTCATTCATAGCTTGAATCCAAAATTCATCTTTGCAAGCTTGATTGACATTGTGTGGTTCAATTGTGGATAGAAATGCCAGATAGCTAGAAGATCCCACAAGAGTCCTCCTTGTTTGTACACCTGATTCCTTGTCTCCCAAAATTTGAGATTCGGGATGATTCTTTTGAACATATCTGGATGGAGCCTTTTTAGATAAATCATCTTCAGGTTCTTCATTGGATCCACTGTCTATATCATTTCCATTTGATGTAGAAGGACAAAAATCACCATCATCTTCTTCTGTTGCTTGTTTTTCTTCTTTAGGAGCTGCAGGAGACTCATCAATAACAACATCAATACATTCAACAATCTTTCGAAGCCTTTTATTGTAGCATTTGTATGCTTTGCTTGAAGATGAGTAACCAAGAAATATCCCTTCATCTGATCTAGGTTCAAACTTGCCAAGCTTTTCATCATTATTTTTGATAAAGCATTTACTTCCAAAAACTCTAAAATGCTTCACAGATGGAGAATTACCATACCCGAGTTCATATGGAGTTTTGTCACTATTTACCCGAACATGAGCCTTGTTGAGAATGTTAGCTGCTGTATGTGCTGCTTCACCCCAGAACATGTCAGGAGTTCCAGAATCATCAAGCATAGCTCTAGCCATTTGTTGAATTGTTCTATTCATTCTTTTTGCTACGCCATTTTGTTGTGGAGTGCCTGCTACAGAGAACTGTCTTTTTATGCCATGTTGTTCACAAAATTCAAAGAATTCATTTGATGTATATTCTCCTCCTCGATCAGATCTAAGACACTTGATTTTTAGATCTAATTCATTTTCTACCAATGCTTTGAAGATCTAAAAATTTTCAAACGCTTCATCTTTGTGTTTAATCAACCCGATCCAACACATTCTAGAGTAATCATCAATAAATAAGATATAGTATTCTTCCCCACGTGGTGAATTTTTCCTCATAGGTCCACATATGTCAGTATGAATGAGTTCAATAGGCTTACTTGATGATCCTTCTTTGGCATTAAATCGTACTCTGGTCTGCTTACCGAATTGACAAGATTTGCATATGATACTTTCTGGTAGATTAATATTGGGAAGACCACGAACAGCTTGAAGTCTGCCTGCTTTGTTGATTTGAGAGAAGCTCAGATGCCCCAGCCTTCTATGCCATAGCCAATTTTCTGAAGACTTGCTCAAGTAACATTGATCTATGCCGTTCAGTACATACAGGTTGCTTGGATTTCTTTTTCCTTTTATAATGATTTTACCTGTATCAAGATCATGAACCACACATTCTTTTGAACTAAAGACCACTTATGTTCCTTGATCACACATTTGACTTACACTTAATAGGTTATGCCTTAATCCATCCACATACATGACATCATTAGCCTTCACCTTTTCTTTTAGAAACACTGACCCTTTTCCTTTAATTACAACAGGAGTATCATTTCCAAATGTAACTTTATTTTCCTTTTCTAGAGCATTATATGCAAGAAGTTTGCTTTTGTCACCTGTCATGTGTCTTGAGCACCCACTATCAATGTACCATTGATTTTCTTTACCTTCTGCAAATAACGCTATCCCACAATTTTCAACCTGTAATTCCTTATTTTTCCATACTTTGGAACTTGAAGGAGAATGCTGTTTTGGCTGGACTTTGCTCCTGCATTCAAATTCTTCATGGCCAAAGTTATTGCAATAAGCACATTCAACTTCATTTTGAAGAGGAGAAAAATTGTTATAGGTGTTCTTCTTTGGTTTAATATCCATCCTTTTCTTTCTTGCTTCTCTTGTCATGATGGTTTTATATGCAACACATTGAACAACTTTATGACCAAAATTGTGACATGAGAAACATTGTCCATTGAAGTAGAAATTTTTGCGATCATGAAATCTTCTATTTGAATTTACCTGTTGATTGTTGCTTCTTTGAGATATATCCCTTGTATTGTGATGATCATGCTTTACCTGTAAAGATTCTTTATTCCCTTGCTGAGTGGCTGAATGAAGTAAACCAGTTGTAGCTGCTTTTAGATAACTTGGTGCAGAAGCCTGAGAATATTCTCCGGTATATCCAAAACCTGTCTTAATAAGAGGAGAACGTTGAACCTTGATAATATCATCTAAGGTTTCAGTTCCTTTAGAAAATCTAAGATTCAGAGTCTTTACTTTCTCAAGTTCTTTTCTTAGACTTACTACTTCACATTCTAATTTTTCATTATGTTTCTTTGCTTCTTCATTCTGCCTTTTCAGAGTCTCTATGATTATTTTACTTTATTCCAAGCATATTTTGAGTTGATTGTTTTGATCAAGAAAATCATTGTCATCTAGAGCATCCATAAAAGCATCCTTATCATCTCTAGAATTATTTTCAAATTCCATGAGAAGTCTAAGATCTTGTTCACATTCTTCCTCACTATCAGATAACCCATCACTGTCTTCATTTGTATAGTAGCTTTTCTTAGAGCTAGATCAGTTCTTATTCCTTCTTGCTACTTCTTTCTCTTTAGCAGATGTTTCTTTATAAGGACATTTTGTAGCATAATGACCAACTCTTCCACAATTGAAACATTTGAAAGGAAGCTTACCTTTGAATCTTCCAGTTCCTAGTTGGAGTCTTCTTACAAAGTTTGCCTCATCTTCTTCTGAGATATATCCTGATCCTTCCAGTTTTTGAACTTCTTTCCCTTTTGTAGAAGCTTTAAAAACAACTTCTTTGACTTCAGATGGTCCTCCTCTCCTCATTTCATATGCAGTCAATATGCCATGAAGTTGCACCACGGAAAGATTTTGAATATCCTATTTTTCTTCAAGGGCAGAAACTTTTGATCCAAATTTTGCCATTAGCGATCGTAAAATTTTCTCAACCAAAGTAGTGTCGGATATTGTTTCACCCAAATTTCTCATACGATTTACAACATCATCAATACGTAAAAAGAAACTGGCAATACTCTCATCACCATGCATCTTTAAATTTTCATATTCAATTCTGAGAGTTTGGAGTTTTGCACTTTTTACCTTTGCGTCGCCTTCATAACTTAGAATGATTTTGTCCCATATTTCCTTTGCTGTATTCAGCTGCATGAATTTGACAAATTCTGATTCAGTTAGACTTCCTGTTATAGCATTGACCGCTTTTGCGTTTGATTCATAATTCTTCCTTTCAGTTGGATCTGTTGGTGTAGCAGCTGGATATTGATATCCTTGTTCAACAATGGCCCATACATCAGCTCCCATAGACTGAAGATAGGATCTCATCCTCATTTTCCAGAAGATTAAATTGCTCCCGTTGAAGAGCGGGGGCTTGATAGACGCTGTTCCCTCATGATTGCTCATCTTGATCTTCCTTCTAGCGGCTAAGCTTTTTCAGAAGGACCTGCTCTAATACCAATTGTTGGGAAAAATACTGAGAGGGGGGGGGGGTGAATCAGTATTTTGTGCAGACAGTCAAACTTTTACTTTTTCCTTTCTAAAAACCCATATGCTACTTTACTGAGGGAAACTAGTGTATATACGCGACTATCCTTTATAGAACTCGCGTATGACCAGAGATCTAATTATGTGTTTGAATCTTAACTCAGATCGTTGCATTATTCATTCATCAGATATTTCAGAAACAGTAAACAGGTGCAGACAGAACAGAATAATCATCACACATATGCAACACACATGAACACCAGGATTTTTTTTAGGTGGAAACCCAATTCGAGAGAAAACCACTGCTGCCGTTGTTTCAGCCTTCAAAATTTATTATTAAGAAAACTTCTTACAATCATGTACTGGTGCAGACTCAAACCAGCACGCAGGCACCCACCTGCAGAAGGCTAAAACCTTCTCTCGTTTACCAGCCTCTCCTAGAAGGGAGCTACAACCCCCTACACTTGTTTACCAGCCTCTCCTGGAAGGGAGCTACTACCCCCTGATAACTTCTACTGCCAGAAAGCTTCCACTTTCATACTGAAGGCTTCAACCCTTAGATCCACTGCAGACCATGTTTCATCAATTTTCAAACTGGATCAAACAGCTCCAACACAACCCTTTACTTGTCAATAAACAACCTTTGCCCAAAGCATCAAACAGAACAGTGAAACCACTGTAACCAGAATATCAGATATAACCTAGACTTCAGAATAGATATGCAGAAACACATTCAACCTTCAGCAACCATCAGATCAGAAATCATATGCGCTTTTATTTAATAAGACCCGCATATATACGCGCCTTTCAGAATACGAACCCGCATATACTTCAGTACATTTTCCAAAGAAAACCCTAATTGGGCATACGCGCTTTTCTTTCCACATACCCACGTATACACGCGCTTTTCATGAAACGAACCTGCGTATAGATCTATAAAAGATAAACTTTGCAGTACAGACCAGATCTATAAACTTACCCAGATTTCTTCAATCTCTTCAACAGGATTGCGCCAAGTCTTCTTCACTTCTTTTCAGATCATCCTTGACATTCACCATTTCTAGATCTAGAGATCTTGAGCCTTCATCATGTTCATAGGAGCATCATAGATTCAGATCTATCAATTAGGAACAGTGTTCACCCATACAGATATACTTTAGAGTGAAGTATTCATCAAAGCCCAGACTCATGCACACCCTTGCACAATGATTTTCTTCTCCTTATATAGGTTTACCCTTTTTCAATACCATGAGCCAAAACCACATCGCATCCGATGGTATTCCTGGATGGGATCAAATAGACAACCCAACGCTCAATACAATGGGTCAATACCATGGTAGTAACCCTTGGTTTTACAAATTTAGAGCGCAATTGAGCATACGCGACTTGGCACGTACTTTTCCGCATGCATACGCTACTTCTCCTAGACAAACCCGTGTATTCCTTAAGACACACACTTTTCATCATTATTCTTGCACATGCTGATATTTATTTTTCTGGTACTTCTTCCCTTCGTGTAGAACATCAGATTTCCATCATTAACACATCGAGAACAACTTCATTCGTAGGTTTCCATCATCTTCATCAAGTGGGTTACCATCAAGGACAACACTGCGCATCATATTGCCAACAATATGATGCGAGTGTTGTCCTTGATGGCAACACCACTCTGATGAAGATGATGGCTGGCTGCTTAATGAAGTTGTTCTTATTCATTAATGATGGAAATACGATGTTCTACACGAGGCAATGCCGGAAAAATAAATATCGACGCATGTCTAAGAATAATGATGATAATCTTAAACGGAGTTTTGTGCAGGAAAATGCTTGCACGGAAAAGTACGTGCCAAGTCGCGTGTCATTGCGCTCTAAGTTTGTAAAACCAAGGAGTTACTACCTGTTATTGACCCATTTGTATTGAGCGTTGGGTTGTCCATCCGGGACTTCTGTGGCTTCATGTGCCGAAAAAGTGCAGCTATATAAGAAAATAAAATCATTGTGCATGGTGTGCATGATGCAGGCTTGATGAAATACTCCTTTCAATACATGGGTGAACCTGTTCCTAATTGATAGATCACCAATCTGATATATACATACAGTATGATGAGCTCAAGATTTAGATCTAGAAGTGGTGAATGTCAAGGATGATGCGAAAGAGTGAAGACCTTTGTAATCATTGAAAGAGATTGAAAGAAATGCAATATGCAGTAAAATGCTACAAAATTTTATATCTATACGCAAACTAATTTCATGAAAAAATGTATACAGCGAATTGTAATGAAGAAAAATCTTTTGATAGGATTTTCTTTGGAAAATTACTAGAAATATCAGCGGAGGGATTCGTCTTAAGAAAACGCGTATATATCTGTAGTGCAATTAAATAAAAAGCGGCGTATATTTTACGTCACAATGTGTAAAGGTAAGACCGTATACATAGCTGAAATTAATTCTGGATTTATATCTGATGATACAGTACAATGGTTTCAGCGTCACATTTGATGCTTTGGGCAAGGTATTGACGGTAAAGGGACATTGTTGGGCTATTTGATATAGTTTGAAAATTGTGAAGCGATGATTTCGAGTAGTCGAAGGGTAAGCTGCCGATATGGAAATAAACTTCGCGATGAAAATTTAATACTCTATCGAGAATCTTCCTTCGAGGAAAATTTGTCGCAATCGCGAAGATTAGCTCCCTTCGAAGAGCAATAAACAGAGAAGGTTGTAGCCTTAAGCGAGTAGGTACTGCGTGCACTAGTTTAAGTATTTTTATTACATGATTATAAATTTCTGTAATAAATTTTGAAAAGTAAAACTGTAACATAGCGGTAGTTTTTTCTCGAATTGATTTCCACCTAAAAAATCCTGGTGTTATTATTGTTTATATATGTGTGAGATTATTACATTGCAATACTTGCACTTTTGTATCTTGTTTTGAAAATATCTAATGAATGAATGTGCAATGATGCAGTTGGAATTCAAACATAATTAGATCTTGAAGGTACGCGAGTTACATCGAAGGATATCCGCGTATATAGGCTAGTTTCCTTCGATAAAGTAACGTATCGTTTAGAAAGGAAAAATTAAAAGTTTGATTGTACGCACTAAATATTGATTCACTCTACATTATTTTTTCCAACAATTGGTATCGGAGCGGGTCCTTACGAGAAAAAGCTTAGCCGCTGAGAAGAGCTCAAGCAAGATGAGCAATCATAGAGACAGCATCTATCCAACCCCGCTCTTCAACGGAAGCAATTTAATCTTCTGGAGAGAGTGAGGGATGAGATCCTGTCTTACAGTCTGTAGATGATGTATGGGCCATTGTTGAACAAGGATATCAATATCCGGCCGCTACACCAAGCAGATCCAAGCGAAAGGTATGAATCAAACGCAAGCGGTCCAATGCTATAACGGGAATTCTAAGCCGAATCAATTTGTCAATCATGCGGTGAATACGGCAAAGGAAATATGGGACAAAATAATTCTAAGTTATGAAGAGAAATGACGCAAAGGTAAAAAATTGCCAAAACTCAAACTCTCGATTGAATATGAAAATTTAAAGATGCATGGTGATGAGGTATTGCAAGTTTATTTTTACGTATTGATGATGTTGTAAATCGTATGAAATACGGGTGAAACAATATCAAACACTACTTTAGTTTGAGAAAATTTTACGATCGCTAACGGCAAAATTTGAATCAAAAGTTTACGCAACAACGAAAAAACGGGATATTCAAAATCTTCCCGGTGGTGCAACTTCATGGCATATTGAGCATATGAAATGAGGAGAGGAGGACCGTGAAGTCAAAGAAGCTGTTTTTAAAGCTTCTACAAAAGGAAAAGAAGTTCAAAAATCGGAAGGACAGGATATATCTCGAAGAAGATGAGTCAAACTTTGTGAGAAAGGCGCAACTAGGAGCTGGAAGATTCAAAGGTAAGCTTCCTTTCATTTCAATTGTGAAAGGATTGGTCATTATATTTCAAAATGTCCTTAAAAAGAAACATACCTTTAAAGAAGAAGTAGCAAGAAGGAATAAGAATTGATCTAGCTCTAAGAAGAAAACTACTATACAAATGAAGGCAGGTGATGGGTTATGTGATAGTGAGGAAGAATGTGAAACGAAGATCTTAGACTTCTCATGGCATTTGAAAATAATTCTAGAGACGATAAGGATGCTTTTGTGGATGCTCTAAGTGACGTGATTTTCTTGATCAAAACAATCAACTCAAAATATGCTTGGAAAGAAAGTAAAATAATCATGAAGACTACGAAAAGAAATAGAATGAAGAAAAGCGAAAAGAAACATAATAGAAAAATTAGAATGTGAAGTAGTAAGTCTAAGAAAATAACTTGAAAATGGAGCTACCCGAATCTTAGATTTTCTAAAGTATACGAAACCTTAGATGAGATTATCGAGGTTCAACGTTCTCCTCTTATTAAGACAAGTCTTGGATATCTTAGAAGAATCTTCTCGGGCTTAAATTATCTAAAATCAGCTACAAGTTGGTTTACTTCATTTAGCCACTCGGCGAGGAATAAAGAATACGTACAAGTAAAGTATGATCATCACAAGGGATATCTCTCAAAGAAGCAACAATCAACGGGTAAATTCAAATAGAAGATTTCATGATCGCAGAAATTTCTACTTCAATGGAAAATGTTTCTCATGTCACAATTTTGATGCTAAAGTTGTTCAATGTGTTGCATATAAAACCATCATGACAAGAAGAAGCAAAGAAAGAAAGGATGGATATTAGGCAAAGAAGAACACCTATAACAAATTTTCTCCTCTTAAAGAATGAAGTTGAATGTGCTTATTGCAATAACTTTAGCCAATGAAGAATTTGAATGCAGGAGCAAAGTCCAGCCAAAACAGCATTCTCCTTCAAGTTCCAAAGTATGGAAAAATAAGGAATTACAGGTTGAAAATTGTGGGATAGCGTTATTTGCAGAAGGTAAAGAAAATCAATGGTACATTGATAGTGGGTGCTCAAGACACATGACAGGTGACAAAAGCAAACTTCTTGCATATAATGCTCTAGAAAAGGAAAAGAAAGTTACATTTGGAAATGATACTCCTGCTGTAATTAAAGGAAAAGGGTCCTTGTTTCTAAAAGAAAAGGTGAAGGCTAATGATGTCATGTATGTGGATGGATTAAGGCATAACCTGTTAAGTGTAAGTCAAATGTGTGATCAAGGAACAGAAGTTGTCTTTAGTTCAAAAGAATGTGTGGTTCGTGATCTTGATACAGGTAAAACTATTATAAAAGGGAAAAGAACTCCAAGCAACCTGTATGTATTGAAGAACTGAAAAGATCAATGTTACTTGAGCAAATCTTCAGAAAATTGGCTATGGCATAGAAGGCTGGGGCATTTGAGCTTCTCTCAAATCAACAAAGCAAGCAGACTTCAAGTTGTTCGTGGTCTTCCCAATATTACTCTACCAGAGAGTATCATATGCAAATCTTGCCAATTCGGTAAGTAGACCATAGTACAATTTAATGCCAAAGAAGGATCATCAAGTAAGCCTCTTGAACTCATTCATACTGACATATGTGGACCTATGAGAAAAAATTCACCACGTGGGGAAGAATACTATATCTTATTTATTGATGATTACTCTAGAATGTGTTGGATCGGGCTCATTAAACACAAAGATGAAGCATTTGAAAAATTTCAGATCTTCAAAGCTTTAGTTGAAAATGAATTAGATCTAAAAATCAAGTGTCTTAGATCCGATCGAGGAGGAGAATATACATCAAATGAATTCTTTGAATTTTGTGAACAACATGGCATAAAAAGACAATTCTCTGTAGCAGGTACTCCACAACAAAATGGCGTAGCAAAAAGAATGAATAGAACAATTCAACAAATGGCTAGAGCTATGCTCGATGATTCTAGAACTCCTGACATGTTCTGGGGAGAAGCAGCACATACAGCAGCTAACATTCTCAACAAGGCTCATGTTCGGGTAAATAGTGACAAAACTCCATATGAAATCTGGTATGGTAATTCTCCATCTGTGAAGCATTTTAGAGTTTTTGGAAGTAAATGCTTTATCAAAAATAATGATGAAAAGCTTGGCAAGTTTGAACCTAGATCAGATGAAGGGATACTTCTTGGTTACTCATCTACAAGAAGAGCATACAAATGTTACAATAAAAGGCTTCGGAAGATTGTTGAATGTATTGATGTTGTTATTGATGAGTCTCCTGCAGCTCCTAAAGAAGAAAAACAAGCAACAGAAGAAGATGATGGTGATTTTTTTCCTTCTACATCAAATGGAAATGATATAGACAGTGGATCCAATGAAGAACCTGAAGATGATTTATCTAAAAAGGCTCCATCCAGATATGTTCAAAAGAATCATCCTGAATCTCAAATTTTGGGAGACAAGGAATCAGGTGTACAAACAAGGAGGACTTTTGTGGGATCTTCTAGCTATCTGGCATTTCTATCCACAATTGAACCACACAATGTCAATCAAGCTTGCAAAGATGAATGTTGGATTCAAGCTATGAATGAAGAGCTTGATCAAATTTAAAAGAATCACACTTGGGAATTGGTGCCAAGACCACATGATAAAAATGTCATTGGAACTAAATGGATATTCAAGAACAAGTTAAATGAGAATGGGGATGTTATAAGAAACAAAGCTAGACTAGTTTGCAAGGGGTATACTCAACAAGAAGGTATAGACTTTGAAGAAACTTTTGCTCCTGTAGCTAGACTTGAAGCCATAAGAATGTTTCTTGCTTTTTCAAGTTTTCAACAAATCAAAGTTTATCAAATGGATGTTAAATCTGCCTTTCTCAATGGTGATCTAGAAGA
Source organism: Pinus albicaulis (assembly GCA_034641835.2). Taxonomy (NCBI): domain Eukaryota; kingdom Viridiplantae; phylum Streptophyta; class Pinopsida; order Pinales; family Pinaceae; genus Pinus; species Pinus albicaulis. The sequence goes on from CM076582.1 coordinate 334,249,451, forward strand.
AGAAGTTTACATAGAACAACCGAAAGGATTCATTTTGGGAAATGATGAAAATCTTGTTTGTAGACTTAAAAAGGCTCTATATGGTCTCAAACAAGCTCCAAGGGCATGGTATTATCGTCTTGACAAATATCTTCATCAACAAGGTTTTTCAAAGGGGTCTGCTGATAGCAACTTATACACAAAGGTTGAAAATGATAAACTATTGATTGTGGTTGTATATGTTGATGTCATCATTTTTGGGAGTAATGAAGAGTCTATGAGTAAGAAATTTGCTTCTGTCATGCAACAAGAATTTGAAATGTCCTTACTTGGAGAACTAACATTTTTTCTTGGGTTGCAAGTGCATCAAACTGCAGATGGAATATTCTTATCACAAGCAAAATATCTTAAGAAAATTTTGAAGAAGTATGGCATGGAAGAATGCAAACCTGTGAGTACACCAATGATAACCGGATGTAACCTCAGTTCTCATGATGATTCTCCCGCGGTGAATCAACCAGAATACAAATCAATGATAGGAAGCCTACTTTATCTCACTGGGACTAGACCAGACATTATGCATGCAGTTGGGATTGTTGGACGATTCCAAGCTAATCCAAAAGAGTCTCACCTTCAGGCTATTAAAAGAATATTCAAATATCTACAAGGAACTCAAGACCTTGGTCTATGGTATCCAAAGAATGCCGATCTTACTCTTCATTCTTACACTGATGCAGATTGGGCTGGAAGTGTTGATGATCGGAAAAGCACTAGTGGTGGTGCATTCTATATGGGACCCCGGTTAGTATCTTGGTTCAGAAAGAAGCAAAATTATATTGCCTTATCTACAGCAGAAGCAGAATATGTGGCTGCCGCATCTTGTTGCACTCAACTCCTTTGGATGATGCAAACCTTACAAGATTTTCAAATCAAATGTACACCTCCTGTCCCCATTAAGTGTGACAATACAAGTGCCATCAGTATCTCAAAGAATCCTGTTATGCATTCAAATACCAAGCACATTCCCATCAAGTATCACTTCTTACGTGAACAAGTGCTTGAACAAAAGGTGAAGTTGGAGTATGTTCCCTCCAAAGAACAAGTTGCTGATATATTTACCAAACCTTTGCCCAGGGAAGCGTTCGAATATCTCAAACAGAAGCTGGGAGTAGTCTCTGCTGTGAAGAAAATCAGAACTGCTTAAATTTAGAAGATCAAATTGGATACACGGGTTTCCTGAAAGACAGTCACGTATATACACGATTTTATCCACAGAAAGCCGCGTATGGTCAGTTGCTGACAATTTTTGGTTAGGGTTAGCATTTTACAGCACATCTGCAGCACTGTTTGATATCTCTGATGCTGTATGGTATCTCTGGTGAGGTTTTATCTCTTATATTTCTGTCTCATTCTTTGATATTGGGTAAAGATGCCTTTATGATCTTCTGTTGAAAAGTGGTCAAGATGCACAAGCTAAGGGGGAGATGAAGGAGTAAACTGATGTACAGGTTCAGGGGGAGCAATAGCCTTGCTAGGTATTATGCATTGTTGGCTTATGATTCTGAAATATGATCTCTCTTGAGATCTTTCTGATATTGGTCATAAAAGGTCATATTTGAAATTTGATGAAAAAGGTCATGATGAGACCTATGATGTAAAATTGTAATATTCAATCATGCAAGGACTTGTTCAAATTTGTAAACCCACTTGGTTGGGTAGTTGAGTGAAAATGTGTAAACCCTTTTTGGTTGGGTATTTGAGTCTCTTAAGTAAATCCACTTGGTTGGATCTTTGATGTATGTATGAGTCCTTGGTAATAGGAAGGTCATAGAGTCATGTACTTCATTGAAAAAATATGATTGAACTTTCAACATGAACTCAGGGGGAGCATGGTAACTTCAGTGCACATCAGATCTGTAGAGCGCTTCCTTCTACATGAGGAGAAAAACCTTGTGTTGGTTTTGATCCGCCCTTTGCCCTTGATGTCAAAGGGGGAGAGAGTGACATGGTGTTTGAATAAGGGGAGAGTAACATGGTTATTGTGTAATGATTATAATCAATGTATCTATCTGTTGTGGTGATCAAACACCTTCGTGGTTGCCATCAAGTCCAAAGGGGGAGATTGTTGGCAATATGATGCAGAGTGTTGTCCTTGATGGCAACCCACTTGATGAAGATGATGGAAACCTACTTAATGAAGTTGTTCTTGATGCATTAATGATGGAAATCTGATGTTCTACAAGAAGGGCAGAAGTACCAGGAAAATAAATATCAGCATGTGCAAGAATAATGATGAAAAGTGTGTGTCTTAAGGAATACGCGGGTTTGTCTAGGAGAAGTAGCGTATGCACGCGGAAAAGTACGTGCCAAGTCACGTATGCTCAATTGCGCTCTAAATTTGTAAAACCAAGGGTTACTACCATGGTATTGACCCATTGTATTGAGCGTTGGGTTGTCTATTTGATCCCGTCCAGGAATACCATCGGATGAGATGTGGTTTTGGCTCATGGTATTGAAAAAGGGTAAACCTATATAAGGAGAAGAAAATCATTGTGCATGGTGTGCATGAGTCTGGGCTTTGATGAATACTTCACTCTGAAGTATATCTGTATGGGTGAACTCTGTTCCTAATTGATAGATCTGAATCTATGATGCTCCTATGAACATGATGAAGGCTCAAGATCTCTAGATCTAGAAATGGTGAATGTCAAGGATGATCTGAAAAGAAGTGAAAAAGACCTGGCGCAATCCTGTTGAAGAGATTGAAGAAATCTGGGTAAGTTTATAGATCTGGTCTGTACTGCAAAATTTATCTTTTATAGATCTATACGCAGGTTCGTTTCATGAAAAGTGCGTGTATACGCGGGTCTGTGGAAAGAAAAGCGCGTATGCACAGTTAGGGTTTTCTTTGGAAAATGTAATGAAGTATACGCGGGTTCGTCTTATGGAAAGCGCGTATATACGCGGGTCTGATTAAATAAAAGTGCGTATGATTTCTGATCTAATGGTAGCTGAAGGTTGAATGTGTTTTTGCATATCTATTCTGAAGTCTGGGTTATATCTGATATTCTGGCTACAGTGGTTTCACTGTTCTATTTGATGCTTTGGGAAAAGGTTGTTTATTGACAAGTAAAGGATTGTGTTGGAGTTGTTTGATCCAGTTTGAAAATTGATGAAACGTGGTCTACAGTGGATCTGAGGGTTGAAGGTTTCAGTATGAAAGTGGAAGCTTTCTGCCAGTAGAAGCTGGTACTCATATCAGGGGGTAGTAACTCCCTTCCAGGAGAGGCTGGTAAACTAGTGCAGGGGGTTGTAGCTCCCTTCCAGGAGAGGCTGGTAAACGAGAGAAGGTTGTAGCCTTCTGCAGGTGGGTGCCTGCGTGCTGGTTTGAGTCTGCACCAGTACATGATTGTAAGAAGTTTTCTTAATAATAAATTTTGAAGGCTGAAACGACGTTAGCGGTGGTTTTCTCCCGAATTGGGTTTCCACCTAAAAATCCCGGTGTTCATGTGTGTTGCATATGTGTGATGATTATTTTGTTCTGCACCCGTTTACTATTCCTGAAATATCTAATGAATGAATAATGCAATGATCTGAGTTAAGATTCAAACACATAATTAGATCTCTGGACATACGTGAGTTCTGTAAAGTATATCCGCATATATACGCTAGTTTCGTTCAGTAAAGTAGCGTATGGGTTTTTAGAAAGGAAAAAGTAAAAGTTTGATTGTCTGCACTAAATACTGATTCACCCCCCCCCCCCTCTCAGTATTTCTAAGATAAGCCTCTCATTTTGCTTTATTATTTGAGGATGTCCTTGTTTAAAATGGATACCTCCGCCCAGAAGAGGGAGGCTAATGTAAAGGAGAACCTCTACCACCACGGCTTAGTCAAAATAATCATGGTGGAAGTGTTAATGAAACAAGGGACAACTTGGGAGGAATTCCTTGTCGAAAACCATTTCATGGATGAGGAGGAATAGCCCAAATTAGAAACTAGAGATGTGAAGTCAAGCCGGAGGCTGAAAAAGAAGTTGTAAACTAACAGCCAAGACGAAGTGTCCAATTCAACAAAGCCCAAGAAGGCCAATCCAAAGCTGACACCAAGAGGGAAACTCGGACCCTCATTATAGTAACTTAAGAGGCTATGGGTATAAAACCACTAGTGGATGCCACTAATTCCCCTGCTAGGTGCTTTACTAGAAGCCAATATACTAAGCTGGCTACATGAGAAATTGATAGGGAAAACACATCGTGAACAAAAAAGAAGACTAAGGGACAAAAGGAGAAGAAAAATTAGGTAAAAACATCATATTTTGTGACCAAGGAGGACTAGGAAACAACACCACATGAAACCCAATAGTTGAATGAAAGCATGGAGAAAACCACTGAAGACCCTCCAGGATTAGAAGAGAAGAATCTTCCTCCTTTCCCTCAACAAGGAGAGGTAGAAACTTCAAAGAAAAAATGGTCACGTAAGGAGGTGGAGGAAGTCATCACTGAACTTACAGTGTCCGGGAGAGTCCTACAAAAGGAAAACACCACCCTTAAATAGAATATTCTGCGCCTACAAAAAGAATTAGAAGAGTGAAAAACCAAACACCAGAAGGCATAAAAGATATTAAAAAGGAATGAAGTTAAAATCAGACATCTGCAAAAGTGCAACAAAAAATATAGGGACAGAGTCAAGGAGGCTGAATCCAACAAAACTCAATTGGACCAGTTGGCTGCAGTAGCTGCAGCATAAGGAGGGGATTGAGTTTTTCTTTTTATATACATATTAGTTTTGCTTGCATAGGGATGTGCAAGATGCCAAGTGTGGGGGATATGTTGGGACTAGGTTTGGAAACTTTTTGATAGTGTTCCTAAGGCTTTTCCCCCCTTTTCATACCTTTTTTGCTTATCTAATTACCATCCTTTTGACATCCAGTTCCACATTTTGACCAAGAAAGGTGATTCAGACTCTAAGGTATGCATATTACTTAAAAGTGTCATTTTTCTTTATTCCTAAGCAATTTTATATTGAAGGCTACCTAATTTAACTAATCTAAGACTATCAAAAGAACTAATCGAATTTTCTGCAGAATAATTGTTGGAGCAGGGTCCCCTGGGGTATACTTTTTGGCATATTTTTGTACAAGTTTTTTATATGCGCAATGTGTGAATGAGTCGAGGGGATTTGGGGTGGGTCAAATTCCCTATTTTTATGTAAAAGGGTTTAAGGGTAAATTGTTGGCTTCAAACCATGGTTTGAGACCATAGTATCTGCGAGCTAGAATGATATAAGTAGATAAATCGAGTCTAAGTGAAATTTAGTAGAACTTAACTTGATGTTATGATCTTAATGTTTATTCGTCTGTAATACATTGTAAGGGTTTTTCTAGGTTGGGTAGAAAGGCTCTTGTTGGTTGTGTGCACGAAGACCTAGTCTTGGCTATGTGCAGACTCTGCTGGCTGTGTGCGCGTAAGGGTAATGTGTAAGGGTAAAGTGTGATGTATTGAATTGAAATGAAGCTAATATAAGGATATATTTTGGTGAGAGAATTATATTATTAGTCTTAGTTATCTATTTATTGTTCTTTCTTTGGATCACATTGCTTTTGTATTAATTATTTGTATATATGCAATTACCTTTGTTATTTATGCATGAAGTTACATTGACTATAGAATACATGAATGAATTTGCATAAGTGATTATGCATTTTCTAGATAGGGATCTGGTTCTGTCATGTTATATTTGCGCTAAAGCAATCTGTGATTATGTCTGTAATATCTTAAGTATTGTGCACATATTTTTATGATCAATATAAGTCTGCAATAAATTTTCTTAGGACCACTTCATTATTTTCTTCCTCAGGGTGCAGAAACCTGGTTCCAACACCCTCCGATACTGCTTTGGGTGAGACTTTGATCTGTGTAAGCAAGTCACTACGAAAAGGTCTAGTGGTTTGAGGGTTTGTTGGTTGTGTGATAAACTCTGAATCTAGGTCAAGACCCCTCAAGCCAACAAATGGTTTCGTTTTCGAGACCAGGATCATTTTGAGGGAGATTTGATGTTGTGGCACCCTTCACGAAATGAAATGCAACATTGGCTGGATAGAAATATCCTTGAATTCACACTCCAAGAGAACTGAAGTACTAAGCTATCTGACGAAAAGTGGGTATATAAATACATCTATACAAAATTTCATGAGAGATTCTTTTACTCCTTTGCAAATGAGCTGCATGAGTGGTTGTCACGATTGACTGAATTCAATACCTGCATGAAGGGCGATGTAGTCATTGAGTGGAATTATGAATTGATTCAACAATTGAAAAATTTAGACAATAATATCACTCGTGTAGTAGATCATTGGATCGATCACCTCTTGGGAGGATTTGTGACAAAATTTTCCATTCGTCAATTTGTATCCTATTCTGAAGCAGAAAGAAGATTTTTCAAAGACCCTATAGGTGATTTCCTGCGCTCTTTGAAGTTGTTACTGAAAATTTTTTTATGTGAATAGGAATATCTATGTGAACATATTTCTTGAATGCCTTGAAGAGGCTGAACTATGCGCAACCGCGAAGATCCAGGAAAATTTATTTATAGCTCCCTAAAACCTAGGTCTGATAGTGAAGGTGAACCAGAAGTTAGTAGCTCTAGTGACTCTGAAGTAGAAGGTTCATCAAACTAGAAACCCTTGAGTCTTTTTCCAACCCCATCCACTCCACTATGTAGTCCATCTCCACCACCACCACCTCCTCCCCAAAAAGCATATATGGTCACATCAATGAAGTTACCTAATTTTAGAGGAATTGGAAATGAATATATTAAGCACTTTTGGTTCATGATCGAGGCCATATGACAGGCTCAATAGGTTAATAATAATGATATTAATAAAGATCATCTAACTATTGCTTTCCAAGATCACCCATTAGGTTGGTACATAGAATATGTTCAATAAAACCCTAATTCCACCTTGGACCAAATAAAATATGCCCTAAAAGAGCAGTTTAAGAAGCCTAAGTCATATGCACATCTGGTGACAGAAATGAAAGAGATTCATCAGGAGGTTAATGAATCTGTATGGGAGGCAGAACAGAGTCCGAAGCACTTTATAAGAGATGGTGGATTTATCATCGATGATACTCAACATAAGGAATTGTTTATTGCTATGTTTCTCCCACATTTGTGCCAGCCCACATTTTCCCTCCAAATGCATTCATTCGCTTGTGTAGTTGTGGTGAATGTGGAGAGGAGAGAAGGCCCTAAATCTTGCGGCGATCGTAGCAGAAAAACCGACCATTGGAATCGAGATCCGTCAATTGCAGGTAAGAGGCCTAATCCTACTCTTTGTTTTTAATGGATTAAAATTTCAAATTAGGGTCCCAAATCTTAGGAACAGCCCCTACCTCATCTTTACGGTGGGATCGCACTTTTTGGGGCAAAAACTGCGACCTAGGAAGCAAGTTTGGGCCTGAAAAGTGTGACCTGTCCTAGGAATTGGCCAAAAAGTGCGACCTGTCAGAGGGAAGTGATTTTAGTGCTGTTGTGGGCTAAGATTCAGGTTTTGTGTAATTGAAATATTTTTTTCCTATCTGTAGACTGACAAAGATGATGGTTTTGTGCAGATATGGCAGATATACGGATCAAGTGGAAAGAGAGAGACTTGGGTACATTATGGTCGAAATTCCAAGCAGATCAGGGTGTCCATCGTGCATTGGCCAGGTTTGGGGTTCTGAAATTTGTGGAGAACCCTCTGATAAGATCTAGGGAGCCTTTTTTGGCCTGGATTGTCAGTTATTGGGATCCGGATCATGAGGTCTTTATAGTGAAAGCGCACAGGATTGAGCTGACAGTCCAGGATCTGTATTTCCTAACTGGTCTCCCACCATTAAGGATGGTGGGAAATACACAGCTAGTGTTACCGCGGGGGCGTAACATCATGGAGTTCGTAGAGTGACATTGTCGACCAGGTGTCCGAGTCAAAGGGACTTGGATATCGATTAGGGATCTAGAGAGGTTGGAGACCCGTGCAGTGGCGGCAGCAGTGTTGCGGATCCTGGGCAGCCAGGCGCTCCATCACATCACTGGAGGGCAGATGATGATTGTAGAAAGTGTGTTGAGTGGGACCTACTATGGGTGGGCCCAGATGATGTTGGTGTCATTGAAACAACAGTTGTCACTCTGTAAGCATCAAGTAAACCATGATTGTACTTATGGGACTGTATTGTGCTCCTTCTTTTTTGAGAAGATCCCGACCTTGCGACCTCGTGTACAGCTACCTGATGGGGGTCCGAGAGAACCCAGGATGCATCGGTGGGGGCGACTACTGTGTAAAGGAGGATGAGGGGCAGTTGGACGGGTGTTCCGACCAGAGTTCTTCACCCATTGGGATCAGATGCCATTGTACATAGACGACTATCCCTATAGTGGGATGAGTTATTGGAGAGATCCGGACTTGCCGCTTCTGCCTGGTCGAATATGGGGGCCTGATGGTAAGTGACAAGTAACTAATTTGTTATGTGCATGTTAAATTTTTTGAATAGTATTTATGGTACTGATCCTCATACTTTTGGTATGCAGATGTAGCTCCAGTGAAACCAGCCAGATATATGGGACGACCTGCAGTAGCAGGAACTACAGGTGCTAGTGGATCGAGCATGGCACAGAACGATGATATGGCCGCTCGGTTGGAGGACATTCATTGTAGATGTGAGGGGATGCTGACCGGTGTTTCGGAGTGGGGTTGGCAGGACTTAGACGACCAGTACATAGAGCTATGTATTGGGCTACCCTCGAAGTGGCGAGGTATCATGCGACGCATGGTGATGGCTTGTCAAACTATGCGTGATCTACAAGCTATGGGAGCAGATCCATTGGCTCGGGATCCTCCAAAAAGTGATTAGATAAAGGGAAGGTGGCACCCCCTAGTGTGTATGTAGGGGCAAGTGGTGCCCCCCAGTTTTTGAGTTTTTTTTTTGTAACATGCTATGGGCATGTCATATGTTTCAGAGTAGATGGACTCTAAAAACATGTTATATGATATATATTAGGCATATGCATTATGTTGATGATTTGAAATGTTATTGTCTTGTGTGTGATAAATGCCAGTCTAGAACATGGTTTGCAATTCTATCTACGTAGTTATTTTGACTTCTAGGTACATGGTTGAAAGTAATGAATCTAAATTCACGTATCAAAAGTTTCACTCGTAAATATCGTCTAAACAGGATAGGGTTTTGCACACAATAGACACCATTTATTTGTAAGACAAGAAGTAGAGAATCTAAATGAACGTGAAGATGGAGGATGCAATGAGAGAGGACATCAGCTAAGAGGCCACATACTGCATCGTATTTGTCCTGATTATTGGTGGCATTACCAATGTATACCCCATTAGAAATAATGAGGGTATGCAAGGGGGTAAAGATGGCCCAAGCTGTCGAGGCTAGATTATGGGAATAGCGACTTGCCCCATCGGCATAGTCAATATAATGTGTGGACGAGAGGTTCGACTGAATAGTGTCACAAGACAAGAAATGGGAGGAGGGAGAATAATGATGGCAGCGTGAGTGTAGGGTAGACATCAAAAGATAACTATGGGAGGGAGTAGTCTGGGTAGGATGGCTATGACTCATAGATCGACTAGAAGGTGATGTATGAGGGCTATGGGAGGAAAAGCGGGAGCTCAAGCTGCGGAGGACATCATAGATACAGATGGTATCATCCTGGTTATGGGTGGGAAGGAAAAGGTCGAGGAAACCACATGATGCTTCCAAGCTACATAAATCATCAGCATGGGAAGAAAGGCTCACATACATATTTTCATGGGGGATGACAGAAGAACAAGTAAAAAGATTGTCAAAGGATGTAGAGCCCAAGAATGTTGCTGAAGGGGAATCAAGCAAAACAGATGGAGTGGATTCAGAGGGAATGTACTCCAAGGGTCGTACGGATGATGATAGGTATAGGAGGGGGGCAGAGGGTCCTGACATCTCAACATCAGGGGGATTAATGTCAATGGTAGCAGGGGGATCCTCAAGTTGGCCTAATGCATACTGCGCGAGGATAGGAGAGGCGGATTGATTTTTTTCAATCTCGTACTCACGAATGACCTCTAAAGTGGCTCGGTAATGCATGAGGTGAGGACAATGGTGAGAATAATGGCCATGGACACCACACAGAGCACAGGGTTTGTTGGTGCGAAGAGTCTTTGGGTTCTTGACTGCGGACGAGGAAGAAACAGAGGATTCGGGAACCGTAGATTCAGGGAACGTGACTTTAACTATGGGTTGGATACGGGGCAACTCGGGACAAGTATGGGTGGCATGACCAACACCATCACACAAGGCACAAGGCTTGGCGGGTGGAGGAGGGGTAGGGTCAGGCAGGGTGGCCTTGTCTTTGGATGCCCCCTTTCGAGCTTTTCTTTTCTTGCCCGTAGCTGTCACAGCATGAGGATGGTCTTGTTGAGGTGTTGGGGGCACTGTAGCAACGGAAGAAGCGAAGGGAATCGGTTGAACCGATGTCAAAGCAAGGTATGGTTTGGGGTGACCTGGTGGGGTTTCAGCTGGAGACTGAAGATACCAGATGGGTATTCCCAGGGTCAAATTAGGGAGGGAAAGGGTTGCCATGATGGGAACTGAATAGACTCCAGGAGGGGGAGCAAGGAAATGGATCTAACCAGCGGGATAATGGCCAGGAGAGGCAGCTCCCGGATTGTTGAGACCTGGGGGAACTGACCCGGGAGGGTATAGAGGCTCAGGGGTACTAGCTGGATGAGAAGGTCCAGAAGGAAGAGGTTCGACCAGCTGAGGCGAAGGGCTAGGAGCGAGTTGCGGCGGGCGAGGTTGAGGTTGCTGACTAGTTGAAGTGGGTTGCTTAAGGTCAGCCTGAGATGATTGTATCATGCAAACATTCGCTAAGCTATGATCAGAGACAGGAGGAGGGGGAGGACCCAGGAAGGTTCCAAGCAAGGAGGAGTCTTTGTAGACGCCGGGGGAAACACTGGTAAAATAATCAACAGTTTGCTTGTTGGCTATAGAAGAAATGGTCGACTCAGGGAAGGTCTGAGATTTAGGCTCATGATATGTCAACTGGTCAATGGTGACTATCTTTCCATTGTGAGGGAAAAACATCTTGCGGTGGACCGCAGATCGGACAACAGACATGGCATAGGTGTAGCTACGCCCCAAAATAATGTTATAGTAAAGAGAGGCATCGATTACTTCAATGTCAACGCAAATCGTCTTGCCTTCAAGGGTGATAGGATAGTTACAGAATAGGCCAATGGGCTGGGAGGCATGGCCATCCCACGCGCGAAGGGTGATTGTGGAAGGGGCCAGTTCAGAAGATCCGAGTTGTTTCCTAACCGAAGCAGACATCACACATTTAGATGCCCCCTCATCAATAATACATCGAGACACATTAGCGTTTTAGATTTTGACTAGGATTTGGAAAGCGATGGAAGCAGGAAGGGGAGGATGATCTAACTGACGGGCGTCGAAAAAAAACAATTGGTCATCAGCAGGATTTACAGTGCCCATGGCGGATATTAGAGCCTTATTTTGAGAAGGACACGACTGAAGGAGTTCCAGTGTTGAAATGGCGGCAGGAGACTGCGCAAAATCATCTACTACGCTATACGAATGGGCAGCTTGACCAGAAGTAGCATTTCGGTGTAATGGGCCCTTAGGAATCTTGGTATGAACCTCAACTTTGCACTGAGGGATCTGCAAGGGACCATTGAGTGTCGACAAAGGCTCTGTAGAACCTGAAGATGGTGACTCGGGGACAGACGGAGCAGGAGGCATGGAGTACTGACGAGACCGAGTTTAAAGGTTAAGGTCGACGGTGAGAGGTTGGTTAGAAGTCATCATGAGAATCTGGTAATCGGAGGAACCAGAAGGGGAAGGTTGAGTGGTTACCGGGGCATGAGGTGGTTGAGTAGCCAAGAATCCTTGTTGAGGGAAAGGATCGGTAAACACGGCGGGTTGAGAAGTAGCCGCATTGGAAGGAACAGTAGGGGAGGAATGTTGTCCCCACATGGTGGCCTAAGACTCCCACATCTATCACATCTATGGTAATAGGGGACAATAGTGAGTGTAATGACCATAAACATCGCAACACGAACAGGGCTTATTGGTGTGAAGAGGCCTGTCCGGCTTGGGCTGAGAACCCTGTGGCTGGTTAGCAGTGTTAGAATCAATACTTGGAGGATTGGATCCACGATTACCAGAGGTAGATTGAGTTTGATTGCCTTTCCTCTTTCTTTGAGAAGAAGGAAGATTAGTCGCGCCCTACTGCGCAAATACTTGCCCTGGAGGGGGTAGTAGGTGTTGTAGCGGGGGTTGAGAAGGCAAGGGAGTGGGAGGTCCAAATGCTAGAGGAGCTGGGACACCAGGCTGTGGGTAAGGATAAGGTTGAGGATGTGCAACATTGAGGTAAGCAAGAGGTTGGGAAAAAGGCGGAGGCATGTCGTATCCTGGATACATGCTATCTGGAGGGGGGAAAGTGCTGGAGGTGCTAGCCCCTCCCGGAGGGAAATCATAGCCCATAGGAGGTTGAGCGTAGGTATGGGCAAGAGCTCCAATGATACCGTCGGCAGAGTGAGATGCCCCCGAGGCGTTAGCACCACCAGGTTTGGGGAGGTCAGGAAGGATGGTATAAACATAACCAGATTGAGCATAGATGAGGTCATATTTCAAGGCTATTTGGAGGGCGTCTTCTTTGGTTTGAGGGAACTGGGATGCAAAATCTTTGTCGATGGCAGGTAAGAGAGAGTGAAGGAACCAATCCATATAGACCCGATCTTCAAAGGTGGGAGCTCGACATAAGCTCATTCTTCTCTGCCATTCCTGGACATGAGCAGAAAGGCGGGTCAAAGAGGATTGACGAAAAGAAGTCAAGAGTTCTGTACCAGTGTCGTATCAGAGAGGGAGCTGGAAATAAGACAAGAAGGCTTGGGCAATGGCCGCAAAGGTGGTATGGGAAGAGGCAGTTTGATCAACATACCATTTAGAAGCTTCGTTGGTAAGCATGCGTTGGAACAATCTAAGACGAATGGAATCATCAGTAATGGAATTAGATGAACACCACATGTGGAAAGATCGAATATGGTTGGAGGGATCTTCACTAGCAAGGCCTTCGAACTTGGGAATGTTAGAGGGGAGCTTGGTTGGCATAGCAGGCCAACTAACATCATGGCGGATAGGATCGTTGATCAACTGATTGAAATCAGGGAGACTGAGCCCATCCATATAAGGGAGCAAAGGGGCGGTCGAGGTAGTTCCCGTGGTGGTTCCACTAGAAACAGACCCAGCAGTAGGACCGGGGTTGCCGCTAGCGTTAGGTCCTAAACTATACATGGTGAAGGTAACAGGAGGAGAACCAGAAGAAGGGGGAGAACCCGAAGAATCAAAAGAAGATTCGGAGTGCGGACTCGGAGGAGGACTAACTCGACGACGATGGGAAGGAGTAATTCGACCAACCGGAAACTGAGGGTGAAGGCCAAGAAGTCTCCGGGATAAACTCCTTGGAGGCACAATGATGACAGGAAGAAGAAAAACTGACAAAGGCAGGGAGGTACAAAAATCAAGTGAGGTCAATGTCGAAAAAAGGGCAGGGAGGTGCAGTGTCAATTGATTTTAAAGTCTTTTCCAGGCGGTGTTAACCAGGCTCTTCTTCACTTAGGGTCAGTGTGTGGCATGTGTTAATTTTAATTTTTAAACCCAGATGTTTTGAGAGTAAAATAAAAAGTGTGTTGCGTAACTGAAAATAAATCTACAAAGAATAGTAAATAAGACTGAAATAGCAGAAAATTAACAGCTAACAATGCATCGATCTAACCCAAGAAGGCGGGTCTCTCAAAACTAGTCTAAAAGAGGGAAAAAATCTAATCAAAACACGCTAAAAAGAGGCCAATAGATCTAAGGTCGGGAGGGACAGGGATCTAAAGGAGAAATCTGCTGAAAAGAGGTGCAGAAAACAACAAAGAGGCAAAGGCAAGGTTGCTGCAACAAAGGGGAAAATAAGAAAAGGTAGAAGGGACAAGGAGGTGACCCTAGAGGAAAACCCAAACAAAACTATATGAGGTGATTTGAAAGGGAGAAGAGCTGATCTAGAGGGATCTGAAAATGAGGTATCAGATCTGAAATGAAGAAGGCTGAAACTCGGAAAATTCAGACGTCTGAAACAGGTAAAACTCTCCCACAAAAAGTGGAGGGTACTAAAGCCCGAAGGGACAAGATTCCCACTTAGTTGATTGAAACAGATCAGAAACAGGTCTAACCGGGTGGAGACAGAGGCTGGAAAACCTTGACAAAAGCTTCAGACAAACCCAGAAAAATTGCTGGAAAAGTGCAGAAAAAAGTGCAGGTCGCAGGTTCTGACCTATTTTCAGTCCAGGTCGCAGTTTTGGGGCAGAAAAGTGTGCCCTCCAGTCTAGGTCACAGGTTTTGGGCCGATAAGTGCGACCTGCAAATCCGGGTCTCTCGGTGGCAGATTTCAGAAAAAGTTGTCGTCTCAGCTGTAGTTGATGTCTGCCACCTGCGCAATAGGGCCAGAAACACACGGAAGTTAAAAATTTTAATGTTTGAGGGTTTTAGAGGTGAAAAACACCATAAAAATAGGAAAAATAAAAAACTAAAGAGGAACCCTAGGATCTAAAATAGCTGGATATGTAGGAATAGATAAAACGACAGCGGTCGTAAAAGAAAACCCGTGTGGAGTCGCCAATTGTTAGTATGAATCTTTCGTCGAAAAAAGACCACTTTAGCTACGCATAACAAATAGCCCTAACATTAATTATGGCTGCCAATATCTTTAAATCTATAGTTAGTTGATCCAAATAAAGCTGCACAAATCCAGATCTATGCATAAAAGACATTAAGCAGTGAGAATAAAATGTTGCTCCATGCATCCAATAGATAAGACAAAAACAATATATTTGAAAGAATTTTTATATTAAAGGGGCACCTGAGAGGAAAACAAGAAAGGTGTTTCCAATTCTCCTCAATGGGATGGGTTCTTGAAAGTCCGCAGCATTTCAGATCTAAAACTTCTCTCTCTTGTTGGTGTAGAAAACCCAGACAAACATAGAACTCAAATGGAGCTCACAAAGCAAAAAATGGAGAATGTGACAATGATAATGGCTCAAAGTTAGACCATGAGTATAGATCTAGAGTGATCTAATATGCAATGAAATGTGAAAAATGAATGGGAAAACCCTTCTATTAATAACAAAATATTAGGGCGGTCTAGAACTTGGTGCATGAATAAAATATTATTAACCAAATTCTAGAACCACCTTTTAGGAATATTTTATTATATTTGTTGGAGGGGAAAGGATTTTTGACTTGGGTCAATTCCTTTATTTATAAATAATAAATAAATAAATGATTTATTTATTATTTTAAGGGAATGGTGGAAATATAATTAAATAAATAATGATTTATCTAATTATTTATAAATGATTTAGTCAAATTTAACTAGGAATATTATTTAAATAAGGATTAAATAACTTATTCCTAGGAAATAATCAAATAAATAAGGATTTATTTAATTGATTTCCTTGTTTTGGGTTAAATATGACCAGGAATAATAATTAAATTGGTATTTAACTAATTATTCCTTGAGGAAATATAAACAAATAGAGATTTTTTTATTATTTCCTTTTGGGGTTTCCTGTTTAGACCGTAAACAACTTAATAAAGATGTTTTACTAAGTTATTTCACATAGTGAAAGCAATTTTACTTAGCGTAAAATTGGTCTTACATGGTGTGCTTGGGTCCATCTAATGATGACCAAAAAATGGTGTAACAACATGGATGGGGGCATAAACTTGAAGAAAAGGAGAATGGAATTTGAAAGCCACGGATTCAGGGTCATCATTCCTCTAGACTCTACATAAGGAAAAAGATATACTAAGCTTGTGTGCGCTGATGATGATATCGATCAAATCTATAAGCTGACCTTGCACGAGGAATATTAGATTAATCCAACAACAGGTGGAAATCTTAACTGGGAGAAGGATAGCTCTTATTTTTAAGATTCTAATGAGGAATTAGAAAACTAGTAGAAGCGGTTGCATGAGGTATCTATGTTGTGTTGTAATCATGTGACCATATCTCTGCGATGTATAACATCTGAGGTACGTGAATTACTGCACTATGATAGGTTAACTATTATAAACATGTTTATAAGAGAGCTTGAAAGGATTGTTCCTCAAGGAAAAAGATTCCATGATTCTGATCTTGGATTGCACGCTACTCTAGCAAGATGGTGGGAAACTCATAAGGACAATATGGGATTGGGAAGAATGTGCGTGCATGATGAGGTTACGGTTTGAATGTCTAGTTATCAGAATGGAAGACGTCCACTCTGGCAAGGATGATCCATGCAAACACTTGGCTAGATGGAATCAGGTATGGGGCATGGAACTAAGACATAAATGGGTCAACATGTTTATTCACACCTTAGGGAAGGTACCTACGGAATGTATTTGGAGACAGAGCTGCGCCGAGGCACTAGTGAATGGTCTGCACTGACAAAAAGTTTTATCCTGACGTTTATATTTGAGAGTGGATTTGATAATATTGGCAAAGCTTTTCATAATATGTAAGAAGTCATCTTTGATATAGTAAAGCCTTCAATCGAGTGCACTCCACCATCATGGGATGCACAAATGATAGATATTGTGAATTGCAGCAATCTGACAGTTGTTAAACCTAGGGGACAACATGTAGTCGTTGGAACCTCGATCTCTCCCCCCGATAATGTCAAAAGGGTGTGCTCAATGATTGGCCTCGTTGGATACTATATGAAGCACATTTAGAGCTCTAAGTTGATAACTACACCCATGATTAAATTACTTAGAAAGCATGTGCCATTCCGTTGGGATGAAGAATGTCAGAAGGGTTTGTAGTTATTGAAGGAAGAGACAGACACTACATGCTATGCTTTGAATTACCTGATAAATAAGCCTATGTTGGGGGGGGGGAATCTGCAGTTGGTTGTTGTTAGATCAGGGGTATATGCACATAGATTTATGATGCACGCACAGTAGTTGCGCGACGAGGTTGACTAGGTCGCAAAGGTGTTAACAAATATTCGTTGGAACAGTAAATCTATAAAAGACAACTTTATTACCGTTTATGGGAGCATCTAGGTTGCATTTAATGAATGGATTTTGTTAGGTTTGGGACCTTTTTGTCATTTATTGAGATCGTAGGTTTTAACTCTCCAACAGAACATCTACACATGACACAATACACAGAAAATAAACAATAGCAAGAGCATAAAACATAAAAAAATGATAAACACAAAGATTTTCCCCCGGATCCCAAATCGGGACGACCAGCTCGATTTTTCATTATATTCCTTTTTAGTGTTACAACACATATATATACATGCCAGAGCATACATAAACCCCAATCCATTAACCCCGGATTAGAACATAACCGTAGTTCCCTTGACCGGATCTACAAAAATACCAGGGGCCGAAAACCATCGAACCCCAAAACCTGCAAAACCATGCACAAAACTACGGGACGCGACTACCCGCCGGAAATTGCGACCAAAATTTTCACCGAGGCGCTGCTCGGGTCCCGAGCGTTTTCAACACCGCCCCCTATGACCCCCCCCATTGCGCCCAGCGCAAAGGGGGGGCTATCGCCCCCCCTCTTATCCCCCCGCGCGTGCTTAGTCATGGAAAGAATATAACACATACCCAAGATTCTCCCACTTGTTGTTTTCTTTCCATAGGGGGTCACAAGAGAGCTTAGTCATTGGCCCAATTCTTCAACACCCATTGTTTCTCTACACCAAGAGAACTTCTGAGTGCTCACAGACTTTGTTAATGCATCTGCAACATTCTTCAAAGTGTCCACCTTTACCAGGAACACCGTTTTAGCCTCAACCATATCTCTAACAAAGTGATATTGAACATCAATGTGCTTTGTCTTTGAATGATAAGCAAGGTTCTTAGCCAAGAAAATTTCACTTTGGCCATCATATTCTATCCTTATAGCTTGCTGTACCAACCCCATACTTGAACACAACCTCTGCAACCAACCGTCTTTACTTGCATGAGTGGGTCAAGCAGTATTCTACCTCTAGTCAAAGATCCACTAAGGCATCGTTCTTTACTCATCCAACTCGATCGCACCTAAATAGGCTAAACACATACCCACTTGTAGATCTTCTTTGGTCCAGATCTCCAACCCAGTCTGCATCAACAAAACCATGAATGTCCAACATTCTTTCCAATCTTGGTCTTCCCTAGTAGCACAAGCCATAATCACTAGTGCCACGTAAATATCTAAAAACCTGCTTCACTGCTGTTTAATGCTCCTTTCCCGGGTTTGACATAAACCTGCTCAATACTCCCACTGCATGTGCAATGTCTGGTCTAGTACAGACCATTGCATACATCAGGCTACCCACTACACTTGCATATGGAACACGGGACATATCCTTCTCTTCTTCTTGTGTCTTGGGACACCGTTCAGCGATAATTTTACACCTACGTGAATAGGAAAGTTCATCGTTTTACTATCCGCATATTGAACCTGCAATATAGTCTTCGGAGATACTTCCTCCGGTTAACCCGTAGCCTTCTTTGCCTCCGATCTCTCTTAATTTCCATGCCCAAAATATAGTTTGCGCACCCATATCCTCTATGTTGGACTTGAGAATGTTGTCTTTCAAATCTTGGATAATTTCTTTTTTATTTCCAATCAACAACATATCATCCACATACAAGACCAAATAAATAACATGGTCACCAATTAATTTAAAATAAACACAGTGATCCTCCTTGCTTCTGGTGAAGCCAAGTCCTCGTATATAGGTATCAAATTTTTTATACCACATCCTTGGTGACTGTTTTAACCCATACGGAGACTTCTTCAACCTGCATACCAGTTATTTCTTACCCTTCACCATAAAGCCTTCAGGTTGCTTCATGTATATCTCCTCTTCTAGATCCCTATGAAGAAATGTTGTCTTCACATCCATCTGCTCTCTCTCAAAATCAAATGCAGCAGCAACAGATAAAAGTAATCTAATAGAAGTAGCTTTGGGAACAGGAGAAAAAATATCACCAAAATCAATTCCTGGCACCCGGGAATAACTCGCTACCAACCGAGCGATGTATTTCACCTTTGCCTTCTACATTCATCTTATTCTTAAACACTCATTTTCTCCCGATGGGCTTCCTTCCAGCCGGCAACTCCACCAGATCACATGCCTCATTTTTGTGCAAGAATGCCATTTCATCAAACATGGCCTCCTTCCAGAGTTTTCCATCCTCTGAATCTACTGCCTCTCTGATAGTTCTGGGATCATCATCAGTTATAGTTAGTAAAATCCCGAATGGTAGTGCGTATGGACCGTACTCTTCTGCTGCCTTTTCCGAATCGTATCTTCTCAAAGTTGAGTTTCAGGGCTCTTCATCTTCCGAGTCTTCACAGGAGCCTGATTCATCCTCCTTAGCTCAAACTCTTTTAGCTCAAACTCTATCTTCTCAGGTTCCTTTGGTAGGACTTCATGTTTAACATCATCTTTCACCTATCTAAACATCACATCTCGGTTGTACACAACCTTCGCTGTTTCTCGGTTCCAAAGCTTGTAACCCTTTAAACCATCCTTATACCCAATAAATATGCACCTTTCAGATTTTTTATCCAACTTGGTCCTTTTCTCCTTTGGAACATGTACATATGCATCACATCCAAATACCCTTAGATGTGAAAGAGAGGGTTTCTTACCAGTCCATACCTCATGTGGAGCCTTATCCTCCAACACTGATGAAGGTGATCTGTTAACCAGATAGCATGCAGTCTCCACTGCCTCTGCCCAGAATTCTTGTCCTAACCCGGTACCACCGAGCATGCTTCTTTCCTTTTCCATTAGTGTTTTTTTCATTCTTTCTGAAACTCCATTTTGCTGAGGTGTGTATGGAGTAGTCTTATGTCGTGCTATACCACACTTCTTACATAAATCTTCAAATTCCTTCTTGCAGAACTCCCCACCATTATCTGTGCTCAACGCCTTTATCTTCTTCTCTATCTGGTTTTCCACCAGAACCTTAAATTCTTTAAATCTGTCAAAAGCTTCAAATTTCTTCCTCAAGAAATATATCCATTTATTCCTTGAGAAGTCATCTATGAATGAAACATAGTACGTACTTTCCCAAAGGACTTTAACTCTATTGACAAAGTCCAAACACATCACTATGCACAAGCTCTAATATCTTGTTCACCCTCTTAGCAGCAGAAGGAAAACTCACCCGATTTTGCTTCCCATATACATAATGTTCATAGAAATCGAAATCTAGAGAGCTATTAGACATACCTTCTACCATACCATTTTCATGCAGCATCCGAAGGCCCTTCTCTCCAATATGTCCAAGCCTTTGATGTCATAACATGGTCTTTTCTCCAGAGACCGCTTATAGGCTTTCTGCTCCACTTTCGGAAACCACATAGCTATTGCACCCATCAATAATAGTGATTCCCTGAAGCTTGTACAGAGTTCCAATCTGAACTCTTCGCATTAATACCAGTGCTCCCCGAACAATCTTCCAGATATCGTTCTCGAACATTGTTTTTACACCCGCATCATCCATCTTGCTTATAGAAATCAGATTTCTGGCCAATGTAGGAATGTGCAGAACACCAGGAAGTCTTCTAATCCTTCCACCTTGTAGCTTCAGCTTAACTTTTCCACGTCCAATGATTCTGGCCTTCTTATCATCCTCAGGAAGACATCACCACCATCATATTTCTCATTGGCAGTAACCACTCCCTATGGGGAGGAAGTGAAAGGGGATGCACCCGAGTCAATCAACCATGACTATGTGATCTACAGGTGTATTTGAAGAAGAAGCTAACATACATCCCCACCTTCATCCGAGGTGGTTTTTGCTCTCTAGAAGGGAGCATCATCGTATCCTTCTTCTCAGAGTTTTTAGATCTACAAATTCTTTTGTAGTGCCTCTTTCACATTTTAAAGACACCTTTACAAACTTCTTCTGCAGATTAGATCTCCCTCTAGATTTGGATCTCCCACTCGAAACCTTATTCTTGTTTCTGTTTTGGGACCTTCCTCGTACAGATAAGGCATCTCCATTCTGACCCTCCATATTTCTCCATCTCATTTCCTCCGACAGCAAGGCCGAGACAATGTCATCAAAATTCAAGGTAGTTGTATTGCTACCTATTGCAATAACCAGACTGTCCCACGAGTCTGGTAGAGAACACAACAAACTGATGCACTTATCTTCATCCGAGATTTTAATATCAACAGATGACAGCTGACTTACCACAGTATTGAAGGCGTTCAGATGCTCTGTCACCGAGTCTCCATCCTTCATCCTCAGGTTATACAGCTTTTTCTGCAGGAACAACTTATTCACCAGAGACTTAGATTGGTACAAAGTCCTTAGCTTTTCCCACAAGGTCTTCGTCGTCGCTTCCCCAGATACATTCAACAATACTGAATCTGAGACACACAACCGTATTATGCTTTTAGCCTTCCGATCCAGTTTCTTCCAGTATTCATCTGACATTCCTGTTGGCTTAGTACCTAGATCTACCATGATCCACTGATCTTTATCCACCAGCAGATCCTCCATCTTGAGCTTCCACAACTCAAAACTCTGACCATTAAATTTCTCGATCTCTATCTTTCTGTCGCTCCCCATCTTCTCTCACCGCAAGAATCGATCCCGCAGATCTCCCACTGAATAGGGTCTACCTCAGGCCCAAACTAAAAAATCCTCAGCAGCAAAGGCGTCCCCTTGAAGCTGAAACAACTTTGATACCTGTTGAGCCTCAAATTTGTGCTTTCCTTCACCTCATTTTACCTCCACCGTAGCTTCCCCAGATACATTCAACAATACTGAATCTGAGACACACAACCGTATTGTGATCTTAGCCTTCCGATCCAGTTTCTTCCAGTCTTCATCTGACATCGCCGTTGGTTTAGTACCTGGATCTACCGCGATCCACTGATCTTTATCCACCAGCAGATCCTCCATCTTGAGCTTCCACAACTCAAAACTCTGACCATTAAATTTCTCGATCTCTATCTTTCCGCCGCTCGCCATATTCTTTCACCGCAAGAATCAATCCCGCAGATCTCCCACTGCACAGGGTCTACCACAGGCCCGAGCAAAAAACCCTCAACAACAAAGGCGTCCCCTTGAAGCCGAAACAGCTCTGATACCAAATGTAGGTTTTAACCCTGAACAGAAATATCTACACATGATTCTTATAACAGAAAATAAACAATAGCAAGAGCATAAAACATAAAATAGATAAACACAGAGATTTTCCCCTGGATCCCAAATCGGGACGACCAGCTTGATATTTCATTATATTCCTTTTAATGTTACAACACATATATATACATGCCGAAGCATACATAAGTCCTAATCCATTAACCCTAGATTAGAACATAACCGTAGTTCCTTTGACCGGATCTACAAAAATACCAGGGCCGAAAACCATCGTACCCCAAAACCATGTGCAAAACCATGCACAAAACCATGGGCAGCATCTTCCCATGAGTGGGTCCGCACAAAAAACACGGACGGTGGCGCCACCCCGACCCCAACGCAAGTGGGGGACCGCCGCCTCGTGACCCCGCCTACGCCCGACGCAACATAAGGCCGCGTGGGGCTAATCGTGGAAAGAATATAACACATACCCAACATAGACACATTAATGCATAACAAGTTGTTGGAGACATGAAACAAGTATAAATATGACCTATGGGGTCACAATAGTTCCCTTTGTTTTCTGAGTGAATTATTTTCTTTGAGCTCTCTCATTTCCATTGCCTACTCTGTGTCTATGTCTAGTTTGGACCCAGGATTTGAGGAAGATTTGCATCATGTAGGGTTGGGTTACATACTTTCACCCAGTATGATGTCCATACGACCTAGAGATGACCCTGTCGCGCCCGAGGTCCCCGTTGTTGAAACACTTACGCCCATGAAGTCTAAGAAGGGGCAGTCATCTGGTACAAGAAAATCCTTGAGGGAGAAGACTCTAAAGCCACGCTCCACTATGGTTGAGCGTATGAAAGGGCCCATGACTCCCAGAAATGATTATGGAGGAAGAATAGGATGTCATCGAAGTGGCCCCATTCTCTCAGTTACTGACCTATGTCGCATCACGCAAACCAGTGGTCAACATTCCCAAAGATCTTGACAAAGTGCGTGGAAACATCCAAATGTAGTTGATCCCAGAAAACATCCCAATGGAGGGGGACATGTTTGTGAAAGTGTCGCAACTCAAAATGGAGGATTAGGACATCGTCGATGTGGACAAATTTCCTAAAATTGCACCATAAATTTACCTTGCCCAAGTCCAGTACGAAGGGGAAATCGTGCTCCTTGAGCCGAAGATATGTGTGTTGAGTCTGCATAAAGTTGACATGTTAAATCTATTGCAGACCCCTCACTTTGGGTGTGGCCCAATAAATGACGTCTGTGTCTGGAAATTTCTCACACTAGTGCATGATGATGCACTATGGTTGGGAGAGCATATTCCAATCAATGATGTGTTGATCCATAGGATCATTGTTTTAGCTGCTAAAGGCACAGATCCAATTGCATATTTTGGAGGAAAAGCGCAAGAAAAATCTGTAGCAGAATAGATAAAAAAATAAGTACCAAGTCCTGCGGAAAATCCGAGGATTTATGTTCAACGAGATAAATGACCCGAATTTTCAATTCGACACACTCAACTTGGCCTGATATATGATGCACAAACGTAGACCAAAGGAGGTGCTCGCGCACGTGATTTCTCTCACAAGACAGTGTGAGAAATGTGTAATTACAACTAGTTCCATTATGTGTGCAAGGAGTTTCTAGAAAATGTGTGTGAAGCACAGGAAGAAGGCAATAAATTTCATTACGTTTGGTTGTTGTTCTTGATTGGATTGATTAGGTGGAAGACCCCTGCGGAAACCCATTTTCCTGAGATTGAGCCACAAATGTGTGAGGCCACACAGTACGTGACATTGTGGAACTCATCAGAACCCGCGCGTGCTAAGGAGAATAAAATATTATGGGTACTTTTTGATGTCTCACTCTATCAGGACGTGTAATCTAAACCAAGGCTGTCTTCGACATTATACGAACAATATAAGATGTATCTGATTTCAAGGCCACGTTTCACAATATGCATATCTGTGCGAAAGGTGTCATGAAGGGTGTTACACCAATTTTTGGTCATCTAACCATTTCCAATTAGATGGATCGAAGTACACCATGTAAGACCAATTTTACCATAGTAAAATTACTCTCACTATAAGAAATAATTTAATAAATCATATTTTATTAAGTTAATTACGGTCCAAACAGGAAACCCCATGAGGAATAATTAAATAAATCCTTATTTATTTTATTATTAATTAAACCATTATTTAAATAATATTCCTGGTCATATTTAACCCAATTAATGAGAAATAATTAGATAAATCATTATTTATCTTATTATTCTCTAAGAATAATTAATTAAATCATTGTTTAATTAATATTCCTTGTTAAATTTAACTAAATCATTGAAGAATAATAAAATAAAACATTATTTGTTAAATTATTCCTTAACCCCATCCTTGAAATGATAAATAAATCATTTATTTGTTTATTACTTATAAATAAAGAGATTTAACCAATTTAAATTCATTTTCCCTCCAACAAAATATAATAAAATATTCCAACCAGTTAGATTTAGATCTTGGTTAATAATATTTTATTATGCACCATTATCAAGGATAACTCAATATTTTGTTATAAATAGGAGGGTTTTCCATTCATTATTTACCTTTGATCCTGTCATCATGGTCGGACTTTGATCCTTTTTCATTGTCATACTTTGATCGCTTTTTATTATTACTTTGCTTCTTGAGCTCCTATAGAGTTCAACATGTCTTGGGTTTTCTACACCATTGAGAGATAGAAAATTTTGGATCTGAAGCATTAAGGACAGCCAAGGACCCATCCCATTGAGGGGGACTGGTAATGTCATTCTTTTTTCCCTTCCCAGGTGTTAATACATATAAAAATTATCTATCTATCTTGCCTTGTCCATTGGATATTTGGAGAAACTCTTATTTCATTTTACTATTTAGCTACTTTTACTGCATAGATCTGGGTTTTTGTTGCATTTTTTTTTACTATCTATTGCATATCTAAGGAAGTTAGACAACCATATTTGTTTTTAGGGTTGTTTTTCATGTGCAGCTAAAGTGATCTCTTTTCGTACACTTGCGTTAAAAATTCATTCTAACAATTGGAGACTCCACTGGGTTTTATTCATATTCCTGCGTGACCAGCTGCTTTAGTAAATAAGGTTTTTATTCATCCATTTTTAGTCTCTTAATGTTTTTTTTACCTTTTATGCCCTAAAATAGTAAAAATTCTAACTTCCGAATGTTTCTGGGTGTTTTCTACAGGTAACAGATATCGGTCGTGCCAGAGACGGCAATTTTTTTCGTAACCTGCCACCCAAGACTCCCAAAATTGCAGCTCGCACTTTTCAGCCTAGAACCTGTGATTTCAGGCTCAAGTCGCACCTGTGGGGCCAAAAACTGGGATTTCAATAGCTAACAGGTCAGTACCTGCGAGCTGCAACCTTTTGAGGGATTTTTTCTGTGACTGTCAGGTTTTTCCACAAGCACTATTTAGGGTTGTCTGACCTCTGCCTCAGCCCGTATTAGGCCTGGATATGCTTATTTTGTCTCCTTGAAGTAGGACCAAGCCCCTTAGGGTTTCAGTACACTTCCACCTTTTTAGGAGGGGTTTAGATGAGTAGGTAGTCTGAGACTTTGCAGTGCTTTCATCCATTGTTTAGGGTCTGATATATCCTTCTTTCAGATCCATTTAGATTAGTTATTATTCCATCCAAAACCCCCTCTTGAGTTTTTTGGGTCTCCCCCTTAGGGTTCCCCTTGTTTTCCTTATGGTTTTAGTTGCTCGCCTCCCATTTTGTAGCAGTTTTCTCTCTGGTTTCTTGTTTTTTTTTGCACCTTTTCCAGCAGATCAAAGTCATTAGATCCCTATCCCTTGTACCTTAGATATTTTGGCTGTATTTTTTGTTTTGAGTCAATTTCACCCCCCTCTTATAACAGTTGTTTGGGAAGCCTTCTTTTGGGTTGAATTTATGCATCTTTAGCAATTTATTTTACTGTCGTTTCAGTTTTATTTACAATTATTTAGCCTTTTTTCTTTTTCTTTATACAGAACCCTCTAGTCTTAATTAAAATTAACACATGACTTGCACACACACACACACCTAAAGCGAAGAGAATTTGGTTTACACCGCCAAGCCAAGACATAAACATCATAATTAATTTATCTGCCCCTCTGAGCCTTTGTTTATTACTCTTCCATGTTATTGGGTTATCTGTGTCTTGCCATCATTGAGCCGCCAAGGCGCCTATCCCAGAGACTCGTAGGCCTTCATCCTTAGTTTTCATTAGGAAGAATTACTCCAAAGCATAGAGTCTGAGTTAGTCCTCCGCCAAGTCCCCATACCGACTCTAATTCTAGTCCATTGGGCCCTCCCTTCGATTCCTAACCCGGTTCTCCTCCACCTCATTCCATCACCATGTTAGGCACCAATGTAGGTGTTGTTCCTCAAGTTGGTGGTAGCCCCGACCCTAATTCTGGAGCTGCTACTAGTGGAACCATTACCAGAAACGTTCCGGCTACTCCTTTGCTGCCTTTTATGGCAGGTTCAAGCCTCCTTGATTTCAGCCAGTTAATTAACAACCTTATACACCACGATTCAGGTTGGATTTTTATGCCAACTAAGATTCCTTCAGACATCCCTAAGTTTGAAGGAAACACTATAGAAGATCCTACTAATCACATCCACTCCTTTCACATGTGGTGTTCATCCAATTCTATCATTGATGACTCCATTCGTCTTCAGTTATTCCAGCGTATGATCACTGGAGACACTACAAAGTGGTATGTCGATCATGCCTCTACCTCACATTCCACTTTTGCGACTCTTTCTAAAGAATTTTTTTCCTACTTCCAGCTACCTCTTCAATATGATACCAGTATCGCCGTTGTTGACTGCATTCTGTCAAATTTCTGCCCCCCGCCTTTCTAACCATGTCCAAGAATTGCATAGAAGGAGGATCTTATGTCAAGATCCCACATTCGATGACCGTGTTTGTATGGATTGGTTTCTCATAACACTTTTTCCTTCTATTGGTAAATATTTTGCATCTCACTTTCCTCAAAAAGAGGAAGAAGCTCTCCAAATCGCGTTAAAATATGACTTGATCTACGCCCAATCTGGTTATGTTTATACCATTTTACCAAATCTTCCTAGACCTGGTGGTGCCAACACACCGGGGGCATATCACGCTATCGACGGTATCGTTGGATCTCTTTCATAACTGTATACTCATTCTCTCATTGGTTATGGTTTCCTTCAGGGAGGGACTAGCTCCTCTAGCACTTATTGCCCTCCTGGCAACATGAATATAGGACAAAGCACATTTTCCCCATTACATCAATCGATGCTAGGGCCAACTATTGCTCAAATTTTTTACCCCTATTTTTCTCAAACTCCTTTCTATCCTTACCCACAGCCTGGTGCTCCAACCCCTATGACATCCGCACCCCAACCGCCCATGCCTCCTTAACCTCCGCCGCAGTAGCCACCTCCGCCTCAGATTTAGGTGAATGTGCACCAGACTGTGACTAATCCTCCCAATTCCAAGAAAATGAGGAAAGGAAACCAAAATAAACCAGTGCACAGTAATCAAGGGCTCCAAGGTAACCAACCGAACGCACCCCAAGGGAACTAGCCTAATAGTAACAACCAGCAACAGGGCGATCAACCCAAGCAGAACATGCCCCTTCATATGAAAAATCCTTGTTCTTGTTGTGGTGTACATGTCCATTATACTCATTATTGTCCCCTTTTACCCAGATGCACCATTTTTTGGAAGCACAAGCAACATCTAGAGGACAACAAGCTGCTGCTTCGGCCCCTCCAAATATTGCGCCAGTTCAACCGACTATTTTCACCAATCCTTTTCCTCAGCAAGGATATGTGGCTTCCCAACCCCCTCAAGGTCAATTTGTCCCTCAATTTTCACAGTCTGGTACCCCTAAATACCATATTATCATGATCAATTCTGACAAGGTTAATACCACTAATGTCAACCTTCAAACTTGGTCACGCGAATATGGCAAGCCTCCTACTTCATCTACAACCGAGTCCCATACCAAAGCTTCCACAAAGTCCATTTCGACACCCAATTCTCCCTTACAGATCCCTCAGCCTATGGCTGAGGTTATTCCCAAGATCCCCAAAGGGTCATTAAGCCGAAATGTTGCTTCCGCCAAAGCTGCCAACACTTACAGCATAGTAAATGACTTGGCACAATCTCCTGCTGCCATGTCAACGTTGGAAGTCCTCTAGTCGTGCCCTTAAAAATGTAAAGCTATATAATTTACTCTAGGCATTGTGGATCCTTCAGATGATCATTTGATCATCTTTGATGTTGACAAGTCATAACATCCTCCCTTACCTTCATCCATCGCTTTCCAAATACCAGTCAAGATTCATAATGCCCATGTATCACGATGTATCATTGAGGAGGGCACATGCACCTGTGTGATGCTTACCTCTATTTGGAATAAACTCGGAATACCCAACTTAGCCCCATCCACCATCACCTTGCATTCTTGAGACAACCACCCTTCTCAACCCCTTGGCATGTACCGCAATTGTCATATCACTCTTGCAGGAAAGACTGTTTATATTTAAATTGAAGTCATTGACGCCCCCTTGGATTAAAATATCCTCTTGGGTTGTAGTTATACATATGTGATGTCTTTTATCGCATCTGTTGTTCACCATAAGATGTGATTTCCTCACAATGGAAATATCTTTACCATTGATCAGTTGACATATTACGAACTGAAGTCCCAGACCTCCCCCGAGTATATCATATCTTCGGTGGATAATAAGCAATTAGTCGCACCTATTACCAGTGTTTCACCTGGAGTCTTTAAAGATTCCACCTTGCTTGGTGCATTCCTTGGTCTCCCCCCTCTTATTTCTGACCCCAAATCGTTGAATGTTTGCATGATGAAATCGTCTCAGACTAGCCACAAGCGATCTGATTCAACCATCTAACAGCCTCTGCCTCCACAACTTGCTGGTGGTAAGTTGATGGTGCATTCAAGACCTTCTTTTCAAGGACCTCCCTCTGCTGGTGTCACTTCCACCCCTTTCAACTAGGAACAGTTCCCTCTAGCCTTAACCAATTGGAAGCCATTTCGCCAGGCCATTACCCATCTGGTCAGATATTATTTCTATCTCCCCCATTTGGAGTCTTTTCGGTGCCTATTATGGCTATGTTGAGCCTTCCTAATTTGACCCTCGAGATCCCAGTATGGTACATATATCCCCTAGATGACACCCCATCTGGTCAGCTCAAACCTTATACTGCTTTGACTCCAGTCCAACCAGTCGTATGACCCCTCCCTTTGCTTCAATGCCTTAGCCACCTCAATAGGAATCTACTCATGTTGTCAGAGCTTCTAGTGAAGGGGGCAAAGCCAGAAATAAGGAACCTAAGGATAAGGCTGCCTAAAAAAATCCTGATCCTCCTAACCCTATGAAGTGGTCACCTCTGTGTGGTTTGTGTGATGTTGTTGGGAATTCCACCCAAAATTGTCTTGAGCTTCCTCGTCTCAAACCTATGGTCAGCGAGGCATTTTCCTAAATCCGATATCCCGGAGTTCCATGTTACCTTACCCGATTCAGCCAAGAATCTCAAATTGTTGTGCACGAATCACCCTTGTGCTTTGTATGATATTTATGGCCACTATTCTCATCTTTTTCCCCATATCGAAGACTTTCACGACACCCTTGAGGCTGTTTTCCAAATAGAGGCCACTCGTAGTGGATCTTATACTCATTTACTTGTGAGTTCTGCTTCCATAGAACCAGAGGACATTTCTTCACACATTGTGATACCTCCCCCTGATGGCGAGATGACAGAACCTTTGGCCACTATCCTCTATCTATCATCATCCATGAGATCCTTGGCAGAAAACCCCTCCAAGGCATTCCCTTCTGTTTCGAATGAACCTCCTTCGATGATCACCTTGGGCTCAACATCAGTATATCTTTCATCTACTAGCTCTTTGTCTACCCTCCATAGCGATGTTATGTGAACCATATCTCTCATGATGACGTGTTAGGTAGTCTGGCCACGTCATGTGGTATTTCTTCTACCAATCCCCCCATCTTTCATTCTAATGAAGACATTATGGAAGCAATGACCAACCCTAACTTTCCTTGGGATGATATGCACCATCGTGTGTACTTCCTTCCACAACAATCCCATGACCAGTATGTTGTGGAGTCTAAAGACTTCATCTCTGATGAGGTCAATTGGTTTAGAAATCCCATTCCTGCACCCGATGCTTTCGAAGAAGGAAATATGGCTAGTATCTCTCCTAACATTAAAATTAACATTTCTGATAAACCATGGATAGAACAAAACATTTCCTTGGGGGCACATTGTGCCCCGGAATAAATTGAGCATTACACTAAGTTATTCAAGGAATTTTGTGATGTTTTTTCTTGGTCCTATTCAGATATGCTCAAACTTGATCTCTCCATTGTCGAACACCATATCGATACATGGTCCAATGCCAATCCGGTCCATTAGAAGTTGAGACCCATTAATCCTTCTAGACGAGAGGCTATCAAAGCTGAAATCAATAAACTCAAGCAGGTTGGTTTTATATATCCCATTGAATACACCACTTGGGTCTCTAACCCGGTTCCCGTTCTCACGAAAAAAGGCACCATTTTTGTCTGCACTGGAATTCGCAACCTAAAGAAAGCTTGTCCCAAAGGCAACTTCCCCACACTATTCATTGACCATATCATAGATGAGTGTGCGGGGCATGATGTTCTATCCTTCATGGATGGTTTCTCTCGATACAACCAGATAGTTATCCATCGTGCTGATAAGATTAAATTGCATTCATTATTCCGTGGGGAACTTTTTCTTATAGGGTCATTCCATTCAGCCTAAATAATGTCTGAGCCACTTTTCAGCAGGCCATTTCATATTGTTTCCGCGACCTAGCTCATGTTATTCTTGCCTACCTTTAAAAACTTACTGCTTGTTCAAGGCATCGGGCGCAACACCTCCATGATTTTTGTATCATCTTTCTCTGATGTCGCAAGTATAATATCTACGTCAACCCAATGAAGTATGTCTTTTGCATCCCCACTGGACGTCTATTGGGCTTCATTGTACCAAGGATGATCTAACTCTTGATCCCCTCAAATTTCAAGCCATCCTTGAGCTTCTTATTCCTCGTACCTTATGCTAGTTATAAAGCCTCCAAGGAAAAGCTAACTTCCTTCGTCGGTTCGTCCCTCACTATGCTAGCACCGCGCATGTGTTTCTAAGACTCGTTTGGGATGACCATGCTCAATAGTCCTTTGATGCTCTAAAACATTCTCTCACTTCTGCTCCCTTGATCATTCCTCTTAAATTTGAAAGGGATTTCATCCTGTACATCTCAGACTCCACCCATTTGGTCGTTAGGGTACTTATCCAGGAAGACAACACAGGAAACGAACATGTTATCCATTATGTCAGTAAGAACCTTGTGGTTCCCCCTGTGTCCTACTTGCATGAAGAGAAGTTGGTGCTGGTCGTTGTGTTCTCGGTCTAAAAACATCGTCATTATATCATAACGCATTCCACCAAGGTCATGACCAATTCCAACCCTATGACTTTCCTATTGAGTAGACGGATAATCAATGGGAAGTATGCCCGTTGGATCATTATCCTTCAGGAGTTCGATCTCGAATTTTTGACACCCAAGAGTAAGAAGGGTTTATCCCTTATTGAACTAATTTATAAATTTCCTACTGGTACAGAAGATCCGTCAGTTAATGATGATTTACCTGATGAACATTTGTTCACCATTACTTTGGAAGACCCATGGTATGGCGACATACTTACCTACATGCGAACCCAAAATTTTGCTTCCCATCTTGATCGGAATACTTGATGATGGATATGACACCAAACCCCCTGTTATCTTCTCATTGGTTTCGATCTCTATTTTTGCCGCTGTTGATTATGTCCTTCGTCATTGTCTCGTGCACGCTAAAGTTAAGCAAGTCCATAATGCCTACCATAGCAGCACTTGTGGTTGCCACCTCTCTAGTTTGTCTACTGACTAGAAATTCATGCACGCCGGGTATTTTTTTCCTTCTCTCTTTGGTTATTACATTGAATTAGTCAAATATTTTCCAACTGCCAACTTTTCACCCCAAAGGCATGAGCTCCTCCTACTCCCCTCCATCCTGTCATCTCAATCGGTCCCTTCTGCAAGTGGGCCATTGAATTTATGGAGTGTCGACCTCCATCTAATGGTAACCACAAGTATATCATTGTGGTGGTTGTCTATTTCACCAACTGGGCTGAGGCCATGCCAACGTTTAATAACAAGACAGCCATCGTGGACCTCGTTTTCTTTAACTATGTTATCGCTCGATTCGGGGTTCTGAAACAATTGGTCTCCGACCATGGCTGAGATTTCGAAGATGATATATCGCGTGAGCTATCCTCCTTGTTGGGATTTGAGCACCAATATTTATCATCCTATTACCCCCAAGGTAATGGTCAAGTTGAAGCGGTCAATAAAATCCTTAAAGCTATGCTTCAACGAATGGTGAACAAGCACAAAACCAACTGGCACCTTGTTAGTATGAATTCTTAACGCAAGTGTACGAAAAGAGGTCACTTTAGCTACATATGAGAAACATCCCTACCAACAAAGATGGATGTCTTAGACTTCTTTAGATTTGCAATATACGGTCGAAACAAATGCAAAACAAACCCAAATCTATGTAGTAATAGCAGCTAAACCGTAAAATGAAATAAGAGTTTTCTACAAATATCCAATAAACAAGACAATATTTATAAAGAATTTTTATATTATATTAACACCTCGAAAGGGAACAAAGAATGATGTTACCATTCCCCCTCAATGGGATGATTTCTTGGTTGTCCTCAATGCTTTAGCTTCAAAGTTTCTCTCTCTTAATGGTGTAGAAAACCTAAGGCGTGTTGAACTCAACGGGAGCTCGATAAGCAAAATGAAAATAAAAGTAATCAAAGTATGACAATGATAAGAGGATCAAATTTCTACCATAATAAAATTATCAAAGGTAAATAATGAATGGAAAACCCTCCTATTTATAACAAAATATTGAGTTATCCTTGATAATGGTTCATAATAAAATCTTATTAACCAAGATCTAGATCTAACTGCTTGGAATATTTTATTATATTTTGTTGGAGGGAAAAGGAATTTAAATTGGTTAAATCCATTTATTTAGAAATAATAATAAAAAAATTTGATTTATTTATCATTTCAAGGATGAGGTTAAGGAATAATCTAACAAATAATGATTTATTTTATTATTCCTAAATGATTTAGTCAAATTTAACAAGGAATACTAATTAAATAATGATTAAATTAAATATTCCTAGATAAAAATAAGATAAATAATTATTTATCTAATTATTTCTCATTAATTGGGATAAATGTGACCAGGAATATTATTTAAACAGTGGTTTAATTAATTATTCCTAGAGGAAAATCAAATAAATAAGGATTTATTTAATTATTGCTCATGGGGTTTCCTATTTGGACCATAAATAAATTAATAAACTATGGTTTATTAAATTATTCCTTATAGTGAAATCAATTTTACTATGGAAAAATTGGTCTTACATGGTGTATTTCGATCCATCTAATTGTAAATGGTTAGATGACCAAAAATTGGGGTAACGGATTTCCCCCCAACGTGCAAGCGTTAGGAGCTAATCGTATGACCGAAGTATGTTGTAAGAGCACAATCACTAGACACCGAAGGGGAGTCATAGAGAGAGAGATACGTAGACGGAGTGAAGCGAGAGAGGACAATAACCTGAGGGGGCGAGACCTACAAATGAGATAAGTCTCCATTAATGTTTGGGTACCTGTTCTCAGTGAGGTAGGGGAGGCATACATATGCCCTCCGAGATGACAAAGTACAAAGAATAATGGTGTGCCCAATAAAATGATACTGAGCTATAAAGTACATGATATGCTAGTGTAAACATGGGTCAGACAAAAATATGATGGATCCCACATACACATTGTTCCTGGGACAACATTCAGGACTTAATACAATAATAACTTAGTACATGAGATATAATAACAACTAGAGAAGCCCTCATAAACAGGAAAGGGCTCTCAAAATATGAGAGGATCATCTAAGTGATACATCCATGCTATAGGCACCGCAAGCGGCTGGGGCTGAACCCATCAAATTTGTGGAGCTACATCTGAGGTTGTAGCATAAAATGATGACATATGGGCATGTGGGGGGCTACCTGAAGAGCCACCCCCTCATGAGATCTGAAACATCTCACACACACCTGGAAATCACTTGATCAATCTACTAGATCACCGAACTATCGAGTATACGAATCTTGATCATGCTAAACTGGAGCAAATGAGAAAAAATCAAGTCAAAGGGAAATAAGGAGTCCCTTTGCCTAATCTGAGGCACCGAACAATAATGGAAGCTGGAACCAAGATACACTGCCCTCTAGACCTGTCTTCTGGAATGAATGTGTTGATGTCAACAAAAGGAGGTCTGCCATAAGTGAGGCAATGAGGGTCCTAAACTAAGGCACGAGAGATCATAGTAGAGAAACGGATGGACTGACACCAAGGATAATGATGGAATGGGGGATATTGAGTATCAAACATACGACTTCCCTTGTCAAAGCATAAAAAGCATGGATGACCTGGCAGCGACTGAGTCGACTCCTGAGGGGATGGGGGACAATGGGACTATAGGTAAAAATGGGCTACACGAGAGAGGGACAAGGTGTGAATGGATGTAATATTGCAAAAAAAGGCAAAGTGACTTGAGACAGATTCCATGAATGCGATGATGACTCAATTCAGATGCTCTGATCAAGGGCAACTCGATGATGCTACCACATAGAATAGGCCCAGTGGGGACCATAAACACATGATAAAAATATGATTACTCATGACACAAATTAACACACGCATTGACAAGTATGAAGGCTAAGTGGTGCCCTAAGTACAAGTGGTGCAAGTGCAGAAATTTGATTTTGAGAGGTGATAAAGTGACCCTTCTTGGAAAAAAGGATTCCAGATGAAGTATAAAATCACCAAAAACAAAGGGATAACCATTTTATATCTCTATGAGATATTTCCAATGGTGTTGATGGTTCATCAAACGGAGCTACATTTTGGTTGAAATTGGAAAAAGAAAAATTATGGTTTCTCTTTTAATAGGGTGATTTCCCTCCAATCTGGTTCATTTTCTTGTGGATTTGCGGTGAACGTGGAGAGAAGGAAAATTCCCTAAATATTGCAGCATTCATAGTGGACAAAGAGACCATTGGAATCAAGATCTGTCAGTTGCAGGTAGGTGGCCTAACCATACTATTCAATTTCTATGGTTTAGAATTTCAGATTAGGTGCCTAGAGTCCAGGAAAAACACTTTGCCCCTCTCACGCTCGTCTAGCACTTTCTGGGGCCTGTTCTGTGAGCTGGGTAGAAGGTTTCAGAGGAAAAACAGTGACCTCATAGGTACAAGGCTGAAAAAAGTGCGAGCTGCCAAAAGTTGGGTTTTGTCCTGTTTTGGGCTGGGAACTGGGGCTTGATGTTTTTTATGCAGTTTTTCCTTCCTCTGATTGAAAATTGTTGGTTTTGTGTAGGTATGGCAGAGTTAAAGATCAACTAGAGAGAGACATAGACTTGGATGTGCTTCGTTCTGAGATCTAGGGGGATCAAGTGGTTAGAGGCACACTAGCTAGATATGGGGTTCTCAAGTTGGTTGAGAACCCTTTGATGAGGGCAAGAGAGCCCTTGTTATCCCGGATAGTGAGCTATTGGGACTCGGACCTCTATCCTGCAAGAGCATCGGATCGAGCTAACTATTCAGGAGATCTATTTTCTGACTGGTCTTCTGCCATTGGGGGTGGTGGGAAATATCCAACCAGTATTACCGCGGGGCAGAAATATATCTGAGTTTTTGGAATGCCATTGCCGACCATATGTCTATGTCAAGGGCACGGTTATACCGAACAGATATGTAGAGAGACTAGAAACTCGGGCTGTCGCCATAACAATGTTGCAGATCTTCGGCAACTATGCCTTCCACCACATCACTGAAGGAAAATGATGCTTGTTGAGAGTGTGTTGAGCCAGACCTACTATGGGTGGGCCCAAATGATGTTGTCTTTGAAACGACAGTTGTCAATATGCAAGTGACAAGTGAAACATGACTGCGATTTTGGTACGGTGTTATGCTCGCTCTTCTTTGAGAAGATTCCTACAGTTCGACCTCATGTGAAGATCTAGGATGGGGGCCCGTGAGAGCCTAGGATGCACCATTGGGGGTATCTACTGCGAAGAGGAGGAGGCGAAGAATTCAGACGAGTGTTCCGACCTGAGCTCTTCACGCATTGGGGCCAAATGTCACTATATATAGATGGATATCCATATAGTGGGATGAACTATTAGGGGGACCCGGACTTGCCACTTTTGCCCGGCTGAGCATGGCGACTAGATGGTAAGTGACAAGTTGTTATATTTTATGGTGCATTTAAATTTTTAGAATTATGTATATGGTATTGATTCACTACTTTTGATATGCAGATATAGCATCGGTGAGACTGGTCATATTAGGTCCCTATATTACTAGTATTGTTCCTTATTTTTGTTAGCGTAACCCCCTTATTGTTATTGTTATACCCATGTAACCCCGATATTTTTATTATTGTGCCCTTACATTATTATTTTTAGGTCGGCTAGGATTATACTGAGACCCCATGGACTCCTATATATAGAAGGAGGTTTTTTCATTTGTATCATCCAAGAATTGTTTATTTATGTAATGTAAAGGAGGTTTCCCCCTCGAAGTGGCTTATTTCTAAAGCTTTGATCTCTCTTTTCTTCTATTTTTGGAGCTGGTTTCATAACATTTGGTATCATAGCTTTGGATTCTAGGGTTTCACTGCTCCAAACAGGTCATCATGGAATTTTTGATATAACACTTTTTCTATGCAGGTTCAGAAGTTGAAATGTTCATCATGTGAAGCTGCATTAGGGGAATTTTGAGGTCTAAAGTGGGCCTCCTAAGGAAATAATAAAATAATAGCTAAACTAATAAAATAATATTTATGAATTTGAAAATCACTTTTTGCACCACAATCCATGTAACCATAGTTAATTTCAATTTAAAAGTTGTACCAAAATAAAATTAATAAAAAAATTGTATTGATGTGACTATAAATAAGAATGAGATTTTCAAGAAAAAGTCATTATCATTGAACAACTAATGCATTTGTCCTTTGTACAATAACTTAAAATAAAATATAAATATAAATTTATAAATTCTTAATTATATTATATGTTATTAAATTAGATTCATATTATTTAAATTGTATAATAACATGTAATTAATATACTATATAAAAATAATATAATATAATAAATGTATAGGGATATGCATTGTTTCTTTCAAGAAATATGAAATGACAATAATATATTTTTATTCAAAAAGTGTGAAATGGGATTTATTATGAGTACTTTACTTTGACTTTAAAAGTACTTAAAGCACTATCATGGTTAACCATGAGTTTTTATCCACCATTGAGAATGTGACAAGTAAGTACCTTTAACTCAAGCAATGCCACCTCAACCATTAGGGATGATGTCATCCCCTAAAATGTGATTGGTTCTCATAAAGTGAATTTGGATTGTACATTTTCTTGCAAGGTTTCATTTGATCTCCCAAAATTCCCTAATGAAATCCCGAGGAATCCGTGTAAAAATTTCGCATTTTGGTTCGCAATATGTTTGGAGATATGATTCAGAGTTAGGTTTTTTCAGGTTCTAATTTATCTCAAAAGAGGACCGTGAAGGTGTTCATCATGTCTCTCTTGGAGCATCGATTGGAACTCAGTGTTTATACAATCAGTCGGACTGAGTTTTCCGTATCAACTTTAAAGAAGGAGGAAACAATGAGACATGGAATGTCATACAAGTTCTCTCTACTGAACTATACCATAATTAGGTCAATGTGGGATATTGGGCATAACTTTACCTTGAAGAATCCAAATCAGGTCATACCTGTGGCATTCGAAAGAAGTTCCAGAGAGCTACGATAGGGCCAAATTTTAGATATTGAAGATCCGAAATCACAGATAAAATTCAGTTTCAATATCTAGGTCCTCAAAAGCAAGAAAATGGAGTGTATTTTTTTCCAAATTGCATAAGTCTTGTGTGAAAAATCAGTTTGAATTGATTCCAAGGGCATATTGTAGAATAGATATCAGTATTGGGTTCTAAAAATCCCCCTAAAAAGAATTCAACACCCATTAAACCTTCAAAAGGCTCTACTATGACTCATGAAGACGAAGAAATGCAACATGACATATCAATATTACAAGAGCAAGTGCACCAAATTTTGTTCTCCCAAAGAGCAACAAAAACTGAAATGGACGTTTTGAAGAAAGGCATGGAAGCTAATATGAATGGTTTGAAGAAAGGAATGGAACCTAATATGGATTTCATGGAAGTTGGCATGGAAGCTAAGATGGATGAAATGGAGGAAAAAATGAAAGACAACATGGAAAACATGAATAATGATCTAAAAGTAGACATGGAAGGTTTGACAAAGTTGATACAAGAAATGTTTCCTAATGGAAAAAAGATAGTAGAGGAAACTCATGATGAAAAAAAAAATTGTTAATCATGATTTCATAAACTCTCATGTTGGATGGAAGAAACATCATATTCCAAAGATGGATATGAGGAAATTTGATGGCAAGGATCCCGTAACATCAATACTACATATGGAGCAATATTTTGATCTCAATAATGTGAAAAACACAGAAAAGGTACACATTGCAACTTTACATTTATAAAAAAAAAATATTTGTATGGTATCGATGACTTTGCTCCCATAAAAAAAATTTCACTTGGTCAATTTTTACAGAGGAAATGATAGCACATTTTGAGGATACAAAGAGAAACACCTTCTTTATCCAATTGATAAATCTCAAACAAAAGGGTTCAGTGGTGGAGCACATTGAGGACTTCCAAAAATTGAATATAAGGGTAACTGATACTTCAAAGGAACACATGATTGATGTCTTCATAGGGAATTTAAAGAATAACATCCAACATGAAGTTCGCATTTGGGAACCTGATTCATTGGAGAAGGCATTCAGGTTGACAAGAAAAATTGAATGTAAAATTATGGAGACAAGGAAGCCTACCACTCACATATATAAATATGGAAGTGTTGCTACTCCTAGACTTCCACAACCTACAAGTTTGACACAACAAAAATTGGAAGAAAAAAAAGCAAAAGGGATTTTCTACATTTGTAATAGAAAATACACTAAATATCATAAGTGTGATGAGAAGAAATTATTTTACATAGATTGTGAAGATGATGAAGAAAATGAACAAGAAACTTCAAAAGAAGAGGATACACACCAGGAGTCAACCTTAGAAGAAGAAGAAATGAGTCTGACCATATCGTGTAATGCATTGGAAGGAATTACCACTGCTCAAACTCTCAAGATAGAAGGACATATAAAAAGGAAAAAGGTAATAATGTTGATTGATTTGGGTAGTACCCATAATTTTATGCATTGTAAGGTAGCCAAGGAATTGAATTGTTTCCTATGCCTAGCACCAGAATGTCAAGTGATGGTTACAAATTGAGGTACTATAAATTTCTCTGGAAAATGCCATAATATCAAGCTAACCATGGGGGAATATGTATTGAATAGTCCAATTCTTTCCATTCCAATGGGGGGTGTTGATGTTTTACTATGAGTATAATGGCTACAATCTTTGGGGACGGTAGCTTTTAATTTTCAAGAACTTTTCTCGAAAAAAATTTCGGAAGGAAAGAAAATCGAATTACGGGGTATCGTAGTGAAACCGAGAAAGGTAATAAGTTGTAATGTAATTTAAAACCTTCTGAAGAAATAACAACAAGGTTTAATTGCACAAGTATGCTTACTAGAAGTTCCAACATCAAAATAATCTATTTCTCCAGATCTCCAAATTGTCTTGGACAATCATTCCAAGGTGTTTGAAACTCTCAAAGGACTCCCACCTATTCGTGATCATGATCATGCTATTCATTTGATTCTAAGAAGTGTTCCTCCAAACATTAGGCCTTACAAATATCTTTATGTCCAAAAGAGAAAAATTGAACATATAACTGCAGAAATGTTAGAGGCTAGTATAATTCAACCTATTCAAAGTTAGTTCTCTGCTCCAGTAGTATTGGTGCACAAGAAGGAAGGATCATGGCGCATGTTTCTGGATTATAGGGAGCACAATAAGCTCACTATTAAAGATAAATTTCCCATTCCTGTGATTGATGAATTATTGGATGAATTACATGGAGAAAATTATTTTACCAAGTTGGATCTTCGTTCAGGATATCATCAAATTAGAATGAATACTGAAGATATTCCGAAAATAACATTTCGAACTCATGAGGGTCATTATGATTTTTTGGTCATTCCTTTTGGCCTTACCAATGCACCTTCTACATTTCAAGGGTTGATGAATTCCATTTTCAAACCCTTCCTGAGAAAATTTGTGCTAGTATTTTTTTGATGATATACTAATCTACAGCAGGTCTTGGAAGGATCATGTTCAACAAGTTGACAGGGTGCTCAAACTATTGGAGGAGAAACAATTATATGCAAAAATATCCAAATGTTTCTTTGGAGTACAAGAGGTGGAATATATGGGTCATATTAAATCTCACGAGGGTATTAAGGTAGACCCTAACATAATTAAATCCATTAAGGTATGGAAAGTCTCCACAACCATAAAGCAGTTGCGAGGATTTCTCGGGTTAACAGGGTATTATGGCAAGTTTGTTAATAATTATGGGAGAATAGCAGCACCTCTAACAACATTATTGAATAAATATGCATTTTCATGGACTCTTGAAGCAAATAAGGCCTTTGAACATCTTAAAGAGGCAATGTGCCTAGCACCGGTTTAAACTACGCTAGACTTCACAAGAACCTTTATTGTGGAATGTGATGCCTCAGGAAATGGAATTGGGGCATGTTAGGTACCTATATTACTAGTATAGTCCCTTATTTTTGTTAATGTAACCCCCTTATTGTTATTTTTGTACCCCTGTGACCCCAATATTGTTATAATTTTTCCCTTACATTATTATTGTTAGGTTGGCTAGTATTTTATTGTGATCCCATGGACTCCTATATATAGAAGGAGGTTTTTTCATTTGTATCATCCAATAATTGTTCATTTATGTAATGTAAAGTAGGTTTCCCCCTTGAAGTGGCTTATTTCTAAGGTGTTGATCTCTCTTTTCTTCTATTTTTGGAGTTGGTTTCATTTGTATCCCAGATAGTGAGCTATTGGGACTCGGACCTAGAGGTATATATCGTGGTGGGGCACCGGATCGAGCTAACTATTCAGGACATCTATTTTCTAACCAGTCTCCTAGCACTGGGGGTGGTGGGAAGTATCCATCCAGTATTACCGTAGGGCTGAAATATATCTGAGTTCCTGGAACGCCATTGCCAATCAGATGTCTTTGTCAAGGGCATAGATATACCGATCGAAGATATAGAGAGACTAGAGACTCAGGCTATCGCCACAATATTGTTGTGAATCTTGGGCAACTAGGCATTCCACCAACATCATTGAAGGAAAATGATGCTTTTTGAGAGTGTGTTGAGCGGGACTTACTATGGGCAGGCCCAGATGACGTTGGTGTCGTTGAAATGATAGATGTCGCTATGCAAGTGACAAGTGAACCATTACTGTTATTTTGGTAAGGTGTTATGCTCGCACTTCTTTAAGAATATCCCTACAGTTCTACCTCATGTACAGATCCTGGATGGGGGCCCGCAAGAGCCCAGGATGCGCTGCTAGGGGTAGCTACTACGGAGAGGAGGAGGCGGGGAAGTCGGACGAGTGTTCTGACTGGAGTTATTTGCATTGTTATCTCTAAATTGGTACTGATGGGATGCTCCACCATACAACTTAGAGTAACTATTTCAACCAAATTGTAACTTGTGATTGTTCAATAAAAACTCTATTAGAAGGCTAACTCTATGACAGTGACTTGATTTTTATTAATTTCAGGTTGAAAATATAAAGGAATTACTACCATTGGGCTAATGGAGTCAACATTAGTAAAACTCAATGAAAATAACCCTTCTTGTGGAAATTGAGGCAAGTGAAATTTTCAATGAAAAGATAGCACACATACACAACACAGGAGAAAGCAGCAGTTCAATATCTAAAGGAAGTCAGAGTATGGTTTCCATGAACTATAATTAATTATACATAAACATATTGTGGATATAAAACATGAAAATATATAAAAAATAATTGAAACTTCATTCAAATCTCAGGTGAAGAAGGCAAAATATCCACTGTGTATTACTGAATATGAGAAATTTTACAAAGTATCAATGTGATACAATATTTTCCAACCCCTTATAACTCTAAAACTATCTCATTTATAGAGTTATTACCCATACAAATGATTTTCCACCTTTCTAGCTTCGAATTCCCACCTTAGAGACATATTTCAATTATTATTACATCACTTGGAGACTTCCTAGGGATATTTCTGTTTTGCAGAGTTTGAATACAAAAAGGACTCTTATTTCATTAAATAATTCAAAAAATCCATTTAATAAACCTTATCAACTGAAACCAACTAATTTTTTGAGTGTACTGGAGTGTTTATGTGTCATTATGCCATGTAGATGTTTAGTTGGACCTCCTCCAAGTTGAAGTTTACAATTTTTTCATAAATCTCATTTTAGTGAAAATTCTGAAAAATAGGCTTCAAAGATGAGTGTATAATTTCCAAACCCTGATGGATTTGCAGAAACTAAGAGAGGTATTTGTAGATGGTCCTGTGCTAAAGAAAAATTTCTTTCATATTTCCAAAATCCTTTTTCATTTGGTCATAAATCAAACTTGAAGTTCACTGCTAAAACAAACATGTACAAAACAAATTGTAGCACTCCTTTTGTAGCAAACTCCGAAACCCACCTTTTGCATAACCTTTGACCTTTCTAACTGTTGGAGGATCTTCCTTGGGGCTAATGAACTAAATAAAAATCTTTTCCCTCCTTGGATCTCCATCAAAATTATTTTTAAAGTAAAAAACATCCTATAGAAATTTCGTAGCGCATTTTGGTAGCGAAAGTAGTTCACCAACTTCTGCCACTTGTTAGCTCTTTTTGTTGACATAGACATGTTTATTGTGTTTAAAGAGCTAAAAAACAAATTTCCAGGCCTTTAATTTTACTTTTTCCATGGTTTTGAGCAAAAGCACACCTACAGCAATTATGCAACACATTTTGACCTTTAAGCCTGGAAGGCACTATGAAAACACCTAGTTTGACAACATATTTTGAAATTTTCAGTTTCCACCTCAAATAATGTCCATGGTTGTGTGAGATGATAGGAGGAAGCATGATAAGGAAAATTTGGTTCAAAATACCTGTTACCCTCCTCATGAAATAATTGTTTCACCTTCAGCAATTTCATTTACCAATAAAAATGACTCTATTTTTCTAAAAAAAAGGGTTGAGAGATGAGCTCATATATCTAGATAGTTGATATATTTTGAAAAATGGGAGAATTTTTTTGTAAATAAGCTCATATTGAATAAAAACCTCTCTTGGTATTTTTAAAACCATCTCCATTTGTTGGGAAACTGCATTATAAAAGCATGTCTAAAACAGGCAAAAAACACACTCTGGAAATAACGCCCAAAGACCTGTTCAAATCGCCAAATTGGTAGCACCTGTGAGAAAAGTGAAAAAAAAAATTATTCATTTTTCTGTGCTTGAAAATAACCTATCTCATTATTTCATAATTCATCTTCGATTATCCATAATATTCTCTTGAAGTTGACTACTCACATAGTCCAAAAACACAGCAAACTCCCTTGTAGCTCCAGAAGAAATGCATGTAACCTGTCTGTATGAAAATAAGTGTGAATTTGAGGTCCTCCATGATCAATTTAAGTTCTATGGGTTCCTATATAACCATAGAGCCACCTTTTATTTGTTTTTTGGCTTAGCC
The DNA here is from genome assembly GCA_034641835.2 of Pinus albicaulis. Classification (NCBI taxonomy): domain Eukaryota; kingdom Viridiplantae; phylum Streptophyta; class Pinopsida; order Pinales; family Pinaceae; genus Pinus; species Pinus albicaulis. Next base: position 334,293,674 of record CM076582.1, read on the forward strand.
ATCTCCCTTTTATGCTATGTTTCCTTCATGAACATGTGACACCTGCAAAGAAATTCTTTGGACAACAAGCTGCTTTGCAATGGGGTGGACTCTTCCAAGGTAAAAATCAACTGATGCATGAAAAGGTGGAAAGGTTAATGACATATAGGAGCTTGGGTGATTTTTTTAAGGAATGAAATTTATTTTTGAGAGGGATCATGACGAAAAATGAGGAATGAAGTGTGATGATGCCATGATTTTATGAATATGTGTGATGCATGACTCGAAAAACCAATCATGTGACTTTGGATTAAACCTATACCTCTAAAAAAAATAGACATCTCAGCATTTCCATTTTCAACACAGAAAAAACACATTTTCGTAGCAGTTTCAATTATAATTTTGACAGATTTGCTACAAAAAGTTTAGGTGATCTAGTAGAAAAAACTGATAGTTTATAGTTATATTTGCTGTGAAATTATGTAAAAACAGATAGGTGGCTATTTTTAAAATTTTATGACTATGCAAGTGAAACCAAGGTGGATAATTGTGGATATGACCCTAATGACAAGACTAATGAAGTGTCTATGACCTTGTTATAGCCACTACAACACCCTCCAACATTTCGCCCCTTTCAAATTTTTGAGCCCCTAACCTTTTGGTAAAGATAGAGTCTAATCCAGGTCCACTCTTTTAAATTTCCAAGTCACAAAGTTGCAGAAATGATTAAAACCTAATAATTGTGACCCTGCGACCTTGCAACCCCTAGGTCACAAAGTTGCAAGGTTGCATGTAAGTCCAAAACCTAAGAATTGCGACCATGCAACCCTGCTACCTTGTGACCCCCAGGTTGCTAGGTCGCAAGGTCACACATCTCATCAACCTGACCTAATTTGTGACTCAGCAACCCTCATTAATTGATTGCACGTGTGACCCCTTTATAAATAAAAGGGTCGCGTGGGTCACATTCAACCTGTGCGACGAAGCAAGAAAATGCCTCTAACAAGCCAGCTAGAGTGCGTTTTTTCCAGGCAAGTTGCCTAATCCTCCTGTTGTTTCATTTTTTGATTAATTTCTACCATTTTTCCCCTTTTCCCCTGGCTTATTTATCCCTTCTCTGGCCCCATTAAAGCTCCCTACTAGCCCTATTCAGGATTTACCTTTCTCCCTCATGACATATACCCTCTGTTCTTTTCTCTGAAGCCACTCTTCCCTAATGATGGTCTCAAATGCCTTTCCTATCACACCTAGGGAAAACATCAAGGCCCAAATGTGCTTTCTCTTTTTCATGTGAGCATTATCTTTCCTTTTCCCTCCCCAAAAGCCTTAATCGTCGCGTAACCCATCGATAGAGCCCTGGTGCAACCCCATGACTCTGCGACTGGGCGACCCAGCAACCTCATGACCTGGTCGCTAAGTCGTGAGGTCGCCTAGCACCAGCCCACCACGTGACCGCGTGACCTAGCGACCCAGCGACCTAGTCGCCAAGTTGCGTTTCCTTGAGAATTCACACCAACGCGACCTAGCGACCCAGCGAATTGGTCGCAAGTCACCAAGTCACGTTTCTTTGAAAATTTTAACTAGAACGACTTAGCAACCCAACGACCTAGTCACAAGGTCGCCAAGTCGCAGGTCTACCCATTTCCCTGAATAATAGTTAAGCAGAAGTAGCAGCATCCTCGATATCTATAATTATGTCATCCATCTTATCGTCAGACTGTTTCATGAATATGCCAGGGAACATTGAAGCCGAGCTCGAGTGTGTGTCCATCTATTCAGCCTCAAGTGATATGGGGCCCCCGGCAGTGCGAAAAAGAGGCGACAGTCCTGAGGTAGAAATTTCAGAAGAAGGGATGCCTCCTTCCCCTCCTCCTATCTATGGAGACACCGCTTGCGTGTTCGGGAAAGGAGATAGCATGAGTTGGTATCAGATATACCAAGAGTTCATGAAGCCTGAGTTTCTAGAAGACCTCCCAGACCGGCAAGTGTATGTTCAGGTCAAGAGGTCTAAACTGCACTATGCAGGGTCCCATCCTCCCATTTTTCCATGCGCAGAGATGATCGAATGGATCTTGCAAACAGTCGACTCCAAAATCTGGGTCATTCGATATCATGCAGGAAATTCATTTGAAAATATAAAAGGGCAGGATGCGGAGGTTTACTATGCACTCCCCACCCAGGAATAGAATTTCAACGCTGAATGGGCTACTACTCATGCATTCCCCATACCCGAGGCCTTAAAGGGATGGTGGGAGGACTCGAAAAATTTCAAATTCAGGAAGGATCGGGAATATAAAATAGAGGGCCTTAAGAAAGTCTATAAGATGGTGGCGGCAATGTTATGCAGGATGTATGGCCTACAAGATGCCACCACCTTCAATGGTACTTGGGTTTCCCTCATGTACGTTGTTACCACATATGGCACCCGCTTCAACTAGGCCAGCCTAATAGTAGCAGCCCTCAGGTCAAACATATCATCATCACAAGCACCTGATGAAGGGTGTGCATCCAAATTTTATATGGCCTCCAATCTGTTGGACGCAGTATGCGCGAGATGTAAATTTACTAGATGGTCTCATAACTGGGATGTAGAGTGTGGCGGGCCAATCCACAAAGAGTTTCAGGTATTCTGGGCCTCCAAGTACAAGAAATACATAGAATCAATCTTACATAACTTCATCTTCGCGCTCTATAGAAAAATACTTGGCAAATATTGCTCATGCATGTCTAGCCGAGCCATGGAGACAATAACCCAAGTAGCTAGTTGGTTTCCCGTTAAAGATAGTACTTTTATCAGGGTTTTCAGTTCATACAAGGCGCCCCACACACTACCTCAGTTCATCCCTTATAAATTTATCTTGCTAGAAGTGTGTTACCAGATGACGAGCATGTTTTCTAAGGTTCTCACCAAAGGCAAGAAGAAACCATGGTCGACTCTCCCACTTACTATCGACGCCTACACGATCAGAGATTTCAGAGAAGTAGAAGCAGAGTTTGAGGAAACCAAGGATTTCCATTTGCCACCCGTATCACACCGGACATATGATCCTGAGATAATTATCCATGCGCATTGCAAATGGGCCAAATTCAAATGGATTTTCCAGAACACGGAGTGCCCAGCCGAAGATCAAATCAGGAATTGGTGTAGCAAGGACAGGGAGGATGCTCCAAAAGAATCGACCAATCAAGAGGAACAAGATAATAAAATTTTAGAAGAAAGGATCCACACGCTAGGAGGAGCCTCATCTTCCAAATCCAAGAAACTAAGGACTGATACAGGGGGTGGTCTTTCTAAACAGCAATAGGATCGAAGAGACAGAGAAGCTAAGGCACAACGAGAAGCCGAGGAGAAGGTGAAAGAAGAGGAACTCAAAAGGACCCAGGATGCCCTAGCACAACAGAAAGAAGATGATAAGCGAAAGAAACAACTGAGGGAAGAGCAGAAAAGGAAGCAAGCAGAAGAAGCCTGTAGGAAAAAAGAGGAGGAGGAACAGAACAGGAAAAAGGAGAAATAGGAACAGAAGAGGAAAGAAGAGGAAGAGCGGAAAGAGGTTGAGCATAAGCTAAAGGAATAACAGGACAAGAAAGAAGTTGAGCGCCAGTTAAAGGAAAAGTAGGATGAAGCGAAAGCTAAGCAAAGGAGGAAGGGGGAAGAAGGTCAGAAATCAAAGGAAGATTCCTCCAAGGAAGCATAAGGCAGCAAGACACCTCCTCCGGAAACAGTGAAACAGACAGAGTTGCCACACATCGAGGTGCCTCAAACAACCCCTACAAAAAGTGTGTGCTTTACTCTCTTAGAACTTGGAAACTCTGAGGAACGGGAAGATGAAGTCTTGGATCTAAGAAGGCTAACTTATGACCAGTTCACACACAAGATCAGGCAAGAGAAGAGGAGATTTCTGGCGCAGAACCCTGCCGCACCTCTTGGATACCAGGACCAATCCAATAATGATCGCATCAATAGGAATCGCCTTTGCAGCGGCCACAGAGGAAAACGTTAGCAGAATGAGCAGAGAGATTCTCTCTTTACAAAACAAGCTGCAAACTTCAAAGCAAAGAGCAACTTAGGCTGAACAAGATAAGAAGGGGCTGGAGGAAGAAGTTCAAAGCCTACAGTTCACAAGCACCATAACCAATGACTTTCCACTCACCATTCAAAGGGAGTTAGGCACTTTATAAGTCACTATGAAACAGGTATATGAAGAGATGTTCACAATAAAACAGACAGTCGCTCCATTACTGAAAGAACAAGCAGAGACCAAATGGAGGACTGCATAGCTAAAGGAGGCCTCCACTACTTTGGACAATATGCTAGAATGGTCAAGCATATACCCACAGGCTCCTGACACTTTGCCTAGGAAAGATTGGTTCTGCACACAGAATGATAAGTTTTAGATTCGCATGAATATACAGTCCAAAGACAAGCTAGTCAAGGATCTTGAAAAGGTAATGTCTTCATACGAGCATCTGATCAGCGGGATCGATTTAATGGAAGAAACTCACCACAACCCTTCTCTGGGTGCATTGGACACTGAGAAAACAAGAGAAGAAGTTTCCCAGGACATTCAAACATTCCTGCAACCCATGAGACAAGCAGTTGTCTCTCAGGATCTCCCGGTCTCATAGGAAAATCTCAAACAGTTCATCGTTACTCTGGTTCGAATCTACACCAAACTAGCTTCGTTATCAAATCAAATCACAGTGAAAAGGCACACCTTGATCCCAGATGCTCTTGAATGCTTCCATATATTGAAAGAAGATACTCCCTAGGTAACCTCGGTTGCTGCAGATTACCTAGCATGGAAAAAGTACCTCAAAGATAAGCTACAAGTAGATGTACCGGACCTTGCAATCACACAGTTGCTTCCTTAACCAAGAAAAAAAGGCACAAGTCACAGGTCGTAACAACCAAAGGGTCCCAGGTCGCATCAGGACCTAAGGTCGCAAGTCACAAATGTCCCTCAGTTCACAGGGTATGTCAACAGTCGAGAATGTGAAAAGTCAGGGACACCCAAGGGTCGATTTTGTTCTATAAATACTCCCTTTGGGGAATTGTAAAGGATCTTTTTTTGGGACTCCAAAGGAGCAAAGAGAATTGTATAGCATTGAATACATCTTTCTGAGAATGAATATAAACAAATGTTTTTATTTCACTCTTGGATCTGATGAGGACTAATGTGTTAACACTATGAATATTTTGTTTCATGTATCTAATATCTTTTATGATTAATTGATCTGTGTTTTCTTCTTATATCATTTAAAAATTTCAACTCACTTAATGTGTTAATGATATTAGGTTATTGAATTAGGAGGTGTTAGCAACTTTGTTATTAACATTTAGAGTCTAATCGGGACTTTTTACCGGGGAGATGCCTTACTGTTGGTCGGACATTTCTCCCTATAAACAGACCTATAATAAACATGATTAAGTGAATTTCTCATCAAATTAATGATCTAACCTAATGAGACAAGGTGAAGCTTATGATGACCCTATCAAAAAAAAAAATCAAAAATTGAGAGTGATAACATGCACATTGGGACCAAATGTCGTTGTATATAGACGACTATCAATAAAATGGGATGGATTATCAGGGGGACCCGGACTTGCCACTTCCGCCCGGACAAGCATGGGGACTAGATGGTAAGTGACAAATTGTTATATTTTATGGTGCATTTAAATTTTTAGAATGATGTATATGGTATTGATTCGCTACTTTCGTTATGTAGATATAGCACTAGTGAGACTGGTCGGGTATATGGGACAACCCGTAGCACCAAGGGCTCCAGAGTCTAGCACAACTAGAGGAGTTGATATAGTAGATTTAGAGGTATTATCGGAGGATGTCCATCGCAGATGCGAGTTGTTGATGACCGAGGCATCAAAGTGCAGCTGGCATGATCTAGATGACCACTACATTGAGTCATGTATCGAACTACCCTTGGAGTGGCGAGGGGTCATGCGGCGCATGGCCGAGCAGGGTATGCAGGATCTGTGGGCTACGGGAGCCGATTCAGGGTTAGGACCCTCCAGAAAGTGATTAGATGTAGGGGCATGTGGTGCCCCCAGTTTTTGTTTTGTAGCATGCTATGGTCATGTCGAATGTATTAGAGTAGAGGACTCCAAAACATTTATGATTTTGTGGACACATATTATGGATATGCATCTTTTTTATATATGACAATTCTATGGCTTGCCATTTGTTTATGTTTATTGTCTTGTGTTAAATGCATGTGATAAGTGCCAATCTATAATATTGTTTGCAATGTTATCTACATAGTGATTTTTGGCTCTAGGTACATGACTGAATCAATGTATTCAAATGCACACATTAAAATCTTCACTCATAAATATCGTCTAAAAAGGCCATGGTTATTCACAAGATATACGCAATTCAATTGCATGACAAGCAGTAGGGAATCTAAATGAACATGAAGATGAAGGACGTGATGGTCAAGGGAATCGACTAACAAAAATATGACCACATCATATTCGGCCTGATTATTGGTGGCAGATCCAATACATACGTCATTGGAAAGGACGAATGAATGCATGGGGGTAAAAATGTCCCAGGCTGCTGAGGCTAGATTCCGCGAGTAGCAACTTGTATTTTTCACATAGTTGATGTATGGTGTGGAAGAAAGATCCATCTGAAAGGCGTCACAAGACAACAAATGAGATGATGATGAACGATACAGGCAACCTGAATACATGGTATAAATATAACACACATGGGGGTTGTTGTGGGTAAACTTTATGTGCCCATTACACTTGTTAAAGATATGGTAAATACATGGTGTAGGGAATTTGTATTGGGGACAAACTTTATTTAGGTCACGAAATTCCATGCAGAAACGAATGGTGCCTGTTTTCTTGAGAATCGGATAGGAAAAACCAGACTACTTGAGCTTATAGATTTTAGTTTTGAGAGCCTCTCATCGAGAAGTATGAATGTGTCTCAACTTTTAATGGACAGGGTATACATCAGGCCATATGTCGATATGGTGTTCGACAATGGATGGGTCAAGTCTGGGCATCTCTGAATAGGACCTCGCGAAAAAATTATTGAATTATTTTAAAATCTTGGTGTAAGCGCAGAGTCAGGAAAAGGGAGCATACAGTGGAACTTTTGGAAACGCAATAGCTAGGTCAAGTCAGGCAAAGAGGCGTTATTGCATAATTGTTCGAATGCCACATCAGAAATAGAAAAGACATGACAACAAGCAGAAAATACAAATATTGAACTATGGAAGAAATGCAGGGAAAGGATGTCTGATCTATCAGGGAGACTGGCATCAACACTTCAGGGAAACGCATCAGCAACAAATCAGATTAAGAAAAAAGAATAATATTTCAAGTTTTAACTGGTTTTATATGTTTGTTAAGATCGAAGCTATAGTGATGTCCTCAATTGCAATGTAATATTTAGTTTTAATATTTTAGGTAACTTTCGAAGTAGTTTCAAGAAGTTCTTGCAGTTACAGTCTATTTTGCATGTATTTAAGTAAGACAGAAAGAAACAAGGGAGGTTTCAAGTTTTGGACCTTGGGAAGAGTAAAACTTTGGTACTTAATTTTCTGAGGAATTAATGAAAGAAGCATCAAGTTTCCTGCAACTGTTGATGGTGATTCGTTTTTCCTATTTCATTTTGTGTCCCTTCTTCCTGGAATGAAGTGAAGTAAAGTCATTTTCGATCTCTTAATTACATCTATGAGTAAGAGTTAAATAACCTTAATTTGCGCTCCTTCACTCTAAATCCTCTCCCTTCACAAATTCTCTCTGTGACTTAAAAGTAATAGATTATGTGTTTACTACATATTATTCTGAGTTTCCTCTCTCTCCATACATTCATTTTGAAATTCAAAGTGGTAGATTCTGTGTTACATCATATCATTTTGAGTTTCTTCTACAGTTCTTCTTTTCCATTTAGATATCAGTAGTAAATGGCATATTATATTCTTTCATTATACTAGATTATTAATATTTTTAAACAATTGGTTTCCAAAGGGATTGAACGAAGACCACCTGATATAATTACTTCTGTGACACATTGTTAAAAAATGTATTAAGCATTGATTCCTTTTCACGACGAAGGAATTGTCTCTTAAGATACAACAAAGTGTTTAATAGGAGATATAGGATTCATGAAGATTCCCCTTAAGCCTGATGTGAAGCCATTCAAACAAATACCTTACAAGCTAAACCCGCAGTATAAGGAGAAAGTTAAAATAGAGCTTGATAAGATGATAACATCATGAACTATTGAACATGTAGAAGAATCAGAATGAGTGAGACTCATGGTGGTGCAAGAGAAGAAGAATCAAGGAGAAATTAGGATCTGTTTTGATCTAATAAAGTTGAATGATGCATGTTTACATGATCCCTTCCTTACCCCTTTCACAAATGAAGTGCTAGAAAATGTAGAAGGTCAGGAAGCTTACTCATTTATAGATGGATTCTCAGGTTGTCATCAAATTAGGATTGCACCTCAAGATCAGCATAAGACCACATTTTCTACAGAATGGGGCTCATATCAATACACAATAATGCCTTTTGGATTTAAAATTCCCTTGCTATACTTTCTAGGGTGGTGGTCGCAACTTTTAAGCAATACATCCACAAGTTCTTAGAGGTATATTTTGATGATTGGACAATATCTGGATTATTGAGAAAACATGTTGGAATTTTAAAACTTATGCTCTACACACGTAGACAATATCAGATCTCTTTGAACCTAAAAAAGTGCATATTTTGTGTACCTTTCGGCATATTTTTGGGACATATTTTCTATAAGAAAGGACTAATGGCGGACCCTGATAAGAGTGTTATCATTGTGAACTTTCCTCCACCTAAGACAGTAAGAAAATTTTGCACCACATTGGGACATACTGGGTATTACAAGAAGTTCATCAAGGGGCATTCGCAGATCACTACGCCTATGGAGAAATTTTTGAAAAAGGATGTAACTTTTCAATGGAATGAATACTAGTAGAAGAGCCTCGACATATTGAAAGAAAAAATGGTAGTTGCACCTATACTAGTGTTCCCTGGTTGGAATAAGGAATTCCATGTCCATGTGGATGCCTATTGTATAGATTTGGGAGTGGTATTGGCACAACCTGGTGCAGTAGAGATTGATCATCCTATAGATTTTGCAAGTAGAAAGTTATCTAAAGCAGAAAAGAATTACAAAACTACAGAAAGGGAAGGACTCGCCATGGTGTATTCTTTTCAGAAGTTTAGACACTATTTTCTCGGGTCACACTTTAAAATGTTTACAGATCATTTTTCACTAAAGCACTTGGTTAATAAGCTTTCTTTATAAGGAAATATTTTCAAATTGTTATTGTTATGCCGGGAATATGAATTTGAGGTCACTGTTAAACTAGGGAGACTGAATGCAAGACTTGACCACCTGTCAAGACTAGAAACAGAGGAAGAACCGGCCATCATAGAGGATAATCTCCCTAATGTGAAATTATTTGTAATCAGAGTGGCAGATGACCATTTCGAAAATATCATTCAGTTTTTTACAACAAGAATGGATCCTTCAGAGTATACTACATAGAAAAATAGAGAATTAGTGCTTAAGGAAGATGAATTTTCATTAATAGTAGGAAAATTATATAATATGGGACCATATGAGATACTGTGTAGCTATGTTCCTAAACATGAAAGACATATTATTCCAGCAGAGCCTCATGGGGGTGAAAATGGTGGACACTATGCAAGAAAAGATATCGCGCAAAATATTTTGAGAGCAAGACTATGGTGGCCTACACTACATAAAGATGAAAAGGAGTACTCTGAGCATGTGATGTGTGTCAAAGAACAATGAAGCCTTCCAAAAGATATGATATGCCATTGGTACCACAAGTTACATTGAAAGCCTTTAAGAAGTGGGCATTGATTTTTTTGGACACATCAACCCACCCGGAAAGAGGACTAGTGCAAGGTATATAATTACATCAACTGATTACTTCACAATATGGGATGACGTACAACCAGTAAGGGAATGCAACACAAAGACTGCTATGAAGTTTATTTTTGAGTACATATTATCTAGAAGTGGATGTCTGAAGATTTTTATGAGTGAGCAAGGTTCACACTTCCTAAATAAGACTATTCAAGCATTGACTGAGGAGTTCCAAGTTTATCATCAGAAGAGTACCACTTATCACCCTCAGATCAATGGAACAATAGAAGCATTTAATAATATTTTGGAGAATTCACTTAATAAAGTATGAAATGTGAATAAAGATGACTGGGACCTTATAATTCCAACAGTATTATGGGATTATAGGACAACATGTAAGAAACTGACAGGTCTGATACCCTTCAAGTTATTTTATGGGAAAGAAGTTGTGATGCCCATGGAATACATTGTGCCTAGCTTGAGGATTTCACCTTTTATAGATATGGCAGATCCTATTATAATGGAGTAAATAATGTCACGATTGCTTGCTCTAGAAGAAGATAGATTTATTGTAGGTTTCCATTAGTAGGTACATAAATCAAGAGAAGAGGCCTGACATGACAAACATATTAAGCATAAGAAGTTCTAGGTAGGATACCTTGTTCTCCTTTATGATAGTAAGTTTGTAAAGTGCCTAGGAAAATTCAAAATGCATTGGTTGGGCCCATACATTATCAAGCACATTACTAATGGAGGCACAGTTCAATTAGAAAAATTAAATGGAGAATTGGTTCAAGGAAGAGTAAATGGAAGCAGGTTGAAGATGTACATGGACAACCCTGCCCTTATAGCTTCACTCTAAAGAAAAGAGAAAATTATTAGTGCCATTTGTAGTTGAAAGTGGGCACTGTACTATAAAATACAATGCAGAGAGAGCTTCAATGTAGGATCCCTGACATAAGAAGGGTTTCTTCGCTACAATATGGGATACGTCGAAGTTCACTGAGAAAATATGACCATTCAAAAGGAAATTTGTCTTTGAAACATGCGGGAAGATACATTTATGAGGACAAATTGACTGGATATAGTGATAAATATGCAATTAATGAACACAATCTAAGCTATTGATGGGGATAGGAATTCAGTTTTGTTATAAAAGTCACATCCCGCCCAGATTTGGGCACTTTGCTGAGAGTTCGACTAGTGCTATTGCAAAGAAGTTGCAGAAATTTGCATTGTCATATGAATATTGAGGATTTTATTCGTCTATTTCGTGAGAAGGGCTTAGCTGGATTCATGGAAGCAACACAACAACATCATATGATATACCCATAGCAACAACACCACAACTTGGATGCACGCAATGGAGATCTCTGTGGAATAAAATGACCAGAGAGAAAAGATCAAAGAGGAAACAAGAAAAGAGACTTGTTGAGCCTTAGAAAGAACCCGAACATGTGAGAGATAGTGAGGAAGACGCAGAGAAATAGCGAATGGAAACAGATGGCTCAAATTTTATGTCACCTCTCCCACCATATATTCCATGAAGAAAACCAAATGCAAAACCAGTGACAGATTCAAAGGACACAAAGTATGGAAACTTCACACCTTTATCAGAGTAAGTTCCATTTATTGGAGAAAACCTTGGAAATATTCCGTAGCTGAAGTTCGTGGATAATGATTTCAATGACAGAGAGAAATATCTGAAATTTGCACCTAACAGATACTTAAAACAAGTACACTTCCCTGAGAGTGGTGTGACAATGTTAGAACAGTAGTAGTGGGCGGCTGGATTGGTATAGTAGGACTTGTTGAATATGTTGAATGTGCCGCACTTCAGAATAAGACTAGGAAGCACAAATTGTGTGAGAAAAATACTCGTTCTGGTGCACGCTGGATGCTTGTGGATGGGTAAGAGGATCCATACTAACCCAATGCTAATATGGAGAATCACAATATTTCCTTATCAAGGGTTGAGACCCGCAGAGGAGCTTGGGTGATTTTTTTAAGGAATGAAATTTAAATTTGAGAGGGAACAAAAAATGAGGAATGAAGTGTAATGATGGCATGAGTTTATGAATATGTGTGATGAATTAATCAAACAACCAATCATGTGACTTTGGATTAAACCTATACCTCTAAAAAAAAAGACATCTCACCATTTCTATTTTCAACACAAAAAAAACATGTTTTCGTAGCAGTTTCAATTATAATTTTGGCAGATTTGCTACAAAAAGTTTAGGTGATTCAGTAGCAAAAACTGACAGTTTATAGTTATTTTTGCTGCGAAATTATGTAAAAATAGACAGGTGGCCATTTTTTAAATTTAATGACTATGCAAGTGAAACCAAGGTGGATTATTGTGGATATGACCCTAATGACAAGACTAATGAAGTGTATATGGCCTATAATAAACATGATTAACTGAATTTCTCATCAAATGAATTATCTAACCTAATGAGACAAGGTGAAGCTTATGATGACCCTATCAAAAACAAATTTGAGAAATTGAGAGTGATAACATGCACATTGGGACAAAATGTTGTTGTATATAGACGACTATCCATATAGTGGGATGAATTATCAGGGGGACCTTGACTTGCCACTTCTGCCCGCCAAGAATGGGGGCTAGATGGTAAGTGACAAATTGTTATATTTTATGGTGCATTTAAATTTTTAGAATGATGTTTATGTTACTGATTCGCTACATTTGGTATGAATATATAGCACCAGTGAGAATGGTCGGGTATATGGGACGACCCATAGCGCCAAGGGCTTAGAGTCTAGCACGACTAGAGGAGCTGATAGAGTAGATTTAGAGGTACTATTGGAGGATTTCCATCGCCGATGCGATTTTTTGATGGCCGGGGCATCAAAGTGTGGCTGGCATGATCTAGATGACCGCTACATTGAGGCATGTATCGAGCTACCCTCGGAGTGGTGAGGGGTCATGCGACATATGGCGATGGCCGGGCAGAGTATGCAGGATCTGTGAGCTTGTGGATATGCATATTTTTTATATATGACGATTCTATGGCTCGCCATTTGTTTATGTTTATTGTCTTGTGTTAAATGCATGTGATAAGTGCCAATCTAGAATATTGTTTGTAATGTTATCTACATATTGATTTTTGGCTCTAGGTACGTGACTGAATGCAATGTATTCAAATGCACACATTAAAAGCTTCACTCGTAAATATCGTCTAAAAAGGCCATGGTTATTCACATGATATACGTAATTCAATTGCATGACAAACTGCAGGGAATCTAAACGAACATGAAGATGAAGGATGTGATGGTCAAGGGAATCACTAACAAAAATATCACCACATCATATTCAGCTTGATTATTGGTGGCAGATCCAATACATACGCCATTGGAAAGGACTAAAGAATGTATGGGGGTAAAAATGACCCCAAGTTTCCAAGGCTAGATTCCGTGAGTAGTGACTTACACCGTTTGTATAGTTGATGTATGGTGTGGATGAAGGATCCATCTGAAAGGCATCACAAGACAACAAATGAGATGTTGATAAACGATACAAGCAACCTGAACACATGGCAGAAATAAAACACACATGGGGGGCATTGTGGGTAAACTATATGTGCCCCTTACACTTGTTAAACATATGGTCAATACATGGTGTAAGGAAGTTGTATTGGGGACAAAATTTATTCAGGTCACGAAAGTCCATGCAGACATGAATGGTGCATGTTTTCTTGAGAATGGGATGGGAACAGCCAGCCTACTTGAGCTTATAGATTTCAGTTTTGAGAGCCTCTCGTCGAGAAGGATGAATGTGTCTCAACTTTTGATGGACAAGGTATACATCGGGTCATGTGTCGATATGGTGTTCAACAAAGGCTGGATCAAGTCCGGGCATCTCTAAATAGGACCTGGCAGAAACATTATTGAATTATTTTAATAGCTTGGTGTAAGCACAGAGTCAGGCAAAAGGAGCATACAGTGGCACTTTTGGAAACTCAATAGCTGGGTCAAGTAGGGCAAAGAGGCGTTATTGCAGAATTGTTCAAATACCACATCAGAAACAGAAAAGATAGGACAGTAAGCAGAAAATACAAATATTGAACTATGGAAGAAATGCAGGGAAAGGATGTTTGATCTGTCAAGGAGACACCATTAGGGGAATTTTGAGGTCTAAAATGGGTCTCCTAAGGAAATTATAAAATAATAGTGGAAATAATAAAATATGATTTGATTGCATCATCAAATTTTAGAGGGAAAAAAGATAAAACTACTTTTTCAACTCATATTTTCAACTTATCTCCCAAATTTTTTACTCAAATTTCAAGAGGGAGTAGTCGTTGGCAATAACGTTTTTTAATGTATTTAAATTTTTCATGTAGCAGGGTCCATCGAAAGTATGCAACATGGGTACTCCTTGGATGAGCAATTAAATTTTGCATTCAATGAGTAATCCCACTTGAAATTTGAGTAAAAACTTTGGGAGATAAGTTGAAAATACGAGTTGAAAAAGTTATTTTCTTATTTTCTTATTTTTTAATATTTTTACCCTTTTACTTAAAAAATGGTGAATCATCCCCCATGGTTGACATTGTCATCTTGAATCCTATTGGTTCTTATAAAGTTTATTTTGGTTGTGCATTTTTCTTAGGAGGCTCATTTTAGACCTCAAAATTCCCCTAATGCATCAACACTTCAGGGAGACGCATCAGCAACAAATCAGATTAAGAAAAAAGAATAATATTTCAATATTTAATTGGTTTTCTATGTTTTTCAAGATCGAAGCTATAGTGATGTCCTCAATTTCAATGTAATAAGTAGTTTTAATATTTTAGGTAATTGTCGAAGCAGTTTCAAGAATTTCTAGCAGTTACAATCTGTTTTCAATGTATTTAAGCAAGACATAAAGAAAGAAGGGAGGTTCCGAGTTTTGGACCTTGGAAAGACTAAAAATTTGGTACTTAATTTTCTGAGGAATTAATGAAAGAAGCATCAATTTTCTTGCAACTATTGATGGTGATTCGTTTTTCCTGTGTCATTTTGTGTCCCTTCTTCCTGAAATGAAGTGAAGTAGTTATCGGTCTCTTAATTACATCTATGAGTAAGAGTTAAATAACCTTAACTTGCGGTCCTTCACTCCAACTCCTCTCCCTTCACAAATTCTTGCTGGGACTTAAAAGTAATAGATTCTGTGTTTACAACATATAATTTTGAGTTTCCTCTCTCTCCATAAATTCATTTTGAAATTTAAAGTGGTAGATTCTGTGTTACAGCATATCATTTTGAGTTTCTTCTACAGTTTTTCTTTTCCATTCAGATATCAGCAATTAATGGCATTTTATATTCTTTCATTATACCAGATTATTAAGATTTTTAAAGAATTGGTTTCCAAAGGGATTGAACGAATACCACCTGATATAATTACTTTTGTGACACATTGTTAAAAAATTTCTTAAGCACTGATTCCTTTTCACGACCAAGGAATTGTCTCTTAAGATACAACAAAGGGTTTAATAGGAGATATATGAGTCATGAAGATTCCCCTTAAGCCTGATGTGAAGCCAGTCAAACAAAGAACTTATAGGCTAAACCCGCAGTATAAGGAGAAAGTTAAAATAGAGCTTGATAAGATGATGACACCATAAACTATTGAACATGTAGAAGAAACAGAATGGGTGAGTCTTATGATGGTGCAAGAGAAGAAGACTTAAGGAGAAATTAGGATCTATTTTGATCTAAGAAATTTGAATGATGCATGTTTACATGATCCCTTCCTTACCCCTTTCACAAATGAAGTGCTAGAAAATGTAGGAGGTCATGAAGCTAACTCTTTTATAGATGGATTCTCAGGTTGTCATCAAATTAGGATTGCACCTCAAGATCGGCATAAGACCACTTTTTCTACATAATGGGGCTCATATCGATACACAATAATTCCTTTTGGATTTAAAATTCCCTTGCTATATTTTCTAGGGTGGTGGTCGCAACTTTTAAGGAATACATCCACAAGTTTTTAGAGGTATATTTTGATGATTGGAAAATATTTGGATTGTTGAGAAAACATGTTGGAATTTTAAAACTTATGCTCTAGACACGTAGATAATATCAGATCTCTTTGAACCTAAATAAGCGCATATTTTTTGTACCTTTCAGCATATTTTTGGGACATATTTTCTGTAAGAAAGGACTAATGGTGGACCCTGATAAGAGTGCTATCATAGTGAAATTTCTTCCACCTAAGACAGTAATAAAACTTCACACTACATTGGGACATACTGGGTATTACAAGAAGTTCATCAAGGGGTATTCACAGATCACTACGCCTATGGAGAAATTGTTGAAGAAGGATGTTACTTTTCAATGGAATGAAGACTGATAGAAGAGCCTCAACATAATGAAAGAAAAAATGGTAGTTTCACCTATACTAGTGTTCCCTAATTGGAATAAGGAATTCCATGTCCATGTTGATGCCTCTTGTATAGATTTGGGAGTGGTACTGGCACAACCTGGTGCAGGAGAGATTGATCATCCTATATATTTTGCAAGTAGAAAGTTATCTAAAGCATAAAAGAATTACACCACTACAGAAAGGGAAGGAATCACCATGGTGTATTCTTTGCAAAAGTTTAGACACTATTTGTTGGGGTCACACTTTAAAATGTTTACAGATCATTTTTCATAAAATACTTGGTTAATAAGCTTTCCTTATGAGGAAATATTTTCAAATTGTTATTGTTATGCCAGGAATATGAATTTGAGGTCATTGTTAAACTAGGGAGACCGAATGCAAGACTTGACCACCTGTTAAGACTGGAAATAGAGGAAGAACCAACCATCATAGAGGATAATCTCCCTAATGTGAAATTATTTGTAATCAGAGTGGCAGATGACCATTTCACAAATATCATTCAGTTTTTCACAACAAGAATGGATCCTTCAGAGTATACTACATAGCAAAAGAAATAATTAGTGGTTAAGGAAGCTGAATTTTCATTAATAGTAGGAAAATTATATAAGATGGGACCATATGAGATATTATGCAAATATGTTCCTGAACATAAAAGACAAATTATTCCAGCAGAGGCTCATGGGGGTGCAAATGGTGGACACTATGCAAGAAAAGCTACTACGCAAAATGTAGAAATTTGAATAATAGATAACTTATTCACCGAGATTATCCTGATTACACACTATTTGAGCTTCATGCATAATACATAATCTCTTCTACCATTGATCATCAATTTTCGGAATTAAAAACAATCGCATGCGCACATTAAAACATAAACAATCACACATATAAACACAGGATTTATGGGAAAGCTTAAAGCTGAAAAACCCCAACTATATGTATATTATAATGATAGAGAACATGTAACAATAATATTACAAACTCCTCACAAGCTCTCAGCACTATCTCCAATTGTTACTCACAAAACAAGCTCAGATCATACATATCACATGCTCCAATCTGCTCCACCTGTCTGCATGCCTCTACTGCGCAATCCAATATGGAAAAACATGAGATCCAAGTTCGAATCCCACCAAGATGTACTACACAATCCTCATTGGCAATCTCAATCAATGTGTGTGCAAATCTCATGCACAAGTACAGTCACAACTGATAGTCACACTGCTCTTTCACCTAACCTCTCCACTGGTCTCCACTGAACTGTCCATGCACATGAGTTAACTGATGTATTCATTAGTTGATTTATGAGTTAATAATTAGAGAATTAATTAATAATTAATTCACACCACTCATCACTAGTGTATTAATCAGTTAGACTAATCACAACTAGTTCAACTAAGTAAAACTGAACACAACTCCATTAACTCCTCAATCAACTCCACCAAACTCAATCACCTGAGTTATAACTGAAGTCCATCATGCAATAGCTCAAATAAACCCTAGGAATAGCATAATTCCTTCTGTCAGCTGCATGTGCCACATCCGTAGCTCAAACTGAAGTGCTCCAAGAGGATAAGATAATGTTTATAGTCCAAATATTATTAAGAGCTAATAATATTCGACATATCTATTTTTTAGACTGGCAATCTAAAAATAGATTCCGCCCAGTATGTATAAAAATATAAGTCCATCTATTTTTCCCAACTTGACCAACCATCCACAAATAGCATCCTGCAACTCATAGAACATGATCCATATGTCTAAAAATAGACATAGTCTAAAAATAGACTTTGTGCCAAAAATAGCCTGCGGGCTCACTTAGTGAAGGCGACTTCTTTCCACTAAGCTCCATCATCTTGTTGCATTCTCAACGCTCCCTCTCAACAAGATATGGATTATCTGCAACCCCTATCCTGCCTCTGTGGTATTCGATTTTTCTCCTGGTGAGCGCCTTCGTCAAGATATCAGCATTCTAATCCTCCGTGGGAATGTATGAAAGTAACATGATTCTCCGCTGCACATAATCTCTGATATGATGATACCGATCCGTGAAGCCATGCCACCTCAACTCATCCTCCTGTCTGTACCATGATCCATATCCCGATGTGCCTCTGAGATATCTCACTACATGCTTGCCTGCCTTCCAGAAGAGCTTGGTTGGCTTAACCATAGCTTGTGAAAGCTGGTTCACAGCATAGCATATGTCGGGTCCTGTATTCGACCAGATACATAGCGACCCCACCAAACTTTCGATAAACGATGGCATCCACTACCTCCGCAGTAGCATCCTCCTTCCTCCAACCTCCGGAAAGAGGAGTAGAAAAGGAGTATCAACGGGCTTGCGGCCATGCATGTTCATGTTGAACTTCATCGATTATCTCCGGGCATACTTACCCTGAGAAACAAACAGTCCATCATTGCGCTGCCAAATTTCCAATCCCAGGAAATAATGAAGGAGGCCCAAGTCCTTCATCTCAAACTCTCTTGCAAGATCCTCCTTGCATGAAAGTATCAACAGCTCATCACCTATCATAATCAAATCATCTACATAAAGTACAATGATCAGCAACTTACCCTCCACCACAATCTGGTATAGGTTCGGATCTACCTCACTCTTGGATAATCCAAGTCTGGTGAAATAATTGTCTATCTGTGTGTACCAAGCACGAGGTGCTTGTTTCAACCCATACAGCGCTCTCTTGAGCCTGCACACATGCGACTCGCTGCTGAAGATCTCGAAACCTTCAGACTGCTCTATGTACACCTCCTCCTCAATGACTCCATTGAGGAACGCAGTATTCACATCCATCTGATGAATGTGCCACCCCATCTGCGCTGAGAGAGTTAGGATCGTCCGTATGGAAGAATACCTTGCGACAGGTGCAAAGGTCTCCTCATAATTTATTCCCTCTATCTGTGAAAAGCCTCAGGCAACAAATCTTGCCTTGTACTTCTCCACACTCCCGTCAACTGCCTGCTTCACTTTGTAGATCCTTCTCGAACCCACCACTGATTTCCCTTCCAGCCTCGGGACAATCTCCCATGCACTGTTTCTGACAATCGAATCATACTCTTCCACCATGGCATCTACCCATGCAGGGTCCTCCACAGCTTCCTCGAAAGAGGATGGCTCTGTCACGATACACTTGCTCACAGGCCATCTATCCAGTATGCAGTACGGTATTGTCTATGTCTACGCTGTGATGTAGGTGCTCCTACAACCTTCTCTGCATCTTGATCCGGTCGCTCAGCTTCTGTAGTGCACTTCCGCCCGTTGATGGTTGGCGCTGCATGAGTGGTCTCTTCCACTCCATGAACCTCCTCTTGTGGCTGATCCACATCCTGAGGCTCATCCTTAGGAACTAATAGCTCCTCCTCTACATGCAAGTGTAGCTCCCTCTCAAGCGAACACTTCATGGCTTTCTCCTCCTGAAATTTGATATCCCGTCGCACAACAGTCTTGCGACTGTCTGGAAAATACACACGATATTTGTGGGGCATATCAGTGTACCCCACAAATATCCCAACCTCCGCGGTCGGCTCTAGCTTCTTCCTGGCATCCTTCGTCACATGAATGTAAACAGGTGAACCAAAAATCCTCAAATGGGAAATATCAGGCCTCTTACCAGAAAACGCCTCTTCGGGTGTACTCATGCCAAGTATCCTGTGAGGACAACGGTTCTGCACATATACTGCAGTATTGCATGCCTCTGCCCACAAGTGAATGGGTAGGCCCTGATCATGCAACATCGCCCGTGCAACACCCACAATCGTTCTGTTCTTTCGCTCAGCAACCCCATTCTGTTGTGGGTTATGAGGTTCTATGAGCTCTCTTCGAATTCCTTCTGTGCTGCAAAATTTCTTGAATTCGCCAGAGCTGAATTCACCACCATTGTCGCTCCTAAGAGCCTTCACTTGCTTCCTCGATTCTTTCTCAACCAGCGCCTTGAACTCACAGAACTTTGAGTATGTCTCGCTCTTCTTCTGCATGAAGAAGATCCAACACTTTCGAGAAAAATCATCAACAAAGATCACATACTACCTGTGCTTTTCTTTTGAAGCTACTGAGAAAGGTCCACACACGTCTGTGTGAATTCTCTCAAAGATCATCGTGGCACAACTATCCTTCTCGTGAAAGGTGGCTTTCACAAATTTTCCTAAGGTACACCCCTTGCACTAATCTGACTGCGTAAGAGTGCCTTTAGGAAGCCCAGTAGAAATCTGCTGCAGTATCTTCAAAGCTCCATGGTGAAGGTGGCCCAATCTCCGGTGCCACAACTCACCATCATCTGTCTGCCTCCTTAACGCACTGCCATTGTTTGCCATGACCATCTCTACACCCGCAATTGATAAAGGTTCTTAGCTCGAACCCTATCCTGCGGGTCTCTCCATTCATGCTGAGAGAAAGTATTTCCCTCGCTAAAGACAACATCATATCCCTTGTCTTCTAACATCGCCACAAAGATCAGATTCTTCTTTAATCCTGGAACATGCATCACTTCCTTCAATATGAAGGGTTTACCAGACTCCCTCTCAAAAGAAATGGTACTGATACCGATCACACTGTATCTACCATCATCGCCCATCTCGATGTGCACTCCAAGATCTTTCTCATCCACATCAGTAAACAAATCTTGATCTCCTATCATGTGAAAAGACGCACCACTGTCCAGAAACCACAGTGATCCCATCACACCTGAAACCAAGCATGTGATCAGTGAAAAATCCAGCTCAAAATGCGAGGCTAAGGCCTCTCCGGTGCGGTCCGGCCTGGCAATGCTACAACTAGCCTGCCCGGACAATTTGTGGCATAATGTCCGTGTTGGTGACAGTGAAAGCACTTCACCTTGGACATGTCCTTCTTCTTGCCTTTCGCACCGGAATGAGAAGCTTTCTTGCTTTTCCCATTCTTTGCTTTAGCATCCAAAGTGAAATTCTCTTCATCAAATGCCTTTGATGAAGATCGATCCACAGTACTCATATCTCCTCTTGCACAAGATGCGACCAAAGTCGCTCCCATCACAACAATTTCTCCTGACCATTGACAGAGTCCTGATAGGAATGCCAACTCTTCGGAAGCCCAAGGAGAGCCAAGCTCACCAATTCCTCATCATCTACAGTCACCCCCACACTTCCCATCTCATCCCTGCATTGGGTGAACTTCGTGAGGTACATGGGCATATTGTCGCCTTTCTCCATCTTTATGTTTCTGAGTTTTTCCTTGAGCGCCAACTTCCTCTGGTCGCTCTTGCTTTGGAATAAATCTGTCAATGCTTTCCACATCAAGTATGGAGAATATTTTCCATGCAGGCTGGACACTATGTGATCCTTCACGCCCTCCAACAGAATCCTTCGACACTTTTTTATCTTCTTTTGCCAAGCCTCAACTAAGGCAAACATCGCCAAGAAGGTTTTGGAACTTCCTCAAAGATCTATGAACTCCTTCAACCCATTGTCCTCCAGCACCGCCTCCATCCTATCCTTCCATGCAATATAATTCGAGTTTCCCTCAAGGGCATACTCCAATCGCAATCCGTTGAAAGACATCTCAACTTTGACACCAAGAAAACACTGCTGCAAATTCGAATTCCACCAGCACAAAACTCAACCGCTTCAATGTTCTGCAATTTCTCCAATGATCAATACTGCTCTGATACCATGTAGAAATTTGAATAATAGATAACTTATTCACCGAGTTTATCCTGATTACACACTATTTGAGCTTCATGCATAATACATAATCTCTTCTACCATTGATCATCAATTTGCGGAATTAAAAACAATCGCATGCGCACATTAAAACATAAACAATCACACATATAAACACAAGATTTATGGGAAAGCTTAAAGCTGAAAACCCCCAACTATATATATACTATAATGATAGAGAAAATGTAACAATCATAGTACAAACTCCTCACAAGCTCTCAGCACTATCTCCAAATGTTACACACAAAACAAGCTCAGATCATACATATCACATGCTCCAATCTGCTCCACCTATCTACCTGCCTCTACTACGCAATCCAATATGGAAAAACATGAGATCCAAGTTCGTATCCCACCAAGATGTACCGCGCAATCCTCATTGGCAATCTCAATCAATGTGTGTGCAAATCTCATGCACAAGTATAGTCACAACTAATAGTCACACTGCTCTTTCACCTAACCTCTCCACTAGTCTCCACTGAACTATCCATGCACATGAGTTAACTGATGTATTCATTAGTTGATTTATGAGTTAATAATTAGTGAATTAATTAATAATTAATTCACACCACTCATCACTAGTGTATTAATCAGTTAGACTAATCACAACTAGTTCAACTAAGTAAAACTGGACACAACTCCATTAACTCCTCAATCAACTCCACCAAACTCAATCACTTGAGTTCTAACTGAAGTCCATCATGCAATAGCTCAACTAAACCCTAGGAATAGTGTAATTCCTTCTGTCAGCTGCATGTGCCACATCCGTAGCTCAAACTGAAGTGCTCCAAGAGGATAAGATAATGTTTATAGTCCAAATATTATTAAGAGCTAATAATATTCGACATATCTATTTTTTAGACTGGCAATCTAAAAATGGATTCTGCCCAGTATGTCTAAAAATAGAAGTCCATCTATTTTTCCCGACTTGACCAACCATCCACAAATAGCATCCTGCAACTCATAGAACATGATCCATATGTCTAAAAATAGACATAGTCTAAAAATAGAATTTGCGCCAAAAATAGCCTGCGGGCCCACTTAGTGAAGGCGACTTCTTTCCACTAAGCTCCATCATCTTGTTGCATTCTCAACACAAAATATTTTGAGAGCAAGGTTGTGGTGGCCTACACTACATAAAGATGAAAAGGAGTACTGTGAGCATGTGATGTGTGTTAAAGAACACAGAAGCCTTCCAAAAGAGATGAGATGCCATTGGTACCACAAGTTACATTGAAATCCTTTAATAAATGGGCCATTGATTTTTTTGGACACATCAACCCACCCGAAAAGAGGACTAGTGCAAGGTATATAATTGCATTGATTGATTACTTCACAAGATGGGATGAAGTACAACCTGTAAGGGAATGCAGCACAAAGAATTCTATGAAGTTTATTTTTGAGAACATATTATCTAGAATTGGATGTCTGAAGATTCTGATGAGTGGCCAAGGTTCACACTTACTAAATAATACTATTCAAGCATTGACTAAGAAGTTCCAAGTTATCATCAGAAGAGTACCCCTTATCACCCTCAGGTCAATGGAACAATAGAAGCATTTAATAATATTTTTGAGAATTCACTTACTAAAGTATGAAATGTGAATAGAGATGATTGGTACCTTAGAATTCCAATAGTATTGTGGGATTATAGGACCACATGTAAGAAACTGATAGGTCTGACACCCTTCAAGTTATTTTATGGGCAAGAAGTTGTGATGCCCATGTAATACATTGTGCCTAGCTTGAGGATTGAACCTTTTATAGATATGCCATATCCTAATATAATGGAGGAAATAATGCCGTAGTTGCTTGCTCTGGAGGAAGATAGATTTATAGTAGGTTTCCATCAGTAGGTATAGAAATCAAGAGAAGAGGCCTGGCATGACAAAAATATTAAGCATAAGAAGTTCTAGGTAGGAGACATTGTTCTCCTTTATGATAGTAAGTTTGTAAAGTCCTAGGAAAATTCAAAATGCATTGGTTGGGCCCATACATTATCAAGCACATTACTAATGGAGGAACAGTTCAATTAGCAAAGTTAAATGGATAATTGATTCAAGGAAGAGTAAATGGAAGCAGGTTGAATATGTACATGGACAACCCTGCCCTTATAGCTTCGCTTAAAAGAAAGGAGAAAAGTATTAATGCCATCTGTAGTTGAAAGTGGGCACTGGACTATAAAATACAATGCATAGAGAGCTTCGATGTAGGATCCCGACGTAAGAATGGTTGCTTCGCTAAAATATGGGATATGTCGAAGTTCACAGGGAAAATATGACCATTAAAAAGGAAAGTTGTCTTTGAAACATGCAGGAAGATGCATTTATGAGGAAAAATTTGTTGGATATAAGCGATAAATATGCAATTAATGAACACAATATGGGTTATTGACAGGGATAGGAATTCATTTTGGTTATAAAATTCACATCCAGCCCAGATTTTGGCACTTTTCTTAGAGTTCAAATAGTGCTATTGCAAAGAAGTTGCAGAAATTTGCATTGTCATATGAATCTTGAGTTTATTCGTCTATTTAGTGAGAAGGGCTTAGCCAGAGTCATGGAAGCAACACAAAAACTTGATATGCAGGCAACAACATCATATGATATGCCCACAGCAACATCACCACAACTTGGATGCACACAACAGAGATCTTCGCAGAAGAAAATGACCAGAGAGAAAAGATCAAAGAGGAAACAAGAAAAGAGAACTGCTGAGCCTCAAAAAGAGCCCGAACATGTGAGAGATAGTGAGGAAGACGCAGAGAAATAGTGAATGGAAACAGATGGCTCAACTTTTCCATCGCTTCTCCCACCATATATTCCACGAAGAAAACCAAATGCAAAACCAATGAAGGAGTCGAAGGACATAAATTATGGCACCTTCACACCTTTATTATCATAGTAAGTGTCATTTATTGGAGAAAACCTTGGAAATATTCCGTAGCTGAAGTTCGTAGATAATGATTTCAATGACAGAGAGAAATATTTGTAATTCACACCAAATAGATACTTAAAACAAGTACACTACCCTGAGAGTGGTGTAACAAGGTTAGAACAGTAGCAGTGGGTGGTTGGATTAGCATAGTAGGGCTTGTTGAATATGTTGAATGTGTCGCACTTCGGAATAAGACTAGGAAGCACAAATTGTGTGAGACAACTGGTCATGCTGGTGCACGATGGATGCTTGTAGATGGGGAAGAGGATCCATATTGACCCAATGCTAATATGGAGAATCACAATATTTCCTTATCAATGGTTGAGCCTCGCAGAGGAGTTTTTTGGGAAAGATCAGGACAAAGCCATAACAAAAAACATGAAGGAGAAGTTTGGACTGACGAAAGGGAAGCAAGGTTATGATATCAACGCGATCAATGATGAGGTAGTTTCCTTCGTAACACATATAATGGTTGGAAAAATCATGAGGAAGTGTTGGGCTAATGAATTCCCTGCATTGGTGGTCTCATTAGCTATGCAATGCGCTAATGGGCTTCAGTACAACTGGGCCGCATAACTATGCCAAGAGTTTCTAGATGACAACTACGAGGCTCAGGAGAAAGTTACTTTGTTTCATTACGCATGGTTAATTTTGATAATTGAAATGCTTGCATG
Source organism: Pinus albicaulis (assembly GCA_034641835.2). NCBI lineage: Eukaryota > Viridiplantae > Streptophyta > Pinopsida > Pinales > Pinaceae > Pinus > Pinus albicaulis. The sequence goes on from CM076582.1 coordinate 334,319,281, forward strand.
GAGAGAGATGTAAGGTTCACAATTCCCTTTGCTAGCCCCAAAAGTTTGTGAAGCAGCTAAATATGCCTCATTGTGGTATACCACTGATTCGGCGTGAGCACAGGATAATAGAATATATATTTTTTTATAACATATGGAATTACACATGCTGATGAAACAACACCCTCGCCTTTCACTGAGCCTATATGAGCAGTATAGTGTTGTCGTGAATTTTAAGGATGAATTCCACCAAATTTACATACAACCTTTCACAAACATAAGAAATACATGGCAGCCTCTGCTATATTTAGTGACAGAAGACAATCTCCTAGCGAAGATACAACACTGGCCCGTGGAGTGGATCATTGCGCTAGAGACAAAGACGAATGATACCGCGACAAAGAAGGACATGATGCAACACGGGGAATCGAGTGGGAAGGACAAGGATAAGCAAGAGTCATAACAAGAGGATCCTCTTGGAGGTGATGAGAAAAGTAGAGAGTCTGAAAAGACAGAGACGAATCTATCTGTCGCAAAGAAGAGGAAGGAACACGTAGAAGATTCCACAAAAATCAAAAAGAAGCAAAAGGTAGATAAGACAAGGGACATAAAGCCATTAGCCCTCAATGAGGAGGACTTGGACTAGATTGGGGAAAGAATTCAAGAAGCAGCAACATAATCATGGAACAAGCTAGAGGATCTCCAAGTCAAACTTCTAGCCAGTTTCATGGATCAAATTACAGAACTGAAGATATTGGCACAGACGGTCAGACAACCAGTGCAGGCATAGCAGAAGCTTGGAGAGGAAAGACTAATAGATCCTGTTATCACTCCACCAGATCTCCGAAAGCTCAGAAGGAGACCAACAAATGTAACCACAGATCACTTTGACCTAGTAGCTAGCCCTAAGGGCTCTCTCAACAGGATCACAGTTAAATTGATTGGATCATGGAGATTTTAGGATAGGTATAATAGGCTCTAGGGCTTGATTGATTTGGATTTTGTGCTGGATGGATAGTGAATTAGGTCTAGGAAAAACTAGGTCAGGACTCTGAAAATAAGACTTGCAAAGATGTAATGGGGCAAGGTAGGCACACACTTTAGCACTTCAAGTTATCCTGTGAATATGGTATATTGATAGCATTTCAAAATGAGCATGGATATCATGAATTTTTTTATATCATAATAAAGTGAACATAACTGTGATAACTTCTCCAAAATAGAGCATTCAAATCAATGAATTCTGCTTATCAAACTTAGAAATCAATCACATAAGACATGTAAATGAAATATGGAAAGCACAATAATTTAAAACATATGATAACATAACAAGAAACACTGCTTAAATACATACTACATGAATCCCACCACAATAGCTGCAAACTCTGTCTATTAGTTCTCGCCAAAATCACTGAATACATTAGTGTTCCAAGATAAATTCCACAACATCCAACCTTTAGAAATGATTACAAACTATCTAATATAGGAAAATACATCATAGGATAACTCATCAGGTTGAAAATCCTATTCAAGGCTCATCATAAATGACTTTGATGAGTCCTCACCTAAATACTAGGATAGTTGAAACAATTTCCAAGATTTTAGACAAAGTTTAGGAGAGCTTATCTCCTCATTAATTACAAATTTCCTCATATAATGAGGCAAAAACCAACTAAGAAGCCTAAAATAAACTTAATTTATTACAAAACATCGAATTTGATATCATTCAATACATGAAAATGTCTCTAAACCAAATAGGTCGCACCAAGAGCAAAAATGTCGCACAAGAATAGATCAAAACAAGAATTTAGCAGAAAGGTCATGAAAAGGTCTCACCTGTTGAGAGCTGCTTTTGGATGACTTGTAAGAGTAAAAACTAAATTCTGAAAGTTGGGTTGAGTATCCACATGTGTCTTCTTTCTAATGGGCCATCAAACTCCAGAAAGTACCCACGGGAAGGCCTCCAACACTTGATTTTTCCTACCTCACTCAGAAAGGTCGCACCAGTCTAGAATTTGTTGCAAAACCATGAAAAAAGTGAGGTTTTCTGAGTTTTTCATCAAAATTGGAAGCTTTCATGGAAAATCCACTTCACATTTAGCATGTACACATGAATATATACCCATCCATGTAGAGAAAATCTCATTTGGGTGTCCAGAGAAAAAGGATGCGACCTTTCTGTGTATCATTTTTAGCAAAATTTCAAAAAATTCTAATTCCTCCAAAAATTTTAGAATTTTTTCCTTAACTACTCTGGATGTTAGGCTAAACATCCAAGGATGTTTTAGCCAACAATTTCACTCCTTGACCTCTTTTTCTTGTCTCCTTTTGCTTGTCTTGGACCTCTTGCAATTTTCTCTTCAATTGCTCAATTTTCACTTGTGAAATCTGATTTCTGGTTTGATATCGGTAAACCATGTATTTTTGAATCGTATTGTCCCTGTTTGAAGTCTCCAAGAAAATTTCCAAGTGAGTGTTGAATTTTTCAAGTCAAAACCCCTTGTCTTCATTGATTTCTTTAGCTATCCTCTCCTCAAAAGTTAGCTGCTCATCTGTAGGGTTTTGTTCTTTTTTTTTATGCAGTGTCTTCTTGAGACCCATAGTCATTGGTCTCTTCCTCTTCTCTTAGTGTTAATTTTCATAAGGTTCAGCCACTAATTTTCACCTTTCCTGATTATTTTCCTCAAACAACCTCTTCTCCAAAATCAATTGATTTGTCTTCAATTGACTATTTTCCAGCTCATGAAATGAGATGACAAATTGAGCTCTTGCTAGGTTATATTGGAGCTCTTTGATCTGAGCCTCCTTGTATTTGATTTTTCTTTGCAAATTTTCATGGTCATCATGGTCCTCTAGATCAACCAAATCAAAATCATGTTCCTCCTCATTATGCATGGAAGTCTCATGCAAAGATGATGGCGATCCCTGTGGTGAAATAGGCCTGGCCCCTTCCTCTTTCCGAGGAGCAAACACAAGCCTCCTACCTCTCTTATAGGTGAGAGTAACCTTAGGCCTAGGCCTCTTTGAAATCTCAGCATGTTGCTTGATGAGCCATGATCCATTGGTTGTGCATACATTAAACCTGATGGTGTTGTTTTCCTAGGAGAAACAGTGGGACTAATACCAGGGGCAGTGTTTAGTTTATCTATGAATGTTTTCCAGGTGATTTTCTTGGCTGAAAGCTGACGCATGACCAAGAACTTCATTAAGGTATGATTAAATAGATGGGTGGTATGAGGTTGTCCCTTGGTCTTAACCTTTTCAGTCATCTTCACCACACTTCTAAACATAAAATTGCACAAATTAAGTGCCTTTGTAGAGGTGAAGTGCATAAGCAGCTTAGTGATTTTCATGTTGATTTTAAAAAGTATTGATGCGGCATCAACCCCCATTTTTTAGAAGGCTCATTTTCGACACTTTAAATTTTCAAATGTATTAAGTGTGAATAATTTTCTTAATGGTTTTCCAAAATGTGAGTGTTGATTATTCTACTATTTTTGTCTTATTCATCATCTTATTTTCGTCTTAAGATTATATTTAAGGGTTTTCCAAACATGTGTTTTTTGTTTTTCTTTGCAATATTTTTTTATAATGAAATTTTTTATTTGTTTTTGATAAGTTTGAAAAAAAAAATAGTAACATTAATATATTACCAATTACCCTTTTTTTGAGGTAGCAAAAAAAGCACCCACTTTTGAAAAGTGTTTACTCAAAATAATCTTTTTTTAGTATATTTTTGGCACTTTAAATTTTTTTATGTATCAAGCTTTTTTAATTGTTAGTGATTTTCATGTTGATTTGGATTAGTGGTTATTCATAATAACCTTTTTTTAAAGCATATTTTGGCACTTTAAATTTTTTTATGTATCAAGTTTTTTTAACTGTTAATGATTTTCATGTTGATTTTGAAAAGTGATGATGCGGCATCAACCCCCATTTTTTAGAAGGCTCATTTTTGACTTTTTAAATTTTCAAATGTATTAAGTGTGAATAATTTTTTTTTAAATGTTGATTATTCTACCATTTTTGTCTTATTCATATTCTTGTTTTTCGTCTTAAGATTATTTTTTAAGAGTTTTCCAAACATGTGTTTTTTTTCTTTGAAATGTTTTTTTATAATGAAATTTCTTATTTGTTTTCCATAAGTTTCAAAAAAAATAGTAACATTAATATTTTGAGGTTATGATTTTTTATATACTTATATATTGTTAATTAATACTTCAATACACATAAAATGTTTGTCACTAAAAGATAACAATTTTAAAAACTCGATAAAAAATACACATTTTGCATATAAATATAATTAAAAATATATATATTCTAGGACATTTTTGCAAAAAAACGACAAGTTAAATAAAAAAAATTATGAAAAAAATTTTAAAAATAACAAATTTTATGAATATGATATTCAAAGATAATGACATTTCAAGTATTTTTTCAAAAAAAAAAATATTCAAATAAGATGTAAAGTAACAATAACAAAAAAAAATGTTAAAGAAAATAAAACCTATAATTAAAATTTTAAAAAAAATAAATAAATAATTATATAAAAATAAATAATTAAAAACACAAAAACTTAAAAAAATAAAAATATTAAATTAATTTTTTTTTTAAAATGAAAATAACAAAAACTATGAGAACAAAAAAAACATTACAGCAAATTTTTTTTTCTAAGATTAACTCAAAAAACCCACTAAAAAAATAAATTGAAGAAGAAAAGAAAAAAAACATATTAAAAAAAAAATAATAATAAAAACATATTAAAAACATATTATTTTAAAATGATTTTAATAGTTTTTAATATATATATATATATATATATATATATATATATATATATATATATATATATATATATATTAAAAACTATTAAAATCATTTTAAAATAATAATTAACAAAAAAAACATTAAAAACACAAATTAAAAACTATTAAACAAACCATAAAATAATAATAATAACAACATAAAAGATTAAAATTAAAAGATAAAAAATTTTAAAAATAAATAAATAAAAAATTGATATATAAAAAAAATTAAAAATAAAATTGGGGTCGCTAAGGTGGATTTGAGGGTCGGCCTCTTGGTAGGCGGTAAGCTGCATGTAGCTACCCGCCCGCACAGGGGTCGGCCCCCACGGCCACCTAGGGGGGAGGTATATTCCTAGAATCGACCTCCCGCCTAGGTGGTCGCGGGGGCCGGCCTCTGGCCCCTCGACAGGCGGTGCGCTGCATGCAGCTATCCACTCGCACAGGGGTCGGCCACCTAGTGGGAGGTCAATTCCTAGAATCAACCTCCCGCCTAGGTGGTCGCAGGGACCGGCCTGCGCCACCCCAATTTTTTTTATTTAATTATTTTTGTATTTTTATGTTTTTTATTTTATTTTATTTTATTTTTATAAAAAATAAATAAAAATAATAATAATTATTATTATTATTATTATTATTATTTTTAATGTTTTTTATTTCTGTTATTTTCATTTATTTTTATTTTTTTTAATATTTTTTAGATATCTATTTTATTTCAATTTTTTTTAAAATTGTTTTAATTCTTTTTTAGATTTTGTTAATTTATTTTTTTTCAATATTTTTTAATTTTTTTAAATTTGATTGTATTATTTACTTTTAATATTTATAATTTTGATTTTAAGATTTATTTTATGTATATATTTTTAACATTTTTTTTTGTTATTTTTATTTTTAATTTTACAGTCATTATTTTTGAAAATATATATATATACTTCTAGCCAAAAACCACTTAAGGTTTAAACGAGGTTGGTATAAAGACACCAAGGCTCGGTTAAACCATCAAGAGATCGACGAGAATGTTGCATTGCAAAACATCAATAACATTAAAAAAATTGTTACTTCTAAGTTCAAAGAAAAAATGTGGTGCGAGAAAGATCTAACAGCTAAAAGAAAATTAAGGTATTATAAGGAGGTCATCAACCCCACCATAGAAGATCAAAAGTATCTCTCTGTTTTAACTAGCTCAAAGAAGAAAATTAATATAGCCAAGATTAGAACGAACTCTCATGAGCTCCATAGTGAAACAGGTCATTGGACAGTGCCTAAAACACCATGGATGGAAAGGATCTGTCATCTTTATGAGAATATGAACATCGAGGATGAAAATCACTTCCTCATAGAGTGCCCCGCGTACAACCACATTAGAGCTCAATTTCATAATCTTTGTTGCAATACTGACCTTCCTAGCCAATTAGGATGTCAAAATTATAGTGAGCTCGGAAGGCTTCTCTCCAAGCTCTTTGAGCATAGAAATAAAATCTTAAATCAAATTAAATAACTCTTTTCTTTAGGTCTGATAGACCAAAGATTGGTCTCATAGGAAGTTAACCATCATCATCATATATATATATATATATATATATATATATATATATATATATAACTTTCACAAAATTTGTTTTTTTTTACTTTTTTATTCAAGTAATAACATGTTCCTCACCCACGTAGACCCCATTTTTTTTTAATTTAATTTTTCTTAAATGTTTTTTTAGTTTCTTTAAAATGATATATATATATATATATATATATATATATATATATATATATATATATATATAATATGTTTTCTTTAAATATTTTTTTATTTTTATTTTACTTTTAACAATTTTTAATTTTTTTTTTAATTTCTTTATTTTTATTTTATTGTTTTTTTTTTCAATTTATTATTTTACTATTTTTTTTATAAGTTTAATTTTTTAATAATTTTTTTTCTTATTTATTTTTTTAAAGTTTTTTTATTTTATTTCTTTTAACGATTTTTATTGTGTTTTTGTTTAATGATTTTATATATATATATATAATTTATTTTTTATGGTTTTTTTTTTAAAATAAAATTAAAAAAAAAAAATCTTAAATTATGTTTTTTTAATATTTTTTTAATTTATTTTTATTTTATTATTTTACTTTTATTTTAGTTTTGTTAATTTTTTTATGTTTGATTTTTTTTTTGTCTTCTTTATATTTTATTTTATTTTTGTCATTTTTAAATTTTTTATGTTTGAATATATATTTTTATTTACTTATTATTATACTTTTGAATTTTTTTGTGTGTGTCGTTTTTTTTTTTAATGTTTTCATATTCTGAATATATTTGATTAGAAATATATGTCAAAATAAAAAATAGGTAGCAGTAATAAGTTTAGAAGAACAATTTTGTGTTGATGGTGTACTTCCTTAGCGATCGATAACATTCTCGAAACGACAATTTTTTTTCTTGCATAATCTTTAATATGTTTATTAGTTTTGATTTGTTAAATTCAAAAGAAATATAATATTATTATTACTATATATAAAAATAAAATTAAAATATATATATTTCTCAATAATAAAATATAATTTTTAAAAAACAATTTGCAAATTTCAAAATCTTAACATTATTTTAAAATAAAATATTTACACAAATTTCCAAAAAAATAAATGCTTTAATGCAGATAGTATTAAAAACTCCAAAATCACATATAAATTCATTTGTTTTGTAAAGTTTTTCATTCATCATAACTGAAGTGTTTCCTATTGAGTGATTTCAATACATTATATAAAAATAACATTATATTTAATACATTGTTATTATGATAAACTTAAAACAAAAATAAGTTAATATAAATTAAATGTTAATAATTTTTTTAAATAATATTAACACCATGGCTGAAAATTGTTGGAATCTTAAAAATTTTCATAAAGGTGATATTTTATCTTTAATGTCATCCTTGGAATTTTAAGGTTTTTTAGAGACATGATATTTTATCCTTAATACCATGCCTAAAAATCGTTGGAATTTTAAGGCTTTTCGGATTTTATCTTTAATGTCATGCCTATGGTAGGAATTTTAAGGTTTTTCAGAGTCATGATATTTTATCTTTAACGACATTATTAAAAAATGTTAACAATTTACCCCAAAAAAATTGTTATTCCAGCATCAACACTTTTCGTTTTCAGGGCGTTTTTTGGGCAAAAAAAATTGTTTTTATTTCTATTTTTAAAAAATATTGAAAATTTACCTAAAAAAAAAACGTTATTCCAGCATCAACACTTTTCGTTTTTAGGGCGTTTACTTCCATTTGTAAAAAATGTTGGAAATTTACCCTATAAAAAAATAACAAATAAAATAAAATAAAAAATTTATTCCAGCATCAACACTTTTCCTGTTAAGGTTGTTTCTCATGTTTGTTTGGGGTTTTTTGGTCATAGTTCTCATTTTGAGGTAATAGTTCTCGTTCTTTGTTAATATATGACATGATGTGCACAATGAGTATCCCACCAATCTTTGACATGGAAAAATGCCTTTAGGAGTGCAAAATGAGTCTACTCATCATTAGAAAGTTATGAGCAAACAAATAAACCTATAGTAGATTAAACCAATCACTCCAAATATTTCATGTCTGTCTTCCCTTTAAATAGAGACACATCAAAATAACTTATACCTTGAAGGTTTTCTTCCCTCTAAAATGGTCACTTTTCAAAGGTTTCATTGTCACTAGTGGGAGTCATCAAAATATCCAAGTGAAATGGTCTTCCTTTATCACTCAAGGGATTTTTTGGTGCAACAAACTCATATGGTCTTCTACTTTTTCATATTTCTTTACTTCATCCACTATGGAAGGTCACTTTGGTTAGCAAGGGGAGTATTCATTAGGTTGGGTTAGTTTGAGGCCCAAATACTATCCTCGTTAAAGACATGGATAGAAATACAGGAGGGAGCACTTTAATATAATATTTTTAAACCAAGTTGGATTGAGAACAAAATGAAAGCAGTATGCAAAGAAAAGAGAAATACAATATTCAACCTAGTTTATCACAATGAAACTCGACTTCTATTAATGAATCAAATGATGAAAACACTATAGAAAATTATAAGCAATAATAGTAGAGTGAGAGGGAATTTAAAGATGCAACCCCTACCTCTCTAAACTCCATATGGGTGGCTTAATATATTTGAGAATATATGTGTTAATTGCGCTTCATTGGAAAGAATCCCATAAAAAAGATTGAAACTGCATTTTTTAATGATGCTAACAAAACCTACAAAGTAAAACCCCTAAGATGCAAGAACCTTAACTCTAGCATGATTAGGGTTCACTAGGAGCATGTTAGCTCCCTATATTACTAGTGTAGTCCCTTATTGTTATTGTTGTACCCTTGTAACCCCCATATTGTTGTTATTGTGCCCTTACATTATTATTGTTAGGTCGGCAAGGATTATATTGTGACCCCATGTACTCCTATAAATAGGAAGGAGGTTTTTTCATATGTATCATCCAAGAATTGTTCATTTATGTAATGCAAAGGAGGTTTCCCCCTCAAAGTGTCTTATTTCTAAGCCTTGTATCTCTCTTTTCTTCTATTTTTGGAGTTGGTTTCAAAACATTTGGTATCAGAGCTTTGGATTCTAGGGTTTCGCTACTCCAAATAGGTCATCGTGGAATTTTCAGTATAACCTTTTTTCTATGAAGGTTTAGAAGCAGAAATTTTTATCACGCGAAGCCAAAATCCTGAGGAACTTAGTGTAAAAATTTCAGATCTTGGTTCGCAATATTTTTGGAGATATGATCTGTGGAAGTTAGGGCTTTTGCAGGCTCCTGAAATTCATCTAAAAGAGGTGACTTTGGGAAAATCGTCATAACTCTCTCTCTCTCTAAGCATCGGATTGGAATTCTGTAAAAAGTGGTTGAAAGTACATAGACTGTAGTTTCTTTTGTATCAATTTCAGAGCCGAAGGAGGAAACAGGGACATGTGGCATGCCATACAAGTTCGCTCTACTGAACTAGTCCATAATTAGGTCATTGTGGGAGATTGGGCATAACTTTGTCTTGAAACATCCAAATCAGGTCATACCTATGGCATTAGAAAGAAGATTCAGAGGGCTACTATAGGACACAATTTCAAATATTGAAGATCTGAAATCACAGAGATAATTCATTTTCAATATCGAGCTCCTCAAAAGCAAGAAAAAGGTGTGTATATTTTTTTTTCAAATTTCATAAGTCTTGTTTGAAAAAGTAGTTTGAAGTGATTCCAAGGGCACATTGAGGCATAGATATCAGTATTGGGTTCTAAAATGCCCCCTAAAAATAATTCAACACCCATTAAGCCCTCATAATACTCTACTATGACTCATGAAGATGAATAAATGCAACATGATATATCAAAATTACAAGAGCAAGTGCACCAAATTTCGTTCTCGCAAAGAGCAACAAAAATGAAATGGAAGTTTTGAAGAAAGGCGTGAAACCTAAGATGGATGGTTTGAAGAAGGGCATGGAAGCTAATATGGATGGTTTGAAGAAAGGTGTGGAAGCTAATATAGATGGTTTGAAGAAAGGCGTGGAAGCTAAGATAGATAGTTTGAAGAATGGCATGGAAGACATGGAAGCTAAGATCGATGGTATAGAAGAAAAAAAGAAAGACAACATGGAAGACATGAAGAATGATCTAAAAGTAGACATGGAAGGTTTGACAAAGTTGATACAAGAAATGATTCCTAATGGTGAAAATATAGTAGAGGAAACTCATGATGAGAACAAAATAAATGTTAATCATTATTTCATAAACTCTAATGTTGGATTGAAGACCCACCATATTCCAAAGATCGATATCAGGAAATTTGATGGCAAGGATCTCATAACATGGATATTACAAATTGAGAAATATTTTGATCTCAAAAATGTGCAAAACAAACAAAAGGTACGCATTGCAACTTTATAATTAGAACAAAATACAGTTGTATGGTATCAATGGCTTTTCTCCCGTAAAAAAAATTGTCATTGGTCAATCTTTACGGAGGAAATGATAGCACATTATGAGGATACAAAGAGCAACACCTTCTTTAGCCAATTGATAAATCTCAAACAAAAGGGTTCAGTGGTGGAGCACATTGAGGACTTCCAAAAATTGAATATAAGGGTAAATGATATTCCAGAGGAACACAGGATTGATGGCTTCATAGGGAGTTTAAAGGATAAAATCCAACATGAGGTTCGCCTTTGGGAACTTGATTCATTGGAGAAGGGATTCAGGTTGGCAAGAAAAATTGAATGTAAAATTATGGCGACAAGGAAGCCTACCACTCACATATATAAAGATGGAAGTGTTACTACTCCTAGACTTCCACAACCTACAAGGTTGACACCACAACAATTGGAAGGAAAAATGGAAAAAGCGCTTTGATACAGTTGTGATAAAAAATACATTAAAGGTCATAAGTGTGCTGAGAAGAAATAATTTTACATAGATTGTAAAGAGGAGGAAGAAAATGAACAATAAACTTTAAAAGAAGAGTATATACACTAGGAACCAACCCTAGAGAAAGAAGAAATGAGTCTAATCATATCGTGTAATGCATTGACAATAATTAACACTCCTAAAACTCTCAAGATAGATGGACATATCAAGAAGAAAAAGGTAATAATGTTGATTGATTCAGGTAGTACCCATAATTTTATTCATTGTAAGGTAGCCAAGGAATTGAATTGCTTCCTATACCCAGCACCAGAATGTCAAGTGATTATTGCAAATGGAGGAACAATAAATTTCTCCGGAAAATGCCATAATAGCAAGCTAATCATGGGGGAATATGTATTGAATATTCCAATGCTTTCCATTCCAGTGGGAGGTGATGATGTTGTACTAGGATTACAATGGTTACAATCTTTGGGGACGGTAGATTTTAATTTTCAAGAACTTTTCTTGAAAAAAAATTCGGAAGGAAAGGAAGTTGAATTACGGGGTATTGTAGAAATTATACAACATATGCATGTATATATCCAGATTCTCCTAATCTAACAATATTTATCTTCTTTCTAAATACAGAATCCTTCCACTGTTAATCTTTTACAGAAATTTAAAAACTCAATTTCAAACACATGAAGCAATAAAAACAATCGCACATAACACAGTTGTTTAACGAGAAAGCCTGAAGCTAAAAACCCCAACTATCATATATTATGTATCATGGAGATCATGTAACAATCTCAGACAAAGCTTAGTACATCAAGCTCTCAATACAATACAATCGTCACAAACTAACATGAAGAAATCTGCAAATCCATGCACTGATTTCTTGCCACCTAATAGCCTCCCTCCACTGCGCAATCCCTGCTGAAGAATACCCCTGAAAATTCGAATCTACCTTGCCTTGACTACGCAATCCTCATTGGCAACTCCAATGTGTGTGTGATGCAATCAATGTATTACTATAGCCACAACGGATAGTCCATCTCACCCTTTCACCTATCTCTCCACTGGGTATCCACTGGAACTGACATACACTGTAGTTAACTGTTGTTTTTGTTCAGTTTTTAGTGAGTTATTAGTTGTGAATTAATTAACTAATTAATTCACTTAACTCTCACTAGTGTATCTTTCAGTTAGACTAGATACAACTAGCTCAACTGAGTTTAACTCCATTAATTGAGTTAAACTAAATAACAACTCCATGAACTACTCTTCCAACTTTGTCATAACTTTCCCACTTCAATTCTAACTGAGTCCTCATGCATGAACCACCAGTAAACCCTAGAAATTGCATAATTCCTTCAGCCCACTGATTTTCCAAATCTATATATTTAAATAAAGTGCGCCAAGAGAATAAGTTGATATTTAGAGTCTGATTATTATTAAGGGCTAATAATAATCGACACATCTATTTTTAGATCAATGATCTATAAATAGACTTTTCCCAGTATTCTAAAAATAGAATTTCATCTATTTTTCCAACTTGACCAACCATCTACAAATAGCATCCTGCAACTTCTGAAATATGATCACCATGTCTAAAAATAGACATAGTCTAAAAATAGACTTACACCTAAAAATAGCATGCGGGCCCACTTAGTGAAGGTGACTGATTTTCACTAAGCTTCATCATCTTGTTGAATCTCAACACTCCCTCTCAACAATATAGGGATTATCTCACCTCGATCCTACCTCTATGGTATTCGAATTTTCTCCTGTCGAGCGCCTTCATTAGAATGTCTACATCCTAACCTTCCGTAGGAATGTACTGAAGAAACATGATCTTCCGCTGCACACAATCTCTAATATGATGATACCAGATATCAATATGTTTAGATCTATCATGAAACACATGATTAATCAAGAGTTTAATGCAACTCTGATTATCACAATGTATCACTGTAGGATCTAAATGTGAACCGAACAAACCGACCAGGATCTTCCTCATCCAGATAGCCTCACATGCAGCTTGACTTGCTGCCATGTATTATTCTTCTTCTGAACTGAGTGCCATGGATCTTTGTTTCCTGCTGTACCAAGAAACTGTTGTAGATATGATACTGAAAACCCCTCTTGATGTGCTCTTTCTGTCTGTTGGGCTGCCTGCCCAATTTGCATCCGTGAAGCCAAGTAACTTCACCTCATTCATCATTCTGTACCATAATCCATACTTAGATGTGCCCCTGAGATACCTCAGGACATGCTTGCCTGCCTTCCAAAAGAGCTTGGTAGGCTTAACCATCACTTTTGAAAGTTGGTTTACCGCATAGCATATGTCTGGTCTTGTATTAACTAAATACATGATCGAACCCACCGACTATCGATAAACAATGGCATCCACTACCTTTGTCGATGTAGCATCCTCATTCCTCCAATTTTCTGGAAGAGGAGTGTCAATAGGCTTGCAGCCTTGCATTCGAAACTTCTCAAGTATCTCCCGAGCATACTTGCATTGAGACACAAACAGTTCACCTTCCCGCTGCCATATTTCCAATCCAAGGAAATAATGAAGGAGGCCCAAATCCTTCATCTCAAAATCCTTTGCAAGATCTGCCTTGCATGAGTGTATCAACTTCTCATCACCCGTTAGTATTAAATCATCAACATAAAGAACAACGATTAAAAGCTTACCCTCCACCACAATTTGGTATAGGTTTGCATCCGCCTCACTCTTGGTGAAGCCAGGTCCGGTGAAATAGCTGTCGATTTGAGTGTACCAGGCACAAGGTGCTTGTTTCAGCCCATACAGCACTATTTTGAGCCTGCACACATGCGACTCACTACTAAAGATTTTGAATCCTTCAAGCTGCTCAATGTACACTTCTTCCTCAATGATCCCATTAAGGAACGCAGTCTTCACATCCATTTGATGAATGTTCCAACCCATCTACGCTGAGAGAGCAAGGATGGTCCTTATGGAAGAATACCGTGCGACAGGTGCAAAGGTTCCTTCATAATAAATCCCCTCGATCTGTGAGAAACCCCGAGCAACAAATCTTGCCTTATACTTCTCGATGCTCCCATCAGCAGCTTGCTTTACCTTGTAGGTCCATCTTGATCCTACAACCGATTTACCCACCGGCCTTGGAACAATATCCCAAGCATTGTTTCTGACAATGGATTCATACTCCTCCACCATGGCATCTACCCATGTGGGCTCCTGCATTGCTTCTTCAAAATAAGATGGCTCTGTCACGATACACTTGCTCATGAGAGCCATGTATCCAGTAAATCGGTCAAGTGAGTGTCTATGTCTGCGTTTTGATGTAGGGATTCCTACATTCTGTGCCACATCAAGATTCAGTCTCTCAGCTTCTGTGGTACGCTTTTTGCCTATTCTGATGTTTGGTTCTGCATGAGTGGACTCCTCCACTTCATGAATCTCCTCCTGTGGCTGATCCACATCTAGAGGCTCATCTTTGGGAACAAGAAGTTCCTCCTCTGCATGCAAGTGTAGCTCCCTCTCAAGTGACAACTTCACAGCTTTCACCTCATTGAATTTAATATCTCGTTTCACCACAGTCATCCGACTATCTGGAAAATACACACAATAAGTATGGGGTGTTTCTGTGTAGCCCACAAATATCCCAACTTCTGCAGTCGGCTCCAGCTTCTTCCTAGCGTCCTTTGTCACATGAATGTAAACGAATGAGCCAAAAATCTTCAAATGAGAAATATCAAGCTTCTTACCAGTAAAAGCTTCTTCAGGTGTACTCATGCCAAGTGCTCTATGAGGACAACGGTTTTGCACATAAACTGCAGTGTTGCATGCTTCCGCCCACAAGTGCATCGGTAGGCCCTGTTCATGCAACATAGCTCATGCAACACCCACGATCATTCTGTTCTTCCTCTCTGTGACCCCATTTTATTGTGGGTTATGAGGCGCTATGGGTTCTCTTCGAATTCCTTCTTTGCTACAGAAGTCTTTGAATTCATTAGAGATATATTCACCACCATTATCACTCTGTAGAGCCTTCAATTTCTTTCCCGAATCCTTCTCCACCAATGCTTTAAACTCACAGAACTTTGAGAATATTTCGCTCTTCTTCTGCATGAAGAAGATCTAGCATATAAGAGAATATTCATCAACAAATATAACATAATACCTATGTTTTTCTATTGAAGCAACCGAAAAAGGTCCACACACGTCTGTGTGAATTCTCTCTAGGATCACCAAAGCACGGTTCTCCTTCTCATGAAATGTGGTCTTCACAGACTTACCCATATTACATCCCTTGCACTGATCTGACTGTGCAAGAGTACCCTTGGGAAGTCTAGTATAAATCTACTGCAAAATCTTCAAAGCGCCATGGTGAAGATGGCCCAATCTCCTGTGCCATAATTCGCCCTCATCCCGGCTCACCGTTTCTTATGCTTTGCCCATCATTGCAATGCAGCCATCTACCTCTAGCTTGTAGAGATTCTTAACTTGAATCCCTATCCTCATGGTTTGACCCGTTCTTTTATGTCGCAGGAAAGCTTTCCCGTCGCTAAAAACAATGTCATAACCTCTGTCTTCCAACATTGCGACCAAGACCAAGTTCTTATTCAGACCTGTAACATGCATAACATCTTTCAACAGAAATGGATTACCTAAATCCCTCTCAAAGGCAATGGTCCCAATGCCAGTTGCACTGTATCGACCATCGTCGCTCATCTCTATATGCATTTGAAGGTCCTTCTCCTCCAAGTCACTAAACAACTTCTTGTCTCCTGTCACATGGAAAGACGCACCACTATCAAGATACCACACCAATCCCATTGAGCTTGAAACCATCCATGCGATAAAAGAGAAATAAAGTTCAAATTGCAAGGCTAAGCCCTCACCCGCTACAGCTCCAGCAGCCTTCTTTTTCTTCTTCTTCTGTGAGCAGTTAGTGGCGAAATTCCCATGTTCATGATAGTGAAAACACTTCACCTTGGACAAATCCTGCTTCTTGCCTTTAGCCTCAGATTTTTAAGGGAATTTCTTCCCCTTCCCTTTCCTTGCTTTGGCAGCCAAAGCGCAATTCTCTTCATCTTCATTCTTCAATGAAGAGTCATCCCTGGTACTTCGCCTTAACTCCTCCTACACAAGATCCGACCAAAGTCGCTCCCAACCCGGTAGTTTATCCCATCCATTGACAGATTCTTTGTAGCTATGCCAAATTTTCAGAAGCCCAAGGAGAACCAAGCTCACCAAGTCATCATCATCAACATTAATCCCCACACTTCCCAATTCATCCCTAAAGTGGACAAACTTCGTGAGATATTTTGGAATATTGTCGCCCTTCTCCATTTTTATTTTTCTGAGCTTATCTTTCAATGCCAACTTCCTCTGTTTGTTGCTGCTTTGGAACAAATATGTCAAAGCCTTCCACATTCAAAATGGACTGGATTTCCCGTGAATTCTAGACACAATATGGTCCTTCACACCTTCCAATAGAATTCTTCTTGTCTTTGCTACCTTCTTTTTCCATGCGTCAAGTAATGCAACATTGCTAGAACCAGGCATAGGAACATCGTTATCAATGAACTCCTTCAGTCCATTATCTTCCAGTGTTGCCTCCATCCTATCCTTCCAGGATATGTAATTCGAGCTGCCCTCAAGGGCATACTCCAATCGCAGCCCATTGAAATACATTTCAATGTATAGTCAATTGTCGCACCAAGAAATTTCTGCAGCAAATTCAAATTTTCCACTAGCACAAACTCAGCAATTCTTCACAATTACAATCTTCAAGAATTAACACTCCTCTGATACCATGTAGAAATTATATAACATATGCATGTACATATCCATATTCTCCTGATCTAACAATATTTATCTTCTTTCTAAATACATAATCCTTCCCCTGTTAATCTTTTGCGAAAATTTAAAAACTCAATTGCAAACACATGAAGCAATAAAAACAATCACACATAACACAGTTGTTTAACGAGAAAGACTGAAGCTAAAAACCCCAACTATCATATATTATGTATCATGGAGATCATGTAACAATCTCATACAAAGCTTAGTATATCAAGCTCTCAGTACAATACAATCGTCACACACTAACATGAAGAAATCTGCAAATCCATGCACTGATTTCTTTCCACCTGATAGCTTGCCTCCACTGCTCAATCCCTGCTGAAGAAGACCCCTGAATGAATTCGAATCTACCTTGCCTTGACTACACAATCCTCATTGGCAACTATAGTGTGTGTGTGATGCAATCAATGCATCACTATAGTCATAACGGATAGTCCATCTCACCCTTTCACTTATCTCTCCACTGGGTCTCCACTGGAACTGACATGCACTGTAGTTAATTGTTGTTTCTGTTCATTTTTTAGTGAGTTATTAGTTGTGAATTAATTAACTAATTAATTCACTTAACTCTTACTATTGTATCTTTTAGTTAGAATAGATACAACTAGCTCAATTGAGTTTAACTCCATTAACTGAGTTAAACTAAATAACAACTCCATGAACTACTCTTCCAACTCTATCATAACTTTGCCACTTCAGTTCTAACTAAGTCCTCATGCATGAACCACCAGTAAACCCTAGTAATTGTGTAATTCCTTCAGCCCACTGATTTGCCAAATTTATATACTGAAATAAAGTGCTCCAAGAGAATAAGTTGATATTTAGAGTCTGATTATTATTAAGGGCTAATAATAATCGACACATCTATTTTTAGATCGACGATCTATAAATAGATGTCGCCCATTATTCTAAAAATATAATTTCATCTATTTTTCCAACTTGACCAACCATCCACAAAATAGCATCCTGCAACTTCTGAAATATGATCACCATGTCTAAAAGTAGACTTACACCTAAAAATAGCCTGCGGGCCCACTTAGTGAAGGTGATTGATTTTCACTAAGCTTCATCATCTTGTTGAATCTCAACAGGTATCACAGGGAAGCCGGGAAAGATAATAAGCTATAGTGTCATGAAAAAACTTCTAAATAAAGAACAACGAGGTGTAATTTCATAATTATGCTCACTAGAAGTTCCAACATCAAAATCGTCTATTTCTCTAGATCTCCAAAAAATCTTGGACAATCATTCCAAGGTGTTTGAAACTCCCAAAGGACTCCCACCTATTCGTGATCATGATCATGTTATTCATTTGATTCTAGGAAGTGTTCCTCCAAAAATCAGACCTTACAGATATCCTTATGTCCAAAAGAGCGAAATTGAACATATGATTACAGAAATGTTAGAGGCTGGTATAATTTAACCTAGTCAAAATTCTTTCTGTGCTCCAGAAGTATTGGTCCACAAGAAGGATGGATCATGGTGCATGTGTCTGGATTATAGGGAGCTCAATAATCTCACTATTAAAGGTAAATTTCCCATTCTTGTGATTAATGAATTATTGTATGAATTACATGGAGCAATTTATTTTACCAAGTTGGATCTTCGTTCGGGATATCATCAAATTAGAATGAATACTGAATATATTATGAAAAAAACATTTCCAACTCATGAGGGTCATTATGAATTTTTGATCATGCCTTTTGGCCTTACCAATGCACCTTCTACATTTCAAGGGTTGATGAATTCCATTTTCAAACCCTTCCTTAGAAAATTTGTGTTAGTATCTTTTTATGATATACTAATCTACAGCAGGTCCTGGAAGGATCATGTTCAATATGTTGATAGAGTGCCAAAACTATTGGAAGAGAAACAATTATATGCAAAAACCTCCAATTTTTTCTTTGGAGTACAAGAGGTGGAATATTTGTGTCATATTATATCTCATGAGGGTGTTAAAGTATACCCTAACAAAATTAAAGCCATTAAGGAATGGAAAGTCCCCACAACCATAAAGTAGTTGTGAGGATTTCTCGAGTTAACAGGGTATTATTGCAAGTTTGTTCAAGAATTATGGGAGAATAGCAGCACCTCTAGCAAAATTATTGAAGAAATATGAATTTTCATGGACTCCTGAAACAACTAAGGCCTTTGAGCATCTTAAAGAGGCAATGTGCCTAGCACTGGTCTTAGCTATGCCAGACTTCACAAAAACCTTTATTGTGGAATGTGATTCCTCGGGAAATGGAATTGGTGCAATTTTAATGCAAGATGGTAGACCCATTGCTTTTGAAAGTTGTCCAATCAAAGGAAAGTATTTACAGAAAGCTATTTATGAGAATAAAATGTCAGCAATACTACATGCACTAAAGAAATGGCGACCTTACCTAATGGGAAGACACTTTAAGGTAAAAATTGATCATGATAGTCTTAAATACTTTTTGGAACAAAGACTATCTTCAGAAGAGCAGTAAAAATGGGTCACAAAGATGTTGGGTTATGACTTTGAAATCATCTACAAAAAAGGGAAGCTAAATTTTGTTGCATATGCACTCTCAAGAAAGGACGAAGAGGTGGATGCATTGCTATGTGCAATTTCTATTATCCAAACAGATTGGATAACCAAATCAAGGGATGAATGGAAAAAGGATGAAGAAGTGTGGACGCTCATTCAAAATTTGCAGCAAGATCCTAGTACATATGATAGATTTAGTTGGAAAAATGATTCCTTATGGTAAAAATATTGCTTATATCTTTGTAAGAATTCCCAGCTAAAACAAAATATTCTTTTTGAATTGCACACATCTCCCTTAGGAGGACACTCGGGATTTTTAAAAACTTACCAGAGGGTGAAGAAAGAATTTTTTTGGGATGGCCTTAAATATGATATTCAAAATCTTGTGGCAGAATGTTTGGTTTGCCAGAAAAATAAATTTGAGACAATTAAGACCTCGGGTCTTCTACAACCTTTATCCATTCCAATGCAACGTTGGGAGAAGATTTCAATGGATTTTATCAGAGGTTTACCTAAGTCCGAAGGAAAGAGTGTCATCATGGTGGTAGTTGATAGACTTACCAAGTATTCACACTTTTGTGCATTATCTCATGCATTTAAAGTAATTACAGTTGCTACTGCATTTATGGAAATAATTCAAAAGCTACATGGAAACTCAAAGATTATTGTAAGCGACATAGATCCCATTTTTATTGGAAATTTTTGGACGGAATTATTTTCTTGTTTGGGTACTCAACTAGCTCATAGCTCATCTTATCATCCTCAGTCCGATGGGAAAATTGAGATAGTGAACAAATGTTTGGAAGGATATCTTCGTTGTTTTGTATCTGATAAACAAACACAATGGGTCATGTGGTTACCTCTGGTTGAATGGTGGTATAACACTTCCTTCCATACTGCAGCAAAAATGACCCCATTTATGGCACTTTATGGATATCATCCACAATCCATCACATCATCTTTAAGAGAAAATTCTAAGGTTCAAGCAGTGGAAGATCACATTGAGCATCAACAACAAGTTTCCAACTCTTAAAGGATAACCTAAATTTTTCACAAAATTGAATGAACCAACAGGAAAATCAACATCGCAGTGAGAGAATTTTTGATGTAGGAGACTAGGTATTTTTACGGCTACAACCATACAAAAAAATCTCCCTCAAACAAGCTAAGAATGATAATAAATTATCTCCAAATTACTATGGTCCTTACAAGGTATTGTAAAATATTGGTACTATGGCATACAAATTGGAGCTTCCTGTTTCTTCTCGAGTGCATCCACTTTTCCATGTTTCATGCTTAAAGAAGGTTATAGGTGACAAACTTCCAGTTCAAACAATATTTCCAGAACTTGATGAGTAAGGAAAAATCATATTGGAACTTGAAGCAGTCATGGAAACAAGAACTCGACAGTGACGAAATCGATCAATTTCAGAGTATCTCATCAAGTGGAAGAACTTACCCACTGAAGATTCAACATGGGAGTATGAGAATTTTATATAGAAGCATCCAGCACTACTCAAGTGTTGAGGACAACACTTTTTTGTGTTGAAGTCCAACAAGAAATTGCAGTACCTACACTAGTGTGGGACCAATAAGTCCTAACGGCACCTACCCTAGTGTGTGCTAAATTTAGTTCAGTGTCTATTTTAATTTTCCCTTAATTAAAATGGACAATAAAATGTAATCTTAGATCATGATCACTTGTAATAGTTAACTGAGTGTGATAAACTCAGTTAGCTCATGTATTTCGAGTTGAGGGTGGTTGGTGAGGCATGCAAAGTAATTCTATTAGTTATGGAGTTCGAATTGTAGTTAGTGCATTAGTTTAATGCATGTGTAATTAGTTAACTCAGTTAGGTGAGTTAGAGTCAGTTGAACTAGTTGTAACTGTTTGTTGCACTAGTGAGAGATCAAGTGAATTAAATATTATTTAATTCACAATCAGTAATATTCCATGCAACTTATGATTTACTATTATTAGCTGCATGCATGTTAGTTCCAGTGGAGACCCAGTTGAGACAAAGGTGAAAGGGAGGTTAACTATCAGTTATGTGATTAATAGGTTGCTTGCATGCAACCAGACACCTATTGGAGTACCCATGATCCTTGTGCAATTTAGGAAGGCCAAAATTCCTAAAAAATAGGGATTTCATTCATCAGGAATTGTGCAAGAAAGGCGGGCTATTTAGAGGCTGAGAATTGGCTAAGTGCTGGTTAGTTTTGTCCAGGGCAGTGTGAGACAATTAGCAGAGTGCAGGAGACTACTGTGAGAAGGGTGCATTATAATTGTTTCATGATTCCATGGTTAATATACAATAGAAGATAGAAGTGTTTTGAGCAGCAAGCTTTCCCCAGGAAATTATCTATGTTGTGGTTTGATTTGATTCTTCCTTTGCTTCATGTGATTGGCGATTGTGTTTAATTTCTGCAATTGATTTGTAGAAGCGATTCAATATCTAGATTTAATACATTGTTAGATCAGATTGAATCCATGATATACATATTGTTTGTATAATTTATACATGGTATCAGAGCACATGAAATCACTATAGTGGAGGAGAATTTGATTTTGTGACTGAATAGAATTCAAATTTGCAGAAGACTTTATTGGTGCTACAGGTGATTCACGATCGAAATGGATTTCAATGGTTTGAGATTGGAGTATGCACTCGAGGGAAGCTCTAACTATATTTCTTGGAAAGACATAATGGAGGCAATATTGGAGGACAATGGGTTGAAATAATTCATTGACAATGATGTTCCCAAACTCGTTGTGACAGATGTTGCAAATATTGATGCATGGAAAAAGAAGGTTGCAAAGGCGAGGAGGATCTTATTGGAGGGAGTACGAGACCACATTGTCTCAAGTCTCCATGGAAAAGTGACACCATATGAAATGTGGAAATATTTTACATATCTATTTTAGATCAGTAATGGTCATAGAAAATTTGCATTGAAGGATAAACTCGGGAAAATCAAAATGGAGAAAGGCGAAACCATGCCGAAATATTTAACAAAGTTTGTCCAATGTCGGGATGAGCTTGGGAGCATCGGCATTACTGTCGCTAATGATGATTTGGTGAGCCTACCTCTTCTATGAATTCCTAAGAGTTGGCATAGTTATCAGGACTCTGTCAATGGAAGGGAAAAGCTAGCAGATTAGGAACGACTCTAGTCGGATTTGGTGCAAGAAGAATTCAAGTGGAATACCAGAGATGGATCTTCATCTAAGAATGACGATGAAGAATATTTTTATTTGGCTGCCAAGGCGAAGAAGGCGAAAGGAAAGAAATTCCATTCCAAATCTGAGTCCAATAAATATGGCAAGAAGTGCGACATGTCCAGAGTGAAGTGTTTTCATTGTCACAAGCATGGAAATTAGGCCACTAACTGTCCACAAAATAAGAAGAACAAGAAGGCTTTGGGATCTGCAGCTTGTGAGGCTTTGGCCTCGAAATTTGAGCTTGAATTCTCACCCATTTCATGCATGGTGTCAAGTGAAATGGGATCAGTATGGTATTCAAATAGTGGTGCATCCTTTCACATGACGGGAAACAAAGAACTTTCCAGTAGCTTGGAGGAGAAGGACCTCCAGATGCATATCGAAATGGGTGATGATGGGTGGTACAGTGCTACTGGGATTGGTATCATTACCTTACAGATGTAGTCAGGTAAACCCTTTCAATTAAAATATGTAATGCATGTACTAGGCTTGAAGAAAACTTTAGTCTCAGTTGCAATGTTGGAGGATAGAGGCTATGATGTTGTTTTCAGCGAAGAAAAATATTTCCTGCGACACAAAACAATAGGACAAGCCAATAAGATTGGGATTCAAGTTAATAATCTCTATAAACTTTATGTAGATGGTTGTATAGCATTGATGGGTAAGGTGAACAAAGTGGTGAGTCGGGATGAGGGTGAGTCATGGCACAGGAGATTGGGCCATCTTCACCACAGAGCCTTGAAGGTCATGCAGCATATTTCTATAGTTCTTCCTAAAGGTAAACTTGCACAGTCAGACACATGCAATGGATGTATTATGGGGAAGTATGCAAAGGCCACTTTTCATGAGAAGGAGAACCGAGCCTCAGAGATCCTTGAGAGAGTTCACTCATACATGTGTGGACCATTCTCTACTACTTTGATAGCAAAGCATAAGTACTATGTGATATTTGTTGATGAATTTTCTCAAAAGTGTTGGATCTACTTCATGTAGAAGAAATATCAGATGTTCTCAAAGTTTCTTGAGTTCAAATCACTAGTGGAGAAAGACACAGGGAATCATGTGAACACTCTTAGGAGCGACAATGGTGGTGATTACATCTCCAATGAATTGAATAACTTATGTATCAAAGAAGGAATTCTGAGAGGAATTCTGAGAGAACTGATTGCGCCTCATAACCCATAGCAGAATGGGGTCACAGAAAGAAATAATAGAACAATTGTGGGTGCAACACGAGCGATGTTGCACGATCAGGGCCTACCATTTCATCTGTAGGCGGAGGCATGTAACATAGCGGTATTTGTGCAGAACCATTGTCCTCATCAGATACTGGGCATGAGTACACCAGAAGAGGCTTTTACTGGTAAAAAACCTGATGTTTCACATTTTAAGATTTTTGGCTCACTTGTTTATGTGCATGTGACCAAAGACGCTAGAAGAAGTTGGAACCAACAACTGAGATTGGGATATTTGTGGGGTAAACTGAAACTCCCCACAACTATCGGGTGTATTTTCCAAACAGCAAAATGATTGTTGTGCGACGGGATATAAAATTTGATGAGGAGAAAGCCCTGTGATTGTCCCTTGAGAGGGAGCTGGATTTGGATGTAGAGGAGGAACTCTTGGTTCCAAAGAATGAACGTCGAGATTGGAGCCACCACATTCGAAGGATCATGGAGTGGAAGAAAACACTCATGCAGAGCCATCCACTAGAAATGGTAGAAGGCACACCACGGAAGTTGATATATTGAGACTTGATGCAGCAGAGAATGTAAGAGCCCCTACTTCACTGTGCAGACAGAGACAGTCTCCAGACAGGTTTAATGGATACATGGCTCTTATGAGCAATTGTATTGTGATGAAACCATCTTCCTTTCAGGAGGTAATGCAGCAACCAATTTGGGTTGATGTTATGGTAGAGGAGTAAGACTCCATCGTCAAGAACAATGCATGGGAGATTGTTCCAAGACCGGTCGGAAAATAATTGGTTGGACCTAGATGGATCTATAAGGTAAAATAAGTTATAAATGGGAGTGTGGAGAAGTACAAGGCCAGATTTGTGGCCCGGGGATTCTCACAAGTTGAGGGGATCGACTATGATGAGACTTTCACACCAGTCACAAGGTACTCTTCCATTAGATCTATCCTTGCACTCTTAGCGTAGATGGGGTGGCACATTCATCAGATGGATGTGAAAATTGCATTTCTTAATGGAGTTACTGAGGAAGATGTGTACATAGAGCAGCCATAAGGTTTCATGATCTTCTACAGTGAGTCGCTTGTGTGTTAGCATTGTATGGGATGAAGCAAGCACCTCGTGCTTGGTACACTCGGATTGAAAGTTATTTCACCAAGTTGGGCTTCACCAAAAGTGAAGCAGATGAAAACCTGTACCAGATTGTGGTTGATGGTAAGCTCTTGATTATCGTACTTTATGTTGATGATCTAATTTTGACAGGATATGAGAAGTTGATACACTCATGCAAGGAGGATCTTGCAAGGGATTTCGAAATGAAAGATATGGGAATCCTTCACTATTTCCTTGGTTTGGAAATATGGCAGTGGGATGGTGAACTTTTTGTTTCTCAAGGCAAGTATGCCAAAGATATACTGGGTAAGTTTCACATGCAGATCTGTAAACCCATGGACACCCCTCTTCCAGGAAACTGGAGGAAAGAGGATGCTATTTCTGGAGAAGTAGTGGATGCTACTGTCTACAAGAAGCTAGTAGCTTCATTGATGTACTTAGTGAACACCAGACCAGACATTTGCTACGCAGTTAACCAGCTGAGTCAACCCAGGGTTAAGCTGACCAAGCTCTTTTGGAAGGCGAGGAAGCATGTCTTGAGATATCTTAGGGGCACTACAGAGTATGGATTATGGTATAGATGGAAAGAGGGAGTGAAGCTTCAAAGCTTCATGGGTGCAGATTGGACAGGCAATCCATCAGATAGAAAGAGCACATTAGGAGGGATCTTCAGCATAGGATTGACAGCAGTTTCTTATTCCAACAGGAAGTAGCAATCTGTGGCACTAAGTTCAGCTGAGGCAGAGTACATGGTAACAAGTCAAGCTGCATGTTAGGTCATCTGGATGAGAAATATCCTAGTTGGTTTATTTGATTCTCAAATGGATCCGACAGTGATACATTGTGATAACCAGAGTTGCATTAAACTCTCATTTAATCCGATGTTTCATGATAGTTCCAAGAACATAGACATCTGGTACCACCATCTCAGATATTGTGTTTAGAGGCGCATAATGTTACTGCAGTACATTCCCATGGAAAATCAGGATGCAAATATTCTGACGAAGGCGCTCACCAGGAGAAAATTCGAATACCATAGAGGCAGGATCGGGGTGGCAAATAATCCCTTTCTTGTTGAGAGGTAGTGTTGAATTCCAACAATAAATTTCAACACCGACACTATTGTGGGACCAGTAGGTCCTAACAGCACCTACACTAGTGTGTGCTAAATTTGGTGCAGTGTCTATTTTAATTTTCCCTTAATTAAAATCGACAATAAAATGTAATCTTATCTCATGATCACTTGTAATAGTTAACTGCATGTGATAAACTCAGTTAGCTCATGTATTTCAATTTGAGGGTGGTTGGTGAGGCATGCAAAGTAATTCTATTAGTTATGGAGTTCGAATTGTAGTTTGTGCATTAGTTTAATGCATGTGTAATCAGTTAACTCAGTTAGGTGAGTTAGAGTCAGTTGAACAAGTTGTAAATGTTTGTTGCATTAGTGAGAGATCAAGTCAATTAAATATTATTTAATTCACAATCAGTGATCTGCCATGCAACTGATGATTTACTATTATTAGTTGCATGCATGTCAATTCTAGTGGAGACCTAGTTGAGACAAAGGTGAAAGGGAGGTTAACTATCAGTTGTGTGATTAGTAGGTTGTTTGCATGCAACCAGACATCTATTCGAGTGCCCATGATCCTTGCGCATTTTAGGAAGGCCAAAATTCCTAAATAATAGGGATTGCATTCATCAGGAATTGTGCAAGCAAGGCAGGTTGTTTAGAGGCTGAGAATTGGCTAAGTGTTGGTCAGTTTTGTCCAGGACAGTGTGAGATAGTTAGCAGAGTGCAGGAGACTCTTGTGAGAAGAGTGAATTGTAATTTTTTCATGATTCCATGGTTAATATACAATAGAAGATAAAGGGGTTTTGAGCAACAAGCTTTCTCCAGGAAATTATCTGTGTTTTGGTTTGATTTGATTCTTTATTTTCTTCATATGATTGGTGATTGTGTTTAATTTCTACAATTGAATTGTAGAAGCGATTAAGTATCTAGCTTTAGTTTATTGTTAGATCGGATTGAATCCATGATAGACATATTGTTTGTATAATTTCGAAATTTTTAAGGGGGGGGGGCATTTTAGGTCCCTATATTACTAGTGTAGTTCCTTATTGTTGTTAGTGTAGCCTCCTTATTGTTATTGTTGTACCCTTGTAACCCCCATATTGTTGTTATTGTGCCCTTACATTATTATTGTTAGGTCGGCTAGGATTATATTGTGACCCCATGTACTCCTATATATAGAAAGGAGGTTTTGTCATTTGTATCATCCAATAATTGTTCATTTATGTAATGTAAAGGAGGTTTCTCCCTCGAATTGGCTTATTTATAAGGCTTTGATGTCTCTTTTCTTCTATTTTTGGAGTCGATTTCATAACAGAGCATTAAGTTAGATGATTATGAGATGTCCAAAAAAAGGGGATTTTATAGGATCATAATTTTTCTCTTTAGAGACTATTTTGGGTCTTATTTATCTTAATGGAAAAAAATTTAGCAAACTGAGTTGAATCCTAGGTTGTTGGGCCTGACTACCCCCAAAAATGCATGGGAAGGACCCAAAAAAGGCATTAAAAAACCATGGCTAGAAAATTGCTAGTTTTAGGACCATTTTAGAGATGACCTTAGAAGGTCACTTGTATTATGTGTCCATTAGATTGAGGTGTATGCGAGGCTTTAAAACTAAACGTTCATACTAATGTGTGTGCTAACTTGTATTGTGTGGCCATTAGATTGAGGTGTATGTGCAGGCTTTAAAACTTAGTGTTCATACTAATGTGTGTGCTAAATGTTATAGAGGATTTAGCATGGCACCCACTTAAGTATTTCCATTTGGAACCCAAAAGGGGCATGATCCAGGTGGATATTGGTGGCCACCCGCCTATTCCACCTAGTCAGTTTCATTAGTTTTTTTATTTACTATTTTTAGTAGTTTTTCGGGTCTTGAACTTCTAGAGCCATTTTGAGGCCCCAAGCGACGTTTTTTGGGCATGATTCTCAATTAAATTTATTCCTTGGAGAGATATTTCCAAAGAGGTATCATATGCATCAAACGGAGATAATATGACCAAGTTATGACCTCGAGAAGTTGGTTTCCCAACTAACCCCAACATGGCCCATAAACTCTTGGTGTTACATCTCATCGGGTTAGGGTGTTGGTTGTCTAGGATTTTCTCTTATTGTTCAATAATAAAAAGGCCCTTGAGACTAATTGTAACACATTTTAGAGGCATGTAGCTGCCACATCTCTTCTCAGAGATAAGCTACCATCGCCCGAGCTAGTTTATTTGTTATTTTTTCTGTAAGCATTTTTCAGTATTTGATATTAATGGAATGAAATGTTATTCTTGTTGCATCTATGAATTTATATTTATTTCTATATTTTATTGTGTTCCTACATAAACCTAGATCAGTGGTATTAGAGTGGTTTGCTCTTTCTCGATCTTTCTTTGCATGTCCCCAACAAGGTCGAGGTATAAGGAATTGGGGCTCGATCTAGTTTAACCTTGGCAAGATCGGCCTTGCAAACCCCAACGGCCTCCCATGGAGGAAGAAAAGAAAGATGAGGGAGCAGGATATCCTATCAAAATATTGCTTGAGGAGGCCCTCGATAAAAAAAGGAATGCGATGATGGATAACTTTGCCCAGATCCTTCAACGGTGGCGCTTCTACATCTAGTAGCAACTCTGGAGGCACCACTCCTTTCAAGGTCCAAGTCAAATTCGACATTCCTGTATTTGAAGTCTAGATAGATGCAAATTCCATAGATAGATGGTTAAATTTGCTAGAAGGGTATTTCTCGGTCCCATATTTCTCCGACCGATAAAATATTACTTTTGCACTCCTCAAAGCCACCCCCCATGTCAAATACTGGTGGGAAACCTGTTGTGAGCAAAAGGACGAGAGGGAACCCTCTCTGTTCTTAGTCACACCCACTTGTAATTCATTCTGAGACGTAATCAAGGAACAATATTACCCCAGGGGGAGCTATGAGGACAAGTACATCCAATGGACCACGTTGAGGCAGCAAAGGGATCAAGATGTACACGAACTGACGAATTTGTTCCATACCCTATGCACAAAGTTGGGTATTAAATATTCAGAGAAACATTTGGTGCTCAAGTACTGCAGATGTTTGCACAGATACATTTAGGAGGAAATGGAGTTCCTCGACATTACCTCACTTGCAACAGAATATTCATATGCCACCAAGATCGAGCAGAAATTTAAACAGAAGAAGTGAGAATTTGGATCCGTGAATCCGAAGCCAGGGAAAGGCACCCCTGAATCGCAAAACAAGGGGAAAATCCAAAGTGGGGTGACTCAGAACAACACCACAAAGTCAAAGAAGGACACGCGGAAGTGGTGTGAATTTCATAACATCTCCACTCACAACACAGGAGAGTGTCGGACCAAACATTCGTTGGTGGCCGAACTAAAGGCATATGAATCATATGCATGTTCTAATTCTGAGTCATAACTAGACTAGGGAAATGACAAATGGAAGAAAATCATTGATGTGGAACCCAGTGCCACTATTTCCACCACTAAGATCCAGAAGGAGGAACCTAGAGATCCAAAGGAGGGGGAGCGCCTCTTCCATTCCCAAATGTGGGTGAAGGGTTATCCACTGCAATTCCTTGTCGATAGTGGAAGCCAAAAGAACCTCACTTTAACAGAGGTCATGAAGAGTCTCGGCCTACCAACCATAATGCACCCCTAGTCGTATACCATCGGGTGGCTTCACCAAGTAAGAGATCTTCGCGTCCGCCAATAGTGTCACTTTTCGTATAGCATCAAGCCCTTCATGGATGAGGTATTGTGTGATGTTGCTCCTCTTTACATGTCTGATGTATTATTAGGCCAACCATTCTTATGTAAGCGACATGTTGTGTATGATTATAGGCCTCATTCTATTATTATTACTTTAGGAAATAAATTGTACAAGATACCGGAGGTAGTACCGCCTTCCACCATCGCTTTGAGTATTGCAAAGAAATTCCCTAAGATAATTTCCCAAACCAGGAAAAAAAAATTCATTACGATTCACACACGAGGCAAGAAGAATATTGTGGTAACAGCCTCCAAACAAGGCTCCCTTGCGTGGCAGCAGTAGATGGGAAAAGACGTGGATGAATACAAGGACATTTTTTCCTCGCCTACAGAGGTTCTACTACACTATCAGGTCAACCACTCAATTGATCTAACCCCAAGAGTGTCGTTGCCTAATGTTTCCATACCTTATGCGCCCACATAGACAGAATCCACACATGTATTTTATGAGGTTGATAAAGCAACCAGATTTATTGAATGCATCCAGCACGCCCACCAGCAGTTCCACGACATCTTAGAGAAATCCAATGGCAAGCACAAGCAACGACATGATCAACATCGGGTGCCACACAAGTTCCAGGTGGGCGAAAAATTTTGGTTACATTTGCAGAAGTAACACCTATTTGGACCCCACCGTAAGCTACGCCCACTCAGATATTATCCATACCCCATAACCAAGGCCATGGGATACAATTCTTTTGAGCTTAGCATTCCCCCTTTCCTTGTCATCCACCCAGTGTTCAACGTGGACCGCCTTCGGCCATACTTTCCTCCATTACTGGACACATCCGACATTGTAGAATAACTCACCTCAACAAAGTTAGATCCAGACTGCATGGAATAGGCTGCAACTGATCAAATCATGGACACACAGCTTAAAATAACTCACTAGAAAAATATCCAATTGCATCGGGTTGTCAAAAATGGCCAACTCTTGAACCAAGGTAAGTGGCTCACTAGGGACCAAGTTCAGCAGAAGCTCCCCCATCTCATGGAGGCACTCAATGCAATGGGGACCATTTCTTCCTAACGGGGGAGGAATGATCCATGTGGATATTGGTGGACACCCGCCTATTCCACCTAGTTAGTGTCATCAGTTTTTTTATTTACTATTTTTAGTAGTTTTTTGGGTCCTGAACTTCCTAAGCCATTTTGAGGTCCCAAATGATGTTTTTTGGGTATGATTCCTCTAGTGATTTCATAGAAATCACTTTGTTATTTGTATTCCTCAGAGATATCTTTCCAATGAGGTATCATACGCGTCAAAATGAGATAATATGACCAAGTTACGACCCCGGGAAGTTGGCTGCCCAACTAACCCCAACGGGGCCCATAAACTCTTAGCATTACATCTCCTCGGGTTAGGTTTTTGGTTGTTTAGGACTTTCTCTCATTGTTAGTTTGTTTGTAATCATTTTTCAATATTTTATATCAATGGAATGAAGTGTTATTCCTGCTGCATCTTTGCATTTATGTTTATTTATGTATTTTATTGTGTTCCTGTGTAAACCTGGATCAAGGCAGTACCCCTTGATCCCATAAGATGAATTAGAGGCCAAGGTTGACCTAGTTTGAGGAGACTAGTATGGGGGTAGGGTGATTTTTGGAAAATGTGACTCTTCGTGTCAAATACCTATAATTGAGCTTAGAACAAATGCAACCATCAAAAATTGTCTAGGTATCATTTGATGCATGTGAGATCAAGGGTGAATAAGAGTTGACTTACATCATTAATTAATCTATTAATTATTCAATCTACTTTTGCATGGATCCATTAATAAGGGTTATATATAATTCTTCCTTTAATTATTAATATCACCAAAATATGTACATACATGGTATTTTGTTATAAAAAAACAAGCTGCAGCGGGAACCTCCATAATCAAAATTACCATTGATCATAGTACAAAACTACAATCCAATCTTAATAGTCAAGCACAAATAACAACAATGCTTTAAAAAATAATTCAAACCAACTAGCTCTCACACTCATAAGAGTCAAGAAAATAAGAGACAGAAGTTATGTTGTAAAGGGAATCAAATCAACACTGGGAAATGAGTCATTATAGTCCTTAGGGTTGGACACATCCATCTTACTTTGGCTCTCAATATGTGATATTGTGTTTCCACCCTTAATTTATTCGCCCTACTGCAAGAAGATTCTTTTGCTCAATAAAATGAGTCAAAAATATATATTATTTTATTTCAGTGGAAGGAAGGGGGGAGGGGGAAACTTAAATAAAATCCAAAAACTATCTCAACCTTGTAGAATTAAATAACAATATACAAATTGAGGTTTGCATGGATTAGAGAGTGATCACACTAAGTGAAAAACTTGTTATTCTAAATTTTCTTGAACAAGGCTTCATTGCTTATTTTTGAAACAAGAGAGAGGAGATCCATTCTAATGGGGATATCATGTTTTATTGAAATTGATGACCCAAGGAAGTTTGTTCCATATTAATTCAACTTTATAAGAAATAACAACAAGGAGGAATTAGGTATAGAGCTTAGACACATAATTCCATGTAGAATTAATGATTCAATACCATAATAGATGCTTCACATTTTCATTTTTCACATAGATGGAGCCTTTTTGTTGAGACAAATGTCAGTGGACTAATTTATAGTCTTCATTCAAGCCTATAAGTATCTAGGATTAGGCAAAAAATACCTTCTTCAACTTCATTAGTTGTTTCCACAACTTTGATGGCAAAAGTGTCAAGTCATATATTAAGATTTTAACTTTTAGCTTTTATTAATATGGCCACCCATACTAGACTTTTGAAAATACATATATGCCCATTCATATTCCTATAGTATTTAAAGTCTTTAAGTCAATTTCGATCTTAATCTTTTCACCAAGCCATAGCCCTAAAGGTATGGATTAATCATACGATTATTTGGGAGGATATCCTTGATTTGTAACTTACCATGGATATTCCATTAGACAGATCATCACAACATATCCACTAATATATATTAGAAATTATGAAATCTACAATATGAGCGTTAACTTATCCTTAGATTCTATATTTGTTAAAAAAAATTGCTATGCAGGCATGCAATTTATAATCATGTAGGAAATAGAGAACAAACAAAACAACCAAGATAACACAAGATATGACCTAGGAAACCCTTTCGAGAGAAAACCTAGATCAAAGGTGAGGTTCATTTACTTTGTCTTTCTCATAATGGAAATGGATTCAAGTACAAAGGAGTGATACATGTGTCCTATTGGATGTTATAGTATACAAAACCTCTCATTTTATCTCTCTCTATCCACTCTCATCTACTATGCTCATATATGGAACAAAAATACACTCGAATACAATGAAACCCCTTTTCCTCCTAGTTGTCTAGTTATAACATAGGTTGATAGCCAACTAGAGGTTAAATTTTACCTATTCAACCTTCAATATGCATTACAACTTTACCCTTCTATAGTATTCTTCATAGCACCCACATAGTTAGCCCCTTTTCCATGAGTAATAGGAGCAATGTGGAATTCTCTCGCATTATGGTGATCAATTTTGATAGGTTAGGTTCTAAGAGGCATAAATTTATTGTATAGGCTTCAATTAAGGCAATTATTACATCATTTGAAGTTGTAGATTATGTAATCTAGGTCCATAATAAGTTCAAGACCACAAAAAGTGCTCATTTAAAGCCTCAGAATAGCTCTTGAAGTATTTTCACCTAAAATTTTCCAAATTGGGACTGTCAATAAAATGGCCCTGTAATCTAATTACTATAAATTTTCCACTATAAAATCATCAACATGGATGAAAAATAATATATTCATCAAATTTTGAACATACCTCCTCATTTTGGGAGGATTTTGGTCTCCAAAAAACTTTCGACTGAGGTGAGGAAATTTTACTTCTGTTAGGGTCCTATAATAACAGGGATCATAATTTTGAATTGGATATGTTAAGTCTTGTAATATTGCACATATCTTTGCATTTCTGAAAAAAAATTCCATATTAAAAAATGAAAAGATGGTATGTCCTAAAAGAATAATCAAAGGAACAAAAGAAAGAAAGATAAAAAATATATATATATAAAATATGAACCCCATAAAAAGAAACAACAATAAATTCTGAAAGTGTTGCACATTAAAATTCCACTACTCTTGGTTTACTTTACTTTTGCAAATAAAATTGTGTGCAGCTTGTCCGAAATGCCACAATTCATGATGATCATACAATCTAATCTAGTTATTCATGCCTGTAAATTTCATGTCATGATATTTAGTGAATAAAGATCTAACCAAACCATTTAATCTTGGCAGATCAGTAGTTAGGTAGGGAATAAAAATGAGCTCATAAGTTTAATTTAAGCCATTGGAAGATATAAGGTTAGAAATAAGTTAGTTGGCTTATCAAAAGAAAATAAAAAGGGTCAGCAAACTCAAATGCACCCAATGAAGGAAACAAAAAATGTTATCATAAAGAAAAGGGCAGATAGAATACTTTTCAAAGATATATAACCATCATTATGCTTATCCCTTAAAAAGAGAAATTCATTTATTAAATCTTTGTCCCCTTTTTCCCCTTTGAAAATTCCCTTTCCTTGCTGGTCATGCTAAAAATTGTTTCACTGATGGTAGCACTACTCAATAATACTTCATTCTCCTTCAAAGGACCATATTTGCTGACTCGCTCCCATCTCTCTTTGAGCATAATAACACCTATCAAAATGCTTTGTTTCATCATGATTTGTCTCAGTCAAAATCAGTCATGAAGATCAGGTCTTAAAAATCTCATTAGGTCATTAGCGTTTTGTTTTTTGAAGTTCATTACTCCATCCAAATAAAGTTAGCAAGCATATGAGAGTGACTCAAATTAATTTTATCTTCCTTTACAGAATATCATTACTTTGTAACTATTTTATTATTCAAGTTGTGAATATTTCAATGATTTTTATATCAAAATGCTAGTTTGATATAAAATCAAATATGTAAATTATTTTTTATTTTTCAAATGTAATTTATGTTTTTATATGTAACAAGTTTTTCTCTAGCTGCAAATTCAACCATTCTTTCCAAACTGAAAGCAAAGAAAGCCAAGCTCCATTAGCTAAATCAACCTACAAAGAAAAAAGTCAAAAGGTCAAAGAGTATCAGTGCTAAAATTTGAGAAGAAAAGTAAACATAAGGAAAGTGGGTAATTCAAATTATGAATTTAATCCACTAGATTATAAAGCCATGCAAAACCTCAAAGCAAATCCTATTTGTTTCATTCATCCTTCACAATCCTCAACAAAGGAGAAATTTCGCATTTTCAGTGAGCAGACAAGCAAATTTCCAGGGTCGCTACGCGTTTGAGGGAGACATTGTGCATTTGAGGGAAGTTGCTGCACGTTTGCCCAAATTTCTCAGACCATTTCACCTGGACGCTGTGCATTTGGAAGTGTTCGTTGCGCGCTTTCCGTGGTCGCTGCGCGTTTGTTCAGGAAGACAGAAAACCATCTTACATCCTCCTACTTCATCAGCAAATTCCATATCTCTGCATGGGTTTACTTCAAAACTCCATTAATCAGTGATTAAACCTTAGCATCATCACATTGATATATTTTTTGCCTTATAATCATTTGAAGTGTTTCCTAAGGAAGAAACCCTAGTTCTCATTTCAAACCTAAACTCCAAACTGTTACATATTTTCTTTCCCATTCCCATAATATATTTTTCCATATCCCAATTCCCTAAAGGCAATACCATTCCTAATATCCCTGAATATTAGGGTTTTCACTAACCTAGGTTCCCTTCACATTCCAATTCCCTCCATTTCATTTCATCACCCTAGGGTTTCTACTTCAAATATGGCTGAAGAGGAGAGCGGAGGTACTAGTGAGGAACAGGGATCAAAGAAAAAACCATATAAAAAGGGATGGAAAGTCATTAGACTTGAACCAGTAACCATTAGAGAGGTTATGGCATCTCCCCTCACTGTGTCATGTTTCAAGCATGTGGGTTGTTTTGAATTTTGTGATAAAGTGTAGAAGATCCGATATCATCCTATGTTTACAAGATTGTTCATTTCCAATATTCATGATAGACAGGTCACTCTTGCCGGGGTTAATTTCACTATGTCCACTAATATCATTGCAGCTGCTACAGGGATTCCAAATGTAGGAGAAAAATGGTTTAAACATGGAAACCTCGATCATTTCTACTATGAGCCATATATTAAACCAAGATACAAGGATGACCAAACGACAAATTTTCCTTTTTCTCATCTCCTTGACAGATATGTCCCCATGATGAAAATCATTATGAAATACTTCACCTGTGAGGGGAGGTTTTCTAGACTCTATTCTTATCATATATGGCTCCTCGTGCACTTCACTAGAGTCAGAATGCTTCACATACCATATTATCTCTCCCGCAGCATTGAAAAAATGGCATATATTGCCCAAAAGAGAGATTATGGTCATCAAATGCAGAATATTTTCCACCACTCCCTCTTCAAAATGATAGTCATGCATCAGCTTGATCAAATAAACATTCCATGGGACACCTTCATATCAAATGATATTTTTACCACCCCACCTAGTCAGCATGGCCAGAATGCCCCTTCAGCATCTCATCCTCCTGCATCTATCCCCCCATCTCAGCCTGATGTTCATACATCATTACCAAGTCAGCTTCATTAAAATCATTCACCTCATATTGAGCCTTCTTCTTCACCTTTCTATAACCCTACATCGCCATCACATCATGATTCAGAATCATCAAGCAGTGAGGAAGATATTGAGGCAACATGGGCTACTTTGGCTGAAGTTGAGCCATTTCCAAAAACTTACTAAAGAGGCTATAGGCATGTGTTTGCTTCACTTGGAGTGAAAGGGGCCATGCCTTCTTCATCAACACAATAGGTAAATAAAGGTAAGGAAAAGGTAATAGAGCCAAACATTGATGATGAGGAGGGAAAACATGAAATAGAGCAAGAGTTTTAGTTGATTGACCTAGGTGAGGAAGATGAAGACAAAATCACCAATGCAGTAATTAAAGGAAAAGACGCAAATATTAGTGAAATTGAGACTAATATTGAGAGGGCCAAGTATGTGATTGAGTTCCTTGAGCAAGAAAACCAGCAGTTGAAGACCAAGCAAGTCATCAATGAGGTGAAGTGTATCAAGCACAAAGAGAGGAAGAAAAAGTTAAATCCTTGCCTGAGGAAACATTGGAAAGGTTTGGTGAACCTGATGATAAGGATGATTAGCCTCCAAGAAAGAGACCAAGGAATAGAGGGTTGAAAATAGCTCTAGCCCTAGAGAAACAAAGGGAAGATGACCTAGCAGCCCAGCTCGCACCAATTGAAAAGCTTGCCCTAGAAATCAGCAAGGACAGGGAACCATGGATTGATAGAGCCAATTTTCATTGGGAGAAGTTGCTAGAGAAGGCCAACAAGTACAATGACATTCAGAGAAAGATGGAAAAACATTATGCCATGAGGAACAAAATTGCAAGGGCCAAGCTCAAAAGAGCCCATGCAAAAAATCAAGCTTTGACCAAGTAAGAAGAAAAAGAGAAATTAGATATACTTTTTGAGGTGTCACTCCATGCCTCAAGCACTTGATGAGTAAGTAACCTCACAATTTTGACAAGTTTTGGCACACTTTTCACTTTTGTTCATTTCTGTGTTTTTAAGTATTTTTGCACACAAAAAATTTTCCAAAGGTGCAGTGACTTGGATGCTATGCTTTTTTTTGGGGCCCCCAAATGACAAATGGCCACCACCATTAGGTTCATATTTATGAGGACATCAACGCTATGAATTTTCTGAGTTTTTGGAGGAGAACTGATCCATCAAAAGCTCAAAAAACATCAAAATTTCATGTTTCTGCCTCTAAATTTGCCTCGTCGCTACGCATTTACCAGTCTTGGGAAAACAAGTTTTTGACAAGAAAAATGAGCACCATTTTGAAAACTGGAGGTATTTTTGGAAAATAAACTCAAAGGGATTTCCAATGAGCTATTATGGATCTTATTTGAACACCAGGAAGGCACTCAAAATCAGCCTTAAACAAAGGTCAATTTTTCTGCCTGGATGCTGTGTGTTTGACAGGGAAATTGCATTGTATACAGTCTTCAGCAATTTTTTGAGTTTCACTCAATTTGAATTTTTACCTTGGGAAATGAGAAATTACTTATGTAAATGGTCAAGATGAATGTAAATATCATTTTTTTTACTTTTATCTATGGTAAATACATTAGGTAATTCAATCAGTTAAAGTGTAATGAATTAGTTCATTGGAGATAGGAATGAGTCACTTTTCTCATCCTACACTCTAGCTATCAGTTCATATTTTTATGCAATATCTCCCTCATCTCATGAATTCGACCCCTATGAATGAGTGGAGGTGGTTTTGAGGCTTGTTTATCTCATATCTTCAAATGAATCAAGGGTCGGTCAAGTGTGGACTTCTGAACATTTTGTGAGTTGACTGATCTCTTGCTAAAGGGTTATTGTACCAATTTCCACTACAGACTGAACAAGCTATAAATAAACTTATTTACAAGATTCATGTGATGAGCTATCTCAGTGAAGTATAAATTCAATTTTTCATGTTCTTTCTTTAAGTATTCCATGAACTTTCATGTGTTCTAAATTTGAATGTTACAACAGGAGTTTTATTGTAGAATTTGTTTAAATATTACACTCTGTTTTTACTGTTATACATTTCTACGTTTTCTTCTGATATCTAATTTAGAGAATTCTTAATTTCCCTCTGATCCCTATTGAATCATTCATCCTTCTTCATTATCTGGTTTAAGGAATTCTTAATTTCTCCTTGATCCCGATTGAAAAACCACTTCACCATTCAACCTTGAGATCTGATATTTCTCACCTATCTTGCCCTGTAACACTTTCCTTATAATTTGATTCAGTTCTATTTTAAAGCACATTGACTCCATAGCCCAATGGAAATTTTATAAGCACCTATTCATCTAAATCATTAATTCCACCAACCAACCAAAACCAATCAAAATCCAACCCAACCAAACATACATAACTAGGCTAAAATTTATTAAACAAACAAATTCAAATCATTAAGAGAGAGCACTCTATGAGTATTAGGAAGGCTATATCCTAATATCCAAAAGTGGATAGTAGTTATCTCTAATATTTATTTTAAATGCAAGAACAACCTTTGGAAATTTCAGAGTGATAACATATTGGCGACCATACTGTGGAAATCAGTCCCTAGTTAAAATAAATTTTAATAGAAACATTTTTTCTCATTTTTTGCATTAATATTTGAAAAGGTTGTTTGAATTTATCATAGAAAGTTAAAATTATGGATTCTAAAAGAATATATTATACCAGGGCTCATCCTGATCCACAGCCTGCTACAATTCTTGATGATCCTAACAAAATTTTAAGAAAACCTACAAAAGTAGAAATTCAAGGAAGTAGTAGTGAGTTAATCAAAGAAAAATCACTTCCTAAGGATTTATCAAGCATAGAGGATATTTAATTTGATTTATCATTTGAGAATTATTTATTTTGTTCCAAATCTGAAAACTCAGTCCATGATACAGTAATAGATCCCAATTTTATTCAATTTATTGAATCAAAGAAGGATACTATACAATTTGATATAGATCAACAAGTTTTAGATACTTTTGATAAACTTGATGCTTTAACTTCAACTTTGATAAAAGACATAGA
The DNA here is from genome assembly GCA_034641835.2 of Pinus albicaulis. NCBI lineage: Eukaryota > Viridiplantae > Streptophyta > Pinopsida > Pinales > Pinaceae > Pinus > Pinus albicaulis. Next base: position 334,358,873 of record CM076582.1, read on the forward strand.
CGAAGCCTATTTTCAACAGTCAGTTGAATTAGTTGCCCTAACTGCTGCTACCCCCAAGCTCTCTACAGTATCTTCAAAAACTATAAATACAGCTCCATTCAGTACCACCTCATCTATAATATCCACCACAGTTCATTCCACAAAACCATTCATACCTAAACTTCCTCTCCAACCTAACGTTTCGAGTTCATCTTCAAAATTTTCAAGTCCATCTTCAAGCACCACTGCTTTACCTCCCAATCGAGCTAAAATTTTACCCATGGCAACCAAATTTGCCTCTTTGGTCTTACAAGCCCCTTTACATCCCATGCCACAAGATTACCAAAGTAAAAAATTTCAGTTCAATGACACTAGCCAGTATACTGCCCAACAACATGTAGATAAAATGACAGACTTTTTTGAGTTACATGAAATTGATGAGGATGATGTACAAATGATATTATTTGCACAAGCACTAGCAGGAGATGTTAAAAAATGGTTTAAATATTTACGTGTTGGACATATTGCTGATTTAGCTGCTTTCCATCGATTGTTTATCAGTAGATGGGAAAGAAAGAAAAACCCTCTCCAGATATTATCTGAATATGAGAACATTAGAAGAGCTCCTAATTAATCTGTTTAGGATTAATGTATTAGGTTTAACAACATTTATAATGCAATTCCAGTGAATATAAAACCTCCACCAGACTTAGCCCTAATTAAATTTCCATATGGTTTTGACATTGATATGTCTTATCAATTAACAGAAAGAAACCCTGAAACTTTAGAACAAATGCAAATTAATGCAGTTAGTGTAGGAGCTAAATTACTAGCTAAAATAAATAGGATGAGGAATGAGAGGAGAGTGACAATTAAGGAAGAACCTTCCACTTCAGATGTTAAGATAGATAGTTTAGTTTAAAATGTAGAAATACTAATGGATAGATTAGAGAACATGGAAAGAAAACCTCAGTGGGAAAATCAACAAGATCCTCAAATTAGAAACCCCAACTTTAGGAAAAATCCTAATACTGGTAAATCAAGAGAAGTTATACCAGATCAACAGATTAGACCACCTTTTCAAGAAAATTATGTTGAAATTTTACAACAACATGAAGAAGATCAGGACACCCAGATAAACTTGATGGGAATAAACAATGAAAATGCCATTTTTCTGACCCAAGAAGAATAAGAGTTGTACATGTTATAGCAATTACAATTAGAAACCGGACAATCCTTTGACTAAAAACAAGGCTATGAATCTGATATCTAAGAAGTTCATAAACTGTATAGCCTTAGAAGAAAAAAGAACACAGAGGTTCCTATTAAGAAATCAGTGCACACCCAAACTAAGAAAATGATAGAAGCTCCTGTGACCAAAATTATACAAATTCTCCCCAGAGAAACTCAAAAAACTTCCACCCCAAAGATTGTAGACATCACATAAACTGTTACTCAAACCATCCCAGACAAGGAAGTTGAAAACAAAACAGTTGACACACAAATTGAATTACCAAGGGCTGATAAAGAAGACAAAACTACACAAACCACAATTGGTAAAAATGAAATGATTAAATTGGATAAAAATCAAGTACCATTCAATCTCATAATTGAGGTAGCCAAATTGAAACTACTAGTTCCTTTAACAGGGCTGGTGAAAAATGACTCATACAAGGCACAAATTACTGAAACATTAAGTATAGTTGAAGGCGAAGATGTTGTCAACCTCAATGATGATCAACCAGAGTTATTATTTGGTCCTGAAGTAAATGGAAAACATCAAGAAGGGGGTTTCCCTCCATTCTATATTAGCTTAAACGTTCATGATAAAATCTTACATAATGCTATGTTAGATTCAGGAGCATCTCATAACTTAATGCCTAAAGTAGTCATGGAAAAATTAAATTTAGAAATCACCAGACCCTACAAGGACCTTTCTCCTTTGATTCTAGTAAATTCAAATGCCTTGGCCTGATAAAAGATCTGTGTGTAACTTTAGTCCAGTGCCCAGCAAAGAGTATCATTATGGACATAGTAGTTGCTAATATCCATCCAAAATATGGTATGTAATTATCTCGCTCATGGGGAGCAAAATTACAGGGATCATTGCAATTAGACATGTCATATGCTACCATTTCTATGTTTGGCTAGCAAAGGAAGCTATATAGAGAAACCTTGATGAAATACATGGTAAGTAGTTCAGAAAGACCACAAAATTTCCCTATCTATTCCATGCATTCTGATCTGGACTCATTTATCTTATGTAATTCAGACAATAACAAAGATAAAATCACATTTGTAGAAGAATAACACAAAGAAGTCGATTCTGAAAATATAACACATGAATATTTGTGGCATCTAGATTTTTATGGCTCTATGAATAGATTAGGAGCAGGAGCTGGAGTATGGATCTACAGTTTAGAAAATGATCATTCAAAAGGACATGATTTCAAATTAAATTTCCAATGCACTAATAACATGGAAGAATATGAAGCATTAGTGCTAGGCCTTCAAAATGTAAGAAAACTTGGAGCAAAAAGAGTTTCCATCATGGGAGACTCATAACTTATCATAAAACAAGTCAAGGGAGAGTACATTGTTAATAACCCTAGACTTAGACGTTACAGAGAAACCATCCTGGATTTAATAAGATGTTTCCTTGAGACTAACTTTGTTGTCATTTCAAGAAAGAAGAATATGCAAGCACATAAATTGGCCACTTTTGTCAGCACATGCAAGTTAACTTTTTAGCCAAATCATCAATACACTGCTGAGGTAAGACATAGGCCAACCATACCTGATAATTTGAGATATTGGAAAATATTTTCACAAGACTCACAAATTTATGATTTTATGAATTGTGAAGGAGAATTTCAGAACTGTAATATAGACACTGATTGTACATTAGATTACACAATAAATAATGAAATAGATGTAAATGATGTAAATAATAAATAGAACAATTAAAAACAGTAGAAATTTTGGAATTAAACAATGATGAATCAGAAGTTTTAAACCTCAAAGACAACATTTTTCCTAAGGGATTAGCCCCACTAGAAGATCTCTTTGACTCCAATGATGTAGCCAAAAACCGAAATGGAGCATCTAAGGTCAGATATAGAGGAATGCAACATAGGAACAAAGGAATATCCCAAGATCATCAAGATATCCAAGAAATTACCTCTAGCTGAAAAGTTGAAGTACATTAGCTTGTTTAAAGAGTTCCAAGATATCTTTGCATGGAGTTATGAAGACCTCAAGTCTTATGATACCAGCATTATCCAGCATAAGATACCAATTAAAGAAAAGCAAAAGCCCTTTAAACAAAATCTAAGGAGAATTAAACCTGTCCTTATGCCATTAATAGAGAAAGAAGTTAAAAGGATGTGTGATGCTCAAATCATAGCACCCATTAGATATTCTGATTGGGTCTCTAATTTAGTTACCAATAGAAATAAAACAGGAGAAATCAAACTCTATGTTGATTTCAGAAACTTGAAAAAAGTATCACTGAAGGATAACTATCCCCTCCCTAAAATGAACCACATTCTACAGAGGGTAGTAGGTTCATCCAGAATTTCATTACTTGATGGATTTTCTGGATACAACCAAATCCTAGTCCAACCTGAAGATCAAGCTAAGACTGCATTCACTACTCCCTGGAAACTTTCATGTACTTGAAAATGCCCTTTGGACTGATGAATGTTGGAGCAAAGGAAATCCATGACTTTTTAGTCATTTACCTAGATGATATCACAGTGTTTTCCAAATCAGATAATGAACATCTAGATCATCTGAGAAGAGTATTCATAAAATGCAGAAAGTTTGGCATATCCTTAAATCCTAAAAAGTCACTTTTTGGATTAGAAGAAGGAAAACTCCTGGGACACATTATTTCAAAAGAGGGCATTAGAATTTATCCAGCTAGAATAGAAGAAATCTTGAATATCATTCATCCTAGGAACATTAAAGAATTACAAGCATTTTTAGGAAAAATAAATTTTCTTAGAAGATTCATCTCTAACTTAGAAGAACTACTTAGAAATTTGAATAACATGTTAAAAAAAGATTCAATACTTAAGTGGACAGTAGAAGCTAAGCAGTCAAAGAAGCCCTTACTAAAACACATGTTCTCATAAGTCCTAATTTCAACAGATATTTCATAATTTTTTCATTTTCTTCAAAGCACACCATTGCAGCAATCTTGTTGCAAAAGAATGATGAGGGTTATGAACAACCCATTGCTTTCTTCAGTAAAACTTTGAGAGATGCAACGCTAAAGTATAATATCATGGAAAAACAAGCTCTTGCTTTAGTGAAAGCCATAAAATATTTCAGAGTATACATTCTATACTCTCACGTAATAGCATATGTTCCAAACTCAGTTGTAAAGGACATTCTAACTCAGAATGGGCCTGATGGAAAAAGAGGCAAATGGATTGCCACAATACTATAATATGACAATGAAATCAAGCCTACAAAAATAATCAAAGGCCAAGGTTTAGCAAAACTCATGGTTGAATCGAACTATCAGGCCTTAGAGATAAATTTAATTGTTGCCCTAGATTATCAGGAAGAGATGGCGACTCCAAAAATCAGTGAAGCTTTCATAGATTCACCTTGGTATGCAGACCTTATATTTGTTTTACTCAACTTACAAGCTCCTCCTGGTTTATCTAGAACCAAAACTAGATTTTTAAAAATGAAAGCAATGAAATATTGTATCTTATATAATGTTTTATTTTGGAAAGATCATGGTGGCATCCTGTTAAATTGTTTATTAAAAGATGAAGCTCACAAAGTCATGCAGGAATTTCATGCAGGAGATTGTGGAGGACACCTATACAAGAAAACAACTACTAACAAAATTCTGAGGGCATGTTTTTACTGGCCCACTCTTTTTGCAGATGTTCAAAATTATGTGACCTCCTGTCACAAATGCCAAATATTTGAACGAAAAAATAAACTCTTACCATTACCCCTCAACCCTATCTCGGTAGAAATTCCATTTCAACAATGGGGTTTAGACTTCATTGGTGAAATTCAGCCACCCTCGTCTTCCCAACATAAATGGATATTGACAGCCACTGAATAATTTACCAAGTGGATAGAAGTCATCTCTTCTAGACAAGCCACAGACTCTGTCATTATTTAATTTCTTGAGAACAACATCCTTTCTAGATTTGGATGCCCACAAAATCTCATTACTGATAATGTTGTTGCCTTCAAATCCAAGAAAATGATAGATTTTTGTAACCGGTACCATATCACCCTAGGCCATTCCACTGCCTATTACCCTCAAGGTAATGGACTAGCAAAATATTCAAACAAAATCCTATTCAACATCATCAAGAAGTTGTTAGAGGATAACAAGAAAACCTGGAATAAAAGGTTGGTCAATTCCCTATGGGCAGACATACTAACTACTAAGAAATCTATTGGTACCTTTCCCTATCAATTAGTATATGGGATGGATGTTGTTTTCCCATCTTCATTAGGAGTGCCAATGATGAAAATGATTCAAGAGCTGCAAGTAGAACCAAATGACATCCAAAGGAGGATAAATCAAACAATTCATTTGCAACAAACCAGGGAAGAAGTTTATATCAAATACCAAGTAATTCAAGACAAAATCAAGAAGATATTTGATAAGAAGACTAAAGAAGATGATTTCTTCATAGGTGATCAAGTACTCAAATGGGATTCCAGAAGGGAAGATAAAGAAAAGCATGGGAAATTTGACTTTCTCTGGAAGGTCCCTTACGTTATTTATGGTTACAGAGGAAAAAATGCATTTTTCTTAAAAGAATTAGATGGAACAGATCTATCATATGGACCAGTCAATGGTCGAATGTTTAAGCACTATTTTTCACTAGAATAACCAGTAGTTCATTTGATTCTTTTTTACTCATTGGAAGTACCATAGAAAAGTTTAGATTTGAGTGGATGATTATCTTATAAATTTGAAGCTTGAAAAGAAACTTAAAGCTTTAAAAGATATAACATCATATGTTTGAATAAAGGAGAGCACAGAAAGAAGTTCCAAACAAAACAAAGCCAAAGTTCCAAGGCCACTGATCATCAAGTTCTTGACATCTTACAAGGAGATGCCATCCCCAAGTGGAGCCGCTATTAGGGTCCTATAATAATAGGGATCATAATTTTGAATTGGCTATGTTAAGTCTTGTAATATTGTACATACCTTTGCATTTCGGCAAATGTTTTCCATATTAAAAAATGAAAAGAGGTTATGTCCTAAAAGAATAATCAAAGTACCAAAAGAAAGAAATATCAAAAAAAATATAAAATATGAACCCCATAAAAAGAAACAAAAATAAATTATGGAAGTGTTGCACATTCAAATGCCACTACTCCTAGTTTACTTTACTTTTGCAAATAAATTGTGTGTAGCTTGTCCAAAATGCCACAATTCATGATGATCATACAATCTAATATTGGTCATTCATGCCTTTAAATTTCATGTTATGATATTTAGTGAATAAATATCTGACCAAACCATTTAATCTTGGCATATCAGTAGTTAGGTAGGGAATAAAAATGAGCTCATAAGTTTAATCTGAGCTATTGGAAGATATAAGGTTAGAAATAAGTTAGTTTGCTTATCAAAAGAAAATAAAAAGGGTCAGCAAGATCAAATGAACCCAATGAAGGAAAGGAAAAATGTTAGCATAAATAAAAGGGTAGGTAGAATAATTTTCAAAGTTATATAACCATCATTATGCTTATCCCTTAAAAAGAGAAATTCATTTATTAAATATTTGTCCCCTTTTTCCCCTTTGAAAATTCCCTTGCCCTTGTTGATCATGCTAAAAATTGTTTCACTAATGGTAGCACTACTCAATAATACTTCACTCTCCTTCAAAGAACCATATTTGCTGACTCACTCCCATTTCTCTTTGAGCATAATAACACCTAACAAAATTCTCTTTTTCATCATGATTTGTCTCAGTCAAAATCAGTCATGAAGATCAGGTCTTAAAAATCTCATTAGGTCATTAGGGTTGTGTTTTTTGAAGGTCATTACTCCATCCAAATAAAGTTAGCAAGCATATGAGAGTGACTCAAATAAATTTTATCTTCCTATGCAGAATAGCATTACTTTGTAACTATTTTATTATTCAAGTTGTAAATATTTCAATGATTTTTATATCAAAATGCTATTTTGATATAAAATCAAATATGTAAATTATTTTTTATTTTTCAAATGTAATTTATGTTTTTATATGTAATAAGTTTTTCCTTAGCTTCCAATTAAATCATTATTTCCAAACTGAAAGAAAACAAAGCCAAGCTCCATTAGCTAAATCAACCCGCAAAGAAAAAAAGTCAGAAAGTCAAAGAGTATCAGTGCTAAAGTTTGAGAAGAAAATTAAACATAAGGAAAGTGGGTAATTCAAATTATGAATTTAATCCACTAGATTATAAAGCCATGAAAAAACTCAAAGCAAAACCTATTTGTTTCTTTCATCCTTCAACAATCCTCAACAAAGGAGAAATTTTTCATTTTCAGTGAGCAGACAAGAAAATTTCCAAGGTCGTTGCGCGTTTGAGGTAGACGTTGTGCGTTTGAGGGAAGTTGCTACATATTTTCCCGAATTTCTCAGACCATTTCACCTGGATGATGTGTGTTCGGAAGTGGTCGTTGCGTGCTTGCCGTGGTCGATGCGCGTTTGCTTGGGAAGACAGAAAACCATCTTACAGCCTCCTACTTCATCAGCAAATGCTAGATATCTGCATGGGCTTTCTTCAAAGCTCCATTAATCAGTGAGTAAACCTTAGCATCATATCATTAATATATTTTTTCCCTTATAATCATTTGAAGCGTTTCCTAAGGAAGAAATCCTAGTTCTCATTTCAAACCTAATCTCCAAACTGTTATATATTTCCTTTCCCATTCCCATAATATATTTTTTCATATCCCCATTCCTTAAAGGAAATACCATTCCTAATATCCCTTAATCCTAGGGATTTCACTAACCTAGGTTCCCTTCACATTCCCATTCCCTCCATTTCATTTCATCACCCTAGGGTTTCTACTTCAAATATGGCTGAAGAGGAGAACAGAGGTACTAGTGAGGAACAGAGATCGAAGAAAAAGCCATATAAAAAGGGAGGGAAAGTCATTAGACTTGAACCAATAACCACTAGAGAGCTTATGGAATCTCAACTCACTGTGTCAAGTTTCAAGCATGTGGGTTGTTTTGAATTTTGTGAGAAAGTGCAGAAGATCCAGTATCATCCTATGTTGACAAGATTGTTCATTTCCAATCTTCATGATAGACAGGTCACTCTTGTTGGGATTAATTTCACTAGTCCACTAATATCATTGCAGCTGTTACAGGGATTCCAAATGTAGGATAAAAATGGTTTAAACAAGGAAACCTCGATCATTTCTACTATGAGCCATATCTTAAACCAAGATACAAGCATGAAAAAAAGACAAAATTTCCTTTTTCTCATCTCCTTGACAGATATGTCCCCGTGATGAAAATCATTATGAAATACTTCACCTATGAGGGGAGGTTTTCTAGACTCTATTGTTATCATATCCAGCTCCTCATGCACTTCACTAGAGTTAGAATGCTTCACATACCATATTATCTCTCCCGCAACATTGACAAAATGGCATATATGGCCCAAAGAGATATTATGGTCATCAAATGTAGAGTCTTTTCCACCACTCCCTCATCAAAATTATAGTCATGCATCAGCTTGATCAAATGAACATTCCATGGGACACCTTCATATAAAATGATATTTTTACCACCCCACCTAGTCAACATGGCCAGAATGCCCCTTCAACATCTCATCCTCCTACATCTATCCCTCCATCTCAGCCTGATGTTCATACATCATTACCAAGTCAGCTTCATTCACCTCATTCACCTCATATTGAGCCTTCTTCTTCACCTTTATATAACCCTACATCATCATCACATCATGATTCATAATCATCAAGCAGTGAGGAATATATTGAGGCAACATGGGCTACTTTGGCTAAAGTTGAGCCATTTCCAAAAACTTACCAAAGAGGCTATAGGCATGTGTTTGCTTCACTTGGAGTGAAAGGGGACATGCCTTCTTCATCAACACAACAGTTAAATAAAGGTAAGGAAAATGTAATAGAGCCAAACATTGATGATGAGGAAAGAAAACATGAAACAGAAAAAAAGTTTCAGTTGATTTACCTAGGTGAGGAAGATGAAGACAAAATCACCAATGCAGTGATTAAAGGCAAAGAGGAAAAGATTAGTAAACTTGAGACTAGTCTTGAGAGGGCCAAGTATGCCATTGACTTCCTTAAGCAAGAAAACCAGCAGCTGAAGACCAAGCAAGCCATCAATGAGGTGAAGTGTATCAAAGCACAAAGAGAGGCAGAAAAAGATAAATCCTTGCTTGAGGAAACATTGGAAAGGTTTGGTGAACCTGGTGATGAGGTGGATCAGCCTCCAAGAAAGAGACCAAGGAATAGAGGGCTGAAAAGAGCTCTAGCCCTAGAGGAACAAAGGGAAGCTAACCTAGCAGCCCAGCTCACACCAATTGAAAAGCTTGCCCTAGAACTCAGCAAGGACAGGGAACCATGGCTTGATAGAGCCAATCTGCATTTGGAGAATTTTCTAGAGAAGGCCAACAAGGACAATGACATTCAGAGAAATATGGCAAAACATTATGCCATGAGGAACAAAATTGCAAGGGCCAAGCTCAAAAGAGCCCATGCAAAAATTCAAGCTTTAACCAAGCAAGAAGAAAAAGAGAAACTAGATATACTTGTTGAGGTGTCACTCCATGCCTCAAGCACTTGATGATCAAGCACCCTCACAATTTTGACAAGTTTTGGCACACTTTTCACTTTTGTTCATTTCTGTGTTTTTAAGTATTTTTGCACACAGAAAATTTTCCAAAGGCGTGGTGACATGGACGCTACGCTATTTTTTGGGGCCTCCAAATGACAAATGGCCACCACCAGCAGGTTCATATTGATTATTAAATCAACCTTATGAAGTTTCAGAGTTTTTGGAGGAGAACTGGTCCATCAATAGCTCAAAAAACCATCAAAATTTCATGTTTCTGCTTGGTCATTGTGCGTTAACTAGTGTTGGGAAAATAGGTTTTTGATAGGGCCAATGAGCACCATTTTGAAAAATGGAGGTAGTTTTGGAAATTAGACTCAAAGAGATTTCCAATGAGCTATCATGGAGCTAATTTGGACATCGAGAAGGCATTCAAAATCAGCCTTGAACAAAGGTCAATTTTTCTACATGGATGCTACGCGTTTGAGAGGGAAATTGCATTTTATACAGTGTTCAACAATTTTTTGAGTTTCACTCTAATTTGACTTTTTACCTTGGGAAATGAGAAATTACTTATGTAAATGGCCAAGATGAATGTAAATATCATTTTTTTACTTTTATCTAGGGTAAATACATTAGGTAAGTCATTCAGTTGAAGTGTAATGAATCAGTTCATTAGAGAAAGGAATGAGTCACTTTTCTCATCCTACACTCTAGCTATCAATTCAGCGTTTTATGTAATATCTCCCTCATCTCATGAATTTGACCCCTATGAATGAGTGGATGTGTTTTTTAGGCCTATTTAGCTCAGATCTTTAGATGAATCAAGGGTCGGTCAAGTGTGGACTTCTAAACATTTTGTGAGCTGACTGATCTCTTGCCAAAGGGTTATTGTACCAATTTCCAATCGACAAACTGAACAAGCTATAAAAAAACTTGTTTATAGGATTCATGTGATGAGATATCTTAGTGAAGTATAAATTCAATTGTTCATGTTCTTTCTTTAAGTATTCCATGAACTTTCATGTGTTCTAAATTTGAATGTTATAACAGGAGTTTTATTGCAGAATTTGTTTAAATATTACATTTTGTTTTTACCATTATACATTTCTATGCTTTCGTCTAATATCTGGTTTAGAGAATTCTTAATTGCCCTCTGATCCCGATTGAATCCTTCATCCTTCTTCATTATCTGGTTTAAGGAATTCTTAATTGCTCCTTGATCTAAATTGAAAAATCACTTCACCATTCAGCCTTGAGATCTAATATTGCTCACATATCTTGTCTTGTAACACTTTCCTTATCATTTGATTCAGTTATGTTTCAAATCACATTGACTCCATAGCCCAATGGAAATTTGATAAGCACCTATTAATCTAAATCATTAATTCCACCAACCAACCAAAACCAATCAAAAACCAACCCAACCAAACATACATAACTAGCCTAAAATCTATTAAACAAACAAAGTCAAATCATTAAGAGAGAGCCCTCTCTGAGTATTAGGAAGGCTAGATCCTAATATCCAAAAGTGGATAGTAGTTACCTCTGATATTTCTTTTAAGCGCAAGAGCAAACTTTAGAAATTTCAGAGTGATAACAACTTCCACCTTCTCTTGGTTGTACCATTTAGCCTTGCATGGAAGATGTCCTTTCAACCCAATCTGCCAAAGGTCATGCTACCCCTGTCTTGTAGTTATGGACCTCTTATGTAAAATTATATCCTCTGCAATATCTATATGAGCATTTGGTTCCAAATCCTCTATAGAAGGTAGGAATTGTTCCTCTTCCTAATCTATAATGGAAGGACCATATAGTTTCAGATTCTCTACATTCATAGTTGAGTACAGGCATATTTATGGGGGTAGAGTGAGTGTATAGGTATTATCTCCCACCTTCTCAAATGTCTCAAAGGGACCATATCACATAGCCTTGATTTTCTTACCAGGACCATATAACATCTCCTTATTCAATTGTAATCATAATTTGTCTCCCACCAAAAATGACTTCTCTATTTTGTGTTGATCATGCCTAGCCTTGTATTTTTCCTGTGACTTTTGCAACATATCTTGTACCCGTAGATTGATTTTCCTAATCTTTTCAACATTTGTTTCTACCCTTAAGGCATCCCTAGTGAGATCCTCCCTCACCCCTCCTTGTTGTCCATATGTAATATCCAAAAGTGAAGGCGACAAATGTCCAAAATAGGCTATAAATGGGGACTTACCAATAGATGTGAGCCCTATTCTATTATTAGAGTGTTATATATATACCAAATTCACATCCCAAGTCTTTGAATGCTTCTGATTGTAAACCTTCCAAAGTTGCACAAAATTCATGTTGACTACTTCTATTTTCCAATCTATATGTGGATGGAATGTTGTAGGCCTCTTCAAATTCATGTCCATATTCTCCCACAATATCATCTAGAGTGATCTGTAAACTGTTGTGGATATTCCACTGGACAGTTTGTCACAACATATATGTTAATAATATATTAAAATTCTAAATTTTTACACTATTACAATTTTATTAAACTTTAAGATATGTAGATTTTAACTATAATTAGTGCATTTATGAGAATATATATTATGCATGAAATTAGAGAACGATAAAATAAGCTCACACACACACAAAACAAAACATGTTCTCTCTGGGATACCTTTTCAAGAGAAAACCCAGTTAGAAGGTGAGGTTGCTTCGCTCTCTTGCTATGCCTAGAAATATGGTTGCAGGTACAAAGAAGTAATGCCTATGTCCCGTGGGCTACTACAGTGCAAATATCATCTTTGTGTGCTCTACCTCCTATATATTTTATTTATCTTTGCTTAGTTATGGAACAAAATTCTCTCGAAACAATGGAATGCCTCTTCCTCCTAGTGGCTCGGTTATAACACAGCCTGATAGCCTACTAGTGGTTAATTTGACTACTTCAACTCTTAACTAGAGTTACAATATAGACTCTTCTAGAGTATTTTACATCATAATCACGTGTCTAGCCCATTTTCCATGAATAATGGGGGCTGATGTGGCATCCTCCCAAACTATAGTTGTGATTACAGGAAGGTCAACTTCTGAGTGGCATAATTTTTGCATACAAACTCCGATTGGCGTGCTTCTTGCGCCGTTTGAAATATCTTGGTGTGTAGAATATCATGAAAAGGTTTTTCATTAGAGTGGAAAATTTTTACCCACAAAAAAAAATCGTTTGATTCCTCAAAATGCTCCTGGAAGGTTTCATACCTTGTTTCGCAAAACTGGGTCTCATCGATAAAAACAGTCCCATGAGTTGATTCCTCCACTTTTTCCACTCTAAATTCATTGAGATGGATGAAAAACAATATAATGATCCAATCTGGATCACACCTCCCCATTTTGGGAGGATTTTGGTCCCCATAATTTTTTACTAAATGAGGTGAGGAAATTTTTCCTCCACCTTCTCCCTGGTGTACCATTTAGCTTTCCCTGGAAGTTGTCCCTTCAATCAAATATGCCAAAGGTCACGTTGCCCATGTCTTATAGTTCTGGACCTCTTCTGCAAAACTGTATATTTTTTCAACTCTGCCTGAGCACCTGGTGCCAAATCCTCCATAGAAGGTAGGACCTCTTCCTCTTCTTGATCTAGCATGGAAGCCTCATAGAGTTTCAAACTCTCTACATTCACAACTAAGTAAATGCACATATACGGTGGTAAACGGAGTCAATACACATTATCACCCACCTTTTCCAATATACCTCAGAGCCTTGATTTTCTTACCTGGCCCCTGCAGCCTCTCCTTGTTCAACTGTAGCAACACTTTGTCCCCCAAATTGAATGATTTTTCTATTTTTTGTTGATCATACCCGACCTTATACTTCTCCTGTGACTTCTGCAATGTTTCCTATACCTGTAGATGGATCTGCCTAATATTATCTATAAATTTTTCAGCCCTTAAATAATATCCTATAAGATCTTCCCTCACTCCTCATTTTTGCCCATATGCAATTTCCAAAGGTGAAGGTGCAAAATATCAAAAACAAGTCTCAAATGGGGACTTTCCTTTAGAAGTGTGGATTAGTCTATGGTAGGAATGTTGTATATATACCAGATTTTCATCTCAGGTCTTTGGACACTTCTGGTTGTATCCCCTTAGAGTTTGTACCAAAGTCTTGTTGCTGCTTTTGTCTACCCATCTGTTTGTGGCTGGAATGTTGTAGATATATTCAACTTTGTATCCATATTCTACCACAATGTAGTCCAAAATGAACTAAGAAATATTGTATCCCTATCTGAAATGATGCTCCTTGGTATCCCAAAGTGCACCCAGAATTTTCCAAAGAAAAATTTTAATGCTTCTTGTTTGTTGATGGTATTTTTAGAGGAAATCAGAACACACGTTTTGTTGAACCTGTCAACTACCATGAACAGGTAGTCATGTCCCTTCCTGGTTGTCGGTAAACCTCCCACAAAGTCCATGGAAATTCTTTCCCAAGTATGAGTAGGTACATGTAAGGGAAGATATAGACCATGTTTCATGTTGCTAGGCTTGTTGGTACGACAAAGCATGCATCCTCTTATGAACCTAGCTACTTGCTCTTGCATCTTGGGCCAATACACATATCTTTGCAAGTTAGTCATGGTCTTCACTACACCAAATTTCCCTGCAAACTTGGAGGTGTGAGCCTCTCTAATCAACTGAAATTTCTTACCTTTAGGAACACATAAATTATCCATCCTGTAGAGTAACCCCTCCTGGATATGGTAGTTAATAGTGTTGTTGCCATCATGACTCTGACTCTGCAACTGTTGATACACCTCCTTGAAGTCCTCATCTTCTGAATATGCCTCTTTGTATGAATCTTGGGTGAATGGCTCCATGTGCATAAGAGTCCCAAAAGTTGTGATTTTTTATGTGGGTGGCCTTGAAAGCATGTCAGCCAACTTGTTTGTGCTTCCCTTCTTATACTTGATCCCCAAATGAAATTGTTGTAAAAATCACATCCACTTGTAATGCCTGGTCTGTTGTAGCTTACTTTGGGCCTGCAAGTACTGTAACAGTTAGTGATTTGTGTGGATCATTGTCTCCTTTCCCATTATGTAATGCTTTCACTTCTTCACAGCTTGCACCGTGCAATAGAGCTCCTTGTCATAGGTAGGGTAGTTGAGGACTGCCCCATGAAATACTTTAGAATGGTAGCATACATGCCTTCCTCCTTGCACCAATACAAATCGCATAGCATACCCACTCGCATCTATATTCATTTCAAAATATCACTGCAATTTTGGTAATGCCATAACTAGTACTTGACTGATCTTCTTCTTTAACTCCTTGAAAGCCCTTTATTGAAATTTTCCCCACTAAAAACTCTTGCCACTTGTTGTTATGGCATGAAGCAGTGTTGCTACCAGTGAAAACAAGGCAATGAATTTCCTCATGTACTGTGTTGCCCCAATGAAACTCCTGACCTCAGAAACATTAGTAGGCATTGGCCATTTAATTATGGCCTCCATCTTGGAAGGATCTATCTTCATCTCTCCTCCACCGATCACATACCCTAAATACACAAAGGATTCTTGTGCAAACTCGCACTTCTTGATATTTTCTAACTAGTGCTTCTTCAATGTTTTTAGAACCTACGTCAAGTGTGAAATATGCTTCTCCGAGGTAGCACTATATATCAGTATATCATCCCAATAGACAATAACAAATGAATCTATAAAAGGGCGTAGTAGATCATTCACTAATCTCCTAAATGTAGTTGGTGCATTACATAGGCTAAATAGCATGACTAATCACTCATACAAACATTGTCTGGTTTTTAAGGTGGTCTTCAATTTATCTTCTTCCTTGACTCGAACCTGGTGATATCCAGACTTCAAGTCCATATTGGTGGAGTATTTTTCTTGTTGCAACTGATCCAACAAATCATCTATCCTAGGCAGGGGGTATTTGTTCTTGAGCGCAATTTTGTTCAATGCCCTGTAATTTATACACATCCACCAAGTCCCATATTTATTCGACACAATGATGATGGGTGACCCACATGGTGATGTACTCAATCGAATGACACCCTATTCCAACAGCTGCTGCAATTGTTTCCTCACCTTACTTTCTTCTATAATAGGCTACCTGTATAGCCCAATATTTGGCAATGGGGAGTCTGGCAATAGCTTGATCTCGTGCTCCACTTCTCTCTTAGGTGGTAACCCATTAGGCTCTTGGAACACATCCTTGTATGCATGTAACAAATCCTCCAATTATTTTTTTTGTTTCTTATTACACCCCTCCAGGGATGCCTTGCCTCTTATTGACTCCTCTTCAAACAGACTTTCTCTAAAAAAACAATAAAACATACTTATTGCTAGAATTGATCAATTTCTTGGCTTGGTTGGCACTTACCAGTGAAAGTTTCGACTTGCCTTTGAGCTCATTGATGATAAATGATCTTCCATCCTTAATGAGCTGGTACTTATTGGCTCTCATCATGAATTTTTCATATCACATGTAGATGTATGGATTCCAAAACACGACTCCACATACATCAAGGGGAACCACATGTAGATCTACTTCATCAATAAAATCAACACTGGTAGCAAATCTAATTTTACTTTTTTTTGCAACCTTCATCTTTGAATCTTCCTTTACCCATCCCAGTGGATATGGGTTTGGATGATCATGAACTTCCAACCCCAACTTCTTGACAAGCTCTACTACTATGAGATTCATCTATGATCATGAGTCAAACAGGGCATCAATATTCGTCTTCTTGACCTGTATCTTTATATGGAATGGTTGTGTCATTTCTTTCTCTGTTGTTGAAGGCTACTTAGATTCACCTCCTTCTGCACTAACGTACAAACAACCTTCTCATCCATGTCTAATTTTATTTCAACTTGATTGCTTGAATCCGCAGCCATGAGATTATTCTTCTTGTTACCTTTCTTCTCGTTCTTTGGGTTTAGCTTTGGATGCAACTTCCATCACTTCTCCTCCATATGGCCATCAATATTGCAGTGGTTGAAGTGGTTGCTAGGATCTTTGCATTGGTATGTTGTGGCTCTTGTATTTTTACATTTTCCCCCTTCTTCCTTCTTCTTCCCCTCCTTAGAAGCTTCATGTTGCTCCTTTTGCTTCGATGCACTTGATTGCGCTCTTTTCAGACCTATGTTCTCCGGGTATTGTGCATGTACACAAACCTCGTCTACTGATTTGGGCTTGAACAACATCATTTTCTCATGAATAGGGCAGTGCAGACCCACAAAATAATTGAGGAGTACATATGGGTTATTTGGAGAGATACCCAGCATTATAGTCATCTTTCTGAATTCTGTGGTGTACTCTTGCATGCTTTGGCCCGACTTTTGCCTTAATTAATGCCACCAGATCAACTCATCCTCCACGTACCCAATGGGATAAAATTGTGACTTAATGAGGGTTTTGAAATCTTCCCACTTAGTCACTACAGGTTCTCCCTCTAACCTCAGGGTTTCTGTGTGGCTTTCCCACCAAGTTAATGCATGGCCCTATAATTTTAGTTGCGCGAATGAGATATTTTTCCCTTCCTAGATTTGATGGACTGTGAAATAAACTTATAGTTTTTGCAACCAGTGGTTCAGAATCAGAGCAACGATCTCGCTATGGTATGGCTTGATATTGACTTTTGCTTCCATTTTAAATAGGGACTCATTCACGAC
Organism: Pinus albicaulis; assembly: GCA_034641835.2. Taxonomy (NCBI): domain Eukaryota; kingdom Viridiplantae; phylum Streptophyta; class Pinopsida; order Pinales; family Pinaceae; genus Pinus; species Pinus albicaulis. Next base: position 334,376,339 of record CM076582.1, read on the forward strand.
ACTTGAACTAGATTGATCTTTTCTAAGTTCTTTCTTCAGTTGGTTATGTGTGTCTTCTCGATCTCCTGATCCCCCTTCTGATTTTTCCTCTACATTCGAACCCCCATCTTCTCCAAGTATCCCCAGATTATTTCTTAGGGTCGCCATGAGGAAGTTTACATTGTGGTTTATATCTGTGACTTGTTGTTCAAGCCGCGAAAACCTCACCTCTACAGGATCACGAGGTTCGTTTACATATTCATCGCCCACGATTAAGGTTTTACGATTTTTGACCCCGTCGACCTAGATCCTCTGAAAATATCCAAAAACACCCAAAGAAACCTTCTCTGGTACCAAATGATCTGTAAATTTTTGTGGATGTTCCACTGGACAGTTTGTCACAACATATTTGTCAATAATATATTAAAATTTTGAATTTTTACACTATTACAGTTTTATTAAACTTTAAGATCTATAGATTTAATTGTAAATAGTGCATGCATGCGAATATAAATTATGCATAAAAGTATAGAACAAAAAAATAAGCTCGCACACACACATAAAACACAAGATATGCTCTCTGGGAAACCCTTTCGAGAGAAAAACCAGTTGGAAGGTGAAGTTGCTTCGCTCTCATTCTCTGTCTGGAAATATGGCTGCAGGTACAAAGAAGTAATGCCTATGGCATGTGGGCTGTTACAGTGCATATATCCTCTTTGTGTGCTCTACCTCCTATCTCCCCTAGCTATCTTTTCTCAGCTATGGAACAAGATTCTCTCGAAAGAATGGAATGCCTCTTCCTCCTAGTGGCCTCGTTCTAACTCAACCAGATAGCTTACTAGTGGCTACTTTTGACTACATCACTCTTAACGAGAGTTAAAATATAGACTCTTATAGATTCTTTTACATCATAATCATGTGGCTAGCCCCTTTTCCATGAATAATGGGGATTTACGCAACATCCTCCTGAACTATAGGTGTGAAAAAACAAAGGTCAACTTCTGAGTGGAATAACTTTTGCATACGGACTCCAATTGATGCACTTCTTGCGTCGTTGGAAAGATATGTTTGTAGAATAGCATGAAAGGTATTGCTTAATAGCGGAAATTTTTGCCCCCAAAAAACATCATTTTATGCCTCAAAACGCTCCCAGAAGGTTTCAGACCTCGTTTCGCCAAAATAGGTCCCACTAGTAAAAATGGTCCCATGAGCTTATTCCTCCCCTTTTTCCACTATGAATGCATCAAGATGGATGAAAAAAAGTATAATGATCCAATCCGGATCATAGAGTGTGCTAATAAATCTTGTTTCCCTATTTAAAACAATGCTCCTTCTTATCCCAAAATGCACCGAAACTTTTCCAAAGAACAATTATGTTGCTTCATAACCATTGATGGTATTTTTATAGGGAAATAGAATACATGTCTTGCTAAACATGTAAATAACCATGAATATGTAGGCATATCCCTTACTAGTTGTTGGAAAACCTCCCACAAAGTCCATGGAAATGATTTTCCAATGATGAGTGGGTACATGAAAGGGATAATATAGATCTCATTTCTTGTTCCTAGGCTTGTTGGTACAATAAAGAATGCATCCTCTTATAAGCATAGCTACCTTTTCTTACATCTGAGGCTTATACACATACCTTAGCAAGTTATCCATTTTCTTCCCTGCACCAAAATGGCCTATAACCTTTGATGTTTGTGCCTCTTTTATTAGCTCCATTTGCTCACCATTAGGAACATATAACTCATATAACCTATAGATTAACCCATTCTGGAAATGGTAGTCAATTGTATTATCGCCATCATGCATATGACTCTAGCTTTTCAATTAGTGAAACACCTGCTTGAAGTCCTCATCCTTTATGTATGCCTCTTTATATTCATCGTGGGTGAAAGGATCCATCTACATAAGACTTCCAAAAGTTGTGATATTTGATATGGGTGTCCTTGAAATCATGTTGACCAACTTGTTTGTCCTACCATTCTTTTACTTTATCAATAAATGAAATTTCTATAGAAACCCCATCCACTTATAATTCCTAGTTTGTTATAGTGTACTCTAGGCCCATAGGTATTATAGTGCTTTGTGATTTGTGTAGATTATTGTCTCCTTTCTTATCATATAATGCTTCCACTTATTCACAACTTTCACCAGAGAATAAAGCTTCTTGTCATAGGTGGGGTAGTTGAGAACCACCCCATGAAATACTTTAGAATGGTAGCATACATGACTTCCTCCCTACATCAAGACCATTTCCATAGTGTACCCACTCGTATCTATCTCCACTTTTAAGGATTGCTACAAGTTTGGTAATGCTAGAATCAATGCTTAATTTATATTCTTCTTTAACTCCTCAAACTCCCTCTACTAACCCTTTCCCCACTCAAAACTCGTGCCACTTATTATAATGGCATGGAGTGGTATTACTATTGCTAAAAATGAGGCTATGAATTTCCTCAGGTACTGTTTTTCCCCAATGAGACTCACGACCTTGGAAACATTAGTAGGCACTATTCATCTCAAGATAACCTCCATCTTGGTAGGATCTATCTTGAGTTCTAACCCACCTATCACATATCCTAGATACACCAAAAAGTGTTGTGAAAACTCACACTTCTTGAGATTTTCCATGAATTGGTGCTTATTTCATGTATTTAGCACCTAAATCAAATTTGAGATATGCTCCTGCTAGGTAGCATTGTATACCAACATATCATCTAAATAAACAATAACAAATCAATTTATGAAAGGGTGGAGTATATCATTCATTAACTTCATAAATGTATTTGGTGCATTGCACAGGCCAAATGACATGACTAACTGCTCATACAAACCTTGTTTGGTTTTGAAGGTGGTCTTCTATGTATCTTCTTCTCTTGCCCAAACCTCATGATATCCTGACTTTAAGTCCAATTTGGTGAAGTATTTGGCTTGTTGTAATTGATCCAGTAAATCATCTATCTAAGGCAGGGGGTACTTGTTCTTGAGCATAATTTTTTTTAACACCCTGTAATTAATACACATCCACCAAGTCTAATCCTTCTTTGACACAATGATCATGGGGTGACCCTGATGGTGAGGTAATTAGTCGAATGACACCTTGTTCTAGTAGTTGTTGCAAGTTCTTCTTCACCCCCATTTGTCTATATAACAAATTTCCTATAGAACCCAATGTTTGGCAACATAAAATATAAAAACAACTGGATATTGTGCTCCACTTCCCTCTTGATTGGTTTCCCTTTAGGATCCTATAACACACCTTTGTACATCTATAACAACTCTTCCATTTGTTTCTTTTTTTCCTTAGTACACCCCTTCAAGGATGACTTAAATCTCATGGACTCTTCTACAATTGATTTTCTCTTTAAAATAACAATACATATTTCTTGCTAGAAAGTATCAACTTTATGGCTTGGTTGGCACTTACTAGAGAGATCTTCGACTTTCCCTTGTGTGCATTGATGATAAGGGATTTTTTATCCTTGATGAGGTGGTACTAGTTGTCCTTGTGGATGAAGATCACATCCTGCATGTACATCTAGGGACTCTCGAATACAAATCCACATACATCAAGTCGAACTACATACAACTCTACTTCATCAATAGAAATGTTTGATTTCCTTTATCTTTACCTCCTTGTTGACCCATCCCAATGGATATGGGTTAATATGGTCATGAGTCTCCACTCCCAGTTTCTTAACCAAATCTTATACTATGGGATTTGCATGTGATCCTTAATCAAATAGAGCATTAAATTTTGTCTTCTTCACTTGTATCTTATAGGGAAGAGTCTTGTCATTTCATTCTCTTCCTGTTGCTGAAGGATACTCGGATTCACCCCCTTCTACACTAATGTACATACACTCTTCTCATCCATGTCTGATTTTATTTTCCACTTGATTACTAAATGCAATGACCATGAAAAAAATATTCTTAGCACCTTCCTTTATGTTCTTTTGATTGAGCTCTGGATGCAACTTTCAACACTTCTCCTCTATATGATCGTTAATTTTATAGTGTTTATAGTGATTATTGGGATCTTTGCACTGGTATGTTGTGGTTGTTGTCTTTTTTTCTGTTCCCCCTTTCCATTTCTTCTTTCCCTCCTTGGAATCTTCCAAATGTTCCTTCTACTTTGACCCACTTATTGGCCCTTTCTTTTGACCTATGTTCTCTAGGTATTATTCCTATACAATGGCCCTGTCCATCATCCTAACTTTGAACAACATAGTTTTCTTCTTTAGATGGTTGTGTAGGACCTCCATATACTTGAGGAGTACGTATGGGTTCTTTGGGTAGATACCCAACATTATGTCCATGTTTCTAAATTCCAAGGTGTACTTCTGTACACTTTTCCCCTGTCTTTGCATGAAATAGTGCCACCATACCTATTGGTCCTCTGCATACTTGATAGGGTAAAACTATTACTTTATGAGAGTTTTGAAATCCTTCCACTTAGTCATGAGAGGATCTCCTTCCAACCTTAGAGTTGTTGTGTAGCTTTCCCAACAAGTCAAGGAATGGCTCTCTAGTTTTAGATGAGCAAAAAAAAACTATGTTCCTCTTCTATATGATGAACACTAAATTAAAATTAACTTCAAAGTGTTAATTTCACCTTGCTATGGCTTGATTTTGACCTTCTCTTCCATTTTGAATGAGCACTGTGAAAGGTGTATGAATGGTTCATAACATTCGAATTAGGTATTTCCTTTTTGGGTTCTTTCTTAGATTCCCTCTTTGATTCTTCCTTATCTCCACATTTCTCCTTCGATTCAACCTCTTCATTAGAACCTCCATATTCTTCAAATAACCTAAGCTTCTTAGTAAGGGTAGCCATGAGGAGGCTCACATTATGGTTTATATTTGTGACTTTTGCTTCTAGTTAGGCAAACCTCTGCTCTAATGGATATTGAGGGTTATTAATATATTTTTCGTACATGGTTGGGGCTTTATGAATTTCACCTTAACTTATATGGATTCCCTGCAACTCCCCACAATATACCAGAACAAACATTCTTTGATATCAATATGATTATTAAATTGTCGTGGATATTACACTTATAGTTTGTCACAAAAGATCTACTAAAATATATTTAAAAATTTGAAATCTAAACTATGAGGGTTAATTTAACCTTAGATTTATGGAATTGTTAACTCTTATTTATTGCACATTCATGCATATTATAATTATTTAGAAAACGGATAAAAAATAAAACAACCTCTCACAAACCACAATAGCACAATATTTGGCTTGTGAAACCCTTTCGAAATAAACCCAACCGAAAGGTGAGATTGCATTGCTCTCTCATTCTTTGAATGGAAATGGATGTAAGTATAAGGGGTGAGACATGTGGCCTTTGGGTTGCTATAATACACAAACCCTCTTCATTTAATATCTCTCTCCCTCTCTCTCCACTCTCAGCTACTCTACTCATATATGGAATAAAAATGCACTTGAATAGAATGGAACCCCTTTTCCTCTGAGTGGATAAGTTATAACACAACCTAATAACCAAATAAGGGTTAAATTTGACCCATTCAACCCTCAATATGAGATACAACTTGACTCTTCTATATTATCTTTCATAGTTCTTAGGTGGATAGTCCATGTTCCATTAATAATGGAGGTTGATGTTGTATCCTCTCAAATTATGGTGGTCAATTTTGATAGATCAATTTCCGATAGGAATAAAATTATCATACAAGTATTAATTGAGGCGGTTATTACCTTGTTCAAAAGGCATCATTGTGTATATTATGTATTCTACTCCATAGTAAGGTCGAGACCACCAAAAATGCTCATTTAATGACTCAAAATGGCTCGTAATTTTTTTCACCTAAAATTTTCCAAACTGGGACCGGTGATAAAAATGAACTTGCAAATTTATTCCTCAAAATTGTCTGCTCTAAAAGCATCAATATGGATGAAAAATAGTATATTTATCCAATCTTGATCACTCCTCAATAGACCATAGGATTCACTTGTCTTTACTTTTCAAAAAAATAAAACATTTAAGTATAGACATGGGGAATAGTCATAGAGAATAAAAAATATTACTAATATGATTGATATCTCTTGTGAACACCCAAAATAAAGCTATGTTCTTTCCTAATAGCTTACCATTGTGAATCAACACCAAAGGTTTCCACAAGGAGTTGTCATTGGATGATAATATTACCATGAGGGAATTCCCTTATACTAGGCTTAACAACCTCCCACTTCCATATGCTCTTAGCCACAAAGGTTCCTTTTATATTCATATGGGCTAGTGAAACAATGAAAGTTAAAAGTTGAGGCCATTCTATGAATTTTTTCAAGTAAGCCTAGAGATGTGATACAATCCTTAAGCAACACTTTCAAAAATCCTTTCCCTCATGTTCCTAGAGGACATATTTGGTACACAAGATTTGGTTCATGGAGTGAGTCTTGATCCCCCGCGACGTACACAAGTTCCATTAAAATTATGAAAGGTTATGTTCCCATCAATATTGGCCCATAACATATCATAACGGATATTATATAACATCTGATAGGTATTATCCATGGGAACTCTAAGAGAAGAGTAGTACAAATTCATGCAAATTAGGACCTTAAGAAAATATAAATCCACTTCGAACTTTTTTCCCCTCAATGTGGTTCCAAAATTCATAAGAGTGTAAAATTCATCTAGTGTTAATTTATGGTTAACTAAGAATGTGTGTCTTACATATGAAGGTGATCTAAGAGAGTTTTATGCTAATCTATTAGCTTATTATTAACATACCTTGTCCAAATGATCATTAAATGTTAATGGGATTAAATATATATTAAAATAATAATGTTAGATGATATCAAAATAATCTAAACACTGTTTTAGGTTCAAGGGAGAATTAGGTAGTGTAGAGCCCTCTTTGGCTATGATGTGTAGGTTGAGGAAATGTAAAATGTAACCACCAGATCATGGAGTTACATTATGATTCATATTTATTATATCGACGAATTGAAACCTGACACTACAAAAACATGTGAATCAATGAAATTCCAAAGGTAATTACTTTTGCTTAGAATGTTAACAAATTACAACAACATGCACATAAGTGTGATGATAAATAACAAATTATACAGACAATTTTGCTCTCTAGATAAGTCTCGAGAAGTGTTATAATAAAAAAAATGTCTCATATATAATGCACTCGAGACTATTGAGCTCTAAAGGTGATTTAAAACTATATACATTGCAATGAATATATATATTTATACATGATAACATCGCATTCAATTGTTGAGATGAATGTCTAAGTCTTAACAACTTGTCTTCCTTGTTAAGATGGTTAAGTTTAATAGATAAGCTAACATCAACATTCATACAAGATGTCTCCAAGGGTTATCAATAGTATTGATGATCAACATTAGTGTTAGCTAAAGAATGTCAAAGCGGGCCAAGGCATGAAGAAGCATATCAAATTTAGCTTGTGAATGTTATTATTGACATGCGCTAAGGTCAATATCGATTATGATCACGATTTTCCTCTAGTAGCAATAAGGTAAATTTTTAAGAGATCTAATTTATTCTAAATGATGTTATTAACATCATTATAATTGCAATATCAACTTTGATTTCAAAGGACTCCAAAATGTGACATCATTGTTCATCATATTAAGTTAACATTATATTACCTTGCATGAAATTATGAAAAGTTAGGATCCTTAAATGGAGAAAAAAGGGGAATGTAACTACTCTTCTTTAAAATAAATCATCCTTCTTATTTGCTCTTCGATTTACTAAATATTTTAGTAATATTCATGTGTAATTAAAGTTCAATAATTAAGGTAAAATTGGAAATTTCGCTTCTTTTATGAAATCTAAGAGCTTCTATATTTCCATTTTACCAATATCCCTTTATACTTCCAATACTGACATTGATTTTTGAATGACTACAAAATGTGACATTATCATTTATTGTCTTAATTCAATGTGCTATCACCCATTGTCATTTATAGTCACAAAATAATGAAAAGTAGGGATCCTTACACAAAGAAAACAATAGAGATGACATTACTCTTATAACAACTAAGTTATCGTTCTTAAATTACTCTTGTAACAACTAAAGTATTTTTCTTATTTTCTCTCTGATCCAAGTGCATATTGGTAGTCACTCGCCTATTCCACCTAGTCAGTTTAATCAGTTTTCTTATTTACTATTTTTAGTAGTTTTTCAGGTCCTGAACTTCCGGAGTCATTTTGAGGCCCTGAATGGCGTAGTCCTGGGAGGGATCTTTCCAACGAGGTATCATACACGCCAAATGGAGATACTATGACCAATTTACGACCATGGGAAGATGGATGCCCAACTAACCCCAACGAGGCCCATAAACTCTTGCTGTTACATCTCCTCAAGTTAGGGTTTTGTTTGTTTGGGCTTTCTCTTATTTTTCAATAATAAAAAGGCTCTTGAGCCTCATATTAACACAGTTCAGAGGCATGTATCCACCACATCTCTTCTCAAAGATAAGCTACCATCGCCCTAGCTAGTTTATGTCCATTCTATCTGTAAGCATATTCCAGTCAATTGATATTAATGAAATGAAGTTTTATTTCTACTACATCTCTTTGTTTATGTTTGTTTCTATATTTTATTTCATTCCTGCATAAATCCAGATTCAGTCTACGACTCCATGAGGGTTTGAAACATATTTCATTTTCAATGTTTTACAGTAATCCTCAGTAAAATTCATGCAAGTACCACAGTCTAAAAATATCATATTAGAGAGTGCAAAACATCTCATTTGAAATTATTTTTTATTATCTCAAATATTTTTTTTACGGAATTTGATTTTGTTTCCCAGTCTGAGAGATATGAGCAATTGAAGTTACACTTGTCTAGAACACTGCACCGTTGCACATCCTATGAGTTTGTGGAATCATTTTCTCACCCCACATGTCATAAAATTTCAATTTTCTTGTATCACTGTAAATATATATTCAATACCTCAAATGGGTCTTTGACAGAATATTATTTCATAGCCTATAGCAGAATTTATTAGCAAAGTTGCAGCAAGAGGTCCATTTCAACTAAGATCTGGATTAGTGGTATCAGAGTGGTCTGCTCTTTCTCGATAATTCTTTGCATGTCCCCAATGAGGTCAGGGTATAAGGAGTTAGGGCTCGATCTGGTTGAACCTTTGCAATATTAGCCTCGCAAACCTGACGGCCTCCCATGGCAGAAGAAAATAAAGACGAGAGAGTAGGAGATCCTATCAAAATATTGCTTGAGGAGGCCCTCGAGAAACCAAGGAATGCGGTGATGGATAACTTTGCCCAGATCCTTCAATGACTTCCCATCAGTGGTGCATCTACATCCAACGTCCACTTTTTTTTTGGATAAATACCTTTTGCGGATGGGAGCGATCTCCCTAATATCCCAACAATAACTAGAAACAAACAACCATTTGAATAACTCTTTCTCTAAACTATTAGCATTCAAATTATTATAACTTATAAATGAGGAGGTTATGCTCCTACATTTCAATGAGATGTTTGATATAGACGTTTGCCTTTCGCTCCAAATAAATCCTTCAATGCTGAGAAGAACCTACAATCACAAACATGCAAAGGATCAAAGCACTTGCAGTATATAATAATCAAAAACACCAGTTCAACTTAATGATCAAGGAGATTAAGTATTGACATTGTTTCAATGAGTCTAAAAACAAAACAATGAGAAAAATAGATCCATATATATTATCAAGAATCAAAAAGAGAAATCTTACAACCTAAGCCTTGATGTTGTACAGATTTCTCCTGTGTGTCTGCGCAATCGTGCCCCATGGTTTGACAAGCCTTCCTCTCTAGAATGACCAACATAGACTTATCTTCAATGAACTCTAGAGTACAAAGATGTGATCTTCAATGTATAATATATGTTCTGATATCTACCAACTACCCTCAAACCTGAAACTTCCGCTCAATTTATAAAGAGATTGAGGAGGTTTCAGATCCATCAAGAGAGGGATGAGATCCTCTAATGAAGAGATTGGGGTTCCTTCATCCAAGGGGATAAGCTCCATGAGTGGAGGGATATAGCTCGAACTCGAGCAACTCAAGAGGCTTTTAGTTGGAAGAATATTTTCCCAACTAGGCTTCTAGAAGTTACTTTTTTGTGTTTACTTTCTTTTATGGGGGTGCACAGTTTTTATTGGTGAATAGAGTAGTGATCATCGCGGCTAATAAAAGAAGTATCAACGCATGCACAGGATATGACCACAAAAAGTGCACAAGTAAAATTTTAAGGGTTTTAAAGAGATTTTTTCGAGTTTCCAAGACTTGGTTCGGGAACATGAATGTTTTTTACTTCTAAGGAAGCATGAATATGGATGGTGATAGATCCATAATGACAGTCAAATGTCATGGTTACAAAATTATGTGTAACAGATTTCCCCCTAAAGTGCAAAGTCTGAGAAACTTTTTTCGAGAGAGTGAAGTGCTTTATCATTCCAAGGATTGGATTGGAGACACTGGTCGAAACCTGTAAGAAACATTCAATGAAAATATATATAATCATCACTGAGGTAGGCATTCCCATACTCAAAGAAAAACTAATTAAATGTTCTGGTATAGATATGACTTTAGAATTACATCAAAATTAGACACAGTATGGGCACAACCATCTGTTATGAAGAAGTCTATTGTATTATGAATACATAACTCCTCGCAACCTGGATGGTTGAAACTAGATCCAGGGTCTTGATTTCCGCTTCTTGAACTAGTACGAATCTATACATGTGATTAATTGTTTCGAAGTCAAACATGGTAGAAACCACGTGATTACCAGTCAAAGATGAAAACCATTATCAAGTGTGAGAGAAACCGCCAGTAATGACAATGGCTCTCAAAGTACTTCAATACAATCTATAAAGTGTGAATGAATTATTTGCAGTCGAACACTCATAGAGTCATTTGATCGAAGTCCAATGATGAAAACCTTTCGTCGAAGGCGAGAAACAGTCCATTGGAGCACGCAGATTCCAAGGTACTGATAGGATTTCTAAATCAAATTTTTAGATAATGAGCTGATGTCGATAGAAAGTGATCGTTCGCAGGAGGGCCTACAACATGAAACCATTATTTCAAGTTTTGAATAAATGTTTTGCAATGATTAACTCATGGATGGTCAATGCTAATGGAGACAAATGTTTGCAATGAATAGTGAATTTGAAGTTGTACTTTCTCTTGAACACATAACGACACTGTGAATGACTTGGCAGCATTTGACTTAAAGATAATACCAAAAAATGGTTGAAGACTTTCAATGATATTTTATTAATTGAAAGATAAAAGGATTACCCAACCCAAACACGAGTGTGACAAAGTGTCGTGTTCAAGAACGACATGCTACTTTTAAAAACAAGTATAAAAGATGGATTATTTTTCTCACTTTTCCCCCACCTTTACTGGCAAGTACCTCTTTATTTTTTTCAAGCTTGAGGAGGATAACATTTGCTTGTTGTGTAATCTCATCCTTTTGATGAGTCCATCTTAGTATTTTTAACGAACCCGTTCAGTTTTAACAAGTACAACATAAGATTAACTCGGTGTTTTTCAGTTTTAGGGACTCAGAATAAAAACATAAGTAAACTTCGTAGTGTTTTTTTTTTTGTGATTTTAGTCTCTCAAACCCAAAAAAGGATAAAATAATGTAAGAGAGAAATCTATTGACCATGCTTATTCAATGTATACCTTTTCGTAATTAGTCTAGTTTAGTCCGAAAAAGGGGTAAACTTATACTGAATAGAATATTGTTCATTTATTTTAAGAAGTTCGAATAGTCAAGTGCTCAGCGATCTTTTCATATTTAGAGAGTCTGAAAAGGGCTTGAAAGAGGACTCCATGGTTTTGCTTTTTCGTATTTTTTGAGAGCCCGAAAAAGTGATAAAAGTTTACTCATTATCAAAATGATTCGTTTTCAGACACAACCTATTCCCTGCACAAAAACTCAAAAAATTATACTAATCTGCTCTCAATCATGGCAAAAAAATTCAAAATTTAACTTCTAAAGGTAAAAATAAACAAAATAAAATTATTTTGTTCATGAAAACCTATAAAAATTGGTCGGAACAAATCATTTTTACCTTTTGATTTCCACAACAGTGAAAAGGAGTTCTTAGCATAAATCTTCTGGAGTGGATATCGGGAGAACCAGCCAACCATTTCGCAAACCGTTAGTTCCATGTATTTCTTGCTTTTTATCTGTTTAATTTTTCAATTTAAGCTTCTTGGTCATTTTTGGGAGGAAAAAAGGTTTTAGAATCCGCCCTCAAGGGTGCGTAGGTTTTTATGGCAGAAACCGTGCACCCCGATTATTTTTTAATATAAAAAATCATTGGTCAGTCGTGGTTTTCATACATAAATTGTGCTTAAAAATGCACTATGTATGAATAAAAACTGTGCAAGCACTGTGGGGTTTTAAAAAACTAAACTTCTATCCATAAAAATTACCCCAAATTCTCCCACAAGTTTTCTAATATTCCTAAATGATTGTTTGTAGGCATCCAATCATGCTTGAGTTGAGAGAAATGTAGCATGAATTGCATGATAATGAAGCCATGGATAGCCCAGCAATGCTTCATGTGCTGAACAATTGTGGTTTGTATAAATTTTGGGCAATACAAGGAATGAAAGCACAAGTGGAATTCATGACCTGGTTGGTCAATGCCTGGGATGTCCAATAACAATGCTTCATCATCGGGGAACACAAGCTTGTGATTGAGACAGAGGATATTTATTTCCTCACTAGTTTACACTAAAGATGAACAGGCATTTGTTTATTCGGGACACGACCAGGGGGACTACCTATTGCTTCTTATATGGTGCAATATTTCACACAGGATTCACAACTGAAGGATGGTCATATCGACATAAAAACCATCGAATGACTAGACCTTAAGTTCATTACTTTCGCAGTTACCCGATTGGGTGGTAGTGCAGTTCCACATGTGGCTACCAACGCAAAAATGCAAACTATTGTTGAGTGTTCTAAGGGAAAAAATTTCAAATGGTGTGAAGGAGTGTTGGTCAACATGAAGGGCCAACTCACGAGAGAAAAGAATGGGAATCTAAATAACTTCAGCTATGGATACATTCTCATATCTTTCGCTTTGGAGAGGATTCCACTCCTGGTACCTCAAAAGTCACTAGTGGATCCGACGGGATCGAGGGAACCACGCATGTTGCGATGGGTTTCATTGATGGCTTGCCATGGTGGCGATGGTGGTCATGTGGTTTGATATACTCCTTAGTTTTTTGTATGGCTCAGGAGCCAAATATTCATGATAGAGGATTTTCCTTATGCAGGGGTTGATTTCAAGAGTGACCCTGATACATCACTCCCACCGAGAACATAGTGGGGTGCATCAAGTAAAAGATATCATTTTGAGTTTTTCTGTTATCTAATTTTTATTTGATTTTTTATCATCCAATACTGATAAAAACACTAAAATGTATATGTTGGCCAAATATGACCAATGGTGCTTCGACGTTTTGACATACGAGAAGCACAACCTAAAGCAACAACTCCACCATTGATTGATGCAGCAGAGTCCCTTGCAGAGTTAGAACATAACCTAGATAGGTTTACCATTGACATCCCAGAGAATGGGACAAACAATTTGCCTCTCAGGTACCATAGGCATGTGACTGGGGTTCCAGGTTCGTTCAGGCGATATCTGCACAGAGTGGCGCGCGCTATACTCTGCTACCATGATCATCATCGTGGATAGCTGATGGTCGATCTAGATTGTAATTTTTTTTTTTTTGTCTCAGTATCTTTAGATCACAAGGTGTTTGAAACCTATGATCACAGACGATGTAATATTTTTTGACACACAACTATTTTGACCTAATGATATTACTACTTTCGATCTCTGAGTATCTTGTTGAATATGGATTTAATATTGTTTTTGTTTTAATTTTAATGCTGCAAATGTATATTTAAAACTTGATTATCCAAAGTGTTTATATTTCTTGAAATGTGTTGATATTCAATGTAATCAAACTTTATTTCCAAGAGACGAACCCTTAAAACCATTCTTAACAAAGACGGATTTCTGATAACATAAACACTATTCAAATGTAGTACAATGAGCTGTGAATCTAACCTAACAATCAAACGTCGAATGTAAAATTAAATGGCATCAAATAATAGATCAATAACTACGCTATATTATGCAATATTGTTTGTTGTTTGACCAAGGCAAATACCATGAATAGAAACTAACAAATTAGTGGGTGAATAGATAACCCAAGCAGCGAAAGATATGTTATGTGTACTACTATAGGCGCCGTCAGCAAATCCAATGTAATTTTGAGGGAACGTCAACATCTGGAGTATCAAGAGTAATCAAGATAAGCAGAAAAAGTAGCGAAAACTCATCAAGCAAAATAACTAATCTAAGGCACACTATTCTTAATATAAACCACATTGTTCTAAAATGTAACTAATGTACAAAGAAGATATTCAATCGAAAAATCACACATGACATCTCTTGAGATAAAGGCCATTTATGAGCTTATCTAAAGAGACGTCACCATAATCAACTAATTCATAGGCCCCTTTTTCAAGCACACACTTAACAATATAAGGACCATGCCACATTGGTTCAAATTTACCAGCACCTAGTTTATTGTGAGCTTGATCGTATACTAAAACTAGGTCGCCTTCCGAATAGATACAAGGATTAACACTTTGATCATATTGAGCCTTAAAAAAAAAATTATGAACTTTGGCAGCTAATGCAGCAGTGCGACCAGTCTCGTCTAACTGTGCTAGGTATAAGAAGTGTTTTTCCACTTCACGGGTAGCTGGTAATAACTCAATGACTAGTTTAAGTGACGGGATTCACATTCAATGGGTAAAACAACTTCTAAACCATAAATTAGTTGAAAAGGAGTAAACCATGTGGATGTTTTCACAGAGGTATGGTATGCCCATAATGTAGAAAAAATCATGGTATGCTAATTCGTTTCATGACTTCCTACAATCTGTTTAATCGTGTTGGTTAAAACCTTCTTAACAACCTCAACTTGGCCATTGGCCTATGGGTAATATGGTGTAGAATTATCATCGTGTAGGCCAAGTTGAGTGGAAATTTTAGTCATCATAATGTTTCCAAAGCGGCTACCCTGTTTTGTAATGATAGCTTGAGGGACACCAAACCTAGCAATCACATGATTGAACACGAAAATAGTTGCAGTTTTGCCATCAGTTGTTAATGTAGGCATCACCTCGGCCCATTTGGTTAAGAAATCTACATCAATAATAATTTACCCATGCCCCCCGGTCGAGTGATAGTTACATGTAAAAAAATTTATGCCCTATTTTGCGAATGGACCGACAGTTATAATTGGTTCAAGAGGAGATGGAGGTGCATGTATTTTTCGATCAAAAATTTGGCAATTGTGGCATTTTCTAACTGCAAGGATACAATATTTGAAATAGCTAGCACGAAATATCTTTTGGGTTGTGGAAAACCTAGACATTTGACCACAACATGCTCCAGAATGGAAATCATTTAAGACCCTTTTGGCTTCGTCATACAACGTCGAAAAATATAATCAGCACCACGACAATAAAGAGTTTCGCCAAAAATATTGTATTGTTGAGATTGGTATTGAATTCTATGTTGATCAGATTGTGAGAGGTTTGGCTGAAATGTTTGGGTTTGAAGATATATAATGATATCTTTATACCAAGTATATAATGTACTGATTAGAAACGAAGATTCATCAGGAACATGGTCCTCTGCCACTGTTTCCAATTCAGTATAGGGAAAGTCACACATAAGTTCAACAAAAACGAGTGATCTCTTAGACTTGGATTTCTCGAACTCCAAATCAAACTCTTGTAGGATAACTATCCATTTAGAGTATTTTCCCCCGAGCAATTGTTTCGTCAAAATGTACATCATAGGGATGCAATTAGATAACACTGTGGTTTTACATAACAATATGTAATGACAGGATCATTGGACAACTTGAACGGCTGCCAAGGCAAATTTCTCCACCTGCGAATACTTGATCTCTGTCGGGATGAGATTCTGAATTAGGTAATACATCACATGTTCATTGTTGGATTCATCCTCTTGGACTAAAACCATTCCAATTGTGGAATAAAACGTAGCTAAATACAAAAATTAATCTAAGTGATAATCAGGTGGATGCAACAACGGTGCATGGGTCAACGCATGTTTGAGTGCATCAAAAGCTTTATCGACAACCTCTTCCCAAAAGTGGAACATACTATTTTAATAACCGAGTGAAACTTTTAGTTAGCTCTGCATAGTTCAGGATAAAACAACGTAGAAATTTTGTTTCCCCTTACAAACTCTGGAGTTGGCGAAGAGTGGAAGGAAGAGGTAGATTCACAATGGCGTCAACCTTCAACGGGTTGACGCGAATGCCTTCTTTTGAAACAATGAAACCAAGTGTCTTGATTGTACGCAAAATACACACTTGTGTGGATTCAAATGAACGTTGTAATGCCTACATCGCATAAAGATGGCACGTAAATGTGTAGGATGATCTTGTCTGCGTAAAGAATGAGTAGGTAAGTCATCGAGGTAGGGCTGCACAATGTGTTTGATATCGTGAAATGTGTAAGACATAGCTCTTTGAAAAGTTTCACTAGCATTTTTTAGTCCAAAAGGTAATTTACAGTATGAAAATGTTCCCCATGGACATATAAATGTTTTTTTAGGCTGATCAGCAGGGAGTATGTTTATTTGATTGTAACCATAAAATCCATCCATAAACAAAAATATTTCATTTCCATCACAATCATCAACAATTTGGTCGATGTAAGGGGTAGGATAATTGTCTTTGGGACAAGCCTTATTAATATCCCTATAATCGACACATACTCTGATAGTCCCTTGTTTCTTGGGCACTGGAACTATATTAGATACCCAATACCTCAAAGGAATAGGATAAATAAATCATGCACGAAGTAGTTTTTCAACGTCATCTTTAATAGTATCATCTTTTCGCGGATGTATTGGATATAATATATGTCTAATAGGTTTTGCATCCGAGTATGTCTTAATTTTTTGAATCACAATCTTAGGATCAATACCTGGCATCTCTTCATAAGACCAAGCAAAAATGTCTCAGAATTTCTGAAATAGGGATTTGTACATATTTATCTCTTCAATTGAGCAAGAAGCACCTATATGAATGTTTTCAATTATCCCTGGTTTAATTGATATGTCAATAGGAATTGTGCCGGAAATATTTCCTAAATTTTTATCAGAATCCGAATGAATAATCCACATAGGATTTTGAGGTTCCTCGACATAATCAATCGAAAAGATGGATGAAAATTCATTTTCGGTTATAACAAGGCCAGGTAAAAAGAAGATAGATGATGAAGATCGTCCCATGGTAATTCATTCAATGACAATATTTCTCGGATATTTTCATCAGTTGAAAACATTTGTTGAAAAGGATTAGAAAATGATGTCATGGCTGATCTTGATAAAGAAGAAAAATCTTCACTAACCACATTCATTTGATTAGTATTAGTTGATGAAATGACAGAAAGAGATTGTACCGCTACATATGCCGATTCATATAGACTTAAAGGCATCTCGCCACCATAATAGTCCATTTTAGATTCTAAAGGTACATTCCATGTGTCATCAAATGGCATTGTGCTTGATGTAATCATATTGATATTTGAAATAGTTCGAGGTACGTTAGGAGGAGGTATAGAAAAATTTCCCATAAGATCAGAATCATTAACTAGTCCTACCCCAACATCCTCATAAGCGATAACCGTCTTTCTGACATGTTGGATACTATTTGTAGAGGTAGGTTCAGAAGCGAAGTAAGATAACTGATCGATTTTAACAATCTCTCCTTTATGAGGAAACATGATCATTCGAAAGACTGATGAAACCACAGTGGTTGTAGCATAGGACCAACTTCGACCTAATAGAAGGTTGTAGTCAAGAGGGGTATCAGCAACTTCCACCTCAAGCATTACGGTTTTTCCTTCTACCTCTATAGGTAGATCCTGGAGTATTCCAAATAGACGAAAACCTCTTCCATCAAAAAATTTAAGAATCGTGGGTGACTGATTGATTGGTGGAGAATCAAGATTTTTCCAATAGACTAAGGACATAATGCATGTAGACTCTCCCTCGTCAATTACTGTGCGAAAAACTTGCCTAGATTTAACTAAAACAGGAATTTGAAAATCCATTTGGTGCGGGAGTCTAGGTACAAAGTTCTCGAGATCAAAGACAATGAGATTATAATATTGAGGATCAATTGCTCCAATAGTTGATAATAGTAATTTCCTCTGAGCTGGACAAGATTGCAGCACCTCAAGGGTCGACATTGTTGAAGGGGATATGGCTAGATGTTCAATAATATTGTAATTTTGAGTGGCTCTCACATGTGTATTGAAAGCCGATTTTTGAAGTACACCTTTGGCAGCCGGTTTAATTACCAGATTAGGTTTCTTGAAGTGTAATGGTTTGGAAATAGGATGAATTGATACTGGAGGTTGATTGGGTGATTTAGTTTCCTTTTCGGTTAGAGGACTCTTAGATCCATAGTCTTCAGATCGTGTTGCAACCGTGACCTAGGACATCATCAGGATATCCGCCAATGAATTGGAGGAAGATCTGATCATTTTGTTGTATTGTGATGGAAAAGGATCTTTAAGGATAGTGGGTGTGGGCGAACCTTTGACAAATTTGGATACCTCGGCCCGATGTGGGCACTCTTTGGTGTAGTGATCCTCGTAACAGATAAGACAAGGATAACGAGGTTTCCATTTTTTGTCTAATGGTTAGGCTTTTTCTTCTTTTTCTTTTGGAGGATTGATTTGTTTATTTTTACCCTTCCCTTTCTTCTTATTTCTGGATGATTTAGCTTTGGTGGAAGATGAGTCTATGACATGAATTTTGGCAGAATTTTCTAGGGAATATTATCCTTTAGGTGAATCAGGCAGATTTATGGTTGGAGTAGTAGATTTAGATTATTTCTTCTTACTCTTGGATGCATTAACTATACCGATTACACCGTCTATGGCATCAGAACCAAAATTGTAGTAAGTTGACTTGGGCGAGGAAAATCAGAAAATTTTTCATACAAAGTACCAGACTATGTGTAGATAAGGTCCAGATACTGGGCTTAAGTGATGACCTACTCCTCTATTACAACACCTCCTTTAGCTACATCTTTAGAAATCTTAGGAAGCAATGATTTGATGAACCATTCAGCCAGAATTTGATCCGTAATGAAAACTTTGACTAAGTGACATCTACATTGCCATTCATGGATGTGATCTTAAATGTACGTAGACATACTTTGTTTAAGTGAAGTCAAAAGTTATGTTTCATTTTCATAATGGACTATCAACTAAAAATGAGTAAGGAATTTTTTTTCTAAAGCGTTGAAATTGTTGAAAGGGCCTTGTGATAACTCAATGTACCACTTTGCGGCTAAGCTGGTCAAAGTTATTTGAAAAAGTCTTAAATGGATCGAATCATTGATCAAAGAATTGGATGCACACCATAGATGATAATTCATCACATGATTCGAGGGGTCTTCTCCTGATTTACCTTCAAACTTTGCAATGTCATTGGGAAAATTAGTAGGCATTGCTGGCCAAAACGGAAGATAGTAAATTGGATCATTCATTAGCCGAGGAAATTTCGGTAAATATAAAGTTGCAATGAAAGGTAACCACCTGTTAGGTTCTTGTTGAGCGAATTGATAACCTTGAGGGACAATCCGAGTACCTGGAGGACGATATCCAGGGAAACCTAGAATAGCTTGAGCAGTTGGAATCGATATACCTCTAGGGTATCCAGGGGTAGCCATACCAAGTTGAGGTTGAACTGGTATTTTATACGTATAACCAGGGTATGGTTAGATCTTAAAAACTGGATTGTTTCCCACTTTTACATTTGTAATTGCCCTTGAAATGGCTAAATTTAAACAAATTGACCTTGAAAAGGTTGACTTGTCGAGGGTTGTCCTAAATAGTTGGTCCTATAAAAGGTTGCCCTTGAACAGCTTCACCTACAAAAGTTTTTCCTTGAAAAGTTTGACCTGTAAAAGGTTGACTTTTTTGTATAGTTGTTGCACTAGGTGTCCCATAGAGGTTTGAGGAATTGACTAGATTGTAGGTCTAGTTTGATGGGTAGTAGTCTAAGGAATAGCTTTCATACCAGTTAGCATTTACATTTGAAGGGTCGTAACAATAGGGATTTGAGAAACTCTCAGGATAGGTGCACTTGGTTGTTGAAAATAAGTTTTCATAGTAGATTGGATAGGAGTACTAGGAGTACTTGGACTAGCTTGCTGAATACTTGGCACAGATACCTTTTGGGTCATTTGAAGTGCATCTTGAAAAGGTTGTTGGACTTGGGTAAAACCAAGTTGTCCAACTGGATGAGCAGGTTGACTATAAGGTACTTGCAATGTAGGTTGCAAATACTGTTGAGTAAACAAAGGGTTCCACATAGTATTTATCCCTGGGTAAGTAGTTCCCATTGAAGGTTGTGATGCATAGGGTTGACCATAACCAGTTTGAGGCATTGGAACCATAAGTTTGATAATTACCAGGAATATTTTGACCTACAACCATAGGATAAGTTCCAGTAAAAGTTTTTCCTCCCTGAAAAGACTAATTCCCTTGAAAAGGCTGCTACCCTCGAAGTGGTTGCTGCCCCTGGAGAGGTTGTTGTCCTTGGAGAGGCTATTGCGCCCCAGGTGCTATATAGCCACCTTATGAGCTAGCTTGAGGGACATTCCCAGAAAACATATAGACATGTTCCAATGTCAAAGGTTGGGTGGTAGACTCAAATAGACTAGTTGACATGGTAGAGGTTTCAGAGAATGGAGATGCTCCTGAGAAAGTGCCAGAAAGAGACTGGTACCCAACAAGAACAAAAGGACCGCCATACAAAAAAAATTATGGTGAAGAAGAAAACATAGATGACTCAGTAGACATGCTTTCAGAAGCCATGTTACTATTTCTAGGTAAAGAGTAGAATGGGATTCGGCGCGATGACTAATTGTAACTAGAGCTATGTAGAAAATTTATAAATTGATGATACCAAGGATCCGGTCGAAAAGGAATGAAAGGGTATATCGGTTCACTAAACCTCAGATCTAATGATTCTTAACGAGAGGGAAGTGTAATCTCTTCTTCTACGTCAGATATTTCTTCAATGCCAATCAGGCCAAGAAAAAGATTCTCCGTGATGAGAAGCTTTACTCGAGGTGAACGAGGACATCTAGGAGTCGGGGCTATAAGATCTGAAGATACCTCAGATGAAGTAGAATCAGACTCAGGCTCAAATATTTCAGGTTCAGTGAGTTGTGTATCTGACAACTCGCTAGTAACAGATTCAATTGTAATTACTTCGGGAATTTTTGGTTGATCTTGTTCTTTTTCAGTTATTTGAGGTTGATTAACTTTGAAATCAGGATGTATTACGATGGATGTTGCCCCTTGTTCAGTACACCTAATTTCATATGTTTAAACCTTTTCAGTTTTGATTTTTTCCAATTGAATAGGTGTATATTCAAGGGGTTTCCATTGCATTCCATGTGAATGTTCCGTAATTCAGCCACAGTTAATTTTTTTTAACCCATGAAATCAAAAAATTTCAAAAGAATCACACCTAAGGCCTCTAAAAATCAAACAAATTAACATGCACCTACAAAATCTAAGAAAAAATCCACACACAAACACTATGTTTCCACTATAAAATCACTATTTGGTGATGAAATCCAACGTCGCAGAGATTAATGTGGAAAACTGGTGGTTCGAACAATTACCCTGACAATCTGCTTAATGAAACAGTATGGTGCAAGTAACTTCACTATGTCATCTCGAAGTGAAGAGTACCCTCTGGAAAGTCCAAGTGATTCTAATCAATGTGTTATCACTAAAAAAAAATTCAAAACACCATTGTGTCAAGATTTTTTATGATAATGGGTCAAAATAGGGTCTTAGGAGTCATTTCTAGAATTTGACCAAAAGAGAGTATTATATTTTTAGGTTTGAACCTTCCCTAGTGTTTAAATAAATTCCTTTTAATGGTTTTTCATGTTAAGTCATTCATCATTTCATCATTCATTTCATTTCCCTAAGTTTTTTTTATCAAAACTACCCAATTAGCCAAGAAACCACAGTTTCGCAGTGCATAACATTGAAAAAAGTCACTTTGCGCTACGAAAGCACTGATAGTTTCGTAGAGCAAACAACAAAACTCTGTTTTCTAGTTTTGAGCAGTCAACTTCAAAGGAGGTTTCTGAGAAAAAATAAAGGTATTTTAAGAAACTGAGAGAGGTTATTTTCAAAAACATATCAAATAACAATAACCTCTTTCACTTTTCTCACAAGTGTTATCAGTTGGGAGATACAAGGCTTTCTTTGAATCCTTATTTTCAAAAACAAAGTTTTCCTGTTTTACACATGTTTTTCAAAGGAAATTTCTAGACAGAAGGAGATATGTTTCAAAAAACCAAGAGATTTTTTTACTAAATACATAATGGCCTACAAAAACCTCCTTAATTTTCTCAAAATAAATCATGGAGTAGGAGATATAGGCTCTTTCCCAAGACCTATTTTTCAGGAAAAAACAGGAAAACCAATAGGCCAATCTATTGCAAATGAAGAAGAAATGCCTCAAGAAAGCTAAAATGAAGTTAGTATATGGTTGATGTGGTTTTTAGATGATGAGATAAGTAATATTTTGAGTTTTGGGGCAATAATAATTTTCACTTGGAAAATTTTTTGACAAAACTGCATACTCAGCAGTTTTGTAGCGCATCTAGTGTAAAAAAACAGAAAAGGCAAAAGGAGAAAAGCGCTATGAAATTGCTGTAGCTGCCTTTTCTGCTCCTTTTGATCAGTTTTCAAGGGTTTAAAGGATGACTTAAGAGCTGTAATTATTATGGAAGATGTATTGAAGGATGATTAAAATGTTTCATAAGGAAAGAACCAAGTTTTTGAAGAAAAAAGGTTGAAATGGCAGCGCTACAAAGGGCGCTACGAAACTGCTGTGTTTTCGTAGCGCCATAAATTACAACCTTTTGAACAATTTTTGCAACGGTTTTTGGACAGATGGAGGCTAGGGATGAGTCATGAGACATGTTAAGATAATCTCCAACAGCTAAGGACCACGAAATAAATTTTAAATGATGGTCAGAATGCTTAAAGAAGGAAAAGAATCTTATGCCTAAAAAACAGGGTTTGGTTTCCTACTTTTGTGGAGGTCAGCAAAGTGGTCATGAAGAGCTGAAGCCCATCATCAAAATTTGACCATGTGTTGATACACTTGGAAAATGATGTAATTTAATTTAGATAAGGTTGTTATACATAAGTGATAAGGAGTTTGAGTCATATTTGTAATAGGACTGTTTAGTAGATTAGGTGTCTTTTTGTCATAAATTTGATGTTTTATGGTTATGCAAGTTGTCAAGAGTTAGAAATTTGATGTATCTAGCCTAATATGATATCATCTCATGTTGTAAATGGTCTATTGAAGGCCATTGGGTCGAATTAGCAAAGGGTTGGACATTTTTTAGCAAAAGACTATGCTTATTGTAATTGACTGGTTTTCAGGTAATACAGAGAGTTTCTACTTAACCAACTTGGGATTCAAAAGGAGTTTTAGTGTGTTCCTATTCTATTTGCATCTCTTATTATCCTATTGCAGTGGTGTTTGTCTATATTACTCAAAATTCATCTTTAGATGCTCTGACTTCCTATATAAATGAACTTACTGTGTTTTTACAGTTTCATGTGTGTTTATTTCTTGACTAAAACTCTGATATGCCTCAACTTCCATGTTAAGTAGATTCATTGGTTTACTAAAACTATTTTGACTCCATAAGCCCAATAGGTACTTGTTGATGTGATTCTCAACCTATATCTATCATTTATCTGTTTATTACCCCGCATAGAGTTAGCCATCTATATTTTTATCCAAATCATTAACCCTTGAGAGAGCCCTCTCAAGCTGAGGAAGATAAGCCTCAGTCAAAAGATTATGTTTGAAATAATTACATGAATTTGACTGATCAAGCAACCCATTAGGTCCAATTTTGTGATAACACAGCGTCTGCTCTAGGTACAGTGGGTCCTTCCCTCCACTGCCACCTTGCGAAAAATCCTAAATTTTATGGCCACTAAGGTCACCAACTGAGACAATTGAACTTGGGGGAATAGTCTGTGGTCCGATATACATGCAAGGGCAAAGTATCAAAGCTCAATACCCTTGAAATCTCCTCAACATGGTAAATACGAGGTTTACTAACAAGTGATCCCAGGCTCCTCGACAATGGTTAATCTGACGTTTACCATTTGTATTACATGCACATCTATTATCTTTGCCAATGAAGTAGGTATGATTACTTCACTGGTCTGACCGGACCTCGTGATTGATTTTTTTAAGAAGAGCTTCCCAAAGCATAATTGCAACAATTTGGTTTTTCCCTACCGCAAGATGCTACTTGTTTGTTTTATCTTCTTTGGAAAGTTAATTACAACCTATTCCAAAGCACTAGTCCTGAGCTAAATTGGTGGAATGAGCCCTAGAAAGTGTAAAAAAATATCTAAATTAATTTTATCAAGCATTGTATTGATTTGGATGTTGTTTATGTAGAGGGGTATGGAGATGAAACTTAATGATATTGTGACCGACTCAAAAAATACTCTAAATACATCAATATTAAAAAGCAATTCTTTTTTTCGATGAAATTCTATTTGAGAGAAAGTAGGACTTTTGAACTTAAAAAGTAAAAACTTCCAAAAACATCCTATAAGAGTTCTTTTTCATCAATAAAACAATTTCATTTCCAAGCATGACCAATATCTCTTTGTGATGAAAATGTTCATTGATTACAAAGCCAAACAATACAATTTGATGAACAAACAATTCTCAAAAGAAAAAATCAACTATAAAAACCCTAAAGAGTATAAAAACTTCCAAAAATATCCTATAAGAGTTCTTTTTCATCAATAAAACAATTTCATTTCCAAGCATGACCAATATCTCTTTGTGATGAAAATGTTCGTTGATTACAAAGCCAAAAAATACAATTTGATGAAAAAACAATTCTCAAAAGAAAAAATCAACTATAAAAACCCTAAAGAGTATAAAAACTTCAAAAACAATCAAATCTCTTAACTAACAATCCTAACTAAGATACCTATGAGTGTATTTTGATTATTTCTTTTAGTTAAAAGCAAACTAAATTGTTTTTTCGCTTTCACTAGCATAAACAAAAGCATAAAAGACTACTTTGAGACAAATCACACTTTGGTAATCTATAATATTTCCTTTTTCAACTTAGCTAAAAACAAATACTCAAAACAAGCAAGGCTAACAAGACTCCTGGTGGCTCAAGAATAATAGAAAACCAATGGTCTAGGTAATGAATCTATTTTCCCCAAAAGAGAAATTCATCAAACCAGGGTAAACCCCACCTGAATATGTAAAAACGATGATTTATCAAAAAATACTCTAAGGTGATTAGGAAGAGTTCATAGCCAGACTCTGAGACTTGGTATAGATCAGTTTAAACCTTAAGAAATTGGTTATCTCACTCTGAGAGAGAAAATATTAATTTTTTCAAAATTTCCCAGGGGGTGCGCAGGTTTTCAGTACAAACCAGTGTACATATGCACTGAACTAAACTAGAAACTTGTAAAGGTTTGCGCTCTGTTTGCAACATGAAACAGCACAGGGTAGAGAATTTTTTGAAAAAACAAACTCAAGGCTTTCTAATTTAGAAAATATAAAAGGTTATATACCCAACCACAGAAAAGTCAAACTAGAAAAGTTGGAATGTCAAACCAAACAAAATCAGGGGAAAACTAAGCTTATTTTCCCTAGTGGAGTTGCCAATTTGTTTTCTGGATAAATCCCTCTTACAGACAAGAGTGATCTCCCTAGTATCCCAAAAGATAACTACAAACAAACAACCATTTGAATACCTCTTTCTCTAAACTATTAGCATTTATATTATTATAACTTAGAAATGAGGTGGTTATGCTCCTACATTTCAACGAGATGTTTAATGTAGACCTTTTCCTTTCGCTCCAAATAAATCCCTCAATGTTGAGAAGAACCTACAATCACAAACATGTAAAGGATCAAAGCACCTGCAGTATATAATAATAAAAAACATTGGTTCAACTTAATTACCAAGGAGATTAAGTATTGACATTGTTTGAATGAGTTTAAAAACAACACAATCAGAAAAAGAGATCCATATGTATTATCAAGAATCAAAAAGAGAAATATTACAACCTGAGCCTTGATGTTGTACAAATTTCTCCTGTGTGTCTGTGCAATCGTGCCCCTTGGTTTGACAAGCCTTCCTCTCTATAATGACCAATACAGACTTATCTTCAATGAACTCTAGTGTACAAAGATGTGATCTTCAATGTACAGTATATGTTCTGATATCTACCAACTACCCTCAAACCTGAAACTTTAGCTCAATTTATAGAGAGATTGAGGAGGTTTCATATCCATCAAGAGAGGGATGAGATCCTCTAATGAAGGGATTGGGGTTCCTTTATCCAAGGGGATAAGCTCCATGAGTGGAGGGATATAGCTCGAACTAGCGCGACTCAAGAGGCTTTTAGATGGAAGAATATTCGCCCAACTAGGCTTCTAGAAGTTACTTTTTCATGTTTACTTACTTTTACAGGGTTGCGCAATTTTTTTTGGCCAAGAGAGTGGCGATCGTCGTGGATAATAAAATAATTATCAGGGCATGTGCAGGAAATGACCACAAAAAGTGTGCAGGTAACATTTTAAGGGTTTTAAAGAGTTTTTTTTCCAGTTTCCAAGACTTGGTTCAGGAACATGAATGTGTTTTACTTATAAGGAAGCATGAATATGGATGGTGATAGATCCATAATGACAGTCAAATGTCATTATGGCATAATGACATGTAACACCACTTCTTTCAAGGTACAAGTCAACTTTGACATTGTTGTATTTGAAGGCCAGATAGATGCAGACACCGTAGATAGATGGTTGAATTTGTTGGAAGGGTATTTTTTGATCCATGATTTTTATGACTGAGAAAAGATTACTTTTGTACTTCTCAAAGCTACCCCCTTATCTCAAAGATTGGTGGGAAACCTATTATGAGCAAAAGGATGAGAGGGAACCCTCTCTGTTCTCAGCCGCACCCACTTGGAATTTGTTTCGAGATCGAATCAAGGACCAATATTACCCCGTGGGGAGCTATGAGACAAGTACATCCAATGGATCACGTTGCAGTAGCAAAGGGATCAAGATGTGCACAAGCTCAAAAAAAATTTCCATACCCTACGCATAAAGTTGGGTATTAAATATTAAGAGATACATTTGGTGTCTAATTACCGCAGTTGTTTGCACAGATACATTTACGAGGAAATGGAGTTCCTCGACATTACCTCACTTGGCGCGACATATTGATATGTCGCCAAGATCGAGTAGAAATTTAAGCAGAAGAAGCGAGACTTTGGATCTGCTAATCTGAAGCCATGGAAAGGCACCCCGGAACCAAAGAACAACGGGTAAAGCCTAAACAGGGAAACTCAGAACAACACCACAAAGCCAAATAATAATAAGGGGAATTGGTGTGAATTTCATAACAACTCCACTCACAACACAAGCAAGTGTCAGACTAAACAGTCGCTGGTGGTTGAACTGAAGGCATCTGAATCAAATGCATCTTCTGATTCTGAGTCAGAACCGGACAAGCGGAATGACAAAGGGAATCAGATCATTGATGTGGATCCCAGTGCCATTTTTGCCACCACCAAGCTCCAAAGGGAGGATCCAGAGGAGGGGGAGTGCCTCTTCCATTCGCAGATGTGGGTGAAGGGTTCCCCACTACAATTCCTTTTCGATAGCGGAAGCCAAAAGAACCTCATTTGAGCAGAGGTCGTGAAGTGGCTCAGTCTACCGACCACATCACACCCACAGTCATATACCATCAAGTGACTTAACAAAGGAATATATCTCTACGTCAGCCACCAATGTTCCCTTTCGTACAGCATCAAGCCCTTCATAGATGAGGTACTATGTGATGTTGCTCCTCTTGACGTGTCTAATTTATTATTGGGCCAAACATACTTGTGGAAGCGACATGTTGTGTATGATTCTATACCTTGTTCTGTTATTTTTACTTTGGAAAATAAGTTGTACAAGATACCAGAAGTAGTACCTCCTCCCGCCATCTTTTTTATTACTGCAAAGCAACGCAGTAAGATTACTTTCCAAACTAGGAAATTTTTTTCGTTACAATTCACCCACAGGGAAACAAGAAGATTATGGACACAACCTCCAAACAGGGCTCCCTTGCATGGCAGCAACAAATGGGAAAAGTTGTGCAGAAATACAATGAAATTTTCTCCTCACCCACAGAGGTTCCTCTACATCATCAGGTCAATCACTCCATTGATCTGACCCTAGGCGGGTTGCTACGTGTTGCCATACCTCATGTGACCACGCAAATAGAATCCTCACATATATTTTCTGATGTCCGCCAACAAGTCCACAACATCTTGGAGAAATTTAATGCCAAGTACAAGAAGTACCAGGATCAACATCAAGTGCCACACAAGTTCCAGGTGGGTGACACATTTTGGTTACATTTGCAGAAGGAATGCATCATTGGACCCCAACGCAAGCTACACATACTTCAAAGTAGGCAACCTCCTTCACTAGGGAAAGTGGTTCACCAGAGACTAGGTTCAACAGAAATTTCCCTACCTCATGGAGGCTCTGCATGCAATGGGGACCATTGCTTTATAAGGGGGGAGGAATGATCCAAGTGGATATTGGTGGCCACCTGCCTATTCCACCTTGTCAGTTTCATCAGTTTTCTTATTTACTATTTTTAGTAGTTTTCGGGTCCACAGGCAGATTATCTAATCAGCATAAAATTATTCTCAGTTGTTCCTTTATCTGCTTCATCCTTCAAAGGTAGCAATGTGTGCTTCTTTCCATCCTTCTCTATGGTGTAGGTACTCCTTTTGCCATCATGAATGGCTTTTCTTTCAAATTTCCAAGGTCTTCCCAGCAATACATGGCACACGTCCATTGGCATCACATCACACAGTATGGCATCCTTATATGTACCGATATGTATCTCTACTTTGCACTGCTCTGTCACCAAAATCTGATGTCCCTTCTATAGCCATGACACTCTGTAAGGAGTAGGGTGTACCATCTTACTCAACCCCAATTTCTCAAAAATCTCTGTGGAAACAAGATTATTAGTGCTTCCACTGTCAATCACAACTTTGCAGCACTTTTCTTTACACTTGCATACAGTCCTGAATAGACTCTTCCTCTACACTGGCTCATTAGCTTCCTTCTCTGCCTTAAGCAACACTCTTTTGAGCAATAAACAATATCATGCCCCAGGTGGTTCTTCTTTTCCCGTGACCTGAGGATTTTCTTCCTTTCCTTTAGCTACATTCACATTCCGCTGATTTGCTGGTATGTTATGAGGACAGTCCCATGATCCGTGTCCCCATATTCGACGTGTGTAGCACCATATTTCTCTTCCTCGGCCTCTGCCTCTAGGTGAAAATATTCCTCTACCAAAGTCTCCTCTCTGTGGCGGTCTGCTACTCGACCTCTTGTTTCATTATGAGAGTAATGAAATCTTTATCTAAGCATTCTTCTTCATCTTGCTGGACTTTTACCTATATTCCTTTGACTTTGATTTCTTAACATTTCCTCCTCTTCCTTCAAAGCTGCTTTGTAGGAATCCTCAATTGTCTTCAGACTCAACAAATTAATTTCATCTTGTATGTCATACCTTAAGCCATTGATGTATCTGGCTACTTTCTCCATATCATCTTCAGCATGTCCTGCTCTAATGCTCAGCTTGTAAAACTCCTTTGTATACTCCTTGACCGTCATTCCTTTCTGCCTCAAATTCTGCAATTGCTTGAACAGATTCAATTGATAGTCCTTTGGCATAAACTTATTCTTCAACTTCCTTATCATTTTATCCCACTACTTGATCTTAGGCTTTCCCTTTCTAAATCTAGATGTTTGTAGTTCATCCCACCATATAGATGCATGGCCCTTCAACTTGGTAGCTACATAATTTACCTTCTTCTTATCTTCAATTTCTTCCAAATTGAGATACTTATCCATTGAACTGATCCAATCCATCAACTCATCCACATTAAGGTTCCCCTCGTATGAAGGAATCTTCTATCGCTTCTTCTTCCTCAGGAGTTTCCTCTACTGCGCTGACATCTCCTTCTTCAGGTGCTCTCCTCTGAAAAATCTCTATTGTCTCCATTCTTGTACAAAGATGTCGAATCTCATATATAAAAATTTCATTAGGTTTCGGCCTTCCCCGACCCCGGTTCCTCTCCCGAGTGGCATATTTTCTCCAACCTCCATGAACAGAACTCAAGTCTGCTCTGATACCAAATTATGCAGACAAGCTGCAAAATAATCAGAGTATACCATGGAACTATGGTTTATGGGTCCACACAAACTCCCATACGCGCAACGGATTTCAACTTTGGAGTTTATTAACATACATACGCGCACAATCAACAACGCTTCTTTAAACAGACCACACATAAACCCAAAACAATTGCATACACATGGAGCGTCTTACCTGGAGGGTCCCACAATGCCTTGAACCAATCACAGGCGATCGCACTTCACAACCTTTATGATTTAACCTAGCGGCTAAACCTTATTCCTTGTGATCTACAATATTGCGCAAAGCTGACACATTCCCTTCTCCACTTCGCATCGCATACAATTTAACTTACCTTGCAATGGCCTTAACACTTAAATGCTAAACTTTGCGATTTTTGAAATCGCTATTGGTGCGCTTTCGATCTCCGTCGTTGGCCTTCCTTGGATCTGATGGTCCACACTTGCCTCCATCGACTTACTTCGCATCACAAGTTAAATAACTTAACTTGCAAATTCTTAACTGTAAATACTATACCCTGTGATGTGCGAAGTCTTTACAATTGTGATGTGATTGTTCACCGTTGATCTGTGTAAGATCTACGGTCCTTGCTGCTGCTTGCAAATCTGATTATCCTTCGATCCTAGCTATTGCTTGCAAATCTTATTGCCTTCTATTGTGCGCTTAATGCAATATTCGATTCAACAAAGAAATAAAACAGACAGTTTAAAACAGAGAGTCCGATTAAAATACCAAACACTTGGAATTAATTTAGAAATGAAATACATAGAGCCAAGCCCTTGGATGGTTGGTTTTTACATTTATTTATGCTCTTTGTTGACTCCTCCCTTGCACCTATTCCACACCTATTTCACTCTATTTCCACACTATCTTCTCACACTTATTCATATATATATATATATATATATCCCTGAAGCAGTTCACTTTGTCTTTTTTTAGCATTCTTCTGACCACTCGAACAAAAAATTTATATCTTATTTATAAGCTCTATCCTACTTGGCTTAATCTCCTCACAGGGAGAAACCAATTTACTATTTTATTCCTAATTAATTTAGCAACTCAAAACAGACTAACTCTTCTCATTTAAAACTAAATAAAATATTAACAATCAATGTTTCTCCACCTCATGTTAGCCACAACATGTGAACACACAATCACATTATTGGCTAAATCTACATGCTCCTGCATCAGACTCCCGGGGAAGAAAAGATTGATCCATCAATGTTTCTAGATCTACATTAAACTTCTGTAACTCTATTGTTGTCATCCAACTGGCATCTTCCACCGGTGTCCTTTCCATTTGACTAGATAATAATAATAGGTTTGTCCCCTGGTCTTCTTTGCTCCTCTTTTCTCCATGATGGCTTCCACTTCTTTCTTTGATGTCTTTGGCATCTGTTCCTTCCAATTCAAAGTCTGGTCCTCCTCTTTTGTAGATTCTTCTTGTATTTCTTCCTCTGTTCCTTTGTATGGGTACAAGTCTGCAATATTTAAAATGGGTGATATCCCAATTCATGCTGGTAATATTAAAGAAATGATACAACGGCGGAAAGAAGGAACTAATGGTGGCTTCAACTGCCTAAGAGGTGGACTCCTCGCCTCGAAATAGGTGCTAGTCGAAGTGTACTCCTTCACCTAGTTAAGGTGTACTCCTTCACCTAGTTTAGGTGGAATCCTCGGTTAAAGAGTAGGAAACTGGGATATGAATGATTGATGCTGGTGGGTAGAAATAGGTACCAAAAATATGTGCTTTTCTCTCATTAGCAAAGATGCATTTCCCCATCAGCATAACATTGCAAGGGGGATAATCATGCTAGATCCTGGGTCGGCTGATTTCCAATAGGGACAGCATGCTACTCCCTTTCGAATTGAGTAAGACCTGAATGAATGAATGTTAGATAGAAGAATAGAATAGAATAGAGCGGTGGGTTCCCCTCTCCCTATTGAAAGGTTAGTTGAGCTTTGATCCTCTATTTATTAAAGGTTTCTAGTACTCGAATTTCCATGTTGCATAGTATATATGATGAGGGAAACACTTAACCTTTTCGGGGGAATGACTGGTTCTCAAGGGTTTTCCAATCCCCTGGGTTATATCTCATCGCCCTCTACCTTATTCAGATTGATGAGTGATTAAGTCAAGCAGAAACCTTCCATTCATAGAAGCGGCACCTATCAGCGTGTCATTGAAACCATAATTTTTTCCTGCAAGATTCAACGGATAATAGATTTCTTTTTTTGTTTGGTAAACCTATATTTTATTTCAGCATTTCACCTATATTTCCTTCTTTCTTTAAGGAAGGGGGATTTCTTTAAGGCAAGGGTATAATTCACATATGTTCTGTGCAGATATCCCTTTCCCCAAATAGAGAGATATAGATCGGAGAATTCATTCCCATTTCTGGGAAAGACAATGGCAATGATTTTTCTAGGCAAGTGGATGTGGGAAAAATGGTACGAACAGCTGGTAATAACAAGAGAGATTAAGAAGGAAATCATTATTCATTCGGGGAAACTTTCATATACGATCATATACCACTTCCTTTTGGTTGGAAAGTATATCTATTATATTAGTGCCAGCGATATAGTTCTGCAACACCATGAAAGGGATGGTGGTTTTTTGAGGGGTTTCTGGCTAGGGGTGGGCGGGAAAGAAAGAGAGTGGTTCTGACTCATCAGTATGGTTTCATGCTTGCTTCCTCTGCCTGCCTAGTTGGTTTTCTGATTCGAATTCATTGGAATAGAACGTTCTCGCCCGCTCATTCTTGTTGGCATATTTCATCTCTAGCCCGAAGTAACCAATTGGTTCCACACAGCACGCGGATCCGGTTTATGATCCCAGAGAAGAGGGAGGTTGGTAGGTTTCTGAATCCAAATGTCATTACCCCAATCAACCAAGAGCATAGGCGGTAGGTATAGAGCTCGGATAGGTGGTTTGTGCTTACACCAATCCTGGCTAAAGTAAGTGATATGGAGTTATGTATTCTCTTTATGATCTATCTAGTTACCAAAATCAATCGATGCACAAGAAGTCTCGACCATAAGGAGAGGAATTAAATATGTAATTACGCATTCGTTCTTTTATTGCCTCCTCTCTGCTGAGCCTACATCATATGGAAGATTTATCAAAAGAGATAGGTCCCTCCCGCTTAACATTATAGGCCCCAATGATAGGCCCTAACATGCTCGTGGGAGAGGTATAAATGTGTAATTGCTACTATGATACGATGCATTATGCTCGAAATTGCTCGATTGAATCTTGACCAGGGACTGGGACTTAATCTACTTGAGATGAGAAGCATCCTCTATAACTAAACAATTTGGATTTCAAGGGTATGGAATGAGTCCAACTAGTTCAAGGTAAGCCACTGGATCTTAGTATTATGGTCAACATCAACCGGGACTAGAAAAATTGGTCGAATACCTTTCCTCCCACTGCCCTTCTTTCTCCCACTGTTGTTGTCTCTTCTGCTATCTCTGCTACTAAAGCTTATGGTTCCTTTCCTCCTGTTGTTAGTGGTGCTACTGAAACTGATGATGTTAGGACTTCAACTCGATCTTGAAATGGAGTTGAAGGGGGTGCTACGTGCTTCTCTGCTTACCTTGGACTACTCGCTATGGAGGATCAAAAATTGGCTATCGACCTTACTTAGATGCCACAGGCATGAAATCCACAGAACACACCCCCTTCTAAACCCACCTTCATCAAGATCCACCCTCCATTCTCCCCCCCATCCGTTTATCCTCATTTTGAACCAGAATTATTCTATTCCCCTTCCCACCCAAAGAGGAGCATCATACCCCCCCCCCTTAGACACGAAGAGAAATAACAAGAATATAGGCAAGCCCTTATGCTCTCCCGCTCTATGCTCCCCCCTCTAGCTTTGGTTACAACTATTGCAACAATAACCATCCATGTCGATTTGGATCTGATTGGCCCAATGGCAGGTGTTTGACTACGATTCATCTTAGGCATGGCGATTCTCTACGATGACTCTGACAATGTCAGTTAGATCAATTCTAACTCTGAACGTTGTTCATCCTGACCGGATCCATTATGTTCAAGCAATTTCGAAGTCATCTGGTATGTATCGAAAATATTTCGGTTATCAGCAATGTTCCACCTTCGCGAGACTCGACGATTTGATGATGCTTCAGTCAATGTTTCATTCAACATTGTGACCTTCAATGGAGTCGTCGATGCTTTCAATGCTGGTGATGGTTTGGCTTCATATCCTCCTTCAGAAGGCTACAAGCTGCACTTCCCATGCCTATGGCACAAAGTGGTCAGCGTCCTCTAAGAATATGACGCTTTTGGCTTAAGTTATTTGTCCTTAATCGTTTATTATATCAAGGTTATCACCAATACCCTAGGCCACCTTCCTCCGGGTGCCAGAGATATAAAACCATGAATAAATCATCTACTTAAAATTCCCTTTCAATCCTCTTCATATCAACACTTTGTTTATACTTTTGTGTGTTTTTATGTAAGTTCTACTTGACACCCTCCTGCAACTTTTGTATCTGTTCTGCAAATTCTTCAGATTTTGCACTCCTTATCTATTGTTTGCTCAAATCTCCAAGTTCATACACCCCTCTTGGATGCATCCAAAAAACAATCTAAAATGGACTCATTCTAATACTCCGATTAGGTGTATCATTATAGGAAAATTCAGCTTGAGCAAGTGCTAAGTCCCATTGCTTTGAATTTTTGTAAACCAAACTCGTTAATATATTTCCCAAGCTCCTGTTCACCACTTCAGTTTGTCCATCTGTTTGAGGATGATATGATGAATTGAAACTGAGGTTTGTACCCAGCTTCTTCCATAAAGTCCTCCAGAAGTGTCCTACAAATTTTGTATCCCTGAATGAAACAATACTCAGAGGCAATCCATGCAATCTTATAACATCAGAGAAAAACAAATTAGCAATGTGAGGTGCATCACTAGTTTTCTTACAAGCAATAAAATGTGCCATTTTATAAAATCTATCTACAAAAACATAGATAGAATCATGTCCTCTTTGAGTCTTCGGCAAACCCAAAACAAAATCCATGTTGATAGCATCCCAAGGTCTATTTGGTATTGGAAATGGCTGATATAACCCATTGTTTTGGCTTCTTCCTTTGGCATGTTGACAAATCCTACACTTCTCAAAAAACTTTTTGATATCAGTTTGCATTTTTGGCCAATAATAAAAATCACTTACTTGAGAAAATGTTTTATCCTATCCAAAGTGTCCAGACGGCCCTCCATTGTGTTTTTCCTTAATTAGATTTTCCCTCATGGAACACGTAGGTATACATAGTTTATTATTCTTGAACAACAATACTCCTTTAATCAAGTAATCTAACCACTGCTTCTATTATGAATCACTGGATTCTTAACAGCTGCATATACTTATTTGAAATATGTGTCTTCCTCATACATGTCAATCATCTCTTCAAACCCCAAAATGCCAATCTTCAATTCCTGCATAATCAAATTTACTCTACTTAAAGCATCAGCAACTTTGTTTGACTTACCACCTATGTTTTTTATTACAAAGGTAGAACTCTGCAAAAACTCCACCCACTTTGCATGCTTTTGGTTCAACTTCGGTTGATTATTTATGAACTGCAGTGCATGGTTATCTGAATACAACACAAATTATTTGGGAAACAAATAATGCGTCCATTTCTTCAAAGCCTGCACAATAGCATAAAACTCCTTATCATAGGATGAACACTTATTCTTGGCCTCATTTAAATTTTCACTGAAATAAGTTATCGGTCTCTGCTCCTGACTCAAGATAGCTCCAATTGTTATTCCACTAGCATCAGTCTCAACTTGGAATATTTTATCAAAATTTGGCAAGGCCAAAATGCGTCTTTCAGTGATCTTCGTTTTCAACAACTTGATATTTCGATCTGTTGTTTCTATCCATTTAAATGGTTGGTTGGTCTCCTTTATTGTTTCAATTATTGGTGCACAGATCTGACTAAAACCTCTTATAAAATTTCTGTAAAACTTGCAAGAACATGAAAACTCCTTATCTCAAATACACTTATCATAGTTTCCCAATCCAGTATTACCTGGATCTTTTCTGGGTCCATCTTCAAGCCTTATTCTAAGACTATAAATCCCAAGTAAATGGGCTCCTTCTTCATGAAACTGCACTTCTTCAAATTTATGAGCAACTTCTCCTTTTGCAAAGTACTTAACACCAGCTTGGCATGCTCCAAATTCTCCTCCTTACTCTGACTGAAAATCAGAATGTCATCAAGATAGACTATCACAAACTTCCCTGCATACTCTTTCAAAACCTCATTCATTAGTCTCATAAATGTGCTCGGTGCATTAGTGAGCCCAAAAGGCATCACTGACCACTCATACGATCCACTGTTGGTCTTAAAATCAGTCTTCCATTCATCTCCTTCTCTAATACTTATTTGATGGTATCCACTCTTCAGATCTATTTTAGTAAAATAATTTAACCCACTTAAACAATCCATCAAATCATCTATGCATGGCAATGGAAATCTATACTTGATAGTGATCTTGTTTATGGCTCTGGAATCAATACACATGCAACACTCACCTCCTTTCTTTGGACTAAGCACGGCTGGTATTGCACATGGACTAAGACTTTCTTTGATTATTCCTTTATCTAACAACTCCTGCACCTGTCTCCCAACTTCTTCATTCTCCCAAGGGGTCATTCTATATGTTGCTTTGTTTGGTAAACTTGCACCAAGTATTAAATCTATGTGATGACTGATACTTCTAATTAGTGGCAATTTAATTAGTAATTCATCAACAACTATATCGGCATAATCATCTAACAGATTTTTAATCTCCACGGGCAGATTGTCTAAATTAGTAGAAGTCAGAATTACCTTGGGTTTACCCACAACAACAAAATGCATTTATTTCTCCTTTTTGACTTCTTGCAGCAACTCCTTTCCACTAATCAGCATAACATTATTCTCAGTTGTTCCTTTATCTACTTCATCCTTCAAAGGTAGCAATGTGTGCTTCTTTCCATCCTTCTCTATGGTGCAAGTATTCCTTTTGCCATCATGAATGGATTTTCTATAAAAATGCCAAGGTCTTCCCAGCAGTACATGGCACATGTCCATTGGCATCACATCACAAGGTATGACATCCTTATATGTACTGATCTGTATCTCTAATTTGCACTGCTCTGTCACAAAAATCGGATGTCCCTTCTATAGCCATGGCACTCTGTAAGGAGTATGGTGTACCATCTTACTCAACCCCAATTTCTCAACCATATCTGTGGAAACAAGATTATCAGTGCTTCCACTATCAATCACAACTTTGCAACACTTTTCTGTACACTTTCATAGAGTCCTGAATAGACTCTTCCTCTACGCTAGCTCATTTGTTTCATTATCTACCTTAAGTAATACTCTTTTGAGCAATAAAGAATCTCCTGCCTCAGGTGGTTCTTCTTTTTCTGTGACCTGAGGATTTTCTTCCTTTACTTCAGCTACATTCACATTCTGTTGATTTTCTGGTTTGTTATGAGGACAGTCCCATGTTCCGTGTCCCCATTCTCCACATCTGTAGGACTAGATTTCTCTTCCTCGGCCTTTACCTCTGCCCGCAAATCTTCGTCTACCAAAGTCTCCTCTCTGTGGTGGTCTACTACTCGAACCTCCTGTTTTATTCTGAGAGTGTTGAAATCTTGATCTGAACGTTCCTCTACATCTTCCTGGACTTTTACCTCTATTCCTCTGACTTTGCTTTCTCAACATTTTCTCCTCTACCTTCAAACCTGCATAGTAGGCATCCTCAATTGTCTTTAGACTCAACAAATTAATTTCATCCTATATGTCATACCTTAAGCCATCGATGTATCTAGATACTTTCTCCATATCATCTTCAGCATGTCCTACTCTAATGCGCAGCTTGTAAGCCTCCTCTGTATACTCCTTGACAGTCATTCCTTTCTGCCTCAAATTCTGCAATTTCTTGAACATATTCAATTGATAATCCTTTGGCATAAACTTATTCTTCAACTTCCTTATCATTTTATCCCACTGCTTGATCTCAAGCTTTCTCTTTCTAACTCTGGATGTCTGTAGTTCATCCCACCAGATAAATGCATGTCCCTTTAACCTCGTGGTTGCCTACTTTACCTTCTTCTTATCTTCGATTTCTTCCAAATCAAAATACTTATCCATTGAACTAATCCAATCCATACGCTCTTCCACATTAAGGTTCCTCTCGTATGAAGGAATATCCATTCTCAGTTTCCCACTAACCTTTGCTAATATCTTCAAAACTTTAGCAGCCTCGTCTTCTACCGCTTCTTCTTCATCCGAAGTTTCCTCTACTCCGCTGACATCTCTTTCTTCAGGTTCTCTCCTTTGAGAAATCTCTACTGTCTCCATTCTTGTAAGAAGATGTCGAATCTCATCTAGCTAAATTGCATTAGCTTCCGGCCTTCCCTGACCTATGTTGGATCCTCTCCTGAGTGGCATATTTTCTCCAAACTCCAAGAACAGAACTCAATTTTTTTATGATACCAAATGATGTAGACAAGCTGCAAAATAATCAGAGTATACAGCAGATTGTGGTTTATGGGTCCACACAAATTCTCTTACTCGCAACGAATTTCAACTTTGGATTTTATTAACATACATACGTGCACGATCAATAGCGCTTCTTTAAACAAACCACACATAAACCCAAAACAATTGCATACACACTGAGCGTCTTACCTAGAGAGTCCCACAATGCCTTGAACCAATCACAGGCGATCGCACTTCGCAACCTTTGTGATTTAACTTAGCAGGTAAACCTTATTCCTTGCGATCTACGATATTGCGTAGAGCCGACACGTGCCCTTCTCCACTTCGCATCGAATACAATTTAACTTACCTTGTGACGGCCTTAACACTTAAATGCTAAACTTTTTGATTTATGAAATCGCCCTTGGTGCGCTTTCGATTTCCGTCGTTGGTCTTGGTTGGATCCAACGGTCCACGCTTGCCTCCACCGACTTACTTCCCATCGCAAGTTAAATAGCTTAACTTGCGAATTATTAACCGTAAATAATATACCTATGATGTGCGAAGTCTTTATGATTGCGATGTGATTGTCCACCGTTGATCTGCACAATATCTACGGTCCTCATTGCTACTTGCAAATCCGATTGTCCTTCGATCCTAGCTATTGCTTGCAAATTTGATTACCTTCTGTTGTGCGCTTAATCCAATATTCAATTCAACTGAGAAGTAAAACATACATTTTAAAACATAGAGCCCGATTAAAATACAAAACACTTGCAATTAATTTAGAAATGAAATACATAGAGCCAAGCCCTTGGATGGTTGGTTTTTACATTTATTTATGCTCTCTGTTCACTAGACACACAGAAAGACACAAGCATAATCTTCATCTTCGGGTTTACCAAAAATGAACTCATATTCATTTTTATTACCAACCATCTAGAGAAATAAAAGTGCACCTGAGTAAATGGAATAAGCTTTTGCACTCCCGGATAGCAACACGGCAGTCCTTCGCCTCAACGCCTTCAACAGAAGCCTTACCTCCAACTTATTACACTTAAACAGATACTAAACTTTCATTCTACCATAATTAAGAACTAGATAATGAGACTATAATAGAAGTTAAGAAATCACAGCATGGACAAAGAACCAGAATGGCTCTGATACCAAATTGTTAAAGAAAGATAGCAGATGGACACAAAACAGACACACAAAGAGACACAAGCATAATCTTCATCTATTTCTTTTTTACGAATGCCTTCTCTTGTTACAAAATACATATTTATAAACATTTACAAGGTCATCCGGTTAAAAATTTTACCGGATACCGAAGACAGAAAGAATCTA
The DNA here is from genome assembly GCA_034641835.2 of Pinus albicaulis. Taxonomy (NCBI): domain Eukaryota; kingdom Viridiplantae; phylum Streptophyta; class Pinopsida; order Pinales; family Pinaceae; genus Pinus; species Pinus albicaulis. Next base: position 334,416,683 of record CM076582.1, read on the forward strand.
CTTTCGGCAAAGTCATCAAGCAAGATGCTTGTCCGAAAGCATCTTTTCTAAAAGAGAATTACAATGATTCCGAAAACATCTTTTCTAAAAGAAAATTACAATGATTTGGGCAAGTGGGGACTACCACTTGTTATCTCATCCCTTGGAGGCTAGGCCATATCGGGACCGAATCATACACCAAAACTATTACAACTAAGCAAGGTCGGATTCTAGGACATTGGCTCTCAGTACAAGGACGATTTTAGATAAGAAGGAATATCTATGATTACAAAGTGGAGATATTTTAATGGATTAACCCCACGAAAACCAAAAGATTATGATATCTAAGAGGGATCATAATTTATTAGTCACTGTTTTCCCATTCTTCATAGTCTTCATCATTATACCTGTCTGCTTCAAGCTATTCAAGTCGTTGCTCTATATCAAATGTTATAATTTCAATAGGAACAGATTCATCTAGCCATGGAGGAGCATTTTCTCTGAAACAGCAGCAAAATGGAAATGAAAACAAATTTGAAGGTCTGTGTCTTGGGTCTATTGATATGTTACCACAGAAACTTATGAATAAATTAAATTGTGGTTCAGGAGAATCACAATCTAATAAATCCACAACTGTATCTTCATGGACAAATTCAAACTCAACTGTATAACCATTTTGTGCTACTATATGCAACTCCCAAGTAAGGGTACTCAAGGTTTCCGGGAAATCACTGTCACACATCCAGGTGACTCTAAGCATGTATTTATACATAAAAATTTTAAACCATGGACTCCACCAATTTCCTGAACTAGACAACTGAGAAGCATAGGCTATAAACCTGATATAACCATTAATCCTAGCCCTTTGGTGAATAATGAAGTAATATTGCCATGACCAATTTGTATTTTGGACAAAACCAAAGAAAATAGGAATGGGATCATTGGACAAACCATAATATACATTCCAATCTCTATTTATATATGGGAGTTCACTATGATATCCTAACATACAAGACTCAGAATCAAACCATTTTTGTAAGACTATCTGCAACACTTCTGGAGGGAGAGACTTTATTCTATTGACAATACAATCCCAACAAAACTCATATTTACACTGGCTACATACAGAGACCTGATAGGAACCTACATGACTTTGACTGGTTGAGGCTTCATTTTGATGCAATGGTCTAAACATTTTGATTTCTTTGATCTCAGATGATCCTTCTCTGGTAAGCATGTTTGCCAAGTAATTCTCTGCACTTGGTTTATATACAATATCAAAGTCAAAACCTTCTAACCAAAGTGCCCACCTTAGAACTCTTGTACTTCCTTGTTCGAGCAATCTTTTGTTTGATAAAATGCCTTTCATATGCTTAAGATCTGTCCTGACAATAAACCTGATACTCTTCAAAAATAACCGAAATATTTTGATCCCTCTTTTGACTGCAAGTATCTCTTTGTGAGATGATGGATACTTCATTTCTCTAGAATCAAAAGATCCCGAAGTGTAAGCACATACTAATTCTTTTCTCCCATGATTTTGGAGTAGAACTGCTGCCCATGTGTGATCAGATGCATCTGTTTCCAGAATAAAAGTTAAGTTAGTGTCAGGCAACTTTAGACTGGGCAAATGTTGAATCTTACTTTTGATTGTTTTAACTGCAACAGTCATCTCAGTAGTCCAGCAAGATTCTTTCTTTAATCTCTTTTGAAGCACCTTAGTGTCATCAGCCTGTTTTTCATAAAACTGTCTAATATAGTTTAAACAACCCAAAAACCTTTGTACAGATTTAATGTCTGGAAGTATATCTGGAAATTTGAGAAGATTCAGGAGTATACGAGGCTGTAGTTTTACATGACCTTTCTCTATGTGCAAACCCAAATAATCAATAATAACTTTACCAATCTGAAATTTTTCTTCAGAGTCTGACAGAACTAGCCCATGACAATATACCAAATCATAGAACTTTTCCAGATGTATCTTATGGGAATTTACATCTCTACTAAATACTAATAAATCATCAATATATACAATAATAAACTTCTCATGCCCAAAAATGTCTTCCATCCGTTTTTGGAACTCGGAGGGAGCATTTTTAAGGCCAAATGGCATAACAGCCCATTGAAATTGACCATGGGGAACTGTGAAGGCTGTTTTATATCTTTCTTCTGGAAGTATGCCTATTTGCCAGAATCCACTTTTGAGGTCAAATTTACTAAAGACATTTGCATTGGAAATTTTAGCAAGCAATAATTCTTTGTTTGGAAGAGGATACCTAAGAGGAAGAAGTGCCTCATTCAAGGCTTTATAGTTGATAACAAGTCTCTTCTTACCTCTCTTTTGCTCACTATGCTTATTGACATAAAAAGATGGACATGCCCAGGGGATTTTGCATGGCTCAATCAAATTTTGTTGCAGAAAATGAGATATTTCTTGTTTGCATAATGCTTGATCTGACGGACTCATATGATTTGCATTGGCCTTTTGAGGTCGGGGAACATATCCTTCTCGATAAGGCAATGCTACAAAATATTTTCCCCTTGTCCATAATGCATCAAGACGATCAGAAGTGCAATTTTGCCTCAGCTTTTCAGTAATTGTCTGCAAATTCTTTGTCCCGTGAAGTTCTGCATTTTTTATAATTTTTTGAATTTTTTTAAGATCATGGAGGGCATTCTGCAATACATTAGATTCTTCAGGAGGCACATTAACTTGGTATTCATTTTTTGCAAGGAGATCAACTGGACCTGAAGAAGTAGTCAGAGTTACAGTATCTTTTGCAAATGTTACTGGGAGATACCTTTTAAGGAAATGTTGCCCCAGTAGTAAGTCAGACCTAGTGTCATAACTATATAAGGTGACATAAGAAGGAACATCACCTAGAAAAATTGGAAAGTCAGGAGCAATATGTTTAATTTCCATGATTTCTTTATTGACTACTCTGAATGAAATATTGGTTGGCTGCCAATAATAAGAAGGGATTGCTCCAAATTTACAACAACTACTCATTGCCCCAAAGTCTATTTGTGCATCTTGGGTAGTTTGATCTTGATAGGAATAACTACTCTATCTCCTATACTGAAGAGGTCTACTAACTCCACATCTTTAGTCTTTAAAGGAAAATTATCCGGAACATCTTTTAGCAACATCTTAGTTAGTTGAGAATTACAGTCTTCATATTTAGCAAGATAAACTTGAAGCTTTGAAGAAAGTTGTATCATTTCATTTCTTATATGTTGAATAGCAGATTCTAACTGAACTAGCTGATTGCGGAGAGAGTCAAGAGGATTCATACCTGGAGGAGCCGAATCTTTTATCTGCAAAGGTTTGAATATAGATTCCAATTCTTTTTCAAGAAATTCATCATCAGTATCAACATTTTTATCTTTAACCCCTACCACCGGGAGAAAAGACCCAACAAAATATCTTGGAAGCTGGCTTTCAAGAGTGCGGAGCCTATCATGTAATCTTCTTTTGACGGTAAACTGGTTGGGAGAAAGTTGTGATAGTTGAAGCTTTATAGCTTCAATCTGTGACTGTAATGTATCTAACAGAGAAAAATGAAACATTTCTATATTTGGAATAAATGTTTCATCTGAGTCAGAACTATCAGAAGAAGATTTGAGAGTCAATTTATTTAAATCTCGCAACTGGGCAGAATCAGAAGCAGAGTTGGAGGAAGCACTAGATACTTCAAAACATTCACCATCAGAATGGGATATGAGATCCCAGTCTTGAGGATCATGAGTTGTAGAAAAGATATCCATGATTTTTACTTGTTGTGCATTCTTTCTTGCTTTGCATTTGTTAGCAAAATGTCCTTCTTTGCCACAAATAAAACATTTAGCATTCTTGGAATGCTTAGCTCTTTCCTGAAAATTACTCTTCATTTTCTTGATTTCCATTGTGGAGCATAATTTTTCTTCCTTGGAGTATACTTGTCTTGTGAACAGTAACAATTCTTGGTCGCAGCTTTCTTCTTTGATTTTTTATGACAGCCAAAATCATAAGTTTCGGCAAAGTTATTGCACAACTTTGTACTAAAATGCATCTGCTTTTTGAAATTCTTTTTGGCTTTCTCTGCTGCACATTCCTTTTGTAATACTGTGATAATAAGTTGTTGCAGGGCTGCAAAAGACATGGTCTCAATCTTAGTATTATTAGCTTGGATGTATTGATTTATCAGATCTGGAATTTTACCTGGCATCGAAGCTATATAGAATCTTAAGTAAGAAAAATTATGAGGATCAGTTGCTTGATATAGAAGTTTTTGCATCACACAATAATACTCATGTAGATGATCTACATTTCACAGCCTCTGTGAAAGGAATAATTGTGAATGATGAGAAAAATCAGTAGGTACTGAACCTACAAATTCATGTATCAAGGCATCAAAAAATGCTTTGAGGGGATCTATTTCATTTTCTACAATTTCTGTTTTTTTTGTATCAGAAAGTTTTTCCCACCATTGCTTTAAGATCCCAGTGAATGACCAGACCATTTGTGTGACTATGTCAGACCATCTAGCTTTTGTTTTTGCTTTTCTTTGTAAAGCCCAAGCGTGCAAGTGATGAAAAGTAGCTATGACATCATCATAAGATAAACAATCAATGTTGACTAATAGAGTATTGCCAAATCCTCTGGAATTTGGATTTTCCATCCTAGCAGAGACATTTTCCAGATTTCCCCGATATTTAGAAAATGGGCTAGATGCTGCGGCATCATGAGAAAAACTTATATTTGGACTTTTGTTTCCTTTATGGGAGAGGAAAAAATATTCTTCTCTGTCCCGTTTTGTGCTTGATTCACCAGTAGTCTGTTCTCCTGGAGTTCTATTTTGAACTTATGAAGTTTCTGATGGTCCAAAAAGGGCCAAGACTTCAGGCATGGCTTTTGGAGACTTTTCTAATAGACTTCGAAGACTGACATATTTCTTAGGTAGGATATTAGGTTGTATTGGAGGGAATATTTTCAACCTTTCTTTCATCAGATCTGTTTTCTCTCTGGCCAACTTGATTCCCATATTTACTTTATCAAGATCAGCAGCATGAACTGTTTCTATTCCCTTAAAAAGCAAGCTTCTAAGTCCTTTATCAGGTTGATTAGAGCTTGAGGAACTTGGAAATTTCAGTTTAAAACTGGCTTGGTCAATATCCCGATATTTTGGAGGAGATGGAGATCTTACTATTGCAGACTTTAAATGATCCAAAGATTTAGAGATAATACCCATATTTGACTGTATGTCATTTAAGGCCTGTTTATTCTCATTCTAAACCCCTAAGGTTTCAATATAGCTGGTATGCATATTCTTTATGTGTTCTTTAATTTCTAACACATCCTTGGCTATATCATCAATATTCTGGAGCATACAAACTATCTGATAATTTGGATAATTCTGCATTTTTTCAGAATCATTTGATTCTGGATCTGACAAATTTCTCATCTGTATCCACTGAAATTCAGACTTCATTGTTCCATTCTTGAAAGTCCTTCTAGCATTCCCTAGTTCCATATGCCTTTCTTGGATTCTGGGTATAACATCATTTTGAGCTCTGGGGAGAGTAAAACTCTTTATCTCTAGAAGCATCACCTTGACACATTCCTGACAGTTATGGTGCTGACCTTTATGTTCAGGAGAAGACTGTTTTTCTATTTGAAAACTGGAAGTTGGGCTAGAAGTGGATGGTGCAGAGATGCAGAATTGGCAATCATTAGGTCGAACAGAGAGTGAATGATGCGGGGCTATTTTTGGTTGCAAATGTTGATTAGAAGAAGAAGGAAAAGGGCGTCTAGTATCTACCACCCCAAAAGGAGAGCGATTCATTGATGCAAAAGGTTGTGACAATGATCGTGACAAAGCAGGAGTAGTAAAACGAAGACCAGTAGATCCATCAGAATGTTTAACTAGAGATAATTGCTGAGGTTGGGAAGACGTTTGCAGTTGTGGATATTTATGAGATAATGGAGTGTAAGAACTATTCCATTCTACTGGAAGAGTGCATTCAGAAAAACCTACTTGCAAAGGGACTGTATTCCCTGGTCCAACAATGACTCCTTCTTTCAAAGCTCTTTTATTGAGTTTCGGGTTTAATGGCGGCATAGTAGTAGATACAAACCGCAAACAAACTGTTGAATGTAGCTGGGCAACATGGGTTTTTGGAGCTACATCAAAACCATTAAACTGGATATATGCGTTCAAGAACTCATTAATATATGGATCGTCTAGCCACACCTGATATCTTGGAACTAAAGAAGACCAAACAGGGCAATTGTTCAATGGGCTTTGGAATCCTCCTAATAATGCATCATTAAAATTATTCATTACTGTATCCAACATACAAGTCAAACATGAAGTATTTAATCCAGGTCGGACTACAGGATTAATGCCAAATTGAATCATTCCAATATGAACATACTTATACCCTTGCTCTATTCCCCATTCAATATCTTCTTTGTTTATCAAAGGAACTTGATATACATTTTGTCCGACTGAGATAGGAATATTAACAGAAGTGAATCTAAACAACTGTGCGGCTTTAAACTGAAACACTGGCAAACTATACAGTTTATCTATTTGAATCTCTGGCAATGTCCAATTTGGCTGTGGATCAAATTCTTGTACTAGAAATTTTTCATCATAAAGATTTTCATTCTGCGATTTGTTCAAATATTTATTCAAAAAAGACCATCTCTTTTGTCTATATATATATATATATATATATATATATATATATATCCCTGAAGTAGTTTGCTTTGTCTTTTTTTAGCTTTCTGTTGAACCACTCCAACAAACCATTTCTATCCTATTTCTAAGCTCTATCCTACTTGGCTTAATCTCCTCGCAGGGAGAAACCAATTTTCTATTTTATTCATAATTAACTTAGCAACTCAAAATAGTCTAACTCTTCTAATTTAAAACTAAATAAAATATTAACAATCAATGTTTCTCCACCTCATGTTAGCAAAAACATGTGAACACACAATCACATTGTTGGCTAAATCCAGATGCTCCTGCATCAGACTCCCGGGGAAGAAAATATTGATCCATGAAATTTTCGGGACCTACATTAAACTTTTGTAACTCTGATGTTGTGATCCAACTGGAATCTTCCACTGGGTGTCCTTTCCATTTGAATAGATATTGATAATAGGTTTGTCCCATGGTCTTCTTTGCTGCTCTTTTCTCTAGAATGGATTCCACTTCTTTCTTTGTTGTCTTTGGCATATGTTCCTTCCAATTCAAAGTCTGGTCCTCCTCTTCTGTAGATTTTGCTTGTATTTCTTCCTTTGTTCCTTTGTATGGGTACAAGTACGCAATATTAAATATGGGTGATATCCCAATTCCTGCTGGTAATTTAATCTCATATGCATTTGAGGAAAACTTTCTCAAAATTCTACATGGCCCTATATTTTTCATTTTCAGTTTGTTATAAGTCCTGACTAGAAACCTTTCTTTTTTTAGATAAACCATGACTAAATCATCTACTTGAAATTCCCTTTCAGTCCTCTTCATATCAGCTCTTTGTTTATACTTTTGGGTGTTTTTCAGTAAGCTCTGCTTGACATCCTCCTGCAACTTTTGTATACTTAACAGTTGTGTATACATCTTTGACATATGTGTCTTCCTCATACATGTCAATCATCTCTTCAAACCCCAAAATTCCAATCTTAAATTCCTGCATAATCAAATTTACTCTACTTAAAGCATCAGCAACTTTGTTTGACTTACCACTTGTGTGTTTGACTACAAAGGTAAAACTCTGCAAAAACTCCACCCACTTTGCATGCTTTTGGTTCAACTTCGGCTGATTATTTATGAACTGCAATGCATGGTTATCTGAATACAACACAAATTCTTTGGGAAACAAATAATGCCTCCATTTCTTCAAAGCATGCACAATAACATAGAACTCCTTATCATAGGATGAATACTTCTTATTGGCCTCATTTAAATTTTCACTGAAATAAGCTATCGGTCTCTACTCTTGACTCAAGATAGCTCTAATTGCTATTCCACTGGCATCAGTCTCAACTTGGAATATTTTATGGAAATTTGGCAAAGCCAAAATAGGTCTTTCAGTGATCTTCGTTTTCAACAACTTGAAATTTCGATCTGTTGTTTCTATCCATTTAAATGGTTAGTTGCTCTCCTTTATTGTTTCAATTATTGGTGCACAGATCTGACTAAAACCTCTAATAAACTTTCTGTAAAAACTTACAAGACCATGAAAACTCCTTACCTCCAATAAACTTCTCGGACTTGGCCAATCCAGTATTACCTGGATATTTTCTAGGTCCATATTTAAGCCTTCTTCTGAGACTACAAATCCCAATTAAATGAGCTCCTTCTTCATGAAACTACACTTCTTCAAATTTATGAGCAACTTCTCCTTTTGCAAAGTACTTAACACTAGCTTGACATGCTCCAAATGCTCCTCCTTACTCTGACTGAAAATCAGAATGTAATCAAGATAGACTATCACAAACTTTCTTGCATACTCTTTCAAAACCTCGTTCATTAGTCTCATAAATGTGCTTGGTGCATTAGTGAGCCCAAAAGGCATCACTAACCTCTCATACAATCCACTTTTGGTCTTAAAAGTTGTCTTCCATTCATCTCCTTCTCTAATATTATTTGATGGTATCCACTCTTCAGATCTATTTTAGTAAAATACTTTGACCCACTTAAACAATCCATCAAATCATCTATCCGTGGCAATGGAAATCTATACATGATAGTGATCTTGTTTATGGCTCTAGAATCAGTACACATGTGCCACTCACCTCCTTTCTTTGGACTAAGAACGGCTGGTAATGCACATGGAATAAGACATTCTTTGATTAGTCCTTTATCTAACATCTCTTGTACATGTCTCCCAACTTCTTCATTCTCCCGATGGGTCATTCTATATGTTGCTTTATTTGGTAAACTTGCACCAAGTATTAAATCTATGTGATGACTGATACTTCTGATTGGTGGCAATTTACTTGGTAATTCATCAACAACTATATCAGCATAATCATCTAACAGAATTTTTAATTTCCATAGGCAAATTGTCTAAATCAGTATTAGTCAGAATTACCTTGGGTTTACCCACAATATCAAAATGCATTTCTTTCTCCTTTTTGACTTCTTGCAGTAACTCCTTTCCACTAATCAGCATAACATTATTCTCAGTTGTTCCTTTATTTACTTCATCCTTCAAAGGTAGAAATGTGTGCTTCATTCCATCCTTCTCTATGGTGTGGGTATTCCTTCTGCCATCATCAATGGATTTTCTCTCAAATTGCCAAGGTTTTCCCAGCAATACAGGGCACACTCCATTGGCATCACATCACATAGTATGACATCCTTATATGTACTGATCTATATCTCTACTTTGCACTGCTTTGTCACCAAAATATGATTTCACTTTTGTGGCCACAACACTCTGTAAGGAGTAGGGTGTACCATATTACTCAACCACAATTTCTCAACCATCTCTGTGGAAACAAGATTATCAATGCTTCCACTGTCAATCACAAATTTGCAGCACTTTTCTTTACACTTGCATACAGTCCTAAATAGGCTCTTCCTCTGCGTTGGCTCATTTGTTTCCTTCTCTGCCTTAAGCAATACTCTTTTGAGCAATAAAGACTCTCCTCCCTCAGGTGGTTCTTCTTTTCCTGTGACCTGAGGATTTTCTTCCTTTGCTTCAGCTACATTCACATTCCATTGATTTGTTGGTTTGTTATGAGGACAATCCCATGATCTGAGTCCATATTCTTCACATGTGTAGCACCAGATTTCTCTTCCTCGGCCTCATCCTCTGGGTGCAAATATTCCTCTACCAAAGTCTCCTCTTTGTGGCGGTCTGCTACTCGAACCTATGTTTCATTCTGAGAGTGTTGAAATCTTGATTTGAACATTCCTCTTCCTCTTGCTAGACTTGACGTTTATTCCTCTAACTCTACTTTCTCAACATTTTCTCCTCTGCCTTCAAAGCTGCTTGGTAGGCATCCTCAATTGTATTCATACATCCTATATATCATACCTTAAGCCATTGATATATCTAGCTACGTTCTCCATATCATCGTTAACATGTCCTTCTCTAATGCTCAGCTTGTAAAACTCCTCTGTATACTCCTTGACAGTTATTCCTTTCTGCCTCAAATTATGAAATTGATTGAACGGATTCAATTGATAGTCCTTTGGCATAAACTTATTCTTCAACTTCCTTATCAGTTTATCACACTGCTTTATCTTAGGCTTTCCCTTTCTAACTTTGGATGTCTATAGTTCATCCCACTAGATAGATGCATGGCCCTTCAACCTGGTAGCTGCATACTTTACCTTCTTCTTATCTTCGATTTCTTCCAAATCGAAATACTTATCCATTGAACTAATCTAATCCATCAACTCATCCACATTAAGGTTCCCCTCGTATGAAGGAATCTACATTCTCAATTTCCCACTAACCTTTGCTAATATCTTCAAAACTTTAGCTGCCTCGTCTTCTACCACGTTTTCTTCCTCAGAAATTTTCTCTGTTGCACTGAAATCTCCTTCTTCAGGTGCGCTCCTCTGAGCAATCTCTATTGTCTCCATTCTTGTACGAAGATGTCGAATCTCATCTAGAAAAATTGCATTAGCTTCCGGCCTTCCCCAACCTATGCCGGCTCCTCTCTTAGGTGGCATATTTGCTCCAACCTCCAAGAACATAACTCAAGTATGCTCTGATACTAAATGATGCAGACAAGCTACAAAATAATCATAGTATACCGCAGAACTATGGGTTATGGGTCCACACAAACTCCCTTACTCACAGCGGATTTCAACTTTGGATTTTATTAACATGCATACGTGCACGATCAACATCGCTTCTTTAAACAGAGCAGACATAAACTCAAAACAATTGCATACACATGGAGCATCTTACCTGGAGGGTCCCATAATGCCTTGAACCAATCACAGGAGATCGCACTTTGCAACCTTTATGATTTAACTTAGCAGCTAAACCTTATTCCTTACGATCTGCGATATTGGGCAGAGCCGACACGTGCCCTTCTCCACTTCGCATCGCATACAATTTAACTTACCTTGCAACGACCTTAACACTTAAACGCTAAACTTTGTGATTTGTGTAATCTCTCTTGGTGCACTTTCGATCTTCGTCGTTGGTTTTCGTTGGATCTGAAGGTCCACGCTTGCCTCCACCGACTTACTTCACATCGCAAGTTAAATAACTTAACTTGTGAATTCTTAACCGTAAATAATATACCCTGCAAAGTATTTACAGATGAGATGTGATTGTCCACCGTTGATCTGTGCAAGATCTACGTTCCTCGTTGCTTGTTTCAAATCCCATTGTCCTTCGATCCTGGCTATTGCTTGCAAATCTGATTGCATTATGTTGTGCGCTTAATGCAATATTCAATTCAACGGAGAAATAAAATAGAAAGTCTAAAACAGAGAGCCCGATTAAAATACAAAACACTTGGAATTAATTTAGAAATGAAATACACAGATCCAAGCCCTTGGATGGTTGGTTTTTACATTTATTTCTACTCTTTGTTCACTCCTCTCTCGCACCTATTTCACTCTCTTTCCACACTATATTCTCACACCTATTCATGCATATATATATATATATATATATATATATATATATATATCTCCCTGAAGCAATTCACTTTGTATTTTTTTAGCTTTCTGCTGAACAACCCCAACAAATAGTTTATGTCCTATTTCTAAGCTTTATCCTACTTGTCTTAATCTCCTCGCACGGAGAAACCAATTTGCTATTTTATTCCTAATTAATTTAGCAACTCAAAACAGTCTAACTCTTCTCATTTAAAACTAATTAAAATATTAAAATTCAATGTTTCTCCACCTCATGTTAGCCGCAACATGTGAACACACAATCACATTGCTGGCTAAATCTGGATGTCCTACATCAAACTCCCGGGGAAGAAAATATTGGTGCATCAATGTTTCAGGATCTACATTAAACTTCTGTAACGTTGTTGTTGTCATCCAACTAGCATATTCCACTAGGTGTCCTTTCCATTTGACTAGATACTTATAATAAGTCTTTCCCCTGGTCTTCTTTGTTGCTCTTTTCTCCAGAATGGCTTCCACTTCTTTCTTTGTTGTCTTTGGCATCTTTTCCTTCCAATTCAAAGTCTAGTCCTCCTCTTCTGTAGATTCTACTTGTAGTTCTTCCTCTATTCCTTTGTATGGGTACAAGTCTGCAATATTAAAGATGGTTGATATTCCAATTCATGCTCGTAATTCAATCTCATATGCATTTGAGGAAAAATTCCTCAAAATTCTACATGGCCCTATATTTTTCATTTTCAATTTTTTATAAGTCCCGACTGGAAACCTTTCTTTCCTTATATAAACCATGACTAAAACATCTACTTGAAATTCCCTTTCAGTCCTCTTCATATCAGCTCTTTGTTTATACTTTTGAGTGTTTTTCTAGTAAGCTCTACTTGACATCCTCCTGCAACTTATGTATATGTTCTGCAAATTATTCATCTTTTGCACTCCTTGTCTCTTGTTTGCTCAAATCTCTAAGTTCATACACCCCTCTTGGATGCATCCCAAAAATAATCTGAAATGGACTCATTCCAATACTTCAATTAGGCGTATCATTATAGGCAAATTCAGCTTGAGCAAGTTCTAAGTCCTTCTTTGTATTTTTGTAAACCAAACTTCTTAATATATTTCCCAGGCTCCTTTTCACTGCTTCAGTTTGTCCATCCATCTGAGGATGATAGGCTAAAATAAAACTGAGGTTTGTACCCAACTTCTTCCATAGAGTCCTCTAGAAGTGTCCTACAAACTTTGTATCCCTATATAAAACAATACTCACAAGCAATCCATGCAATCTTTTAACTTCAAAGAAAAACAAATTAGCAATGTGAGTTGCATCACTAGCTTTCTTACAAGCGATAAAATGTGCCATTTTCAAAAATCTATCTACAACAACATAGATAGAATCATGTCCTCTTTGAGTCTTTAGAAAACCCAAAACAAAATCCATGCTGACAGAATCCCAAGGTCTATTGGGTATTGGCAATATATAAACCATTGTTTTGGCTTCTTCCTTTGGCATGTTGACAAATCCTACACTTATCAACAAACTTTTTGATATCAATTTGCATTTTTAGACAATAATAAAAATCACTTACTTGAGCAAATGTTTCATCCTTTCCAAAGTGTCCAGACATTCCTCCACTCTGTTTTTCCTTAATCAAATTTTCACTCATGGAACACTTAGGTATACACAGTTTATTATTCTTGAACAACAATCCTCCTTTAATCAAGTAATCTAACCACTAGCTTCTACTATGAATCACTAGATTCTTAATAGTTGCATATACTTCTTTGAAATCTGTGTCTTCCTCATACATGTCAATCATCTCTTCAAACACCAAAATTCCAATCTTCAATTCCTGCAGAATTAAATTTACTCTACTTAAAGCATGAAAAACTTTGTTTGACTTACCACTTGTGTGTTTGATTACAAAGGTAAAACTCTACGAAAATTCTGCCCACTTTGCATGCTTTTGGTTCAACTTCGACTGATTATTTATGAACTCCATTATATGGTTATCTGAATACAACAGCATAGAACTCCATGCCTCCATTTCTTCAAAGCCTGCACAATAGCAAAGAACTCCTTATCATATGATAAATACTTCTTCTTGGCCTCATTTAAATTTTCACTGAAACAAGCTATTGGTCTCTGCTCCTGACTCAAGATAGCTCCAGTTGCTATTCCACTGGCATCAACCTCAACTTGGAATATTTTATCAAAATTTGGCAAGGCCAAAATAGGTCTTTCAATGATCTTCATTTTCAACAACTTGAAATTTCTATCTATTGTTTGTGTCCATTTAAATGGTTGGTTGCTCTCCTTTATTGTTTCAATTATTGGTGCACAGATTTGACTAAAACATCTTATAAACTTTTTTGTAAAAACTTGCAAGACCATGAAAACTCCTTACCTCAAATACACTTCTCAGAGTTGTCTAATCCAGTATTACCTGGATCTTTTCTAGGTCCATCTTCAAGCCTTCTTCTGAGACTATAAATCCCAAGTAAATGAGCTCCTTCTTCATGAAACTGCACTTCTTCAAATTTATGAGCAACTTCTCCTTTTGCAAAGTACTTAACACCAGCTTGACATGCTCCAAATGCTCCTCCTTACTCTGACTGAAAATCAGAATGTCATCAAGATAGACTATCACAAACTTTCCTACATACTCTTTCAAAACCTCGTTCATTAGTCTCATAAATTAACTTGGTGCATTAGTGAGCCCAAAAGGCATCACTAACCACTCATACAATCCATTGTTGGTCTTAAAAGCAGTCTTCCATTCATCTCCTTCCCTAATCCTTATTTGATGTATCCACTCTTCAGATTTATTTTAGTAAAACACTTTTACCCACTTAAACAATCCATCAAATCATATATTTGCGGCAATGGAAATCTATACCTGATAGTGATCTTTTTATGGCTCTGGAATCAGTACACATGCACCACTCACCTCCTTTCTTTGGACTAAGCACGGGTGGTACTACACATGGACTAAGACTTTCTTTTATTAATCCTTTATCTAACAGCTCCTGTACCTGTCTCCCAACTTCTTCCTTCTCCCAAGGGGTCATTCTATATGCTTCTTTGTTTGGTAAACTTGCACCAGGTATTAAATCTATGTGATGACTGGTACTTCTGATTGGTGGAAATTTACTTGGTAATTCATCAACAACTATATCAGCATAATCATCTAATAGATTTTTAATTTCCACAGGCAGATTGTCTAAATTAGTAGTATTCAGAATTACCTTGGGTTTACCCATAACATCAAAATGCATTTCTTTCTCCTTTTTGACTGCTTGCAGCAACTCCTTTCCACTAATCAGCATAACATTATTCTCAGTTGTTCCTTTATCTGCCTCATCCTTCAAAGGTAGCAATTTGTGCTTCTTTCCATCCTTCTCTATGTTGTAGGTATTCCTTTTGCCATCATGAATGGATTTTCTGTCAAATTTCCAAGGTCTTCCTAGCAATACATGGCACACGTCCATTGGCATCACATCACACAGTACGACATCCTTATATGTAGCGATCTTTATCTCTACATTGAATTGCTTTGTCACTGAAATATGATGTCCCTTCTGTAGCCACAACACTCTATAAGGAGTAGGGCATGCCATCTTACTCAACCCCAATTTGTCAACCATCTCTATGGAAACAATATTATCAGTGCTTCCACTGTCAATCACAACTTTGCAGCACTTTTCTTTACAATTGCATACAATCTTGAATAGACTCTTCCTCTACGTTGGCTCATTTGTTTCCTTCTCTGCCTTAAGAAATACTCTTTTGAGCAATAAAGAATCTCCTACCTCAGGCGGTTCTTCTTTTCCCATAACCTGAGGATTTTCTTTTTTTGCTTCAGCTACATTCACATTCTGTTGATTTCCTGGTTTGTTATGGGGACAATCCCATGATTTGTGTTCCCATTCTCCACATGTGTAGCACCAGATTTCTCTTCCTCAACCTCTACCTCTGGGTGCAAATCTTCCTCTACCAAAGTCTCCTCTCTATGAAAGTCTTCTACTCAAACCTCCTGTTTCATTCTCAGAGTGTTGAAATCTTGTTCTAAATGTTCCTCTTCCTCTTGCTCGGCTTTTACCTCTATTCCTCTGACTTTGATTTCTCAACATTTTCTCCTCTACCTTCATAGTTGCTTGGTAGTAATCCTCAATTGTCTTCAAACTCAACAAATTAATTTCATCCTGTATGTCATACCTTAAGCCATTGATGTATCTGGCTACTTTCTCCATATCATCTTCAACATGTCCTGCTCTAATGCTCAGCTTGTAAAACTCCTTTGTATACTCCTTGACAGTCATTCCTTTCTGCCTCAAATTCTGCAATTGCTTGAACAGATTCAATTGATAGCCCTTTGGCATAAACTTATTCTTCAACTTCCTTATCATTTTATCCCACTACTTTATCTTAGGCTTTCCCTTTCTAACTCTGGATGTTTGTAGTTCATCCCACCAGATAGATGCATGGCCCTTCAACCTGGTAGCTGCATAATTTACCTTCTTCTTATCTTCGATTTCTTCCAAATCGAAATACTTATCGATTGAACTGATAAAATATATTAACTCATCCACATTAAGGTTCCCCTTGTATGAAGGAATCTCCATTCTCGGTTTCCCACTAACGTTTTCTAGTATCTTCAAAACTTTATCTGCCTCGTCTTCTACAGCTTCTTCTTCCCCGGAAGTTTCCTCTGCTGCGCAGACATCTCCTTCTTCAGGTGCTCTCCTATGAGAAATCTCTGTTGTCTCCATTCTTGCACGGAGATGTCGAATCTCATCTAGAAAAATTGCATTAGCTTCCGGCCTTCCCCGACCTATGCCGACTCCTCTCCTAGGTGGCATATTTGCTCCAACCTCCAAGAACATAACTCAAGTCTGCTCTGATACCAAATGATACAGACAAGCTGCAAAATAATCAGAGTATACCGCGGAACTATGGTTTATGTGTCCACACAAGCTCCCTTACTCGCACCAGATTTCAACTTTGAAGTTTATTAACATACATACGCACACGATCAACAATGCTTCTTTAAACATACCACACATAAACCCAAAACAATTGCATACACGTGGAGCATCTTACCTGGAGGGTCCCACAATGCCTTGAACCAATCACTGGCAATCGCATTTCGCAACCTTTATTATTTAACTTAGCAGCTAAACCTTATTCCTTGCGATCTGCAATATTCCACAGAGCCGACACGTGCCCTTCTCCACTTCGCATCGCATACAATTTAACTTACCTTGCGACGGCCTTAACACTTAAACACTAAAATTTGTGATTTTCGAAATCGCTCTTGGTGCATTTTCGATCTCTGTCGTTGGTATTCGTTGGATCTGACAATCCACGCTTGCCTCCGCCGACTTACTTCTCATCACAAGTTAAATAACTTAACTTGTGAATTATTAACTGTCAATATTATATCCTGCAATGTGCGAAGTCTTTGCGGCTGCGATGTGATTATGCATCGTTGATCTGCGTAAGATCTACGGTCCTCGTTGTTGCTTGCAAATCCGATTGTCCTTTGATCCTATCTATTTCTTGCAAATCTGATTGCCTTATGTTGTGCCCTTAATGCAATATTCGATTCAACAGAGAAATAAAATAGACAGTTTAAAACATAGAGCCCGATTAAAATACAAAACACTCGGAATTAATTTAGAAATTAAATACACATAGCCAAAACTTTGGATGGTTGGTTTTTACATTTATTTCTACTCTCTGTTCACTCCTCTCTCGCACCTATTCCACACCTATTTCACTCTCTTTCCACACTATCTTCTCACACCTATTCATATATATATATATATAAAGCAATTCGCTTTGTCTTTTTTTAGCTTTTTTCTAAACCACTCCAACAAACAATTTCTATCCTATTTCTAAGCTCTATCCTACTTGGCTTAATCTCCTCGCAGGGAGAAACCAATTTTCTATTTTATTCCTAATTCATTTAGCAACACAAAACAGTCCAACTCTTCTCATTAAAAACTAAATATAATATTAACAATCAATGTTTCTCCACCTCATTTTAGCCACAACATGTGAACACACAATCACATTGCTAGCTAAATCTAGATGCTCCTGCATCAATTTTGTTTCCCGGTTTGAGAGATATGATCAGTTGAAGTTACACTTTTCTGGAACACTGCGCCGCCGCGCGTCCTATGAATTTGTGGAATCATTTTCTCACCCTACGGGTCATCAAATTTCAAATGTCTTATATCAATGGAAATATTTATTCAATACCTCAAATGGGTCTTTGACGGAATTTGATTTCATCACCTATCGCAGAAGTTATCAGCAAAGTTGCAGCAAGAGGTCCATTTCAACTAAGATCTGGATCACTCTCCGATTTGTGGAAATATATAATACTCTTCTTATAGGAGAAAAGGTCAATAATTAAGTTAAGATTATAATTGTGTTTTTCCAAAAGTTTCCCTATTTTCATTCAAATACTCTTTTTTAATACATTTAATCAATGAGAGGTAATTTTTTGTGTCTAACAACATTGTAATTTTGGTTTTTTATCAAGTCCAAGGCTGTCACAAGATTAACATGGAAGTTTTCTTAGTATTTCCTATTTGTCCTGTCCCACATACCCTATGTTTTTTTAGCACTCCCAATATTATCATATATTGATTCATTGTTTGTGTTATAGGCCATTTTTTCACATCCAATCAATAGGCCTCCTAATGGGATCAATCAACATCCTATTACCCCTTATCAACATCATTCCACAAAGCCCTAAGTGAACCTCCTTCATTTCCCATAATTTATGCCTGAAACCACCTCATATGAGCCAATTTTAGCATCAAGGCTCCCTGGCCTTTCTTTGGACAAATTTCACCTACATGTTACATCACTATGACCAGCGTTGGTCACCTACAGGTTTCTCCCCTTTGCACTTGCATTGGTTCTAGAAATTCGGGAAAAAGAGAGGATTTCCGGAAGCCTCCTCTTCCAGAAGCTTCCAGAATTTTTTACAACAATTTACCTTGGATTAAACTGTCAGATCATATATCATCCTTCTTTGGAGTTTCCATCCCTTATCCTTTGATCCCATCTTCCCATCAAAGCTGGATCTAAAACCTTATATTGGTAATCGGATAAGAATTCCCAACTTACCCCACTGCACTATATATTTACCATATTAGCTATGCAAGGGAGGAGGGTTGGCTTGTGGATTATACCCTTATGTTGTTGAGGTGAGAGGTTAACATTCATGCATTTAGGGTGATTGAAGGTGCATATTTTGACAAGAAAAGGACAGGTTAACATCATGGAGGAGATATTCTACAAGATTAACATCTATTTGCGGTTTTAATCTCCTTCCATTTATATTCATGCGGGTTCTAATTTTGGGAATCAGAGCTTGAATTGGAACATCCAAGCTGAAGAATGAAAGAAGTGTGTGACAAATTCCAGGTTGGCTTCATTCCATCATCTATTTGCTTTAAGTAAAGCATTGGGTTCCTTGTCTCTCTATTGTTCTAGGTTGGGCATCGAACCTCGGGGATATACTTTTATCCGCAATCGCAAATCTTGCATAAAAAATTGGCAACTCCCTTAGGGAACGATGTATTCCCTTGGTGTTTTTCCTTGTCCTTTGTGTTTGATTACCTCCTTTATAGACCTTTGATGCTTTCATAAGTCAAGAACATACCTAGGAAGTGATTTCATTGAGATTTTTTTTGCTTTTTTTTGTACCGGAAACCTCTTTCCTAGGACCAACGCTCCCCCAGTGCCTCTAACAGAGCGTTGCACCTCACTCAAGCCCACTTTGTCCCAGTGTTGTAGAGCACTAGTGCCTCCTCTACATTAGCGTTGATCCCTATTTTTGCATATATTTTTCCTCTGTTTGTAAGTGTCTCTTTGATCATCCTACTTCCAGCTGACCATCCCTGAGTATTGAGTGTTTTGTGGTCTTCCTTGAGCCCCCATTTGGTTTTCATTTGAGTTTGATTTCCTCTGGTAAGAATTGGTTTTTATTTTTATTTTTTCTTATCATTTGGTCGCTTGCAATCTAATTTCATTTAGTCATTGATCACTTGGATGAATTGTTGTTCTAGTCCTCGTTCTGAAAAGTGCACTTGAATCAGTGATTAAACATTTGCATCTTAGTTTTCTTCATCTTTGAAAATTAAGAGACTTGACAAGAAAAATATTTGCATTTGCATCTAGGGTTTTGTGTGTGAAATTGGAAATCCCTAGTGTGAAATTGCATATTTTTGCTCAATTGTGTATGGATGTTAATCGCCTTTGAGTGACATCTCTTTTCATTTTTGAAATTTTCACCCAATTTCAGTTTAAGTCCTCTGTTCATGAAATCTCAGATTACATTTGATTTCATTGAAATCCTCTTGTGTTTGTTTTCAAAAATTCTCATTTTCACAACAGGAAAGGAAATTGTGTATAGATTACATTTGCATAGTTTTGAGGGGAATCGTGCATAGATTACCTTCAATGGTTTGGCATATTTTAATGCTTTGACTTGAATTGGAATAGTGAACTTGAAAGATCTAGTTAGGAAGCTCTTATTTGCTGCATATTTGATTATTCCATCATTATTTACACCTCTTCCCTACACAAGATTTCTTTCATCGAAAATGAAAAGAGTTACTTTTGTCATGTTAGTTGCATCATAGGTGTGTCAGGTGACATTGATTTTTGAGCCTTGAAATCGAAACATAATTCAAGATCAACTCAAAAATTCATCTCAATTAACCTAAGAAGCATTTAAAATTTAATGACAAACATAGAGGTCTAGGCTAGAGACGTGTTCCAGCATTGTCGTTGTTTTCCAGTGTTGTATTCTGAGGGCGATATCTCGTTCCACGTACGTAAGTGTATCATATCGTACTCTGCATACCTTTGGGTATATTGGATGGCGCTCCATGCATGAAAAATATATGGGAATGCTCTCATTATATGGTTATGCATTAGACAACACTACTATGGATTGCACTTCCACGTACCATCGAGTATATTTTGGAAGTCCCCTATAGGTTGTTATCGTTTCCATAGGTAATCAAGTCTGCCACCTTGTATACCATGATACACCAAACATATAATTTGGGGAGATTTCCTGCACATACCTTGAGTCCTTGGTTCTCCAAGGTGTATATTGCAATTCATGGTTAAATGGTAAACCTTTATTCCTAGTTAACCCTTTGTTTTATTTTGTGTCTTTAATTTATAAAATCAATTAACTGGTTGTGGAATAGCATCCTCTTCATGGAACAACTCCTTAGTAGATCTTAGGTTGAGACTAATGGCAACAATTCCCGAGTCAACCAATCAAGGAAACCACTATTAAGGGAATCCTGGTCCTTTTCCTCCTTTTGGAAATATTGGTGATCCTTATATGGCAATGTTATACCTTCCCAAATTTACCATTGGTTTACTAGTTTGGTTTTTTTCGACCCCTATGGTTTTGAAAGTCCACATTTCTCCTCAATCAAGTTCTCCTCCTCCTGAACAATATCAACCTCAAGTTGATCCAAAGGTTTTCCCTTTGCCTTCTTCACCTGTTGTTTCTTCATCCCTTTCTTCCTCCTCACCTGGTGAAAGTCCTTATTCTAGTAACCAAGAAGCTAAGAAGAAGAAGAAGCAAAATAAGTAGGGGGGCAACTAAGCAACCATTGTTATCCATGCAACTAGTATGGAGGAATCTTCCAATCAACCCCGCAAAGTTAAATTCCCTTGCATGCTTTTTAGGGGTGATCACCTTCTTAGAAATTGTCCTGGTATTCCCAAGATATTACAAGTGTGGTCCATAGGATCACATCATTCTTTTTCATTAGACTCTGAAGATCATCTTGGTGATAAGCCATCAACTAATGATAGTAAGGTCCATGGGAAAAATGGTAAAGTCAAATTTCCATGTAGGTTATCTGAAGGGAAACATATTATTCACCTTTTTCCTTATATGGATGAAGCCTAAAAAGTGTTGGGAAACCTTAAAGCTTCTCAACCACGACTTGCAGTTGGTTATCAAAAGCTTTCCCCTAATCCTCCACTATTTGATGAAGTGATTGATCCAAATTCATCTCTAGTCAATCTCACTCTCTCTGAACATGAATCCCATAGTTTGTTGTGTAGAAATTACATAAATTATGTGTTATATGTCCAAGATTCTCCTGATCTCACACTATTTCAACTTCATACAAAATACAGAATCTATTCCGCCATTGATCATTTGCGGAAATTAAATCAAGATTGCTATGCACACATGAAATAATAAAAATTCACACACATTAACATAGTTGTTTAACGGGAAAGCCTGAAGCTGAAAACACCAACTATCTATATATAATATATGTCATAGAGATCATGTAACAATCCTCATACAAAGCTGATCATATCAAGCTCTCAGTACAATACAATCGCTACACACTAATCACGCCCAATCTTTCAAATCCATGCACCCATCTTTGCCACCTGCTAGGCTACCTCTACTACGCAATCCCTGTTGAAGAATAGCTTTGAATGAATTCAAATTACTCTTGGATTGTCTGCGCAATCCTCATTGGCATCTCCACTGAGTGTTGGATGCAATCAATGCATCATTATAGTCACAACTAATAGTCTATCTTGCCCTTTCACCTATCTCTCCACTGGTCTCCACTGAAACTGCCATGCACTGTAGTTAACTGATGTATTCTTCAGTTGATTAATGAGTTATTATTTGTGAATTAATTAATTAATTAATTCACTCCACTCTCACTAGTGTATCAATCAGTTAGACTAGATACAACTAGCTCAACTAAATCTAACTGAGTTAAACTAAATACAACTCCATCAACTACTTGTCCAACTCCACCAAACTCTATCACATGAGTTCTAACTGAAATCCTCCATGCAATAGCTCCAGTAAACCCTCAGGAATAGTGTAATTCCTTCTGTCAACTGTTGTGCCACATCTGTGCACTTAACTAAAGTGCTCCAAGAGAATAAGATAATGTTTAGAGTCCAAATATTATTAAGAGCTAATAATATTCGACATATATATTTTTAGACTGGCAATCTAAAAATAGATTCCGCCCAATATGTATAAAAATAGAAGTCCATCTATTTTTCCAACTTGACCAACCATCCACAAATAGCATCCTGCAACTCATAGAATATGATCGACATGTCTAAAAAATAGACATAGTCTAAAAATAGACTTTGCGCCAAAAATAGCCTGCGGGCCCACTTAGTGAAGGCGACTCTTTTCACTAAGCTCATCATCTTGTTGAATCTCAACACTCCCTCTCAACAAGATAGGGATTATCTGCCACCCTGATCCTGTCTCTATGGTATTCGAATTTTCTCCTAGTGAGCGCCTTCGTTAGAATATATGCATCTTGATCCTCCGTAGGAATGTAAGAAAGCAACATGACCTTCCGCTGCACACAATCTCTGATATGATGATACCAGATGTCAATATGTTTAGATCTATCATGAAATACTGGATTAAACGAGAGTTTAATGCAACTCTGATTATCACAATATATCACAGTAGGATCTAAGTGTGAACCGAACAACCCGACCAGGATCTTCCTCATCCATATAGCCTCGCATGCAGCCAAACTTGCTGCCATGTACTCGGCCTCCGCTAAACTGAGTGCCACGGATCTTTGTTTCCTGTTGTACTAGGAAAATGATGTAGATCCGATACTGAAAATCCCTCCAGATGTGCTCTTTCTGTCCGTTGGGCTTCCTGCCCAATCTGCATCCATGAAGCCATGCAGCTTCACCTCATCCGACTCTCTGTATCACAATCCATATCCAGATGTGCCCCTGAGATATTACTGGACATGCTTACCTGCCTTCCAAAAGAGCTTGGTAGGCTTCACCATCGCTTGTGAAAGCTGGTTAACAGCATAGCATATGTCCGGTCTTGTATTGAATAAATACATGAGCGAACCAACCAACTGTTGATAAACAGTGGCATCTACTACCTCTGCCGATGTAGCATCCTCTTTCCTCCAACCACCAAGAAGAGGAGTGTCGATAGGCTTGCAGCCTTGCATGTGAAACTTCTTTAGTATCTCCCGGGCATACTTGCCTTGAGACACAAACAGTTCACCTTTCCGCTGCCAAATTTCCAATCCCAGGAAATAATGAAGGAGGCCCAAGTCCTTCATCTCGAACTCCTTTGCAAGATCTGCGTTGCATGAGTGTATCAACAGTTCATCACCCGTTAGTATTAAATCATCTACATAAAGTACAATGATCAAAATCTTACCCTCCACCACAATCTGGTATAGGTTTGGATCCACCTCACTCTTGGCGAAACCAAGTCCGGTGAAATAACTGTCTATCCGTGTGTACCAAGCATGAGGTGTTTGTTTCAGCCCATACAGTGCTCTTTTGAGCCTGCACACATGCGACTCGTTGCTGAAGATTTCGAATCCTTCAGGCTGCTCAATGTACACCTCCTCCTCAATGACTCCATTGAGGAACGCAGTCTTCACATCCATCTGATGAATGTGCTAACCCATCTGCGCTGAGAGAGCAAGGATGGTACGTATGGAAGAATACCTTGCGACAGGTGCAAAGGTTTCTTCATAGTCGATCCCCTCGATCTGTGAGAAGCCCCAAGCAAAAAATATTGCCTTATACTTCTCGACGCTCCCGTCAGCAGCTTGCTTCACTTTGTAGATCCATCTCGAACCTACCACTAATTTCCCTTCTGGCCTTGGGACAATCTCCCATGCACTGTTTCTGACAATCGAATCATACTCTTCCACCATGGCATCTACCCATGTGGGATCCTCTAGAGCTTCCTCGAAAGAGGATGGCTCCGTCACGATACACTTTCTCATCAAAGCCATGTATCCAGTAAATCGGTCAGGTGATTGTCTTTGTCTGTGCTGTGATGTAGGAACTCCTACATTTTGTATTGCATCAAGATTTAGTCGCTCAGCTTTTGTAGTGCGCTTCCGCCCTCTGATGTTTGGCGCTGCATGAGTGGTTTCTTCCACTCCATGAACCTCCTCTTGTGTTTGATCCACATCTTGAGGCTCATCTTTAGGAACAAGTAGCTCCTCCTCTGCATGCAAGTGCAACTCGCTCTCAAGCGACAACTTCATGGCTTTCTCCTCATGAAATTTGATATCCCGTTGCACAACAGTCATCCAACTGTCTGGAAAATACACACGATAATTGTGGGGTGTTTCTATGTACCCCACAAATATCCCAACCTCTGCGGTCGGCTCTAGCTTCTTCCTGGCATCCTTCGTCCAATGAATGTAAATAGGTGAGCCAAAAATCTTCAAATGAGAAATATCAGGCTTCTTACCAGAAAATGCCTTTTCAGGTGTACTCATGACAAGTACTCTATGAGGACAACGGTTTTTCACATAAACTATAGTGTTGCATGCCTCAGCCCACAAGTGTATGGGAAGGCCCTGATCATGCAACATCGCCCGTGTAGCACCCACGATCGTTCTGTTCTTTCTCTCCGCGACCCCATTTTGTTGTGGGTTATGAAGCGCTATGAGTTATCTTCGAATTCCTTCTTTGCTATAGAAGTCTTTGAATTCACCAGAGATGTATTCACCACCATTATTGCTCCTTAAAGCTTTCACCTGCTTCCTCGACTCTTTCTCAACCAGCACCTTGAACTCACAGAACTTTGAGTATGTCTTGCTCTTCTTCTGCATGAATAAGATCCAGCACTTACGAGAAAATTCATCAACAAATATCACATAATACATGTGCTTTGTTGTTGAAGCAACTGAGAAAGGTCCACACACGTCTGTGTGAATTCTCTCAAGGATCGTCGAGGCGTGACTATTCTTCTCATGAAAAGTGGTCTTCACAAATTTTCCCAAAGTACATCCCTTGCACTGATATGACTCTACAAGTGTACCCTTGGGAAGCCCAGTAGAAATCTGCTGCAAATTTTTCAAAGCACCATGTTGAAGATGGCCCAATCTCCTGTGCCACAATTCGCCCTCATCTCGGCTCACCACTCCTTTTGCTTTGCTTTCCATTGTAGCACGGCCATCTACCTGCAATTGATAAAGATTCTTAACTCGAATCCCTATCCTCCTAGTTTAACCAGTTGTTTTATGCCAAAGGAAAGCTTTTCCCTCACTGAAAACAACATCATAGCCCTTGTCTTCCAACATTGCCACAGACATCAGATTCTTCTTCAATCCTGGAACATGCATGACATCCTTCAAGATGAAAGGTTTACCAGACTCCCTCTCAAAAGGAAATGATCCTGATACCAGTCGCACTGTATCTACCATCATCGCCCATCTTTATGTGCACTCCAAGATCCTTTTCCTCTAGATCACTAAACAAATCTTTGTCTCCGGTCATATGGAAAGACGCACCACTGTCAAGAAACCACACCGATCCCATCACACTTGAAACCAAGCATGCGATCAAAAAAAAATCTAGCTCAAATTGCGAGGCTAAGGCCTCTCTAGCTGGAGATCCAACAACCTGCTTATTCTTCTTCTTCTGTGGACAATTAGTGGTGAAATGCCCGTGCTAGTGACAGTGAAAACACTTCACCTTGGAAAAATCCTGCTTCTTTCCTTTCGCACCGGATTGAGAAGGATTTTTCTTCCCCTTCCCTTTCCTTACTTTGGCAGCCAAAGCGCAATTTTCTTCATCTTCATTCTTCGATGAATATACATCCCTGGTACCCCGCCTTATCTCCTCCTACACAAGATCCGACCAAAGTCGCTCCCATCCCGGCAGTTTCTCCCATCCATTGATAGAGTCTTCGTAGCTATGCCAACTCTTCGGAAGCCCAAGGAGAGCTAAGCTCACCAAGTCTTCTTCATCAATAGTAACCCCCACATTTCCCAGCTCATCCTTGCAGTGGACAAACTTCGTGAGGTATTTTGGTTTATTGTCGCCTTTCTCCATTTTTATTTTCCTGAGCTTGTCTTTAAGTGCCAACTTCCTCTGGTCACTTCTGCTTTGGAACAAGTTTGTCAAAGCCTTCCACATTAAGAATGGAGTGGCTTTCCCGTGAAGGTTGGACACAATGTGGTCCTTCACACCTTCCAACAGAATCCTTCGACACTTTTCTACCTTCTTTTTCCATGCGTCGAGTGCGGCTGCATCGCTAGAAGCAGGCTTCGAAATATCAACATCTATGAACTCCTTCAACCCATTATCATCCAGCACCGCCTCCATCCTGTCCTTCCATGCTATATAATTTGAGCTCCCATCAAGGGCATACTCCAATCGCAATCCGTTGAAAGACATTTCAATGAATGCTCAACTTCGACACCAAGAAAACACTGCAGCAAATTCGAATTCCACCAGCACAAAACTCAACCGCTTCAATAATTGCAATCTCCTCCAATGATCAATACTGCTCTGATACCATGTAGAAATTATATAACTTATGTGTTATATGTCCAAGATTCTCCTGATCTCACACTATTTTAACTTCATGCAAAATACATAATCTATTCCACCATTGATCATTTGCGAAAATTAAATCAAGATTGCAATGCACACATGAAACAATAAAAATTCACACACATTAACATAGTTGTTTAACGGGGAAGCCTGAAACTGAAAAACCCAACTATCTATATATAATATATGTCATAAAGATCATGTAACAATCCTCATACAAAGCTGATCATATCAAGCTCTCAGTATAATACAATTGCTACACACTAATCAGGCCCAATCTTGCAACTAGCTCAGGCCCAAATATTATTAAGAGCTAATAATATTCGACTTATCTATTTTTATACCGGCAGTCTAAAAATAGACTCCATCCAATATGTCTAAAAATAGAAGTCCATCTATTTTTCCAACTTGACCAACCATCCACAAATAGCATCCTGCAACTCATAGAATATGATCGACATGTCTAAAAATAGACATAGTCTAAAAATAGACTTTGCACCAAAAATATCCTGCGGGCCCACTTAGTGAAGGCAACTCTTTTCACTAAGCTCATCATCTTGTTGAATCTCAACATGTTGATGGGCCTATAAATTAGACATAAATTAGGGGTCATTTAAACTTTCTTAGGCACATAAAAGATATATTAAATCTCTCCTTCTACACTTAATATTGTTTTTTTTTTATGTGTTAAAATGTTCTTAGGAAGGTTTAAAGATAATTACATATTTGTGCCTAATATTATTTATTTATGTAGAATACTTTGAGAATATTGGGCAGATTATGAAGATTTGAAGAAGGATATAATTTAGGGACTTTCTCCCTACTACTGGAGGATCAATATTGCAAAATAAATGAACAAAATATCATGAAATTATTGAGAACTTCTAGAGATATTCTAGAACTCTGATGATTGAGAAAATCTAGGAATGTGTTCCCTGTCATTTACTGCAAACTCCTAGTGTTGGGAACTAGCTCCACTATTTGAGGGAGTTTTGAGGGGAAATCTTCCTTCTTTAAAGGGGAATGCTTCCTCGTCACTTTGTATAAGTACCAATTCGAATTGGCATCTAGGGGCAGGTATTTTTTAGTCGTATTGTGGAGAAAACTTGTTTCTTAGCATCTCCACTTTATTTTCTTGTAGGGATGTACTTGGATTGATTCAATCATGATTGGTGTCACTTTTAGCTTCCTAGGCTTGGTTTATTTGAATTCATGCTCTTAGGATTTCAATTAAAAATTGTTGTTCTTTCCTAGGATTAATTTCTTTTCAAAGCAACACTTTCATTTCTGCAATTAGTTTAGGCTTTGATTTCATGACATTCACGCCATTACATCATATCAACAAAATAAGGACTCATTTTATGTTGCACATATAGTGTTGATACCTCTTAAGTTGGTATGATCCCCGGGTTGATAGTTAAAGTTGGCAGCCATTGGAGTTGCAGCATTCTTGTTGCAATACTGAGGCTCACCATCTGTTCCCAACCAAAAATTGGTTTAGAAAATGGTTGAATTGATTCCAATTTTAGTCAATCGTACCTTTCTCGTAGATATTGAACTTCATACTGCTCAGGTTCTTCTCATTTCTTCATATTCCATTAAACTGGGGGGAAATCCTCCTGTTTTAACGGTATAATGGGAAAATCCTCCCATTCCAACGGCACAAGGGGGAAATCCTCCCTATAGTGGTGGATTTGTCGCATGGGTGTACGAAATCGTACCAGTTTAAAGAGTGTGGTCTACTCTTTAAACTATTGGTAATAGGCAGAAAGTGGTGGAGCTCAAAAGCATAAAATTTAGTGGAAACAGTATGCTAAAGTATGCTCTGGTTAAACTAAAACTAAAACACGAATATACAGAAGCTATCAAAGAGAGTCAAAATGATAATAATACCAACGATGGCTCAAAGGCCTCTTCTTATTAAATGTTTGAAATGGAGAAGAAATTTTACCCACTTGCCAAAGGGCACCTGGGCAATGGCTCTAGGTCCCGATGCAATGATGTTGCCTTCCAAGCTCTGCCTCTGATGTAGTCTCCCTCTCTCTCTCTGGAATGGTGGACTAGGATTTTTGGGTGGCCAACGATCAAGTCCTCTTCAGCTCCAGCTTCAGGTCACACACTGCTGGTGTTTCTCGGGCAACTTTGGCTAGCATAACAATGTGATCACCCTTTCTTCATCTCTTGGTGGCTTTATATAGGGGAGTTTCAAATCCTCCTTCCCTCCCTTGTTACATGATGGATGGTGACCCAAGGGGAGGTATGATCCCATTGTGTGCTCACATAGTGTCTAAGGAGGCGTTGGTGGTTGTCCTTAGGCGGCTTCATATAAGGAGTAATTTTCCTTTGCTTGGTGTGGTCCCGGAAAGTGACAATTTGCCATTTCCAAGAATGCATGCTTATCGGGCAAAAAGGCACACAGAAGGCGCTCTTCTCGAAGGATAAAATGCACAATCCAACATTTATGACTAGTTCAAATCTCATTTTCTCAAAACCTTAGAGATTTTAAATACTTTCTTGATTCCATAATGTATTCCTACCCTATAAATCCTTAGGCTTGACATTAATTAATGTTGTATGATTTTCCAGTGTTAACACTCTTGTTCGCACGACACATGGGATCAATCCTCCCATTCACATAAAACAAGGGGGAATTTCTCTCATTCCTACCGTACCCCCTCCAAGTATTATGGTCACTTCCTTTCATTGGAGTCGTCTGGCAAGATATCGTCTTCCTCCTTTTGTGCCCTTCCAGATCATAGTGCGGATTTATAATATAGTTGTACCTGGAACAATAATAGAAGAAGGCATGTTTGTTAGTATTTTTTCCTCAACTTCTTGGAAATATTTATGTGCTCTGCAGCTTATGCCCATTACCCAGAATCTATTGGCTTTTAACAGAGGAACCAGTCAATCGTTAGGGATCCTTCCTAAGTTGCGTATTATTTTGGGAGGAAATATTGTCTATATTAACGTGATGGTTATCCAAGGCCCTTTTGGCTTTAATTTACTCCTTGGGCATGACTAGGTGTATGTCATAGGAGCTCTTTTCTCTTCGCTCTTTCGTGTGATGTGTTCCTCGCATGAAGTAAAAATCATGACCATTGATCAGCTTTCATTCATTGGTCCTAATTAAACTCCCACTCAACCATATTCCATAAATGGCGTGTATGTGCAAGTGGTGTCTCCCCTGCCATAGGTTAATTTTGTGTCATCTTGTTCCATGCTAGTGTCTACTGATGATCTAGTAGGTGATATAGTGCATCATGTACTGGGATCATTCGAGCTTGATCTTTCCATTAGATCCCTTTATGTGTATCCCTTCCAAAGCATTATTCTCCCATATGATTAGAACCTCTTGGATTCCATGGCCTCTTATGGGCTATGATCAAGGTTTTCAAAGCACAATTCCCTTTCTTGTGTCAAGCTCCTTAAAAAATGAAACAAGGGTTTCTGAGCACAGCTCCTTTTCTTGTGTGAAGCTCGTTAGAAAATGAAACAAGGGATATGAGCATAGTTCTATTATTGTGTCAAGCTCATTAAAAAATGAAACATATCCCTTTTCCATTCAAATATTTGATTAGATCTTGTAAATTCTTAGTCGAGTCTTTCACTTGATCTCATAAATGAACCTTCATTCCATCCACCTAGTAACTAGTAGTCTACTTAGGTGAATGAAATGAAGTTTGGGGGGCATGTACCTAAAATTAGGTCATTATGTTGGGGACATGCAAACTTATCTCAAGAATATTTTTTTCCTATGTTTCAAGCTTGTCTAAAAATGAAACCAATTTAAAGCATAGTTTCCCATGTTTTAAGATTATGTAAAAATGAAACCATTCTCATCCTATCCCACGTGATTTCCATTTTTATCATCTTATTTTTTCCAGATGAGCCTTGGTTTTCTCATTCCATCGTCACCATCTACTTGGTTGATCATACACTTTCACTCGATTGTTTTACCCTTTCCCGAGGAACAACTTCGATGAGTGGTCTTATTAGCCATCCTCTTTACCTTCGCATGTTTTGAGTAGTTTTGTCATGACCGGAACTATTTGGTACCCTTTATACCACTCGTTCCTATAGGAGGAGTCCTCTTTAAGCTCTTTTCACACTCCCAAAATATAAAAACATTGTCAAGCACTTGTTTTTTCGAACTCGTTAAAGTAAATGAAAAGATGTATGCTCAATATAAGTTCAACCCTTTTTCAGGCTAAGATGGACTAATTACGAAAAAGGAATACCTTAGTCTAACATGGCTAATAGGTTCTCTTGAGTATTGTTTTCTACATTTTTAGACTTGAGGGACTATTTACAAAACAAGACATTTGGATTTTTCTTTTTCGCCTTTTTTTCAAACTCTCTAAACATGAAAAAAATGTCGAGTTTTACCTTCACTGGACTCTTCAAAACATCAAACAATGATGGAATTGTTAAACATCACAAGGTTGAGCCACTCCTTCTCAGGGTTCATTAAAAATACTTGGAGGGGTTCATCTGAAGGATGAATTTACAGATCAATCATATGTTATCCTCCTCAATCTTGTTAAAAAATAAAGAGGTATTGATCAATATGGTTGGGGAAATTGGGAAAACAAGGTACTCCATTTTTCTAATGGGAAGTGAGTCACTCTTGAACACAACACTCTTACACTTCATCTCTGTGGCTTTTGGGTTTGGAATTTTTCTTTTCATTCAGTTCATCATACCTTTTTGAAGCCTCCATCTTAGTTTTGGGTCAATGCTTCCAACTCCATTCAGTGTTGTTATGTGTTCAAGAGTAGTCATTTCAGTTGATATTTGTTGCAATACTCTTAAGCCTTCATTCCGTGTTTGCATTTTCTCGATCCAGTTTTGTATCATCATCATTTTTTCTCAATCATGATACCTATTTTATGTCGTTGATGGGGGATACATCAAGGACCTCCTGCGACGAGTTGCTTCCTGTCGAAATCCGCACATCATCCAGGAAGTTGACTTAGAAACACCATTTTGGTACCTTGGTGCTTGCATGCATCAATGGAAATTTTCCTTGCTCTCAGTGATATGTTTACATCATTGGCCTTCGACCGAAAGATTCTGTGTGATGTTCGACATCAACCCATTTACTCACACCATACGAATTATATTGTAGTACCTTGAGAGCCATTAACATCATCAATGGTTTCTCTCGCGTCTATTAATGGTTACATCATCGATCGATAATAAGATGATATCTACCATGTTCAACCTCATCTCATTGATTCACATGGTTAGCCTCATACATTGGTTGGTTTTGTGACCAAGATAGAAGACCTCGGATCTAGTTTCATCCATCCGGGCTATGATTTCAGGAGTTATACAAAATATCACAATGTATAATGGTTGTGATCAATTTGATAGTTATCCAGTCATGGGTGCACCAATTGCATATGTGGACGCGACTTTTGATCACTATACATGTTATTTTTCATATGTGTTTAGAATGGGTATGTATACCTTACCAAAGACATGCCATGATCTAAATGTATTGCAACATATGTAGCTCATCAGTTGTTCTTTATCTCGACTTGTCACAAGGTAAAGCACTTTAGTCATCAGTTATCATTCTGACTTTGTGCTTTAGGGGTAATTATGTTATAAGAAATTTTGTCACATATATTAATTATGCCTCCTAATGGGATAAATCAACATCTTATTACCCCTTGTAAACATCATTGCAAAAATCCCTAAGTGAACCTCCTCCAATTCCCAAAATTTCTGCCTGAAACCACCTCATCTGAGCCAGTTTTACTACCGATGCTCCCTAGCCCTCCTCTGGACAACGTTCACCTACATGTTGCATCATTGTGGCCAGCGTTGATCACCTAAAGTTTGTTCCCCTTTGCACATGTGTTGGTTATATAAATTCGGGAAAAAGAGAGAATTTACTAAAGCCTCCTCTTCCAAAAGCTTCCATAATTTATTACAACCATTTACCTTGGATTAAACCTTAAAATCCTATCTCATCCTTTTTTGGAGTTTCCATTTCTTATCTTTTGATCCCATCTTCCCATCAAAGGTGGATCTAAAACCTTATATTGGTAATTGGATAAGAAATCCCAACTTACCCCACTCCACTAAATATTTACAATCTTACCTATGCAAGGGAGGAGGGTTGGCTTGTGGATTCTACCCTGATGCTTATGAGGTGAGAGGTTAACATTCATGCATTTAGGGTGATTTAAGGTCCATATTGTGACAAGGAAAGGATAAGTTAACATATTGGAGGAGATCTTTTACAAGATCGACACCTATTTGCGGTTATAATCTTTTTCCATTTATATTAATGTAAAGAGTTCTATGTTTTCCTATATGTGATTGTTGTTATTTCACTCATTTTAATACCATGTTGATCTATTTAATAAAGTACTTAGATGATACTGCATAGATTTTGTAGTTTCTTTGCTTGTGTTATCTGATTGTGCAGGTTCTAATTTTGGCAATCGAAGCTGGAATTGGAGCATCTAAGCTGAAGAAGGAATGAAGTTTGTGATGGATTCCAAGTAGGCTTCATTCCCTCATCTATTTAATTTAAGGAAAGCATTGGGTTCCTTGTCTCTCTGTTGTTTTAGGTTGGCCATTGAACCTAGGGGAGATACTTTTATCCGCTATTGTAAATCCCACATAACAGTTTGATTTTATTTTTATAAAAGAAACAATTTCTTAAATTGCATTAAGATATGCAAACTATATTATACAATCCATTATAGATAAAATCTATACTTTCATGCTTATAAATAAAATAATTAATTAATTAAAAAATAAATAAAAAATACCAAGCAAGCTCGCTCTCTCTCTCATGCTTGGACAAAAAGAAATAAAAGTACAATGATATATATATATATATATATATAGAGAGAGAGAGAGAGAGAGAGAGAGCATTGTAAATATATTTTAACTATGCACCCTTTAATCATTAAGAGATTTGTACTTTGTTTTCTTTTTGATCCCTCTTAATGCTTACTAAATGTGAATTGAAAATGGATATGTGCTAGTACGAAGGAAGCTACAAACTCTAACATGACACTAACACTATCTCACAACAACATAAAAATTCACCACATTAAGTTAATACAAACATCATTTTAAGATTTTTTACCCACAATGTAGATCTATGTCAACTTTGAATTTTTCAAGCATTAAGAGTAATCATCAAGAGAAAACAATTTTTTTTAAAAGGCTAAAAATTAAAAAAGGTTTGCACCTAAAAGGATTTGGTCCTTCTTGGTGTTCGATAGATCCATCGTTTATATAGATATAGCTTGATTAATTAATTTTAAATAGAGTCGTAATTTGTTGGCCAACTTATTCCACAACAACATTATAAACATCTTCCATTAACATGTCATTATCCCATATCAAATACTAGATCACAACTTAATGAACTATTGAAAAATGTAAATGATATGATGATCTTCATATGTAGATAATTCTTTTACCTTTTAACAATTTATACCTGTAAGTTTTTTAATTCTGAATATTTGAAATAAGATTTTGAAATAAAGTGTTCATGGTCCACATAAGCAAGCAACACCATCTAGTATGATGCATTATAATGCACATATATCTCACATGTCATTACTTTTTTTTTACTAAACAATCACAATTGTTGGCATCTATTTCACTAAAGTAACACCTCACATGTACTTAGCCCCAATCATATTAAATAGTTTGTTTGTGTAAGTGTATTAGCCCATGATGGATGAACATTTACTAAGGGAATATAAATCTTCACGAGGAGATAAAAACAACCTCATTTTACTGACCAATGAAACACTATTGACATAAAAAAATATAAATAAATAAATAATAAATAAATAAATTTGAAATGTTATTCTTTATTATATTTTGGGATTAAAGCTTCCACTAAGAATTAGTATTTATAATACATGTAAGGCTTTAAGAGAAGAAGCCATATTGCACATGAAACATCCACAAGCATGGCTCAGAAACACCCAAACTTATAATATCTCAAATAATCTAGAAATTATAAACATGAAATAACACAAAACTAGGGGAAAACCCTAATGAAAAAGCACTAAGAAGCGACCATGTATCCTCTATTGTTTATTTTCAAGGATTAATTATTATTAGGCTTCAATAAGTGTATTTTCTATATTTATCTTGGAAAGGCCTAATATTATAAATGTACTTTTATAAAGTGGTTATATTTTAAGATTAATTGTTGTGTTTTGCATGCATGTAAGGTTACGCGAGGTATGTTCTCTCAGTCTACCTAGTAGATATATAATGGTTATGTAATGTTAGACTTTAGGCATTCTAAATTGAAAAGAAAAAAAAGTTGTTTAAATCCATGGAGTTTTTACTTGCAATTCCACCATTTTTTTCAAGCTTATATTGTGTTGTAACTCCTAGAGACAGCCTTGAGTTGTAAAAGGACCAGTGCCTAGGACATCTTAAAATGCAAGAAACTTTGACTAAACTATTTGTAGCTGAAAATATTAGGCTTCCTTGCAATTAACAATTGGTGAAATTTTTTAAAAGAGTGGGACCGAGACCTTAATAATAAACACAACAACTAAGAAAACTGCAGAGGATGAGTATGAGACTGAATAAGTGAATGTGTTAGACAGCTATAAATCATAATGTTGTAAAGAGGGCCAGCTATAAAATGACTACACAGTTATCAAGTTCAGTGATAGTCAAAACTATGGCAAAATGTGAAATGAGATATTAACTGCAAATGGGCTTATTCCAAGATAAGAATCCATTATAGTTTGTATCAGAAGAACAGCGTAAATGAGACAGAAAATAGGCGGAGTATCATGCCTGAGCGATATTTAAAGTGCTAAAAATGAACAAATATGAGTATCAACTATGATAAATTCACATCTAAACATGAAGCACTTGCATTCCAGAACATTTGAGATACAAGAAATATGGATGAAGACGAAATGAACATTCATTTAAAACAATAACGATAAGGAAAGATTACAAATTTTGAAACACTTCATGTGGAATCCCCTTTGTGACAAATCTTTATATTTGAATCCCAATGTGATCTTCAACAAAAACTATTAAGTTCATACAAAATACTCATACAAAGTTGCTTTAGCTGATCAATTTTTCTCAAAATCTAGAACCTCGTATAAGTCTTTTCTCTCTACTTTTATAACTTCTGATTTCTATGTGCGGAAAGATATTTTGGGAAAATATCTTTCCCGCATGCCTGTATGTTGTTCCAAGTCTTAATCAAAAATCAAAATTGATGATGGGGTAGAATGCCTCCCATCATCTTACAAAGTGGGCTTGAAGCCATTTCTAACGGAAATACAAACAACTTACTAACTGAAAGTAAAATGCGGGAGTGAAATATGAATTTCACTCGAAATTAAAAAGTGAAAAGAAAAATAAGGTCCATGTAGGCCCAGTCATGAGTTATCATTACTCCCGGTGAGACGGAGTCGCGGCTACTGCTGGAGAAGGCAGTACTGTAGTCGTGGAAGAGTTGTCTTTCTGCTTCAGAGGTGATGTTGGCAGAGGTGAAGATGTGGTAATAAGAGTATTGGTAAGATCATTACACTTCTGCCAAATGTCGGTTGTTGGAGTAGGCGTTGTAACAAAGGCATCAACCAGAGAATGCACCTTGGTCAACTCAGCATAGTTTGTTTGGACGGGCAACCACTGCTTGATCTAACATAGGAGGGAGAATTCTTTACCGAGAGAGGCAATTATAGTTTCAGCCTTGAGCCGAGTGGTCTTTTCAAACGGGACGTCTGTCTGATTCATTACTTTTGTCATCTTGATCTCATATACTTGTAATGGCTGAAACACAGCTATTCCAGGCTCCCAACATAATGGGAGGCCTGCCTTAGTCAGTTCGATCCACTTCTCTTCGAAACATTCCAAACTTGTCACCATCTTTTCCAGACTGCGTAATGCATCAGTGCGCACAGCTTCTTTTTCCATTGCCTTTCTGAGCTCTGTTACCTCCTTGAATCTGTCTTCTACTCCCGAAGTTGCCAATTCCTCAAAGCTCAGGTTGTTCAGGAAGGTGATATACCTTTTGGCCATTTCCACTTTTGTTGCAGCCTCTGTGTGTCCTTCATGTAGCATTCTTCTAAACCAATGAAATGATGCCCTCTTTTCTTCAATTAAAGTAAGAAAGGCCCAACGCTTTCTTAACTCTGCGATAATGTCCATCCAGATCAAACGTCTAGATTCTAAGAGGGTGACATTTCCCTTCATTCGGTTCGTCAGGTCCTTGATACTGTTTTTTTTTCGCCTCTTCCACTTCTTTCTATAAGACTGCTACCGTTTTTCTGTTCTCCTTAAGTCGAGCCTCGAGCTCCTGAATCTTCTGTTGGACAGTATGAACCTGTCTCTCTGCCACTTGAAGGTCAGCCCGTGTTTTGGTTAACTGTGCAAGAGTGGTATCAAAAACCTCCGAAACGGGAGCAGCACATACATGTGTATCCCATCTTGTTTGCAATTCATCTCTCTTTTGCTTGAGGGCACCATCTCATTCTCGATCTTAGCCCTCTCCTCTTTTTCTTTAGCCAAGAAGTCAGCGAGGTCAGATTTATATTTCTCTATTTGAGCTAATTCAACAGTTTTCACATGCTAAAAACTGGGCATATTCAATTTATGTTTCAAAGCTGAGACCTGTTTTTGCAAATCCGAAACAACATGAACTTGAGAATCAACTTTACTGTTCCCTTTGCCCTTCACAGCTGCTTGGAGACTCCAAAATTTTTTTGAAAGTGCCCGGGCATTAGTCTTCTCTATCTTGAGGTTGTCAACCACTTGGTTATACTTAGTTTGCAGCTTCCTTAGGGTGAGGGAGAGCTTCACGACCTCGTCTTTCAGCATGTCGTCAAAACACTGAAACAAATTGCATTTGTCAATTGGGGGGACTTGTGACATGTTCACTGCAACCTCCTTAGCTCTATAGCTGGTGGTCCCAGCCTCTGGATCTAGAACTGCTTTTGTCATGGCCATTAGCAGCTGCTCCTTATCCATATCAAGCTCTGTAGTAAGCCGAGTATGATATTTGTCTACATATCCAGATAATTCAAAGCAAAGCTTCTCTCTGATAGATCTGTTTTTGCCCTTTATTTCGTCACCCACCTCGACTCTGTTAATGGAGACGGCTTGTGACACCTCTGAGAAATCAGATGAAGATTGACCACCATATCTCACCATAAAACATGTGTTTCCTTTGTTTGACTCTCCATGCAGTGCCACTTTTTCGAGCGGCGGCTCTTCCTTGACATCTTCCTCATCATTTGTTCTCTGCCCTTTAGGGGGCCGAGAACCTTCTCCTGTGTCCACCTCTACCTGTTCTCTTGTGACCCCAGCTTTTTCGACATGTTTCTTTCTTGCTTCTCATGTTGAAGCAGTGTCCCCTTTTTCCCCCGTCGTTGATGACTCAGTCTCCATCTGTGAAAGAAAAGGCCAGGTATCAATATTAGCTCTCCACTCGATCAAGGGCCTAGATTTGTGAGCCTATGCAGTTGACTTAATCTTCCTCCTCTTGTTAGAGATGATACCTTTTGGGTCATAAGGCCAAGCTTTCCCTTGCCTTAAATCCATACCCTTGAGCAGGGTTTCCACTATGGGGAGGGCATGCCTTGAGTTAACAATAAAGGGGCCGATGGTGGTAGGAAGTTTAAGAATGAACCCCTTTTTCGCAGGGACGAAGTGGAGCTGCTCAGCCTTCAAGGTTTTCCGGAGGTACTCCAAGGCGAAAATCCACATGGCAGGAAAAAC
The DNA here is from genome assembly GCA_034641835.2 of Pinus albicaulis. Classification (NCBI taxonomy): domain Eukaryota; kingdom Viridiplantae; phylum Streptophyta; class Pinopsida; order Pinales; family Pinaceae; genus Pinus; species Pinus albicaulis. The sequence goes on from CM076582.1 coordinate 334,455,410, forward strand.
TGGAAGTCTGTAAGGGGGAACCTCTGCACCATAGACCCTGATCTCAGTGTATTCATCAAATAGGTACCAATCTCCTGTGCTTTCTTCCTCACTGAACTGTAGCCAGTTCCTCTGCTTAGGAAAAATCCTGGGCGGAGGGTTTTCATGAATAATAGTATAGGCTATTCTCATGAATTCATTCATGAAGCTTGAATAACCCAACCCATTAGCCAACTGATGCACTGTGGGGTTCCACTCAAAGATATTTATTGGTTGAGAATTAATCCTAGAAACCTTTTCCAGACCCAAACCCTCAAACTTATCAGCCTCTTGGAAGAGGAAGAGGTAGAACACCATGGAGCAGAAACGAAAATGGCATGTGGCTGGGAGGTCTTGAAACTGGGTTTGGATGGCGAAGGCCAAGAAACCAGGGATATCCAATATAACACCCGGTTGTGACATCAACCATAAAAGGGCTACACATTCCTTCAAGACTCGCTCGACCCCCTCTATACCTAGTAACCCCGCAATGAGAGCAAGTGTTGGCTGAAGGTTTTCCTTGAATGTATTCAGAGGCACTGAGTCCGAAGACGGGAAATCTGTAAGGTGGGATTCAGAAATAGCAGCGATGAAATCACTCTGCTGCCTCCAGGGTAACTTGGAAAACTGACAGGATAAAGACATTTCAATGAAACTGACATAATTTGAACTGGAGGGATAACAGAGGGCTTTCCTGATGATCTCAGGAGATATACTAAATATCTTCTTCCCTTGAGTTGATAGGAACATATCTCGGCGCTCATCATAAGCTTCTCTGAGCCAACATATTAATTCCACAACTGGGTAGACAGGAAGAGTAATTTGGTGGTATAGTCCCGAAAAAACAGCTCTAAACCTATCCCTATTTTCCAAATGTTTCCTAAATATCTCAGGTTTGACGCTACTGATGAGGAAAGGGTATTGTAGGTCTCGAATGTGGGCTTGCATGTCGGTGAATGGCTCAAGTCCAAGGGCAGCCCTGGAGTCGCGAACTTGGAGGGTTTCGGGTTTCGACTTCTTAATCTTAATTCTACCCATGACCATTATGAAAAATGAAAAGCGTAAGAAAACTAGACAGCGAAAGAGGGACAGAATACTTGCGCAGTAAGGAAAATGCTCGGGAGAAAACGACGCAGGGAAGTTGAAAGCGACTTGGTAGACCTGGTACTGGGAGCTCGTGCTTTGGCTATACGATATCTCATAAAAGAAAGTATTTTACCACAGTGAACATAGAATAGGGTTAAGCGGCCTTAGATTACCCGAAAAATGAGGCTAGGATGACACTTGTAGGGCTGACGTCGACATTGGGACGCGTGGCATTTGGCTATTGGTTATCAAAGTTTGGTTAGGTGTATACCATGCATCGGTTTAAATACCGCTACTAGTCATGTACCGAGTGTCCTAGGACTTACCTTACCCTTGTGTTACTTGCACCAACTGTTACCTGAATGGGCCCACTAAGTAGTCCGGCGGGGTCTTGGAGCAGCTCTAAGCCCGCGACCATCACCCCACAGAATGTGTCTCTTGGAGCCCCACTGCTATCACGTCACCTCATGTTTCCAGGGGGTTGAGCTTCTGCTTTCCCCAACCTTCTTTGATACCCCCGAAAATGCTTAGCGATGTTCTCCTCTTTGACTGTTCAGCACTTGGGCGGGTCCCGCTCTGTCCAAATGTCTTGCGCATGTATGCTCCTTTGTGTTGAGTTAGGTTTTACCGCAAAGTTAAAACTTTATGTCCTGTCCCATTTTTTATATGAATTTTCACGCACACCAACCCGCTTAATCCTTTAAGTATTTCTTACCATTTCTTATTAAGATAATAGTTTTTAATCCCATTTGAGTGATGAGAGTTGATATAACAACATATTGTATTACCTAACATAATCATATTTTCCAGTACATGAATCAGCCATCCACTGTCAACATTCTTTATGAAATATGGTCTCAGTATACCCAATGTAAAACCATATATTTTTTACCATATGTCTATAGAGTAATTAGTCCAAAACTGCAAAAAAAATAAAATTTTCAACATAACTAAAGTGTCTACTACATTTTCACAACACAAAAAACTAACAACAATCATTTAACAACTAGTATCCAGATGAAGTGATAGGTGTTGAATATTTCACACTAGACCCTAAATAAGCAGATGATGTGGCTATCCAAACAATATGACTCTCAATTTTAGCTAGACGAGCATCCATCCTCTCCATATAGAACCAAATATTTCACTATTCTCTTTTCACGTCCTCAAGATTTGCAGAAACATTATACCTATCAACTTGTTTCTGCATAAGAACCTTACCCAATCAAGTTTTTCATCTGCCAGTATAGAGATAAGGCTTGGTAATAACTACTTTTTTCTACCCTTGGTGTGTCCAGGGTCAGAAATTCATTACCCAAATTCCTCTAACAATTTTGAATTAGAGAAGGCATGCTTGTCTCTAGGTTTTGAATTTCACTTCAAGTTTTTGGGGAATGACTGAGCGGAATGTCTTAATAGCCTCTTGGGCTTGTTTTTGAGATTTAGCATAGCCCTAGGGGCCTTAGCCTCCCCCCTTCTTCTCGTATTCCTCGTGTGCTGACTCTACATAGAGGCTAGCAGATATTGTTTTATGTGAAAATTTTTGAATGTTTTTTTTTTTTTGTCAGTAAGGATAAACTATATTAAAATCATAAAAGAAAATTTACAGAGTCTTTAGGCAGAGATGAAAAGCAGTACTTAGCCAATCCCTGCCTTGGTAGTTTTCAAAATAAAACATGTTTGGGGCTGCCTCCTGGGAGGAAACCAGCCCCTTAATAGCGTCATACAACCTTGTTTTACAAAATATTGAGTGACACATATAAAAACACAATGGCTGCGATATGTCCTGAGTTGAAAAAAAAGAGAGATGAACCTTGCTACAGAGTATTCATGGGGTTCCTTCATCATCCTCTATCATTGGTTCCTCCTCCTCAATAAGACATCCATATTCCCTTGCAGTGGCTTCCTCCTCAATTGTGGGCTCATGTGGAGGCTTAGGAGGGGTCGTGCAGACGATGGGAGCAACAGGGTACTCTGCATCTATAACTCTGGTCCACATGTCATCTGAATCCATGATCCAAATGTCTGTCTCCTCCTCCGCAGGCTCATGAACAGGGAGCTACGCGGTTTCCGAGGTGGGGCTGCTCAGAGTGCGCTATGGTATATTTTCTGGGGCGTCTTCCACCCTTAGGCTTCTCCGAAGTCAACAAATTATCACCCTGGGTGCTGTCAGGCGTTTGAGTAGCATGTATTTCATGACTTCCTGATGAGGAGCCTTCTATGGATTCCAGACCCTAATCCTGGCCTCGGTGATAATGCCCCGAGAACGCGCCTCTGGAGCTGCCTCTGATGGGATTTTGACGTTGGCGCGGGGCCATGGAGACGTTGTCGAGCAAAGAAATGGTAGCCGGCTATGAGTCCAAGCTGAGCGCAAGGGGGGCGTGCAGCAGGGGGTGCGCAGCAGAGGCGCAGAGTGGGGGGGGGCGTGCAAGAGTGGGGCTCACAACATGGGTATGCGCAGCAGGAATGCTTTTCGTAGAGGGCGTGTAGTAGGGAGATGCAGATGGGGAGGGGAATGCAGTAGGGGAGCATGCAACAGGGGGCGCATAGTAAGAAGGATTACAAGGGGAGGGGGGCGCAGTAGTAGGGCAAGCGGCAGAGGACTCGCAATAGGGGGAGCGCGCAGCAGGGAGGGAAATGGCAATGGAGGTGCACAAGGCAAGATGGAGCAGCAACGTGATGGTGAGGAGAGTAACAGTGATGGCTCTCGGGACTGGCTAGGGTAGCAATGAGATGGCAGAAAGAGGAGCTTATGTGCCTTTTGAAGGCGAGTGGCACGAGGGTAGTGGCGGTGAGGGACAGTCCAAGTGTGTCTGCATGTGATACGAAGTGTGGCAAGAGGCCAAGTGTGGAAGAGCGCTCGTAAAAATGATTGGCGATTTCATGTTAGACTTGGTGTTGCAGAGCGTTGTCAGCCTAAGCATGGGAGGAGTTGTCCTCACGCGATCTAGTTGTGTCACCCACATCCGGGGAAATTTGATCCTTTTGGAGGAGAGTGAGGCAACTCTCGCGTAGGATTTCGTCCTGAATCTGATGAAAATTTGAGTGGTGGAGCATTTAGTTGCTATCCACTCCTTTGTTGGCCAGGATTTCTGCTACGGTGTTTTCCTTTCTGCGTACATGGTGGAAATTCATGGCCTTGTGATGCTGCAACAGATGTTCCAAATGATTGAGGTGGTTGGCAAGCCGCCAGCTGGTGGAGACCTTTATGGATGAAAAGTCAAGGAGGATGTGTGTGGCAGATTGGATGATGAGTTGATAATATCTTTCCATTTCTAGTGGGAAAAAATTAAGCTCAATGACTATGGAGATAACCCGGATAAGCCCCTCCAGTTCCGCGAAGTTGTTGCTATCCCATCCCAGGTTTCCGTAGTATGCATGTAAGGGGTTTTTTCTAGAGTTCCTGAAGATGCCCCCAAATTTGGCTTCCCCCGGGTTTCCTTTGGAGGTTCCATAAAAGTTGCATTTGAAAAATATGGCAGGGGGTGGATTCCAGTGTTCAGGAGAGCTGATCCTTCCTGTTCGCGGGGTGGAATTCTCCCCGGGGGGTTTTTTATTCATATGCCAATTGTCCCAGATGGTGCATTCAGATGTGGTTGTCAAGAATTCATCCTTCCCTTAGTGTGCCAAGGTAAAAGTTTCTTCTAAGTTGTTGTGTAGCTTGGCCCAGATCTGCTCTTGATTTAAAGCTGCATCTTTAAATGTCTTGTTGTTTTGTTCTTTGCAGAGGTTCCAAGTGAGTAGGCTCTAATGAGCTACCATAGATGATTTAGGAGATTGTTGGAGTAGGGGTTATCCTGCCACATGCTGAGGGTGCTGGTGATGTTACGTCGACCTCGATTGCATCTTTTGTAGAGGATCTCGATCCTGTCCCAAAAAGTGTTGGATATGGGGCAGAGGTCCAGTAGGTGATCGATAGTTTCAATGTCATTGTGGCATAGAGGACACCTCAAAGGACCCACAAGGCCTCACTTCATGAGGTTCTCCCATGTGATGATGTGTCTTTTACTTAGCAACCATAAAAAAGTAGTGACTTTGGGTCAAAGCTTAGCTGTCCATATCTTCCTCCATAGGGCCAGGGTTCGGAGGTTGAATAAGATGGTAGGCTTCCTTGGTTGAGTAATTTCCACTTGGAGTATGGCCCTAAAAGAGTAGGTCTGGCACCTACTGATTTTTTATTATCCTTTTTATTAATTCCTCCCAAATATCTTGGTGATGTTCATTATTCCAGTCTGCTTTCCATCTATCTGCGGGGATCCAATTTCTGAAACCTTGAGAAACATCATTAGTCCAAAAGTCTCAGACACAGTTTTGATCTCTTGCCTGTGAAACCATGCTCCAGATGGGGCGAAGGAAGATCGTGGAGAGACTTGGCATTTGCTGCCATGAGTCCTCCTAGAACCGAGCTTGAGCCCCATCACGCAATTCCCAAAAGTTATGAGTTTCGATCAAATATTTTTGTTGACTGGGTGCATTCCAGATTTGGGATCCTCCAAGAGCAATATTGAATCTGATTAGTTCCTCCTTGGGCCAATTTCCTGCATATTCGGCTACCCATAAGGTTTCCCACATTTTTTGTGGGCAAGAGACCCATTTCCACCAAATACTGGCACCCATCATGATGTTTTTGTGCTCTGGATATCTTAGACCAAGTCCTCCCTGAGTTTTCAGCATACATACCTCTTTCCATTTGACTAGCGCCCATTTGTGCTTATCTTTGGATCCACCCCAGAGAAAAGTTCTTTGAAGATTACAGGTGGCTTTTAGGACCCATTTTGGTGCAGCCAGAATGGAAAATAGGTATATGGGCAAAGATTTAAGAACAAATTTAATAAGAACAAGACGTCCAACAATGTTGAGAGATCGGTGGGTCTAGGTGCACAACTTAGTCTCCATTTTGTCCAATAGCTCTCTCCAGGATGAGTGTTTAATAGTTGAGTCTGTGAGGGGAGCCCCCAAATAATTGGACAATAGAGAGGTTATGTTGAAGTTGAGGATGCGAGCAATATTGCATTGGGTTACAGTGGGCATATTGAAGAAGATTTGAGATTTCTCAGGGTTAACAGTGGTTCTGGAGGCTTCAGAAAAACTGTCAAGAAGGGTTCTAGGGGTGCAAGCTTCCTACACAGAGGGGTGACTCGTGATCATTTTGTTATCCACAAATTGTTGATGAGAAAATGGAGTTTGATTGTGTAAGGGGATACCTTGAAGGTCATCAGATAGGTTTGAGTTCTTGATTAGGCGGCCGAGACCCTCGGCCCATAAGTATAAAGAGAAAAGGTGAGAGAGGATTGCCTTGCCTTATACCCCTTGAGGGTTTGAATGTTGCCAAGGGGATACCATTGAATAGGATAGAGAAGAAAGGGGAGGATAGCGGGCTCATGATCTAGCGGACCCAAGTATGGCAGAAACCAAAGGCTAGAAGTATGTGTCTAATGTAGTTCCAACTGAGTTTGTCAAAGGCCTTGGAGAGTTAAATTTTGAGAGGCATGCCAGGAATTTTTGAGGTTTTTAAGGAGTGGATGACTTCATGGGTTAGAATAATTCCATCAAGGATTTTCCTGCCTTCAACATAGCCCGTTTGCTCTGGAGAGATGGCATGGGAAGAAGTTGCTTCAATCTATTAGCTATAACTTTTGAAATTATTTTGTAAATAACATTGCAGAGTGTTATTGGCTTGTACTTACTTGGGGATGTCACGTTATCTTCCTTTGGGATGAGATTGAGGAAGGTTTCATTAAGAGTAGGAAGAATACAATAGGTGTTGCATGATTCCTCCACTATGCCCCATACCTCCTCTTTTATGGTATCCCAAAAAATGTGGAAGAAGTTGGTGGTGAACTCGTCTGGACCAGGGGATTTCCCTTATTTTAGTTGGAAAACCACTTGTTCAACATCCATTGAGGTTGTGGCTTTGAATATCATTCTGTTGTGCTCCTCATTGACCAATTTTGGAATATGTTATGTGATTTTCTCAATAGCCTCTTGTCGCTGGGTGTTGGGATCTTTAACGATGTCTTTGAAGTAATTGAGAAGTTCCTCTGTGATGTCCTCATGGTTTTCCATGCGCTCCCCATTTTGATTTTTTAGGACTATGATTCTATTATGCATCCTATGCTAGATTGTGGAGCGATGAAATTTTTTTGTGTTTTGTTCTCCTTCCTTGAGCCAGCAAATTCGTGACTTATGTTTCCATAGGATTTCTTCTTGACTTCTTCTTTCTTCAAGTTGGGTTGTTAGTGTCTTTTCCATGGATTCTAAGTCTATTGAATAACCTTTTGAGATGATTTGTTGTTGGAGATATTGCATTTTATTTTCTAGCTCTCTTTGGTCATGGAAGATATTGCTAAAGGTATTATGATTCCACAGTTTCAGTTTCCCTTTAAGCATCTTCAGCTTCTGTTGGAACTGATACATTTTTGTGCCCAAGGGTGGATTAAGGGTTGCCCACCAATCTGAGACGAGTTCTTTGAACCCCGGTTGTTTGAACCAAAATTTTTCAAAGAGAAAAGGTTTGGGTGTTGCCATACCAGGTATTTGCCATTGAAGTTGGATCGGCCAATGATATGAACCAAAGGCCGAAGTGATGGTGGATGCAAGCTCCCCTCCCAGGTGGATGAAATCATCCGTGATGAGGAAGCGATCTAATCTTGATGCAATTTTATGGGATCTTCCCCTTCGGGTATTCCAAGTGAAGATTCCAATTTTGTAGATCTATTAGATGGTTTCCTTGGATGAATTCCTTGAATTTGGTGTTTTCCATGTCAAGATGTGTCCTTCCACCTTTTTTTTCCTAAAGGGTTGTGATCATGTTGAAATATCCTACAATCAGCCAGATAGGGTGAGGTCATTGGTTATTGAGCTCCATTATGTTGTTTAAAAGCTCTGTTTTTTGTTGCACTAACTATGGGAAGTAGAAATTCGTGAGATGTCTGTGAATGTTGGTTCCAATCAGGTGAAAGGAGGCTTGAATGAAATGGAGATTTTCCTGACTATTCTCTAGGGTGATCAATTGGGGGTTCTAAATAATTGTTAGGCCTCTTGAAGCTCCACATGCATCGACGACTAGGGTGTTGCAGCCTTTCTAGAGTCTGTTGAAGATGGTATCCAGAGTTGAGCTGGAACATTTGGTTTCTTGCATAAAGAAGATCGTGCGGTTTTCCTCAATGATTCTTTTCTTGATTAACCTGTGCTTGGAGGGGTTGTTTATCCCTTTGATATTCCCTGAGATGAGCTTCATTGGGAGGTGTTGGGAATGACTGAGCAGAACTTGGTTAACTTGGGATGGCGCCCTGATTCTACTAATTCTCTGCCCATGATGACCATGTTGAAAAGTGTAACTAGGTCAGTCTTCATGTTGACTATGTAATTATGTAATAATGTAAAGAAGAAGAAGAAAATAATATAGTGTATTTTGTTGTACTTGCTTCATGGGTTTCATGAGAAATATTTATTATGTAGATAGACTTCTTATTGATTTCTATTAGGTTTTGTCTTATAGGTTTAGATAGAATTAAGTGTCACATTCATGAAGGATCTAGTCTAGTAATGCATGCTCCAAGACCTTGTGGAAAAATGGAAGATAAGCTGGAAAGACAAGCTCTCAACAGCCCTCATCAAACGTTGGAACAAACTCATTCATGTCGGCCTAAATCTCAGCAAGGAATTTGGCTCCACAGTTGACTGTGTGGTCGACTTAGAGGCTGGAACAGTGCCCTATATATACATCTGTTCTACGGCCATTTGGAGGATAGAAAATGTGGATCTCTTTGAACCAAAAAAAAAGTGTAGACTTGAGACAGGATTAAGTGTGGATTCAACTCCATAGAAGTGAGCATATTCTAAGGACAATTGCGGAGATATCAGTGTGGATTAAAGACAAGAAAAGTGCGGATGGTCCAAAAGGATAACAATGCGGATTGCTTTGGAAAGTATTGCAGATCTTAGTGAGAAATAGTATTGCGGATTTCTGTGTATAAGTACAAGGTTAAGGAGCTAGTATATCTGTTGTCTACATAAGAATAAAAAGGGTGCATACTTCAGATCAGTTGCAGATCAAAACAATACCCTACACGAACAGTCTTGGAGGAAATGACAACGTCACAAAAATTGAAATAAAAGTAAAGATAAGATCAGCATTCAAAGTGTGGATTTGTCTGAATAAGTTACTGAAGTAAGCACATTCCCATAGTGCATGAAAAGAGAGAAATTTGAAAAGTGTGAAAGGGCGAGGAAGGTAAATATGTGATTTACCTTCATAACTTTAGTTAGAATAATACAATTGCAAGTGAATGTAAGGAGAAGATAATTCACTTCAAATATTTGACTGAGCAATAAGAAGTGAATCTTGGAGACCGAGTTCTCTAGTGTAGAACAATGAAGATTGTTGAAGAAGAGAAGAATCAAGAAGTCGTGTCCAAGTCTTGGAAGCATGTCTACGTCAAGGGTCTGAGTCTTGGTCATGGTACTTGTCATTTGAAGATCTATAAGAATAATTCTTTGCGGGTTGTCCTCTCTAAGAGGGAGAGGTTTTGCCCCTGGCTCTAGGAGCATAATTTTGTGTCTTATTTATTTTGATAATTGACTTGATGAAAGACTAAATAAGATAATGAAGAGAAGACATAAGTAACTCAAGTAAGCTCACAAGTAATTATCAAGAAGAGAATTTGAATTAATCATCAGCCCTCCAAATTCTTCACATGGTATCAGAGCTATGGTGATAATCTCAGGGGTTGCTTGACAAAGGAGACACTCCAGGAAGCAAATATCAAATTTTGGGTTGAAAAATCAAATCAGTTTGCAAAGGAAGACTCTCTAGCTACTTCAAGAAAGATCTCCTATCTCATTTAAAGGATCAAATCGATCAAGAAAGTAATCTTTGACCATCAAAGATTCACTTTCAAAACTTTGTTAGAAGAAGGACCTCAACTTCTGAAGATATCCTTCATCAAGGATTCGAGAACACCTACATTGATGATTTCTATCTTAGAAGAAACTCTTGACTTCATTTTCAAACATCATCAAGGAAGATGCAAGCCACTCTATTCAAGTAATTATCTATGACCTTACTTAGATCTGTCAAGATGACTTATTGTAAAAAAAGCAACAAGTTGGTTGGGTCATCAAACTTTAGCGCATGGAAGAAGAGGACAGATTTGAATATAATTGAAGACGAATTTATGGACTACATTAATAAATTGACAATTCAACCATCAAAATAAGATGCTCCAGCTCATACCAAATACATGAAGGGATAAATCCGAGCCCAGAGGATTCTCATATAATCCATCAAGGACTCACTCATTCCCTATGTGTCAAAACTAAAGTCTGCTAAGGAAATATATGAGAAACTGGTGGAGCTATTCTTTGTGATTACTGGAGGAGAAGCAATCTCTCTAAGACAAGAACTATATAAAATGAAATTCTTAAGGGAAGAAGGAATCACTCCATACTTTATGAGGATTTCTAAAATAAGATATCAACTACAGGAAATGGGAGAAGTAATGTCTGACACTGAGATGACTACAGTGGTGTTGAATGCTCTACCAGAGGAATGGGGAAACTTCACTTCAAGTTTATACGAGAAGAAAGAAGCCACACAATTCAATGATTTATGGTCTCTATGTAAAATAGAGGAAACAAGACTGAAAGCTAAAGCTGATACAAGACCAAGTGAAGAGATTCAAGCCTTTGAAGCCACATGTAGGAAGAAAAGAAGATTCGTAAAATTTGGTCTTTAGAATAAAGAAGAAACATGAACAACATGCGATTCTTTGGATGTAATGAACTTCGGCATTATAAAAGGGATTGTCCTAAATCTGACAAGGACAAGAGGAAAAGGGAAGAAGCCCATATCTCAGATATGAGGGAAGAACCTGATGCAGAGAAATCTAAGAAAGAATAAGCAAAGGATCTATACTATGATTGAGATCATCTTCTCCTTTAAGAGATTTCTATTGGTTGTAAAATAGTACGATAGGAAGCAATTTATATTAAAGCATCATGATAAAAGGCATGTTAGGAGCTCTTGGTAAATCAGCTCTCGGAAAACCTCTCTAATAACATTACTAATGGAAAGTAGTCATCAAGATCAAGGGTCATCATGGAAAGATAATTCTAAGATGTGATCACATGTTGATGGAGCAGGCCAAGGGAATGATGCTCTTCATTCTAGAGAAGTTTCTACCAGATGACTCAAGGGAAAAATATATGAGGTATTTATATATTTATATGTTGACACTAGATGCTATGAAGTCATGTCATGCGGTTGCAGGTAATAAAACTTTCATATTTAGAAGTATGATCTATGAAGAAGAATCTCTCGATGCACTGGCAGATGAAATCAACATAATATGTCCTCATTAATTTACAATACTCAGCCAAATTTTGGCCCTAGAAACCCCAACGCTTCCCCTGAAGCCCCTGCGTCAGTCACTTCAGCCTCTGCATGCCTCTGTGATGGCCCAGAGAGGGATGTGTAACCCCAGAATGGCTGACGTAGACCCTATGTTTCCCTAGAAGAGTCTCTGTGTAACCCAGATGGGTCCCCTACTGCTCAGCGCTACCCCAGAAGGGACTGCGTAGCACTTGCGTAGCTGAAGCTGCCTCTGTGTTGCGCAGCTACTGCGTACTTGCTACTGTTGCCTCTGCTTCTCTACGCTGCCTTTGAAAGTTTCTCTCTGCCTCTTGCTGATTCTAGGCATTGGGATTAGACCATCCCCTTTGCCTAAACTACCCCTCTCTGCAGCTGAAATACTTCTGGAAATTCTTCGCAAACTCGCCCTATAATTCTAGCTTAGTCTCAGTGCTCTACCTCCGTGTGTGTTCTCCAAACAACCCCAAGCCTTTCCTTTATACTTTTCGTGTTGCGAAACCAACGGACATGATTAGATCTTGAATCGATGGCTAATATTAAAAGAAAGTTTGATCTGTGTGACTTAAGACAATTCCATCACATGTTTAAATTAATTACATTTAATAATTTAATTTTCCTAAGTTAGACTTAGGGTCCTTAATTAAAATTATTAATTAATTAATTATCTCCCAAAATGGATGGAATTTCCCAAATGCCTTTATGGGTCTTGGAGATCTCATGTACTCTAGTCCCTCCACAAATTTTGGGAGCTATAACACATCCGATGCTATCCCAACACTCAAGAAAACTCAAAATTTTCAAGGGTCAACATAAATTTGGTAAAGAGGCTTGAATCTACAAGAGAAGCACAAACAATTAGACATACTCCAAACAAGGAGGGTAGAGCTCCAAGGAGGCTAGACACGACTTGTATAGGGTATAAACCAACAACCCAAAGAAGGGAAACAAAGATTCAGATGGGGTTGAACCACAATTGCCAAGACACAACCCCAACACCAATATTGAACCCTAGTGCAACCACAATCAATCCTAACAACTAATTGTGATAAAGCAGCGAGCCAATTCACATTTTCAAAACCAAGGACTATTGCTAGACTAATAATCCTAAAACTAAATGAAGATACGACATCAAAAATAAATTTACTATAGGGCCTCATAATTACTAGGAGTACACTTGGCACCAATCATCACATGTAGGAGATTAATACCACTCTTGGAAAACCAGAAGTGTTGGCATTCGATCACACTAATTATGCAGTTTTCTCACGTTCTAATCTCCCAACCCTCTAGTGTAACAGCCTCAGGTTAAAATTTCATGTAATAAAGTTAATAAAAGGCAAAATAAGACCATGATCAAGGGACACTTATTCCAAGCTAAATGTTGGGAAACATATTATAGTGGGCATCACTTTTCCTATTTTATGGCGATGGGAAATTGGTAAAGGAAATGGCTAAGGCTTTGGAAAGGCAAAAAGGTATTTTTGGCACATTTTTTATGAAAACAATGAAAATTAGGAGAAAAGAAAGGTGAAAGGTTAGAGGTTGCATTTGAGGAGGAAAATGACGTAAAATTGAAGAAATTAAAGGCCTCGTCAATCAAAAGACCTAAGAGCATTAGTTGGCAAGCTTTTGTCAACCTTTTGTTAGTTCAGTTTTGGAATTAGCCTGAGAAAGGAGAAGAGCACCAAGAGGAAAAATAAATCGAGCAAGCAAAGGAAGGATAAGGAAAGGAAAGGAAAAGCAAAGGATGGACAAGGAAAGGAAAGGAAAAGCAAGGAAAGGGAAGGAAAAGCAAAGAAGAACGAGGAAAGAAAAGGAAGGCAAGGATCAAGTAGCCTCAGCGGTAATAATTGCAGCTAACATGTTGCATGTATGATTTCCTAGTTGGTTTTGACATGCATGGTATGTGCATGTTGGTATTTGATTCTTTTACTATCTTTGGCATGGATTTTGTCAGGGTTCGACAATGGATTTTAGCCTTGCCTTTCCATTTCTGGATAGCCATGGTGTGATGGGATTGTTCTCGGTTTTGAGCTTTGGATTTCTAGATGGTTTCAGAATCCGGGGTGACGTGGTCTCGAGAAAATTCCCAAAGGCCTTGGAATCCCTTGACCAGTAATGGCAGGATACACAGTAAAGCCTGAGGATGGAGACACGAAAACCCCTCAATGTTGGTGACGAAATTATGAGGCATCCAAGCTTGAGTTGGTTTTTTTATCTCAGGTGTGATCACGGTATGGAGAGGGTGGAGGTGGTTTAACATTTGGATTCCCTTGGTTGTGTTTGGATTGGTTTATCCCATGAGATCCCACATTCATGTTTGGAATATGGAACGAGGGTGATTAGCTAAAGAGAGATTTGGCTCAGCTAATCTATGGTTGGGTGGAACGTGGAAGTCCCAAACCTGGTCGGTATTTGCCTTTTGTTAATAAAAGATGATTTTATCTTGCTTTGGATAAGGAAATATATTGGTCATTATGTGGCTTTAATGGTTGTTCTCTTATTGTTATTCATCTGGTTATATGTTGGTTATAAGAATGGTTTTATGACAAATCTTAGTCATGGCTCTTTTCATGTTTTTAATTGTAACTGAATAAATAATGAATGCAAGACCTAATTGGTGTTAAGACAGATAATGAGAGAAGGCAATGAGCCTTCTTGTTAAACCTCAGATAAGTTTCCAGTCCCTCATGTTCAGACTTGCATTCATGACCTGTCGGTTGCATATCTACCAAGTGTTTGACAGAATTCCAGTCCCGGTTGGCGATTGTCAGGTAAATTCCTGGTTTCAGTTTTTGGTTTACAAGCATTGTTCCTGTGTCATTTATTAACTCTGGAATTTTCACTCAGTTCTGGGTAGAAACCTGAGTCCTCGCCCTGAAAAAAGTGGCACAAAAATCAGAGTCGCTGGCATAGAAATGAGCAGAAAAGTCCATAGGCGCATGGAGGCAGGCTTATGCATGCGACTGGGACCCTAGTGGCATGAAGGCCTTGGAAAGGGAGAGGCTGGGGCTCTAGGTTCTGGAAAAAGTGAGTTGTCTTAGGGGTTGGACACCTGGAAGGGTTGAGTTACTCCTGGAGGTCCTATGGCACCTGAGGGAAGTCAGTAAGGTTTGATTTGTGGACTCCATTTCATTAAGGTCACCTAGATGGTTGAGTTTTATAATAGTGACCCTAAGCTCAACTTTACCTTGGGAAAGCCGGTGAAAGTGGGTAAATGTGGGAGGAGGCATTACAGGGTAGTATTAGAGCATGGTTCAAACCCTTGGATCAGATGAGATGAATGCATGTTGTTATGCATGCATTGTCATGGTTAAGGTTGTCATGCACGAGGTTATGGTATGAAGGATATGTCATTATGATGTTATTGGCATGTTATGATGTTGATGTGTTGGCCGAGATAGAGAAACACATGCAGATCATCATTGCGAGGTTGTAGCACTATAATTTGGGGTAAGCGTAGATCGTCATGCGAGTATTGTATGTTTGGCATGCTATTATGTTAGTTAATGGTTGTTATAAGCATTATGGTTATGTGTCATGCTAATTTGGATTGATCTATGTAGATGATTATGTTATATGTTGTTGCTAAGTATGTTATATGTTAACTTGTTGATTATTATATGATAGTTAACTTGATGGTTATGTTATATGTTGTTGATGAGTATGTTATATGTTAACTTGTTGTTGTTATATGTTAGTTAACTTGATGATTACGGTTATCACAATAAGATCTTGATGCTATACATATCATGTTGATTTGGATTGGCCAATTCTGATGGTTAGGGTTATGATATTTAGGTATGAGTCGATATGCTTGTGATATTGTGTCATAATAATCTAGACTAATTGTGCATATTTGATTGTTATACGTGAATGTCAATTGTTTATGATTTTATGATGTGAACATGTTAGCTAGTTATTGTTATTGATATCGTGACTTTAATTATGTTTGGGTTGACATGTTGTGAAGTTATATCATGTTAATCTAGATTGATTGCGCAGACTAGATAGCCTCCCCTGAGATACATTGGGGTATGAGTTTGATTATGTCATCTATTTAGTGTTTAAGTGTTTGATTATGTCACTTATTTGGTATGAGTTTATTTATGTTGTCTACTTGGTGCTTGAATTTTTGATTATGTCGTCTATCTGTTGCTTGAATGTTTGGCTAGTTGCATGATATGATTTTGTATATATAAGATTGCATGAAAGAATGATTTTGTTTGAGATGGTTGCATTAGCACATATGTGTTGAGAACAACTGATATGTACTTGAGTGTAAGTAGGAGATAGTTGTAGCATTATGTATTATGACTGATGAATGCGAGTTGATTGTTGATTATGACATGTTTGTTAAATTGGTAAAGGTTGATGCCAAATTGATAGATATGATGTCTTGAACTTTGGAACATGTGGCTGACATGTGTGTTCAATTACAAGGCACTGTGTTTGGCACAACAAGGTAAGATAACTGGTATATTGTTATATTTATTTATACACTGACAGTTATATGTGTATGGTAATATGATATAGGGAATTGCATGGCAAAGAGATTGCCATGAAACCTTGGAGAAGGCTCAGTTTGAGCTTTCCTTTAGAAGTATTGGGAAGCCATGGGGATTGAGTCATGGTGTTTGTTGCTAGTCTTTGATTTTCGTATTATGTGATTTTTTGTGCTTGATTGTGGATTTGTTTATATCTAGTGTATGGCTATACCACTTTTTTTCGGTGTTGTATTGCTATTGGCTTTCATGGGTTTCTCCTTGGTTGCTTTTAGTTCTTGCATTTTATATTTTGAGGGTCTTGGGGATTGATTGGGGAAAGAGGAAAGTTAGTGGAGTTGAGGAAGAGATAAATGAAGTCCAATAGGTAATAAAAGACTCGAATGAAGCTCGATGCATGTATAAGGGCAACTAAAGGCAAGAATATGACAATCGGTTGGATTGGTGGGGTCCATTTGGGTAAATGGATGATGGCAGGACAGTCATGAGAAAGGTATTAGGAAAGGTAAGGTAAATGGATTTGAGGTGTCAAATGCCTTGGCTATGTTAGGAACTATTGTTCTCAATGGCGTGCATGTGTTGCACAAATAAAGGGAGTTCTCTTAACCTAGACCTTATGATATATGGTAATTATGCCGTGACTATGATTATGTTGATGTATATATATGTATACATGTATGTATGTATGTTGTTTTATGCTAATGATTATATGTATGAATGTATATGTATGTATGTATGTCATTGTCTGACAAGGTCCTCAAGGATCATTCTTGTGGAAGAATGATTGTTTATGTAACTGAATGGCATGAAAGAGCTTTCTAGTCTTATGGGGAATCAAGTGGGAAGAGTAGCCTCAAAAAATTTATGAGGTCAGTATCATGTGTATATAATTTGATTATGAAATGTCTATGTTTATGATATGGCAGGTAATACTGAAGGATACATCAATGGAATAATGAACGCAGTATGATCTGCGGCATGCTGGGACAAAAATGGATAAGACACTAGAAGCGAGGTTGCTTGGTAAGGACAATGCGATCTTAAGATGTGTAGTACCAATGTTGTGTACATGTAGCATATGCAGTATTGTGTACATGCGATGTTGTGTGCATGTTTCATATAATATTTTATGTGCATGTTCCATATATAGTGTTGTGTGCATGATTGCATATGCGGTGTTGGGTAACGATGGTGCTAAGTACATGTTATATATGCAGTGCTATGTACAAATGGTGTTGTGTACATGTTGTGACTGCGATTCTATGTACATTTGGTGCAGTGTGCATGTTGTATATGCAGTGTTATGTAGATATGGTGCAATGCACAAATTGTACATGCGGTGTTGCGTACATATGGTGTGGTGTGCATGATTGTACATGTGGTGTTATGTGCATGTGGTGCTATGTACATGTGGTATATGTGGTGTTGAGTACATGTTGTGTTATGTATACATCGTACAATTGGTGCTTTTTACATGTTGTGCAGGTTATGCAGTGTACATTTGGTGTTGTGCACACGTTGTGTAGGTGGTGTTGTGTATGTGTGGTGTTGTGTACACATTGTGCAGGTGTCGTTGTGTACAAGTGGTATCATGTACATGTTATACATGTGGTATCATGTACATGTCGTACATGCTTTGTTGTGTATATTTGGTATGGTGTTAAAGGTATTGTGTAGTCATTGTATCACGACATGTGTATTCGTGGTATGGTACGATGTGTACGTATATGCATCGTGTTGTACACCAGGTGTTGGTGTATGTATTTTGTTGTACACCAGGTGTAGGTGTATGTGTGGTGTTGTACCCCAGGTGTAGGTGTATGTGTCGTGTTGTACACCGGGTGTAGGTGTATGTGTCATGTTGTACATCGGGTGTAGGTGTAGGTGCTGCATTGTACATTGTGTATGTGTATGTGTTGTACAGTGTGATGGGACATGAAGGTATCGGATTTTCTGAGCTCTTGTTGTTACACAGTAATTTTTCACCGCGTTCATTTCTCGTCCATGGTCCTGAAGTTCCCTAAGATGACAACTGTGAAGTATATCCACCATGGGAAATACATCAAGATATCTCTTCAAGACCAACAAAAAGTTGCCTTGAAGATTTTCTGAAGAAGCTCGGCTTAAAACCTAAATTTATGGGTCAGCACTCTTTGCTAGTTTCCTGCTTGTGCTAATTTCATGTTGCAACACTTTGACCTAGCGCCGTGAGTGCACTTTTGATGGGCAAAAATGCGTTGAACCTATTATGGCAGTGTTTCCTCAAATAGAGAAGAATCTTCATGCACTATAAGCTTCCAAAACGATGAGCTAGATATGGTTCGATGCAAATATGCTCGAGCTCTCCCATTTGGAGCTCTTGATCTTATCATTAGGGAATTTTCCCTTGAGAAGTGGCTCTTCATCCTCCCTTTATGGATCCCTAACTCCTTGTACCTACCTATAAATTGAATCCCATCCTTCCACGACTGGTTGGTCTTGCCTGATCATTAATCCTATGCATCCTATACTGTGATATGCCTGAATTGTCACTTGGAAGAAGGATTGCTTAAAGAGCCTCGGTTTGTACTTGGACATCACCAAAGGGAGGTCTCCAACATCAAGGCCATGGTTGTATGCTTCCTCTTTTCTATAATTGATAATACATCTAATGTTTCACTTTCCATATTTGTTTAGATATATATGCAAGTAGCCTAATGCTTCTTGATCTATTAGGTAGTTTGTATTTGATGTATGATATCCATCTTGTCACGTTTCTTGTTGTCGTCTCTTGATCTCTTACAGGTATTCGAACGCTACAAGAAACAAGGAGTGAGCCTGAAGGATCGTGGAATCAAGGTCTTCACCAAAGGACTGGATGTAACATCAGGAATAGGTAGGTTCTTCTTCTTATTCTTCCACTTTAAATAGAAACTAGGAAAGGGTTCATTAGTTAGTCTCTTCCTTTGCTAGACCCACTCTAGAGCTAGAGAGATCGCCTATGTCCATAGAGGGGATTGTCTTCACAATAAAATTTGTGACTCCACTAGGGAGCTATAGCCTCTCTGTCTCTCCTTTTCCAATTCTGTTTTTTGATCAATTTGATCGATCATCAAGATCTGAGTCTGTTTAGGTCTCTATAGGTCTGCATATTGCTTGATTTTTGCTTTAGGGTGTCAAGTCTAGTTTGGTTGTTGAAATTCTTTTTATTTTTTCTTTTATTTCTCACCCAATGTTTCTGTCCTTAAAGAAGCGCCAACAGTGCTGTTTTATATAAAATAGTCACATTGATCTACCTTTCAACATGAGTTTCCCTTTCGTAGGTGCATTGATCCCATGGATTAGAAAAAATTAGGGTTTCCCTTCAGTTTCCAGTGTGTCTTGGCCTTTGAGGTATCTTTCTAGTCTGATATGATCTTGTACCACTGTGTTTAGCTTGCTTGCCTTGCTTGACTGATGAATTTGTCTCTTTGACTCTATTTGTGTTTGAGTGAAGTTTGATCACCCTCTAAGGTTTATAAGTCTGTTTTCATTCACTTGTCTCTTGTGTGTGTCATCAAGAGATTGGTTGGATCTGTTTGAGGGCTCTGCTACAGTCATTTGAAACACTATTTCATATTACTTTTGGCTTGTATTTGCAAAGTTGTTTTCATTTGCACTTAATCATTATTGCACTTTGAAATCACAATTGATTGACTATCAAGCATAGATCACAGTTGTTTGATTTGTGAGCTTGATAGCATATGTTTGTTTTGATTTCCCATTTCGAAAGAGAAAAAGTGAAAGTCATTTTCATTTAGAACTTTTGAATTGGTTTGTTCTTCCTTCGTCTTGAAAAGAAAAAGTGAAAGTAATTTTCATTCAAATACTTTTGGAACGATTTGTTTTCCATTCGAAAAAGAGAAAGTGAAGGAAATTTTCATTTCAATTCTTTGTCCATTTGGTTAGTTTTGCTTTGATTGGTTCATTAATTACATTAGTTTGCATTTGAGCATCCAAAGTAAAAGAAAAAATATATATGTTTGGTGCATCTTAGTGAAGAAAGAAGTGATCTTGTTTTCAATAAGATTGCATTTGGTATAGTGAAAGTGAATTCATTTTAGATTTGTATTTCAGTAATTTTGAGCTAACTAGGGGGCATCATTGCTTTTTGCATTGCTTTTTTGTTGCATTCTTATCACTTTCTCCCTCATTAGTTTAGATTTCATCGAAATGAAATGAATTCTTTTTTGCATTTAGATGCATTATAGGGATTTAGGTGACATCATTATTGAGCCCAAAATTGAAACATAATCAAAGATCAACTTTAAAATCCATTCAGTTAACCTTAAGGAGCATTTGGAATTAACGCAAACATCTAGAGTTCTAGGCTAGAGATGTGTTTTGACGTCATTAAGCATAGCAGTTGTCACTAACAGCCTGTGTTGCATCTCGGGGGTGATATCTCGTCCCACGTATGGAAGTATACATGACTATGCTCCACGTATGAAAATTATAAGGGTATATTCACATCGAATGATTACACATTAGACAATGCTACTACAGACTGAGCTCCCATGTATCATCGAGTATATTTTGGGAGACCCCACTAGGTTGCAAACCTGCCATAGGTAACCGAGTCGGCCGCCTTGTAGACGTGATACACTAAACACAACATTCGGGGAGATTGGTTGTTGTATATTAATTCCTTGGTAATTTATTTTTCCAAGGTGTATATTGCAGTTCACGGATACCTGGTAATCCTTTATGCCTAGATTACCCTTTTTGGTTTATTTATTTTTAACTCTAAAACTTACTGCCCATGATAACATCCTACCTGTGCAGTACTCTTGGACTTATCTTGTCTGGTTAGTTATAAATCTTAATTTCTCAAAAAGTGATTCACCTTTCCCTTCGTTGATATTTTTCTAAAGGTCATCGTGGTTGAATCTTCGAATTCGCCTCACTCCTCCTCTAAAGGAACTCAAGGACCTCCTCTTGAGATTCCACAATTTCCAGCCGGGCCTCTTGAAGCTCAAGGTGTTGAACTTGGAATTTTCATAAGTGTCCAACCGATCTCGTCTTGACCACCACCTGATGACTCACTTTCGCCGTCATCTGAGGATCCCGAGCCGAAAAGTCCTAAACCTTTAATGCAGGAGCATCCGCCTCGAAAAATCATTGTATTTTTGGTTGACTTAGGGGGTCTAATGTTTATTATAGAATTTAATTTATTTATAATAATTTTGTATATTTTTATATAATTTGAGTGAGAGATATGTATGTGAGGTTTTTAAAGTAAACATTCTCAAATAATTGAGAATATGAGAGATATTAGGCTTGTAATGATCTCATAAAAAAAATTAGTGATTAGGAGATCCTAGAATAGGATTTAGTTGAGTTAAAAGAGGATTTAGAGGATTTTTATGATATGTTGAGCATATTATGGATGTGAACCAGAATTGGTTGCAAAATCCTTTTGTATATATTTGTAAGCCTCAAAGGCATTAGAGGAGGCCACTTCAACTAAAGAAAATAAGGCCATGGAGAGAGAGATGAATTAAATAAGGATTGCAAGTATATGTACAATTTGATTAATGAAAGGAATTTTTCATTATTTTATTATCTCTATGAATATTAATTGATGAATTCTAGTTTGTATGCCTACCTGGAATCGATGATGAATTAAAATGGATCTATCATATGTGAGTTCAATCTTTGAAGAACGAGTTATCTTTGCATAACTAGAAATTGTCTCTGCTCGAGAAATTGAATTTGTTTCTGCGTGATACATATGTAAGTTTATGGATAGTATATGATTATGTTAATCCTGACTTTTACACTTTCAATATTGAATTGACAGGATAACAAAAACCACTTTTTTATTTCTGAAATCTTGAAATCTTGATGCTGGAAGAGACAGAGTACAGGAATATGCAAATCCTGTGAGAAAAGGATTAGAATCTTGTGAAATGAAATCGAATGGTGAATTCGATATCAGGGGAAGTAATGAAGATTTTTGCCAAGACCATCATGTACAAGTGTAGATATGCATATAATGTGTGGAGGATACAGACAAAATAATCATTTTATATATGTGCAAACCTGAAAGTTGCTTGCAAGCTCAGTTGAGTTAGATTGTTGAATTTCACTATTGCTTTCTAGCACAAGGAATGTGAATTCAACAAAGGAGTGTTTCTGCATGGAAGCTATCCATTTTAAGTCGAGTTGAAAACCATTATGCAAAGCCACATTTATTAAATCAAATACTAAGATTTTGGACAGCATCTTGGAGATAGATTAATAGGATTGTGGATCCAAGTGAAATTGTTCTACGATGATTGAGATAAAAAAAAAGATTGTATGCTCATGAATTTATAATGCCGCAGTGAAATATCCCTACGTGAATAGGAAATTTTATCCCTTTTAAGGTGCTAGATTTTTCAACGTAGAGGGCTTTGAAGTACTGTTTGCAGAATGCGTGGATGAGGTGGTGCTGATCAGTTTGGAATTAAATCTCAAGAGTGTTTATGTGTAGTGAAACATAGTATGATGTGCGTAGTTGGAATGTGCCAAAGCCTGTATTATAAAATCCAGCTCATTGTTGAGCCACGACGGGTGTAAATTTGCAGTGTTTGCAGATGGATTAACAAAAGAAGGGAATTCGTAAGGGAAAACCATCAACAAACTTGCGGGGCAATTTCTGGTGAAAGGAAGACGAAATTCGGAATTTTTCTATCTGGGTTTTGTGCAGAGTAGGGTCTATTTGGTCAATCATAAGTGATTTTCGAAAAATATCCTTGGTTGAGGAGTTCTGAAGTGATCTCTGAACAGTGTTTTTACAAAATGCATAACTTAAAATGACTTGCCGTGTCTTTTTAAGTGTTGTGTGAACAGAGATTGGCAGCAGTCCAGGAAAGGAGGAAGACGAGGGATCATAGACGTCTAAAGAATGGGAATACTTCACATGATATCATCACAAGAGAAATCAAATCTCAGACAAAGGTATGTACAAATTATGAATGTGATTACATTGGATGGCAAAGCTAGAAGTCAGGGGAACCATTCATAGAGTGATCTGATGGATCATAAATATTGTCATTAAAATAGAGTTTGTGTTTAAATTCCTTTTGTGTGTGGTTGGCTAGAGAGGCACAATGTAAATTTTCAAGTAGTGTGAGATGCACAAGGGTTAAATGGAAACCATCGATTGTTGGTAGAGGGTGTTCAGTTCCTGAACCAGTGGTTTAGTTCTTGTCTCGGAAGTTAAGTTCTTGTTCCAAAATTGTGATTCATGTTCTCACCTGTAACATTCACACACATAGTCTTGGTAAGTCATCAACCTTCTACATAGTTTACGGTATTTCCTCCAAATCCACTCTATGATCCATTTGCAATATCTCCTGAGCGTCTGTATAGTCCTTTTGACAGTCCCAACATTCCTTTTGGTGACTCTCCTGTAGCATCTCATACTACTACTCGTCAGTTGTTTCCACCACCCATGGCGTCGAATTCCAACGATACTCCATTTGTGAGTACTCCTCAAAGTATTCCTCTAGAAATTTCTGCGACCCATATCCCAGAAGTTGACATCGATTCTATGTTGCCTTCGGAAGGTTTTCCTTATGTTTCCACTCCTCGTGATATAGGACGTGGGACGAGTATTCCCTCTAGTAAATTCACATCTTCACTTCCAATCAACTATAATTCTCTCAGAAACCTTGTTTCGGGGGCTTCTAGGGCCACATCCATGTTTCACAACCCTGTTTGGTCAACGGGAGTTTCCCCATATTCTGGCCCATTTGTCTCAGTTGCGTATGTTGTTTCACAGCCTGCTTTTCAATATACAGTTTTTGTAGGTCAAATGACCATTTTGTTAGGATCATCTACTCCTGTGTCACTATCCACAATCATTGTCATCCCACCTTTGAGTGGACCATCTACAGTTTCGTCCGTGCCTACGGGGCAATCACATCCTTTATAAGTACCTCCCATTTCGGGTGGGGGAAATCTGAACTTCGAAACTATATCGGGGGCGGGATAACCCATAGCTAATCATAGTGGAACTTTTCTTTCACACCCAACAAGTTCTATCACAGGAACCTCTCTACTGGGTGGTCATCCTACTTCGGCTTAGCTTGTTTGTCAACAACCCCACATTCAATACCCTTATATTCAACAACCCCATGTTCAACAACTGAACGTACATTCTCACTATGTTCAGCAACCGAACGTACAATATCAGTATGTTCAACGACCGAACGTCTCACATCAGTATGTCTAGCATCCCCAAAATCCATTAGGTTCCATTGCAACTAATCCTAAGTTTTGTCCTCAAATCCAAACTTGTTCGAACCTCCCTCTGGGTCAAACTGGAACTTACCCCAATCAAACTAGTTTCCAATACTAGCAAATGCCTCAAGGTTAGTTCCAAGAACCCCAACAAGGAATTTATACCCAGCAGGGGCCTTATCAACAGCCCCAGCAGGGACCTTATCAACAGCCCCAGCAGGGTGCTTATGTTCAGCAAGGGCCTTATCAACAGCCCCAACAGGGTGCTTATGTTCAGCAAGGGCCTTATCAACAGCCCCAATAAGGACCGTACGTTTAGCAATAACTGCAACAAGATACCTATCAACAACCCCAGCCATAACAAGGTCCCTATCAACAATATATACCTTATCAACAACAATGGGAATAGTTTGGGCAGTATGGTCAGAATCAACCCCTGTGGGGTCATAATCCTTACTAGCAAGGTTGGAACCCATAGATGGGTAAGTTCCAGAGGCTATTTTCTCCTTATAACCCTCTGTTGCCATTCCTGACTATGTTGGAACTATTGGATGTGTCTAAATTGACAAATCACCCCATCTAACACATGTTGCATTGGCTACCAGTTCCAACTAATATTCCCGGAGATTGTCCGAAGTTTGAAGGCTAATCTAGGGAAGACCCCAAAGCCCATGTCATGACGTACCATTTGTGGTGCTCTTCCAACTCTTGGGTTGATGATTCGATTCGTCTACGTCTTTTCCAACGCACTTTGACAGGTGTTGTTGCCAAGTGGTACATTGAACTTACTTGTGGTATCTTCCACGATTTCAATACCTCGGCCATGGCCTTCCTCACCCATTTTCAATTGTCTGTCCAGTATGAGACTGGCACCCATCTCTTGACATATTTGGAGCACTCTATTGATACTCATATTTCAGATCATATTTATGGGTGGAGGCACAGGTGTCACCTTATTAAATTTGATATCCCTAATCAATTGTTGACTAAGTGGTTCACGAAATATTTTGTTCCTAAAATAGGCAAAGATATCACTATGGGTGGTTGTGTGATGGAAGAGCAAGTCATCGCCCATGCTCAGTATTTAGATCTGGTCTATTCCCAATCTGGAAATTTATATGAGCTTTTACCTAAGGCGTATCAGTATATTTAGATGATAATGGGTCGGCACATAATGCTAACAATACAACAAAGGCTTCTTCGAAGTCTAAGTACTTCTGCCACTACACCCTCCGCTCCTTCTAACAATTCGAAGAATCCTGTTAAAACTTATAAGGTTAATGTTGTTCAATGTGCCGCAGTAGACAAATCCTCAAAAGGTAAAAAGAAGGGAAAAGGTAAAGCCAAATCTGACACCCCTAAATAGGATTTTGCTAAGTCACCTGTCGACGATGATTCCAAGCATAAGCCCAAGTATCCTTGCCTAATATGTGATGAGGGTCATTACACAAAGGATTGTCCTCGGCGTGCCAAAGTCTCCAGTCCTCTTAAAGGTGCACCCAGGGCACCATTTGTCTTGAAATAACCTTTTCCTTCTCGACATATGCAAATGATAGATTAATCCCAGTCTTCTACATCTGGAAGCTCCCAATTTTTTATGAGTGGTACAAAACCTATTTCTGTTGCTACCCGATCAAAAGAGTACCTGAATCCTTCAAAATCTCTCATGGAAAAGGATGCTTCATACATTCCTTCCTCTTCCACTCCTCCTAGTTCTGGTCCTCTTCATATTAAGAGACCTAATAGTGATTCCATTATCTGACCACCTCCTAAGGGTGTTCTTCAGAAATCATCTTATAATTCGAATGCGCGAGCTTCCCAACACTATAACATTGTAGAGGATCTAGCTCAAGCGCATTCGATAATGTCGGCCTTGGAAGTACTTGAGTCGTGCCCATCACAACGAAAGGCTCTATTGTCTGCTATCGTAGGGATTGATCCGGTGGATTCAAATCTTATTACTTTTGATCTCGAGAATCGTGTTCCTCGGCTCCCATCACAATTGGATTTTCTAATCCAATTCATTGTGATGGGTAAAACCATTCATCATACTGTTATTGATGAATGTGTTTCTACCTGCATCATGTTTGTTGCATGTTGGAAGGCCATAAACTCTCCTCCATTAATTCAATCCCCTAACACTCTGGAAGGTTTCGATGACAAAGGTTCTCGACCGTATGATATTCTCAAATCCTTGCCAATTCAGTTGGAGGGTAAAACGGTGAACATGGAAGTAGAGGTGGTGGATGCCAACCTCAATTATAATCTTCTACTCGAACGTAGTTGGACTCATGCGATGATTTGCATGGTCTCTAACCTTTTCCACATTGTCCTCTTTCCTCATAAGGGGAATATTGTCACTGTTGATCAACTTACTTTCTTTTCCCTAGATTATTCAACTATAAATGTTTCATACGTTGGGAATACCTCTGTTCCTTATGAGAACGTTTGGTGGGTCTTTTCAAGGACTCGTCCCTGATGAAAATTTTTCCACTCTTGCCTCCTAATGTCGCCTCCATTAACATGATATCATCTGGTCATGATCCATGGATTATTCCTAGTCCCAATCAGCTTGACAATTTTGGTGATGTTATGCCCCTCAGACCTGCTGAAAAAATGTATCAAAGCATTCTTCTAGCTTCTAGGGCTGCTTCTGAAACCAATGATAACCTGGTTTCATCTACGTACACATATTCACAGTCTCTCTGGTTTGGTTCTTGGGATTCAGATGATCCCTTGAATGAGATATTTCCCACTGACGAGAGTATCATGGAAGTTATGTCTCTCGAAGAAACCCCTTGGGATGATGTCATCATCATTCCTCGTTTCCCCAAGCCTAGGTGAAATCTCTACTTGTCTGGAAACTCGTGTTTCATCTGAATTGACTAACCTGCTTCAACATCCATTCTGGTTCATGAAGTGTTGCCCGAAGGAAACACGGGAAACATCTCTGCCACCATTCCAATTGATATCTCCATTAAACTGGGGGTTGTCAAGAATATCTATATCAGTGCATATTGTTCTCTTGATGAGGTCAAGATTTACACCATTCTCTTTAAATAATTATGCAATGTCTTCACATGGTATCACGAATAAATGCTTGACACAGACCCTAGTATTGTGGTGCTTGAAGTTCCTACATATCCGAACTAAAAGCCTGTTCGTCAACGACTCCGCCTGGTTTACCCATGAAATGCAGTTGCCATTAAGGGAGAGGTCGAAAAAGTTCTCAAGGCAGGTTTCATCTATCCTATACCATTGACGGATTGGGTCTCTAATATTGTTCCTGTTACCAAAAAGCAAGGGACCATTCGATTTTGTGTTGATTACCGCGATATAAATTAGGATTGTCCTAAAGACAACTACCCCACTCCTTTTATAGATCAAATTATTGAAGAATGTGCCAAGAGTGATATATTCTCTTTTATGGACGGTTTTTTGGCTACAACCAGGTCAGTATTGTTCCTATTGATCAACATAAAATCACCTTTATATGCCCTTGGGGAACCTTTGCCTATAAGAAGCTCCCTTTTGGTTTGTAAAATGTCGGGGCTACCTTCCAAAGAGCTATGTCCTGTGCTTTTCATGATATTAAGCACAAATTTCAACCATACCTTGATGACCTTCGAGCTCATTCCGTGAAACATCAAGATCACCCCTAACATTTAAGGGTGATATTTCTTCGCTCCCAACACTATAACATACGATTTAATCCTTATAAATGTGTATTTTGTGTTGAATCAGGTCATTTCTTAGGTTTCATGGTTTCGAAGGAAGGCATCCAGATTGATCCTCTCAAAGTTGAGGCAATCATTATTTTGCCTCCTCCCTCCTCCTTACATCAATTGAAAAGCTTGCAAGGAAAGCCAATTTTCTCTTTCGATTTGTCCCGAGTTAATTAGAGCTTGCTAAAGGATTTACCTGTTTTCTAAAAAAGGGAGTCCCATTCATTTGGGATGAGATTGCTCAAAATTCCTTCGATGTTTTGAAGAAAGCCCTTGTCAATGCTCCTTTATTACATCCTCCCAATTATCATTTCGATTATTCCCTCTATCTAGCAATCGTAGACAACACTATTGATATGGTGCTAGTTCAAGATGATGATGATGTTCATGAACATGTTTTTTACTACTTGAGCCGAAATATCGCCGACGCTGAGACTCCTTATGCTCACGTAGAAAAACTAGCCTTAGTTGTTGTTCATGTTGTTTAGCTCTTCTACCATTATATTTTCCTACGTAAGACCATTGTGATTTCCTAATGTAACCCCTTGAATTAAATTATTATCATCAGTTACTTGAGGGAAAATACTCCAAATATATTTTCATTCTTCACAAGTTTGACTTGGAGTGTTCTATGGCTAAGTCTAAGAAATCACCCGTCTTTGCTGAATTGATCTGCAATCTTCCAGCCGCAGTTGATCCTACCCCTTCCAATGAGTCGATTCCCAATGAATCGCTCTTTCTCATTAGTACTCTCGATTTGTGGTATGGATATGCCATTATTTATCTCCAGACCCAAACGTTTTGACCAAATCTATCTCACTCTGAGAGACTACAGATTTGTTACCAATCCCGACCATACTGCATCATTAGAGATATTGTTTATCACACTGGTGTCTATTTCCTCCTTCGTTGATGCTTAGAAATTGAGGAAGTTGAGAAAGTACTTAATGATTTCCACTCTAGGGCTTGTGGTGGTCATATGTCCAGTTATGCTACCGCGCATAAAATCCTTCGAGCAGGATATTTTTGGCCATATATTTTTAAAGATTGTATTCTTTCCATCTGCAAATGTCATGATTGCCAAATTAATTATCAGAAATAACATGCTCCACTCGCTCCCTTACACCCAATCGTGACCGCGGGGCCATTTGAAAAATGAGACATCGATTTCATGACCTGTAACCCTCGCTCGACCAGGGGACATGGTTATATTATCGTCGTCGATTATTTATAAAATGTGCCGAGGCAATGCCTACATATGATAACGAAGGTCAAACTGCAGCACAATTTCTTTTTAATCACATCATAGCCTGGTTTGGTGTCCTAAAATCCATTGTCATTGACCATGGCTCTCACTTTCGCAATCATATGATGATAGAGCTTATTGCTCAGCTAGGGCTACGTCGCGATAAATCCACTCCATATTATCCATAGGCCAATGGCCAAGACGAAGCCATCAATAAAGTTTTGGTAATGATGCTTCAATGAACCATTGGGAGACATAAAATAGATTGGCACCTCATGCTATTCTTAGCTCTCTGGGCTTACCGAACTTCAACTAAGACTGCTATTGGATTCACACCATTTCAATTGGTGTATGGTCTGGAAGCTACACTTCCAATTGAGTGTGAAATCACTTTAAAGCTAGTTATCGAACTACTTCCTGGTACTTCTCCAGAAGAGGAACGTTTGCTTGTAATGTCTCCCAAGTTTCGAAATTTTTTTATTTTCCAAGGAACTTCAATTACAACTCTCAACATATTCTCTTCATAAATCTACATAGATTTCATTCTAATTTTATTTATTTAATTTAAATATATACAATTCCCATCTTTCTACTTAATGCATTACCTCTAATTGATAATCTCGACTTAATTCCGGAGAGTATCATTATTTTAGAGGTCTAAATTATACAACGTATTTATTTTATCAACTTCAAACCTTCACTAACGATTATCGTTCACCTAATACATATTACACTTGTAGTGATAACATTCGATAACCATATCTTTGTACCTAACTTCTTTACTTTGATATTTTCCATCAAACATTAAAATGATTTGATATTGGGCTACAAACAAATATCGAGGTTTCTGACATTTGATTTCGACTTGACCTCTGGGGATATTCAAGTACTATTACTCGACTTCATATTTAACTTTCCTTACAGTAATTTAATGAGCACTAAATGGGATATGTTTAAAACATGCCAACTTGAAAGGGGTTTACTGGTTTCGAGACCTCGTTGTACTTTGCGTTGTCGAATCTCATTAATGTCCTTCAGACTTGGTGTAAATCGATCTGGTTCAAAGTAATTTGCCTCGAGAATTTCATGATGAAGTCTTTATGGTGAATACAAATCCCGCAGATCATGCCACCTGTAGGGTGGTGAGATCTTAGGGTTTCCTTTTCATTCTAGGTGTTTTTAAGCTGCATATTCAATGTAATTGGAATTCCTTTCTTCACCGAGGTTTCCAAAGAGAAACCCTCTTGTTCCTCCACGAACATGCTCAAATTTGCA
Source organism: Pinus albicaulis (assembly GCA_034641835.2). Lineage (NCBI taxonomy): Eukaryota > Viridiplantae > Streptophyta > Pinopsida > Pinales > Pinaceae > Pinus > Pinus albicaulis. The sequence goes on from CM076582.1 coordinate 334,485,890, forward strand.
ACGTCGCTTTTACTTGGTTATCCCTTCAGATTCGATGTCAAGATCGATGGGTATGTTATGGATCCCTTTATTTGCTTTGAATGTCAGTTTTAGGTTGCGTTTTTGGAATTTAGAGTCTCAGGAATCGTTTAGTGGATTTGTTCTTGGATTATTGAACATCCAGCAATGATCCTTTTTTTTTTTTTGATTACAATAAAATTTCTTCAACTGATAGTATTTTCATAACTCTTGTGCATTATGCCTTTCGAGTTACTTCACTCCTTCTGTCTACGCGACAGAGCTTTTGAAGTTTAAACGTGTTGTGTGGGATTTCGTGGAGATTTATTTCCATGCGTAAGGTTTACCAACGTCTCAGGTGGACAACGCTTTGGTATACTGACTCTCCCTAAATCTTTTATGAATCCCCTTTGCCAGCTTTCATTTCGATTTAACTTGTGGTTCCATTCCATTATTCGTTTAATGAGAAAGGCTTATTGTTCTTGACATTATTGACATTCACATTCTCATATGTGCGTAGCTGAGACAATGAACTCTCGAGATTTAGTTTCGGAAGTGTCTATTTTGTCTACTTTGGAATGGCAGCCAAATACTATATAGGTGATTTCGTTATCCTATGTCACTTTTTTTTTCATACAAAGCATAATTTTGATTATCTGAAAGGGTGAGACTGACATTTGGGTATACTATTTTCCAATGCAGGTACGAGTTCAACCCCATTCGACTTTTGAAGTTACGCTTTGTTCGTTTCTTGATGGTACTCCTTCGATTCTAACTCCCTTTCGCTTTTCCCAGGTTGGTTGATATGTCTTCGTGGTTTCTCGTCACGTTTCCCTGGTCATTGAGTTTTCATAGCGCTTTGACTGTTAGTTTGCTATTGACCGAACTGTATAATCTTACCAGGGGACTATTCAACTTTTCCATTCATATGTAATATGTATTTTAAATATGGATTGAAATGTGTCCCTCTATATAAATATTTTTGTTTTATATACCTGGGGTATCTTACTACTCAGTTTATTTATTTCATATTGTTTTGACTAAATGTTTCAGAACTCCGTGTATAGTTATGTTTATTCCAAATGTTTTGTTTTTGATATCCCACAACTATCTGTAGGGTATTTTTTTGTTGTCACTTCCCTTGTGACTGATCAGGAGCTCAAATCTAAGCTTGGGAAAAAGCTCAAAAATGAAAGTGCTCAAATTGATTTGGAACCTGAGCGACAGGATAGGCCTCGGCGATACGATCCCAACGCCACGAACGGCACTGGAAATTCGTTACCGTATGAAGAAGTTGTTGCATTTTGAAATCGTCCAATAACCTCTAATGCTGAATGGGTTCATTATTTTAATGTGGAGAAATATTTTTAATATATTAAAGTTTAATTAAAGTTATATATATATTAAAAATTTAATATTTTGTTTGATTTAAAAAAAAATCATATATTATATTAATATTTTTTTATATATTAAATATTAATTAAAAAAATATATTAATTATATTAATTTAAAAATCCATATTAATTAAAACCCAAGGTATAATGTTAAAGTTTAAATGTGGCAACGTGGGTTTTAAAAGGTTATGAAAGGCAAACGTTATGGCATATATTCGTTTGCTAACGGGTCAAAGGCACGTGCTCAAATGTGGTTTACGTTTAGAGCAGAGGTCAGAGGGCTTTGGGCTAAGCCCCCCGCATTCCATATGTCCTCAACTAAAAACCATAGCCCTAAACAAAAATTCCAATGGTCGTTAAAACAGTTACGTTTATTGCTGCGGAGAGGCCACATGACTGGCAGAACATTAAATGCTAACAGAAAATGTTCCGCTGAATTTAGCGTTGATTCCTCCATTTTAGGCGGAACTCCAAGTTTATCCGCGGTTAACTACAGTTGGCCCACAATTAGTGGGATTTTTGCCTAACATTGGGCAAAATGTTGTTTTGGTGATATCTTTCACATGGGAGATCCTTTTGAAGTGAATTTTTTTTTTTTTTTTTTGGGTCTCTTCGACCTTTTGGACTCAATGGCGCAGGTTTCAGAGCCATTGGAGCTCAGTTTCAGCCTGTTTAACTTCGAAGAAGTTTTCTGAGCCACTAGGGCCAATTTGGGTTTGGAGCTATTTTGAGTTGTGGTTATCAGTTTGAGGTGAACCAAAGCTCTATTTCAGATAATTTCGACCTTCTGAAGCCATTGGAAGAGGTTTCAGAGGAATTTGAGGACTTCTATAGCCTGAAAAGTTGCAGAGAAGTTCAAAGCACCAGCAGGACATTGATGAAGAAATCATTGTTTATGGTAATCTTTCATTGTTTAGTGAATTTGAAAAGGAATTCTTAGTTTTTTCCTACCTTCTGAATCAGTTTATATATTCAAATTTTTCTATTGAGACACTTATAATCTTGTATTGCATTGGAGAGATTTTAATACAAGAGGACAAGCCCATTTTGGGAGGCTTGATCTAGGAGATGTAGCCCAAGAGTTGGGGTGAACTCCTATATCATATTGCTGTTCTGTTTTGATATTATATTGCTAAATATTGTTGCTGATACCCATGTTAAGTTTTAGCAAAAACAATTACACTTATGATACATAAACGGTGAAAAGACATACACCATTTGTAAGCTAAATTTCCGCATAACGTCAAGTTTAAAGCAAGATCATTTTAATTAAATCTGAGTGTTTACTTCTATTATTTCTTTAGGCCGAGTCTGTAAGAGGGCCAGGTAGCCTCTGGATTCATCCTTTCTTTGAAAGGTGAAATATCCGGTAAATGCCCCTACAGTCTATCTCTGTATTAGAAATATGAAGTTCTCACATTTTCAGATTTAAACTTAGAGTATTTTTGCACGCATTTACATAATTGAAAATGGATACCTTGCACCCTTTTCAAGTACCTTCCATTTTCAGATTAGATGGTATCAGAGCTAGGGTTTAGCATTTTTTATTGTGCAAAAGGTGTTAAAACAGTGTAAGAGATTTACTGTTTATTGGTTGCAAAATGGCTGCTTGAATGAGAAGGGGTATTTACTGACATTTGGTTGAAAGCTTTGAGGACTTTTCTTTGGAAGTTCCTTTTGGTTGTTTTGACCATTTACATAATGTCAAATTCTTCTACAAGTGAAGTTTCCTTCTTCACTAGATTCTTCAATGATGACATGAAGAATGAGTTCTTTAAGGTGAAGGACATGGTGCAAATTCTCCTTGAGGATCAAAGGGAAAGTGTTCAACTTCGTGCACAATTTCTAGCTATGCAGGAAGAGAAAGAAGCCATTCTTCAAAGATTGCATGATATGGAGTTGCAGCTTCTTCAAGCTCAAGAAGCTTTGTCCAAGAAAATACCTCATCTTCAGGATGTAAATCATGAGGTAAATCATTCTGATTTGTCTTCAGTTTCCTCTATTGAAAAGTGTGTTGGTTCTTTTGAACGACATACAAGAGGTATTGGGTCCAAATTGATGTTGAAAATGGGCTATCAAGAAGGCAAAGGTTTGGGCAAGCATGCACAAGGCATTGTTGTGCCTATTTGTGTTGTGGAGCGTCCCAAGAATATTGGTCTTGGCTATGAGCAACTTAATGGCGAAGCTTTGAGCACATGCATTCAAGAATGTGATGCAAATTTGAAGAGAACATTTCTCCCAAGTTCTCAATTACATCAATGTCATGATGGCAATCTTCCTTACCATTGTTTGAAGCCTTTGTTGCAACAAGAAGATGGTAGACATGCAGCTTATGGCAAGCATGCAAAGCAACATAAGAGGATTTCTTGTACATTTTGTGGTCGATTTAACCATCATGTTTCGAGATGCTGGATGAGGAAGAAGGCACACAAGAAGCAGATGAAGCAAAGACTACCTTGAAAGAATGTGCATATGATTTGCACTTTTTGCCAAAAGAAGGGACATGTTGTCTCTCATTGTTGGACTTTGCATCCAACTCGTCGTCCCACGCACATGCAGCAAGAGGACAAAAATATTGGCGAAGGTGGAACCTCATATTCCATTATTGATGTGGAAAGGGAAGTTTCACATGAGGAAAATTTGCAGCAGCAAAATTCACCATGGAAGTGGCTTGGTGAGAAGTGGATGGACTTCTTGACACAATAAGACGTACTCCTTTTGTACATATGCAAATTTCGGATGTATGCATGTATTTTGTTGTAATATCTTGTTTGTTTTGAGCCACCTTAGATCATAGATCAAGGCTGCGTTGTATAGTTTCACTCTGTAAATTTCTTGCCAGAAATTTCTGTGTGGGTTCAAGAAGGTCAGTTGTGGACAGTTGTGGACAAGTGCATTCAAGAAGGGAAATGTCAATTTCTTTCCATTTGTGGTTCATTTTCATTTGCTTTTCAAGGAAAAAAAAAATTTGAAGGGCTGAAGAGAAGAGGATTTTTATTCTCTCATTTGCTGTACTACAGTTCATTTCTTCATTTCAGTAAGCTTTTGGGGACCAAAAGCCTCTCATTTGGGAGGTGTGATCAGGAGCTCAAATCTGAGCTTGGGAAAAAGCTCAAAAATGAAAGTGCTAAAATTGATTTGGAACCTGAGCGACGTGATAGGCCTCGGTGATACGATCCCAATGCCATGAACGGCACTGAAAACTGACGCTGTATGAAGAAGTTATTCAACTTTGAAGTTCTTTAATTTCAGTAAAAAAAAGGCCAGTTTGACTTTAGAAATTGGCAAATATTTTAAAAATAATATTCTGGGAATATTCCCTGTGGATCAATCATCTTGTGACAAGTGGCGTATTACAATTGGCTATTTAGTTGACAGTGTAATGTTCGGTCCAATGAAGAGCTGCCATGTGGCAGGCCCGGAGGCCGCCACGTGGCCCTAGTTCACAATGGAAATGGAGGGTTAAAATTTTATTTGGCTTCGATGGGTTTTGAAACCGTGACCTCATAGCTACTACTACCACACTTTACCAATACACCATGGGCTTATGACTTGACATGTGTTCGATTTGAATTGTAAATGTGTTATGGTGGAGTTTAATGTTATGGTTAAAACGGTTGGCTCTGAACATATAACGCCGATGGGATTTTCGGTCACATGTTCTATGACATTTATTGCCAACATAAAATTCTCCACCAATTTTAGCACCATCCCTCCATTTTAGGCGGAATTCCACTTTTAGCTCCAATTAACTAAACTTAACTTGAGTTTTTTAAGGGGGAGACTGGCAGTTAGTAAATATGGCATATCTTTCACATGGGAGATTCTTTTGGAGTGAATTTTCTTTTGATTTTGGGTCTCTTCGACATTTTGGACTCAATGGCGTAGGTTGTAGAGCCATTAGAGCTCATTTTCAGTCTGTTTAACTTCGGAGAACCTTTTTGAGCCACTAGGGCCATTTTGGGTTTGGAGCTATTTTGAGTTGTGGTTATCATTTTGAGGTAAAAAAAAAGCTCTATTTCAGATAATTTCGACCTTCTGAAGAAATTGGAAGAGGTTTCAGAGGAATTTGAGGACTTCTACAGCCTGAAAAGTTGCAGAGAATTTCAAAGCACCAGTAGGACATTGATGAAGAAATCACTATTGATGGTAATCTTTCACTGTTTAGTGAATTTGAAAAGGCATTCTTAGATTTTTCCCACCTTATGAATCAGTTTATATATTCATATTTTTCTATTGAGACACTTATAATCTTGTATTGCATTTGAGAGCTTTTAATACAAGAGGACAAGCCCATTTTGGGAGGCTTGATCCAGGAGATGTAGCCCAAGAGTTGGGGTGAACTCCTATATCATATTGCTGTTGTGTTTTTATATTATATTGCTAAATATTGTTGCTGATACCCATGTTAAGTTTCAGCAAAAACAATTACACTTATGATACATAAACGATGAAAAGACATACACCATTTGCAAGCTAAATTTCTGCATAACATCAAGTTTAAAGCAAGATCATTTTAATTAAATCTGAGTGTTTACTTCTATTATTTCTTTAGGCAGAGTCTGTAAGAGGGCCAGGTAGCCTCTGGATTCATCCTTTCTTTGAAAGGTGAAATATCCGGTGAATGCCCCTACAGTCTATCTATGTATTAGAAATATGAAGTTCTCACATTTTCAGATTTCAACTTAGAGTATTTTTGCACTCATTTACATTATTGAAAATGGATACCTTGCACCCTTTTCAAGTACCTTCCATTTTCAGATCAGTGACAGATCTTCATTAATTTAGTAATCGTTTTCTTTTGTTAACTTCTCATACTAAACATTGCAATATGCCATTTCTGCCACAATTTTATTTACAAAGATAATATCAGTTGTGATTTTAAGGTGTCGGTTACCATGAAATCCAAAGTTAAATACCACGCATACTCACTAAATTTATCTAGATAATGCTGACAGTTAAATCCTAGCCGTAATAGCTACTTTTAGGATGGTATTCTTCTAATTTACCACTTAGCTAATTAATAGTTTATTTCATTAGATTTTCATTATGGAACAAATGAGTTACACATAGAAATTATTGTGTTCCTCAAATTTCTTATATCCAACTATATTATTCAATTGAAATCTATTTTCTATTATGATAGTGTAAACACTATTGCATGCTCCATTACACATATATGTTCTAACAACAGTAGGAAATTATGAATTTATTTCAATTCTGGTTAGTGTTCTGGTAACATAGATGCAATTAATTTTTTTTTCTTACAAGATCTATTCATATAAGTATGATTCATATATGTAAAAGTAGATCATTAACTCTATTACAGTTCTGTCCATATTTCAATTTTTTTCTCATTTTATTTTCCACATTCTTACATTTAGAAATTTCTGTTATGTTCACATACTCGAGTTTTATTTTATTTCTCTAATAATAAATATATCTAATCGAATAGATCATATCCAACTAGTTTCTAATTCATTTATGGTGGATAGTATTTATCAGTGGACTAATATTACTATAGTTTTATGCTTCACTTTGTATCCTTACTTGTATAGGTAATTTCAATAGTATTATTGTTAGGATTATTGTACCATACAATAATATGTACTTTTCCTTTTTGCAAGGTCTAATAAATATTATGATTCAGTTGTAACTTGTTATTATGCTGAAAGGAGAATGTTTGTTTCATAATGCTATTTTGTTCCTGTCTGCTATCAACCGCTTGTCATCAGTAATAGAACTTGATTTATTAACTATTTTACATATTCACTGAATTTCCACCATAATTTCTCTACTGATACCTCAAATTTTATTTAGTTATATCTCTCTTGTTCTTCACTTCTTGCATCAGACAGAATGTATAAATCTATGTTACTTCTTGAACATAATATCAGATTTTCCTATCTCCAAATCCAAGCCTTAGTACAGGTTTTGACATTCTGGACGATGGATTTCTAAACTTATTCCCCGATGCTACTATATTTACTGGATTTAATCAATTAAATCTGATAAATTAAAGGCATGAGTTAATATAACAATACGTATTCTATGTATCTTTCCTGTACATATAACTATTTATTTTAGAATCAGATTAAAGTTACAACATTTCATTTGAGTATGGGAATCTATTTTAATATCTAAGGAATTATTTTAATATCTCCAGATTTAAACCAGACTATGGCTTAGAGATTCTGGCTGATAGTGTTCCTTAGAATTTTGTTCCTACTACAATACAGAAAGTTAGAAGAGTTATTTCTTCTGTTTACTTCTGTTAAAAGTAAGGAAATTCAACTTCAGAAATTTGGTTTAAATTAACATCTGCAGCAATTAACAATATTGCACAATAGCAGGTATTTTAACCATTCATAAAAATTGTGAACATACCACTTTTGCAAATGACCAATCCTCCCAACCTTAGAGTTCCTCTGTCTCCAAAACTCACCCCTGAGCTGAGATCCTCTCCTAGAACAGACCAACCCCAATCTGTTCTGGAGTAGCTTATTTAAGCTTATGCTCCCCAAAGCCTGTTTCTAATTATGCATCCAGAATTTCAGGATGCTTTTATTCCTGTTTGCCTAGGCTTCCCTTATTTAGGGTATTTCAAGTTGCTTTCTGCTTTTCCAGCTTTTTACCTCTTCCCAACTACTTTCCTCATCATTGGGGAATTTTAGATTTTTCCTCAAAAATCTAAATTAGAAATAATTTCTTTCAAGGCTTTTTGAAAGATTTTTGGGGAAAGTCTTAGCCTCTTTCCATACCTCATGGATTTGGCAAGTGATCTCAACAATCTCATTTGGTCATAATGCAAAGAAAGTATTTTATTTATTTTTAATAATTAATTAATTAATTACATCCACACAATAATTATACATTGGGGTCCACTCCCTTTTGGATTGAAGTTCAAATGTCTAACTTGAAAAACATAAAACTAGGGGTACATTGCTTTACCTCGAACATCTCGATGAGACTCGACAAATCATTGCTTCAGTCATTGAAGCTCAAAAGAAATAGGTTAAAGCTCAGTACAATAAATCTGTCCATCCTTGTGTTTTCATTGAAGGTGACTTGGTCTTGCTTTATGATCAAGCCCATGACAAATTAGGGGTCAGGAAGCTCGAGCCAATGTGGCATGGACATTACATCATTCAATGCATATTAGAGAAAGGTGCCTATGAGCTAGTCGATTATGAGGGTAACCAGTTGGCTGAGCCCGAAACGGGCTCTACCTTAAGAAGCATTATGCTTGATTGCAAGTACAGTACCTTGTACATTAGTGTGATTTTAGAATTTTTTGGTGTGATTTTTTACTTTGCAGGCATGTTTCCTCTGCTTACCTCATGTTCCACTTGGTTTAAAGATGTCATCAAAATATTATGTCGGTTTTGTTGATGGTGCTTGTCATAGCACACGAAACTTATCTTCCGCAGCATGGTCACTTTTTTCCCGTGATGGCGAGTTGGTTAATCTACAAGGTATTTTTTTGGGTCAAACAACTAATAATATTATTGAATATAGTGCAATCATTGATCTATTATCAGATGCAATTGCTCTCAGTATTAGAGACTTGGTTGTCAAGCTAGACTCACAACTTGTTATATTACAGTTAAATGGTCACTACTCAATGAGAAACCCATCATATTTTGCGCATGTATTTATGGGTTTGATTACTGGAAAGAAATTTTGATTATATTACATATCAACACATTCCACGAAATTTGAATACATTAACAGATACACTAACAAATTACGTATTAGATCAACATTTACATCATATGTAAAAAAACAAACACATCATTATGATCTGATATATATATATATATATATATCGAGTCTGTAAAAGTTTGTTACATCAAAATATAAAAAAAATATGTGTTCCGTTACACAATGGCTCCACAAGCCTACACCAGTGAAAAAAAGGTAAAACTAAAGGAAACTATCCACCCACATGGTGCTCATGATAGCAAGTCACAACCTGGATGACTCGAGATAGTAACCGACGAAGTCTGCCTGAGACTCCTACAATATGTCTCTAATAGCGCAACGGTATGTCATCAAAAGTTGCATAATATGGAATGCCTCTAGTCAGGCCCTCTAGGTTGCGCTTAACCTCCACGATTGGGTCTAACCCCTCCTCATAGGGAGAATCCTCAATTTGTCGTGCTACCCTCCTCGCAATCGAGGACATCCCTATTGGCCTCTTTGGTCCAACATTTTCAAAATAATCACAAGTTTAAATCTCATAACACATAAATAAAAACATAAAAAATAAAATAAAATAAAAATTTCCAAAAAAAATTATTTACCCACATCGGTCCACTGTGCACAAGGTGGAAGGGGAAGATCTGAGTCTCCTCCAAAATATGTACCGGCATATGCGTATTCATCCACTACAATCAATCGACGACGTAACCAACCGAAAAATGTTGAAGGGAAATTCATCTGATGACCACCTCCATGGAGAGGCATGATCTCACACCATCTGAGCAGCCTCAAGTATCTCGAGGCCGGATCATCCACCTCGATCCGCTAATATTGAAACAATGGCACGCACTCCAAGAAGAGTGTGACCAATATGGATCCATATCCAAACTGCGTCAGCCGTCTAGTTTTGCACTTTGTGAGTTGGATTTTCATGTTAACCAATAGTCCTTCACACCAGTTAAACATGGTGGGAGCAAGGCAATCGACGATGTACTGAAACTAAGATTTCGTTGTCTCATGCAACGCCTGATCCCCAACTACATGAGTTGTAGTATGTTAGATAGTCCTCAGGGGAAAATTGGTGACATTTTTAATGTCTACCTTTCCATTTGAGGTCTTCTCAGCACCAGGACAATGTCTCCTGATGAGCATACTCGTGCTCTCACCCCCTATACGAGCTCCAAAGAGTTGGATTCTCTCTCCTCTCCTAGATAGTCCGATAATGAAATAGATATATGATATATCTATCTCAAGCTCTTGGTCCCCGATGATGAAAATTTGACAATCTACATCCCATAGTCCAATGGGATGTTCCAATAGCTCGAGTTGAGCTCTGAGTCCAGAAGTCTGAAAGAACTTAAGCAATCCAAAATTTCTCAAAGCATTAACACAATGTGGATCTTGGGAAACTTGATGATCTTCTGCTTCATGGCCTCTTTCTTTCCATTCAATGGCCATCTTCATTGAAATCACCTGCAAAACATCCATAAACTATATTTTAGGAGTTTTCAATGAATCAAATCTGGAAATAAACCCTTAAGAATGGGGATTTTTTGTTTTTAAATTCTTCTCTGCACTAAGTACGACTATTGGAATTAAATCCATGTCGACAACATGCTAGCCTAACGGGCTATGGGCGATCGGCGCGGGTTCGATAGGTCAAACCCGCACCGATCGCCTGCTATATAAAATTTGAAAATCTCCTCCTAAACCATAAAATTTCCAAATTAAATGGCTTGAAAACAATAAGAAGAGACAAAGCTCTTACTTGCAATTGACGAATCGTCGATTGGTGTCATGGATTTTCCGCACCGCTTTCCTGAAGATCAAAGGAAATGGGGTAAAAATGAGTTCTCTAATTTACCCAGATGAAATGGTAATTTTTTTTTTCTTTTTGCATATTTATAAGTTTTAAACATAATTTGGCCAATATTTTATTATTTTTTTCAATATCAATGATGTATGGTTATCTTTGTGCAGTAACAGGATCTTTTTTTAGGGTGAAAACTATCATTTTTTACTGATGCAATGAGTTTTGTTTTATCTCTTTTTTGAACTCGTTAAAAATAAACAAAGAAGGAACCCCCTTGGAGTCATCTTTAAGCTCTTTTCCGACTCTCGAAAAATGAAAATATCGGCAAGTACTTGTCATTTTGAAGTCGTTAAATTAACTGAATTGACGTCGTCACAGTATACGTTTACCCTTTTTTTGGGCTGGGATTGACTATTTACGAAAAAGGAATACCTTGATCGAACATGGTCAAGAGGTTGTCTCGGAGATTGTTTTCTACCTTTTTGGATTTGAGGGACGTTTTACAAAAAAGGGACCTGATGGAGTTTTGAAAAGTTCGGTGAGTACTTGTCATTTTGAACTCATTAAATTAAATGAATTGACGTCGTCACAGTATACGTTTATCCTTTTTTTGGGTTGGGATTGACTATTTACGAAAAAGGAATACCTTGATCGAACATGGTCAAGAGGTTCTCTTGGATATTGTTTTCTACCTTTTTGGATTTGAGGGACGTTTTACAAAAAAGGGACCTGATGGAGTTTTTTTTTTTTTTTCAAACTCTTTAAACATGAAAAAGACACCAAGTTACTCTTTTGTCGGACTCGTAAAACTTAAACGACGAAAGACTTGTCACCATGACAAGGCCGAGTTACTCCTTCCTAGGGCTCGTTAAATTTACTAGGATGGATTCATTCGAAGAATGAACTTATACGCTAAGCATATGCTATTCTTTTCACGCTTGTTATAAAAAATAAAAAGGTACTCGTTAGCAATAACAAAGGAAAATTGAAAGTGAAACTTCTCATGTGTTTTGAGGTAAAATGTCGCTCTTGAACATGACACTTCTCTGCATTTCGTGTCAGGTTGGGGATATCATTCATTCATCACTTGGCTTCTTGGGTTTGGGAAATCCATTTACCTCTCGTTGATAATTATTTGTTGTCACCATGACCTTTGATCCGATTTTTGAGTCAAATGTTGCCACACTCCAGAGTTGTGTTGCCGATATGTTCAAGAGAAATCCTTGTTGTAAAAATCAAACATCCTCTGCTTATTTGACCCTCTCTGCAATAGTACTAAATCAATCCTATCATATTGAGTAATCCTTTGTTTCGTGTCGATGATGTGGGAATCATTATGGCCCTCCTTCGACAAATCACTTCCTGTTGACTTCAGCTCATTATTTAGGACAATGATTTAGAAGCTCCTTTTCAGTACCTAGGAGCTTGCATGCCTTAATGGCAAGTTCTTCGCGTTCGACGACAGGTTCACATCACTGCCCTTCGATCAGATGATTATGAAGGTGTTCGACTTCAACTCATTCATTAGCACTTGTAGATTGTGTTGTCGTACCTTGAGGGCCATTGTCATCATTAGTGGTTTTTATCGTGCCTGTTAATGGTTTACATTATCGACTTGCAATCATGTGGTTTCTATCATGTTCGACATTAGTACATTTGTTCGCATGGTTAGATTCGTACAGTGGGTAGATCGAGATAGAGACGAAGACCCTGGGTCACATCTGTTATTATCCACAATGCGTGGAGTTATTGAGTATTCATGATTGTACACATGATCCTTTCTATACAAATGGTTGCAACCATACCATGGATCCATTTCCATGACCTCTTTCAGACAGATGGTTGCAACCATGCCATAGGTTCATGTGTTATTTGATGCCTATTCAGAGATATGTTACTAGGCATGTTTATATAAGAGATGCCACATATTGCATTGTGCTTGATTTGGCAGGTCTCCTAGTGGTATTTTGAGTCCTTGCCTTGGTTTGTAAAGAATTTCACCCATCACTCCTTGTTTTGCCTTCATGCTTTAGGGGGCATATGTTACACAGTAATTTGTCACCTCGTTCACTTCCAGTCCCTGGTCCTGAAGTGCCCTAAGATGAAAATTGTGCAGTATATCCACCATGGAAAATAAATCAAGATATCCCTTGAAGACCAACATAAGGCTGCCTTGAAGATTTTATGAAGAAGCTCAACTTAAAACCTAAATTTTTGGGTCAGCACTCTTTGCTAGTTTCCTGTTGTGCTGATGGCATGTTGCAACACTTTGAACTAGCATCGCCAACACTCTTTTGATGGGAAAAAATGCGTTGAACCTCTTCTGGTAGTGTTTCCTCAAATGGAGAAGAAGCTTCGTGCACTATAAGCTTCCAGAACAGCGAGCTGGATATGGCTCGATGTAGATATGCTCGAGCTCTCTCATTTGGAGCTCTTGATATTATCATTAGGGAACTTTCCCTTGATAAGTGGGCCTTCCTCCTTCATTTATGGATCCCTAACTCCTTCCCCCTACCTATAAATTGAATCCCATCCTTCCACTACTGGTTGGTCTTACCTGATCATTAATCATTTGCATCCCTATACTGTGATTATGCTTGAATTTCCACTTGGGAGAAGGTTTGCTTGAAGAGCCTTGGTTTGGACTTGGAAATCACCAAAGGGAGGTCTCCAACATGAAGGCCACAGTTGTATGCTTCCTCTTTTCTATAATTGATAACACATATGATGTTTCACTTTCCATATTTGTCTAGATATCTACGAAAGTAGCCTAATGCTTCTTGATACGTATGCTATGTATCTTGTCACATTTCTTGTTGTTGTATCTTGATCTCTTACAGGTATTCGAATGCCATGAGCAACGAGGAGCGAGCTTGAAGGATCGTGGAATTAAGGTCTTCACCAAAGGACTGGACAATAACATCAAGAAGAGGTAGGTTCTTCTTCCACTTTGAATTCAAACTAGGAAAAAGTTCATTAGTTAGTCTCGTGCGTTGCTAGACCCACTCTAGGGCTAGAGAGATCACCTTTGTCTACAGAGGGGATTGTCTTCACAAAACTTGTTTTGCTATTGAGGGTTGAGGAAATTTAGTCTCGGGATACCCATGTTGTTATTAAGGGTTGAGGAGGTTTAGTCTTGGGATACCCTTGTTGCTATTGAGGGTTGAGATGGTTTAGTCTCTAGATGCCCTTGTTGTTGATGTTGAGGGTTGAGGCAATTTAGTCTTTGGATGCCCTTGTTTCTCAAAGAGAAGAGAAGGCACTTGGTGCTTGCCGGGTTTGGAAATTGATTTCGTGTGTGTACAAAAGGATAAGGAACAAAGGCAAAATCAAAGAACCATTTGAAAGATAAGTATCAATATTTTACTTTAGTTTTTAATTATGAATGTGATCTGTAATTCTGATTATGATGGTTGGTTTTTGAGCTAATAAGATGTGATATGTTTATACATGATGATTTGGTCAGAGAGCTAGTTTTACTTGTTGTGATAGGAAGTAAACAAAATTACAAGTGTACATTATTAGCCAGCCAACAATGAGGTATGATGTGAATTTAATTCAATTGATTTGTAGTCTAGTGGAAATTATGTGCTTGGTACAAGAAAACATGGAAATTCCTAGTTTGGGTGGTTGAAACTAACTACAAAGGATTAGCTGCAGTGGAAAAAGGAATTGGAACAAGCAACAATATGCTGGTAAAGCACTTCAGGAGTAGGGTCGTTGTGGGACACTAGTACCCAATAATTTCCATTGATTTCCATGAGCATGTTACGACTAGTATGATGGTTTTGAGCCATGGATATGCCTTAATTGTTCGGCCTTTCGATGCAAGGAAGCCTTTCCAAGGGATGGATTGCCCGGGAAAGGGGATGCCTGGGAACTTGGAAGGTGAGAAAATGCATGGAAGGGGGTGATCGGATTGCCTGAGGGACTATGTAGCAAATAAGGGAAGGTCTGGGATGGATTTTTTTTTTGTCATTAACATTTCCAGATGGAATCAAATGCACATTGGGAGTGTGCACTAGAAAAATGAGTCGATAAGTGTTCACTGAGGGAACGTGTAGCGCAATAATTATAGCGTTGGACATTGGATGCAGGTTTGACTTTGGCAGTGGATTATGGACTTCTTAGGAAGGAGGTGAATCCTAGTATTAATTTGAGGGTGGATGTGTGAGGCCTTGGACTCCCTTGTTGCAAATACAGGCATCATATCCTTTTATTTGTTGGTTAAAGCAAATGTGCATATGTATATATCTATATATTATTGTAAATACTGTATCGAGCTAGATTATAAAGCTCCATGAACAATATGGTTATTTCTTGGTTGAATCAAATGTGCATAAGGATATGTGGTTGCTATTGTAAAATACCGCAGTGAGTTGTGTTATAAAGCTCCAATAAGTGGTATGGTTGTCATATTTTCATGTTTGTCATGATGGTTTTTCTTTGAGCATGATGTTATTGTATGTTATTGTAAATACTGCAACGAACTGGGTTATAAAGCTCCATAGGCAGTAAGTTTTTTCTTTTCAACAATTTTGCTTGTTGTAGGTGTCGCAAAACACCGAGGATGATGTTCCCCTAAGGGGGAGGGGTTTGTAATAGCCCCAGGTTAAAATTTCATGTCATAAATTTAATAAAATACAAAATAAGAGCATGGTCAAGGGACACTTATTCCAAGTTGATCGTTGGGAATACTATTCTAGTGGGCATCACTTGTTATGTTTTATAGCTAAGGGAAATTGGCGAAGGCAATAACTAACGCTTTGGAAAGGCAAAAAGGTATTTTTGGCTCATTATTTATGAAAATAATGGAAATTAGGAGAAAAGGAAGGTGAAAGGTCACATGTTGCATGTGAGGAGGAAAATGAAGGAAAATAATGGAAAATTGAAGAAATCAAAGGCCTCATCAATAAAAAGACATTAGAGCATAAGCTAGCAAGCTTTTTTCAGCCTTTTGTTAGTTCAGTTTTGGAATTAGTCTGAGAGAGGAGAAGAGCACCAAGAGGAGAAAGAAAGCAAGCAAACAAAGGAAGGACAAGGAAAGGAAAGGAAAAGCAAAGGAATGACAAGGAAAGGAAAGGAAAGGAAAAGCAAAGGAATGATAAGGAAAGGAAAGGAAAAGCAAGGAAAGGGATAGAAAAACAAAGAAGGACAAGGAAAGCAAAGGAAGGCAAGGATCAAACAACTTCAACGAGAATACTTATAGGTAACAGGTTGCATGTGTGATTTCCTAGCTAGTTTTGACATGCATGATATGGGCATGTTGGTATTTGGTTCTTTTATTGTCTTTGGCATGGATTTTTCTGGGCTTCGACAATGGATTTTAGCCTAGCCTTTCCATTTCCAGATAGCCATGGTGTGATGGAATTTTTCTTGGTTTTGAGCTTTGGATTGCCAGATGGTTTTAGAATCCAGGGTGAGGTGGTCTTAGGAAAATTCCCAAAGGCCTAGAAATCCCTTGACCGGTAATGGAGAGATACACGATAAAGCCTGAAGGTGGAGACAGGAAAATCCCTCAAGGATGGTGAAAAAATTCCGAGGCATCCAAGCTCAGGTTAGTTTTGTGATCTCGACACCGGTTTAGATGTGATCATGGTATGGAGAGGGTGGAGGTAGTTTAACCTCTGGATTCCATTGGTTGTGTTTGGATTGGTTTATCCCTTGAGATCTCACATTCATGCTTGGAATATGGCATGAGGGTGATTGGCAAAAGAGAGATTTGGCTAAGCCAGTCTATGGTCGGGTGGAACGTGGAAGTCCCGGACCGGGTTGGTATTTGCATATGTTTAATAAAAACTAAGTTTCTCTTGCTTTGGATAAGGAAATATATTGGTCATTATGTGGATTTAATGGTTGTTCTCTTATTGTTTTTCATCTGGTTATATGCTGATTATAGGCATGGTTTTATGACAGATCTTAGTCATGTCTCTTTTCATGTTTTCACTTGTAACTGAATATATAATGAATGCAAAAACTAATTGGTGTTAAGACAACTAATGAGATAAGGCAATGACCCTTCTTGTTAAACTTTAGATAAGTGTCTAGTCCCTCATGTTCAAACTTGCATTCATGACGTGTAGGTTGCATATCTACCAAGTGTTTGACAAAATGTCATTCCCAGTTGGGGATGGTCAGGTCAGGTCTTGGTTTCATTTTTTGGTTTACAAGCATTGTTCCTATGTCATTTATTAACTCTGGAAGTTTCACTGAGTTTTGGGCAGAGACCTCAGTCCTGGCCCTGAAAAAGTGGCACAAATATCGGAGTCACTGGCATAGAACTGCGCAGAAAAGTCCATAGTTGCATGGAGGCAGGGTTATGCGTGCGACTGGGAACCCATAGTCACATGGAGGCCTTGGCAAGGGAGTGATTGGGGCTCTATGTCAGGGAAAAAGTGAGTTGTCTTAGGGGTTGGACACCTGGAGGGGTTGGGTTACTCTAGGAGGTCCTGTGGCACCTGAGGGAAGTTAGTAAGGTCTTAAGTTATTGACTCCACTTCCTTAAGGTCACCTAGGAGATTGAGTCTTATCATAGTGACCCTCAACTCATGTTTACCCTGGGCAACTCAGTGAAAGTGGGTAAATGTGGGAGGAGGCATTACATCTGCCTAGCCCTCTACTTGGTCACGAAGTCATTGATGCCCAAAGCATAAAGAACTACATCACCATTGATATTGAGTTTCCCTATGTAATTTTGTTTCACAAAGCTCTCGTTATGGATTGATAGGTCGTCAAAGTTCCCCAACAAAATGAAGCACACACCTCGTTTCAACCAGACAACCTCCCAAAAAACTGGCCAAGGCTTGTAATTTAGGACAACGTATGAATTCTCACTCGGGATGCATCACAGGCAGAGCTATTTCTCCCCTCTTTGGCTACGATTAACTTGCATCCACAAAAATAAGTGGTAATAATGCCGCATGCGCTTGCATGCAGAGGGGTGGCCACACTACCCCCCACTATTTAATGCAATCCATTCTCAATGGTGATGGGCTCGACAACCCATGCCGCTATTCTCCTTAGACCACACCCCCATCAAGGAACTTTGCAATTCCATTATCATATTGTTATCAAATAAGATAATTCATATATCATTAGATTAATCTTTGTGCTTTAGAGGGATATATTGGCTTACCAATGTAGGCTTTTTGGTCGTTAGCCTTGGTAAGATAGAGAAAATAATTGTCGAAGTTCACTACCATGTCTATTTTACTGAAAAAATGGATAGCATGCAAGTTACAAACATGTCCACACTACTAATGGTCTTTTAAAAACCATAAAATTAAATAAATTGTATATAACTAAATTAATTTGTAGTGGTTATGTAATGTGACTCTTTGACATGAAAATCTTGTATTTCAAGTGTATGGTACATTTGAATACAGTGATGAGACCAATATATATTTTAAAAGAACTCATAACCCCTCCCCTGATAGAGTGATGAGATGAATATATATTTGAAAAAACTCATAACCCACACACAACAAGTTATATGTATATTTGTGGTTCATGGACCCTGAAGATCGGTGATTGCTACATCCGCGAAATATTTATACCAAGCAGATCCACCTCGAAGGGATCACTTCTTGCAGGCTCAACCATGGAAATTGACCTTGAGAATGTTGAGAGAATTATATATATGTGTGTATGTGTATGGTTCACGGATCTTGAAGATCAATGATTGCTATGCCCACGAAATATTTGTACCAGGCAAATCCACCTGAAGGGATCACTTCTTGCAAGCTCAACCACAGAACTTGACATAAAGAATGTCGAGAAAATTGAACCCATGACCTCTCAATAGCAAAATTACTTTAACGAAAAAGACTCAACTAATTAAACAAACCATCAAAACTCTAACTTTATATTTATAAACACACATTGTCTTTAATATTTTGAGTGGGTTATAAGTTTAACTCTATTCAACAATTAAAATGAATTATGAATTCAACTTTAACAACTATATAAATCTTTTGTGTCAACGATCATAAACCTTGCACTTTATCATGAAATTTGGGATATCACGGTGGGACACATGAGGAAAAACAAAGAAATAGAAGTTTTGAATAGCGAAGCTTTTTTCCATGGACAAACATATAGTGGAGACCCATTATTGCACTCCCCTTCCCATATAGATAATCATAGAAAAAACCTATAATAATAAGGGTTTCTAACCTCGCTTCTATTGATATAATCTCCATATCAAAACGTGAAGCAACATTATCATGTGCAGATAAAACAACTTAATCTACTAATTCAAACAAACTTTCACTATTCATAGAAAGTAACAAATTCTTGATTTAAATCATACTTCAAAACTCAAAATATTTAATTTATATATAAAAATATTTACAATATCCTTTACCACATTGGATCTTTATAGAAATATAAAATTTTATACTCATCATTGCGCGTTATCGAGGCATCTCATAAAATAAAAAGAGATATAAGGGGATTGTACTGTCTTAGAGTTAATCGAGTGTTGTTTGTTCGGCATAGATATGTAAACAAAAACATATTTCACTTTTGACGGAAAGGAATAATGAAGGCTACCAGAGACGAAGAACGGAAGAAGGAGAGCAGCTTGAATTTCGACTGGCGACTCAACCAGACACTCAGGAATGTTCAGGGGTAAGCCAAACAACAAATTTCCTTCCTCATTTTATCTGAAATAGAAAATAATCTTGTGTTTTAACAGATCCGGTGATGCATTTCGACACCCAATCTCAGAGATCAAGTGCCCAATTGTTAAGCTTTTATGAAAATGAAAAATTTAATTCATATAACAGAAGGGAATTTAGTCCTATTCACAGATCAGGCTAATAGAATAGGAAAAAAAATTAGTTAATAATAGCCATACTGTGCTTTGTGCTTGATTTCTATGGATATATATGAATTGGGTGCAAGGTGGTTTTGTCTGTCGAGGACCAGTGGTTACCAGTCAAATCCCCACAAAGTGAACTGAGGCTCACTGCCATACCAAAGTTGAATTGCATCCGGGTATGGAGTATGTTTAGTGGATCGCACCTAAGGTATGGAAATGAGGGAGGTCAAGTAAGGTTCATTATGCTTCGTATTCGACATCTCAGTCGAGAGTAGGGGTGATCCGTCAATTCTTCTTGTTTCTGTTTGTCCATGTGTGTATCGGTGCATTGGCTATGGACACAAGACAGACATGTACACCAGGGCCTAATATGCCCGTGGAGGTTACGAAGCTCGAAGATGCAGAATTCGAGGTTACGAAGCTTCGAGATGCATAATAGAGCCGGGATTAGACGGGTTTGTGCTAGTTATCTGTTTTCTCCGTTTTATTCTATTGAGAAGCGGTTTTATTGATCCAGGGGCGTAGGATTAGGATTCAACAATCCATGTCTGCCTCACTGGTTTCTCTCACATTTCTTACACTTATTTGCAAGATGTTGACTGGGGTTCGTAGTCGATCGTCAAATTGTTTATGTGACATTGTTTAATTTTTATGCGTTTGAAGTCTCCGATATTGTTGTAGATTCCAGCAGAAATGTAGTCACGGTGAGCAGGGTTCCCAAGGTCCCAATGCTTTACCAACGAGTATATCCAGTACTAGGTTCTGCAGAGAATCAGTGGCACTCTATGACACCTTGGAAAAGCTTTGAAGGAAAGTTGTTCTGTCATGTTTTCAGGGATCAAATTGATTTTGAATTGGAAAAGCTCAGGGCTCAAGTGTAACTCTCTGCTTATTAAGCACCTATGTTCTCACCATGGCTTGTTAGGTCAGCACTGATGGCTTAAATATTTACAATCATGATTTTGAATTGGCAAAGCTCAGGGCTCAAGTGTAACTCTGTGCTTATTAAGCACCCCTGTCCTCACCATGGCTTGAGTATTACGCATCCATTTTCTCACGATGGCTTGAGAGGTCTGCACAGATGGCTTACATATTCTCTATCATGATAATGTATCTGCTTGTGATTTTGGTCATAGTGGTCTGGGTGACCGGAAGCACTCTCCAATTCACCCCATGAAAAGGATCCAACAAAGTCACTCCGAAGGAGGGGCAGGTGACCAGTAAAAAGCTCATTTGCATGCTTCTTATTGAATAGTGGATGCTTTCTTAGATTGTCATGACCAAGGCGAACCGAACTTTCAGAGCCTCCATCATACTACCATTACGTTGCATTAATCGCATGTTAGGGGCGAGCATGTATGTGCATACCATGTACTGGGTCATGTTTTGTTTGAATATGTTGCTGGGACGTTCATTGAGGCTAGTTGGACTCGTGTTAAGCAGCATTAGAATGGGGTTTGACCTGCGGGAGGCAACATTCTTTAGGAGGAGCAAACTTGGTGAGTGGAAAATATGCAAATTCTTTTGACCTGATTTTTTTTTGGAGGATGAGCTTCACCGTCTATTTTTTATTGAACTTCTATACGGTTAGCTTGTTCAGTGGAAAACTTGCCCATGTTGATTGTCCTCCTTTGGTTTTGCTCGATATTGTATAACTACTCCACATCAGTGGTATTCATGCTCAGCATATCCAAAGCATATAACCTCAGAATTTTACGAGAAAATGTAACCACAAAAGAAAGCGATTCACAAGGTAAGTGTGAAAGTGAGAAATGTGGGAAATTCTGTCTGTGATTTAGTCTTCTGGAGCAACGAATACATCTTTGAACATGCCAATCTTTGATCGTTTCTTGCAAGTGAAACGTCTTGGCTGTCATGTTGGCAGAATGTTTCCCTTTGCTGAATGTACTGGGTGACTGCTCTTAGTGGGAAATTAGCATTTATATGCTGGGAACTACATAAGCCATATTTTGTGTTTCTGGGACAATTTTCATTTTGTTTTTTGTGATTGCATTTCTATGTGGTGTTTTTGACATTTGATGATAGTGATGGAAATAAAATACCAATGTAAGTTCCTAAATATTTGTTGAGCAGTGTTTGCGCTGCAAAAGTATGTCATTATGGGGATAATCCATTGTCCCTGTAATATTTGTTTCAAGCATGCTAAATTGTCACAATCTAGGTCATGTGAACTAGGTGAAAGATCTTTTAGCTGCACAGGTTCATTGATACAATTTTTGTTACTAAATAGATAAAGTAAATGGAACATCAGAAAACAAATTCTTGATGACCCGCACAGGTTGTCATCATGTCGACAGATAAGGATGACTTTGTACAATCATGTGTTCAAATTGATAAGGAATCCATTATATTCATGAAACCCTTGTAACAAAGCAAGAGTTCAATTGAAACTTGTTAAAATCTGTAATGCTGGTTGGGTGTTTAAACGCTTTAACAAGTCATTGAATTTTAACAGTGGTTCTTATTAGGTAGTGAATTTTGTTAGTTTTAAAGTTATTATTATTATTATTAATGACAGTTTCCTTTTGACCCATGGTTAGCACCACCCTATTGACGCTGAAGTGGATAGGCTGTTGGCGTTCTCGAATAGGATACAATGTCCTACCCATAAACCTGGCCAGATTATGCAACCATGGCAGCCCTAGAGGGGCCGACACATCCTTGGCGGGAATTAAAACCTGGTTGGGTGGGAGGGGGGGTGGTATCACTAGCCCCACTTTACCAACCAATCAATCCTTGATCGACAATTTTTTCCAGTCCTATTTATTTCAATTCACATTTCCAAATTTTCTTTTGGGTGCTTAGAGAAAGGACCTCAATTCTTATGAAAAAACTATCTCGGGTCTTTCTTGCAGACATCCAATCTGTGGGAGTCTCATTACTTTTGAAACAGAAGTACATATAGAAAACAAATAATTACGGTGCATCCTCTAATAAACTAACTGTGATATGAGGAAGGGTATGTATATTACACAAATCTGAGTGGTGTGTCAGCCTTTTGCAGAATGCACTAACAAAGGTTAAAGTTTAAACATTTCGGTTTCAAAATTCAATTATGGTTTGAATTATCTTAGTGTAAACATGTAATCAATGAGATTGAAAGGAACCATGTGTTTTCAAGGAGCTTTGTATGAGAACTGCAAAAGCTGATAGAAAATCTGCTGTTGAAAGTTGAAACTGACAATACACTTGAAATTCACCATGATATTTCTGAGATAGATATTCACACTGAATGGACAAGGGAGATACTCAGTTTGAAATTTGGATAATATTTCATGTGGGGCCTTGGTTAATGGAAATATGGATTTTCGAAGTCTGTTGACACAAAGAAAAAAAATATATTAATGTCTATGGATTGCCAAAAGAAATTGTTGTGGCTAAAAGAATACATTAGGCGAAAATGCATAATAAGGAGTATGGAAGGCATCTTTAAAGTTTAAACCATATGTTAATAAATGAAACAGAAACACAAGGTGGAGTCTATGTAACAGGACACACCCCTAAGGGCCTTCGTGTCAGACATGGACACGATAGGATCTGTCAGACGTGTGTTTGCCACATAAACATGTGCCCTAATTGTGTCCTGATTTCAGAACACATGTCATGCAAAAAGGGGCCTGCGGGTCACAAAGAAAGTGATCCACCCCTCATTTTTTCACATTTTTCTCTTGTGGGTTGGAGCTTTGAGGTGTGTTGGTGTGCAGCTGATGGGTTTATTGCAGATTTGAAGGGATTCCAAATGCTTGGTAGGTTGATTTGTAAACCAGATTGGCTGTTTTTCCTACAACAATTAACCATGAGGCTCTTCTCTTAGGTTACTTCATTCTCTTATTTGTGAGAGAAATTCGTACATTTTGAAAAAGAATGGGCTTGAGCAGTCCAAGGCAGAGACAATGGTGTATGCGCACATCAACGTATGTCTTATTACAAGTAGAGGGAGGCGTAGTTGAAGGGAAAGACAAAGATGTGGGATGTGTTCCCTAATGATAAGGATTTGGACAATCTTTGTCAATGTTGAGTTGGCATTAGCCAACTTGGATCTTAATGATCCAATGCTAGAGCTAGTTGCTTTTGATGATGGTGGTCCTCTTGAGGGGTCATACCGTCATCCTC
Organism: Pinus albicaulis; assembly: GCA_034641835.2. NCBI lineage: Eukaryota > Viridiplantae > Streptophyta > Pinopsida > Pinales > Pinaceae > Pinus > Pinus albicaulis. The sequence goes on from CM076582.1 coordinate 334,509,756, forward strand.
CACACCAACAGATGCACAAATTAGATTGGATATAGAAGAGGAGGAGGCTGGAGGAGAGAACAGTGGTAGTGATGTTGATTTTGGTGATTCTAGCATGGAGGAGGACTTTTGACAATCACGAGATATGAGATTCTTACATCTACGATTCTAGTGTCTAACCTATTTTGTGTTTTCCATTGGCATTCCCACCCATGGTTGCTTGGGAGCGGGAGTGCCATTTTCAAAAGCTCCCGGTCCGGAGCGTTTTGGGGAGCGTTTTTTTAATATATATATATATATATATATATATATATTTATTTATTTATTTTTTAATATTTTGATGCATATATGTCAACAAAAGCATGTAGAATGATGAATTAGACATAAAAAACATAAAAACATAGATTGAATCATATAACATCAATCATCTAGAAGTTATAATCTTCATCAACCATGCCCACAAGTTGGAAACATACAACATATTGACTCTTGAGTCTCACGAATCATCAATCTGAAGATTTCAAGCTTTCAAAATTCAATATATAACATTTATCATCATTGATTTCAAATTTCAATATATAACATTTATCATCATTGATATATATCATAATTTATTTATCATCATTGATTCAATGATTTCAAAATTCAATACATCACATTTATCATCATTGATATATAACATTTATCATCATTGATTCATTGATTTCAAATTTCAATATATAACATTTATCATCATTGATATATAACATTTATCATATATTGATTCATTGATCACCATATAACATTCATGAAGCATCATATTCATAATTCATAATGACTTATAAACTTATAAATGCCAACTTCAAAGTTTCACCTTTCAAATTCAAACTTCAAACTTAAATTGTCATTAAATATGAAAGAGTCAAGTTTCAACTGTTCAACAGTTATAAAAGATAAAAACTACTAGAAAATAAAAAAGACTAGTAAACAACAAATCTATTTTATCTATTGGCTGGCCCCTTGCCACGCCCACGAGAAATGTCTAATTTGTGAGAACCACGAGGCAATGGTGGTCTTCTAGTACTCTCAGGAGTACCACGTCCACGACCATGACTAGAAGGCGGAGGGCAACGTGAGGATGTAGGTGGAGGTTGAATCTGCAAAGGAACAATAGTTGGATATCGAGCACTGGCACTGGCACTTGCACTGCTACTGGATGGTGGGACTGGCCCTGTGTGTGGTGGTGGCATGGCTGCTGATGCTTCATCATCATCCCACAAAAATTCTGCTTCCAATGCTTCCATATGTACAGTGCCGTCCTCCAGATTATCATCCTCTGGGTTGTTGTCCCAGACTTTATATGATTGATCCTCATATGCCCGATCACAGTAATGACTCAACAACCTCAAGTTGTAATGCACATAAACCAAGCTTTCAGCTTGGTTTTCATTCAGCCTGTTTCTTCTCACATTATGCATGAAGCTGTAGGTGCTCCAACACCTCTCTGCAGAAGAAGTATTCACAACTTGTGAGAGAACTTTTTTTGCCAACTTTGGCTTCCATTGCATGGAAAGAACCAAAGTTACTAGTGCAACTGAAATATCTGCCTAATTCAAGGCGCAATCCAGCACACTCCTCCCTGTCGGGGACCAACTTGTCTAATGCCTTCATGTACCCCTCTTGTACCTCTGGATCTGTGTGAGGTTTGATCCTAACCCCACCTCCAGGTGCAGGTTGGCCCAACCAAGATGGAGAGTAGTATTTTGGCATAAGGATATATGCCAAGGCATGTAGTGGAACATTGAGTTTATTCCACGGTGCACACACACAGTCGTGAATCATTGCATACAAGTTGGGATCATTATCCTTAACAACATCTTTTATTTGGCCCAACATGCTATCCATCTGCTCATAAACCTCCCCAATCACTGGTTTATCTATATCTGAAAAACGAATCATGTGATAAATGGGCTTGGTGAAGTTCAAAATTTCCCTCACACGTGCCCAAAACAAAGGGTCAAGGGTGGTCTCCTCCACATGTTCAAAACCTTGCCTGTCAACTATTGTCGCTGCCCTGTCCTTTAATACCTGCCAGTGTGGGCTTGATACCATTGTAGCCAATGACTCTCTTACCTTCAAAAGGCGCCTGAAAGTGAGGTAATAGCTAGCAAATCTAGTCTTTGCTATCTTCAACAACTCCAATTTGGAGTGAGTACGGAAAAACCCATGGGTATTGCTATGATTTGTAATAAATTTTATCATTTTTTTACCTCTCTTGTACAAATCACCAAGCCATTTGAATTGAGGTTGTTGTTTTTAATGATATTATGCATCAAAAGGTTCATTGTGTGAACCAAACACCCAGACCAAAATATGTTGGGGTATTTATCATCAATAATTGCTCCTATTGCCTTATAGTTAGCAGCATTATCAGTGATGACTTGGATGACATTGTATGGCCCAGTATTTTCAATTATTTCAAGTAATGGTTCTGCAATGTTAATGCCGGTCTTAAATTTGTCTGAATAATCATATGCTGAAAGGAATATTGCACCACTAACCGACACAGCCAGAACACTTATCAATGGCTTTCCTTTTACATTGGTCCATCCATCAAATATAATGGACACCCCATGCTCATTCCAAGAATTTGTCCTTCTAGCCAAAGAATTGTTTATTTTAGCTCTTTCATGATCAAGTCCCACGGTTCTGGCCTTGTCATACCCAGGGCTCCTGTATCCTTTGGGGGCATCATTAATGGCAGAAACCATTTCATGCCAATAAGGTGAGCGAAGAACATTGAATGGCACCCCACATGCATATAGAAACCAGAATTTTTTTGAATCCACATCATTCCTACACCCTTCGTCAAGGAAATCGGATATGGTTCTACGCCTTAAGGAGATGTTTGGTCCAGGTGTGCCTCCATATCCACTGCCATGGGTGGAAGTTGATGGACTTCTTTGTCCATGATGTGATGGACCTGATGGTGTATAAGAATCAATGAAACCCCTAAATCTTTTAGATCTCTGTAGGGCAGCCTCCTCTTCCTTTCTATATTTCTCTCTCTGTGTTGCTGGCACACTGACACAAATTTAACATACTGTTTGTGTATTCTTTATTGCAATGGGGGCAAAGAAATTTAGTGGTTCCACCACCTTTCCCTCCTTCCTGCCTCTGAACATATTTCCACAAAGGTGTTTGACTTTGCTCTTGTCTAGTTGGGGTATTTGTGGCCTCATGTTCTCCACTCTCCCCTTCCTTAGCATACTCCTCCTCCTCATTAGGATTTTCATCAAATCCACTATAACCCACTTCTTCATCCTCTTCTCTAATGGGCCTCTTTCTTCTACTCTCCAACACCATTATTACAAAGAAAGGAACCAACATGAAGAAAATCCCTAGCCATATAGCCATGATGTTTCTAGTTTCAAGTTTCAAGTTTCTAGCCTGCAAAAAAAATGGAGGAATGCCAAATGGGAATAGGAAAAAAAACAATTCAATTTTACACTTTTCAAAACACTAGAATGCAACATTGAGATAAAAAAACAAGTTTTCATTTTTGAACAACTTAAAAACAATTCCTAGAAAATAAAAAACTAGATTAGAAGACCTACCTCTTTCTTGCAATCCTCCTCTTGCAAACTTGCTCTCTTGCAGCTTGCTCCTTGCTCTCTTCTTGGCACTTGCGCTCTCCAAACTCTCAAGCTCTCCTTCTCTCCAAATCGCTCTCCAACTCTTGCTCCTCTTGCTCTCACTCTCACTCTCAACTAAAACAATAACAACTAAATGAGGGGGGTGGGCTTTTTATTTACCCAACCCCCCTCCCTCCTTCGCAAAAAAGAAATCAAATTTTGACGCTGAGTTTTTTTCTACGCGCCGGGGAGTGTTCGCTCCCGAACGCTCCCTGAAACGCTCTCGAAAAGACAGGGAACGTTTTCTTAGGCTCGGAAGCGCGCTCCCGAAAACGCTCCCCTCAGGAAGCGTTTTCGGGAGTGCGCTTCCGAGCGCTCCCAAAGAGCTCCCTAATAGAGCACGTTTTGGGAGCGGGATCGGGGGGATGGGGGAGAAGCTTCCCCGCAACCTTGTTCCCACCTATATTAGTTGTCACTTACCATCTATGTAATACATTTTTAATTTTGATGATTTGATCATAAAACTTCAGTTTATGGTTCTAATTTCGTGTGTGTTTGTCGTTTGATCATCATTGATGTAGCACTAGAAAGTAGTAACTAGTTGTATGATTGTATTTGTATCTTGTAAATGTTCTAATAGCTAGTTGTATGGTTGTATTTGTATAATGGAATTGTTCTAGTTTCTAAGGAAATTTGAATCTTGCTGTCAATATTTCTGTGTGTGTGTATATATATATATATAATTTTAATAAGCTGGCAGCCCACCCAGGTTTCAAGATTTTGCAAGTTTTAATGCTCACAGACCCAAACTAACAGGTCTGATATAAAACTTTTGAGTGCAATTTATTTGAAACACAATTAGCTACCGCTACCATTTAACTTTCAGCTGATATAAGAAATATTTGAGCAAGCATACACCATAAATTTTACACATGAACACAATTATTTTTGGTCGACTGACCCTGGAAAAAGTTAAAAACCCACAAGGGGAAAACCAGTCTTCAATGGGGGATTTATTTGTAGAAAATCCACGAAATTCTGATCTGCGATAGTGAACAATCTGAAAACTGATTTCTTTTTACTAAAACACAGAATTTCTCTACTTCAAATTTGCAGCGGAATAGGAACAGAAATAATTACAATTCACACAATTCAAGACACAAAATTTTTATAGGCAACCCAGCTGGGAAAATGAAAATCCTCTGCTTGATGAGAATTTTATTGATAGAAAAAACTTCTAGCACAGATTATTGGAAGAAGTTTTCTGGACTGAGGAAGATTATCAAGCTAGTCGTATACCTCTCTAAGGTAGCATCTGAAGCAAGATAATTCAGGCCTATGTATGAGGTTAAGCAAAGTAGTTTGAAGACAAACAATAGAGAGGTTCTGTGAGCTGCTTGACAGAAGTCTTATTCCTGAGACAAATGAACCTCTTGAGGCCAAGTGAAGGTCATTCCAGCCCAATTTGAAGGACGTCTATGACCTTGCGAAAGACTCTTATTCTGTTGTTACAGGTTGAGGGTTTTTTGTGTTTCTGGAGTAGTCTGATAAAATTGAAGCAGGCCGAGACCCTCTGATATTAGTCAAGGCATTCTGTGATTTCATTCATGATCGAGGCTCCTGTAACCCTCCTGCGAGTAATGCGAATACCCTGAGGTCAAGTGAAGGTCAAATCCAGTAAGTTTACATTCTGTGTAGACCATCACCTCCCTATGGCAGCCGAAATTCCTGAAGCGGTCGGTGGCAAGTCAAGTTTCTATAGCAGTTTTTGGAAAGTAATCTAAGTGTTCTGAAGATCGAGTTTGATGCTCTAAATTGTTTGTGGATTCCTGTAGCAGATTGGTGTACAGACACAAATTTCCCCTCCTGCAATAATACACATTTTCTGAAGGTAGTCCCATAGGGCTGAGATCTTGAAGTATACACAAATCCTATAGCAGAGTAGATGGGTGCCTAAGGAAACAGGTCTGAGATTGTTGGAGTGGTCTAAGGCAGAAAACTGAGTACAAACCTGAGGCAGAAACTCGAGTAAATTGAGTAGACAAGTGTCATGTAGGGTCAGTAGTTGATAGAATTTGGATTTCTGGTTAGGCCATCATTAAACTGTCAAAATTGGTTCTGGTCTGTCATTAAGCGTGGATCATATCATGTGTGAATTTGTGACATTGTGCAATATTATTATGTGGAACTGGCGAATAATCCACTGTGCTGATTGGGTTATTACATTGTTGATTGGATGTTTGAAAACACTGTATGCTACATTGCTCTGTCGGTCTAATGCATCATTAAAAAATCAAACACTGCTCATTGAAGAGTAAATTAATTTATATCAAATTAACTGTTGTATTGAAAAAGGAAATTCTGTTGAAATCTCTGTATCCTAAGAAACCCTAGGGAAAAATATTACCCTAGATCATTACACATACACTGGTGATCACCCCTACAAAAGTGGGCTCTTTTAAAACCATGAGTCCTCATCATAGTTTTAAAAACCGGAACCGGTGACCGGACCGGTGGACCTAATGAACCGGATTTCTAACCGGAACCGGTCTAACCGGGAGCGGTCAGATGCCAATGAACCGGTTTAAAAAAAAATACATTAAATAATTATTTTTTTAATAAAAAAAACTATTTTTAAGATTTGCAACCATGATTCCAAGCCAATAGAGACAAAATATGCAAATTTTTCTCATTTATATACCATGCAAAGGTGAATATATCAAAATGGCACCGAGTGCAATACATATCATCAAAAAATACATAAGCAATGAGGTTCCAAATGGCCCATAAAGTCCAAAAACAATGCTACAAGCTCTGAGGCCATTGGCCTAATACAAGACTACATATTAGTGATCAATAACATGATCACTCCTCATCATGATCAAAATCATCACCACTACTAGACAAGGGATCATCAACATGAGCTACATAAATAATATGGCTCAGAGTTTGAGGACTCCTAAAACTTCTCTACAACTTTAGTAGTAGTAATAGTAGTAGCAAAAATAGACATCAAAACTACAAATCACTTAGCAACATGGTCTCTCATGAAACTCATCATTGATTCATCGCTACTAGAAATGGGATCATCAACAAGAGATACATAAACATCATCTAGCTCAAAGTCTTCAGACTTGGATTGCTCAACCTTATAACATGATAGAAATTGAAAAGTTTAACATGCCTAACCAATGATTTTGGTTTGAGTGAAGGGTTCATCTCCTCAACCTTAAAATGCGGTAGAAAAAGATTAGCATGCCTAACCAGTTGTTTTCCTTTCAGTGAAGGGTAAATTCTTGTTAAGGCCACGGTAGGGGAGTTCAACAATCAATACCACCAACATCAACAAAGTTCAACAATCAACGCCACCAACATCAAGGTTCTTAAATGACTTCATGCTCTTGATCAAATGCCAATCTCGTACCCTTACACATGATAGAAACAAATGGAAACATTGCAAACCCCCAAACCATGAAACCCTAAAAACCATTAAGTCTGCTGAATTTTGAGTGAAATCTAAAATTCTAGTTTCTCCATATGAAATCCAATGAGGACGAAACCACTCTTAAACATCTTGAGTCATTTCATGGTAATGTTAAAAATTTAAGTAAAAGGATGAAAATGAAAAATAAAGGAAATGTCACTTTTACTTTAAGAATTTAACATTACCATTAATTGCCAAGAGGATGTGTCAGGAAAATGAGAGGGTAGGCAAAGTCAAGTGAAGCCCCCCTTGCCCTCCTGAAATGGTAGCACAAACTTGAGCATGGGACACCTAACCGGCCGGTTAGGTACGGAACCGGCCGGTTAATGGTAATGTTAAAAATTTAAGTAAAAGGATGACATCCTTTTACTTTAAGAATTTAACATTACCATTAATTGCCAAGAAGATGTGTCAGGAAAATGAGAGGGTAGGCAAAGTCAAGTGAAGCCCCCCTTGCCCTCCTAAAATGGTAGCACAAACTTGAGCATGGGACACCTAACCGGCCGGTTAAGTACGAAACAACCGAGTTTGTCGTGCTTAAGCCGGTTCCCCTCCCCAGCAGGCCGATTCCATCCCGATGCCAAGGGATTTTTGGTGAGAGATGCCTCCTTGAACCCGGTTCACGGGGCCGGTTCCACGTCGACTTAGCTGACCGGCCGGTTGGGCAGTTCTGGGACTAAGCCAGGCCGGTTTTTAAAACCATGAGTCCTCATGTAAGTCCATCCAAGCCCCCCCAATCCTATCTAGGACGAAAGGAGCTAGAGATAAACCTAAAGGGACTAGCCATGGCCTGACGAAACACAAGGTCTAGGACACCTAATACAGGGCCTGGAATGGTTGTTACAAGGCTTTCGACTCGTGACCTTTGGCTTACAACGATGTGAAATGTGTTGTAAAAATATATGTCCTCCTGCTAACATGAGGGGTAACAAGGTCCTCTTTGGGGATAAATGGATGTTTGTTAGGTAGGAAGAAACAATTAGAGCATCATCAAATTGGCATGCATTTGCTTTTTATGGAAAATTTGATGTCATATGACCTTTAATAAGGTGACTAATCCATCCCATTTGGGATAATTCACAACTTTTGAATCTGAGTTGGCTATATGGATCTTATCTAAGAATGGCATTTTCAAGAAATATGTAGATTTTGTTGGGATTGGAGCCAATGCTGACATGCTACCTCTCCTTGCCTATGTAGGGAGGAGTAATTTGTGTGTTCATGCTTTGTCTACATGATATATAATTCTTTATGTACTTTTATTGATTAATATGAAAAATAAGATGCATTTTCTAGAAAAGTTTCGAGACTTACAATGGATCTAGCGAGGACCTTAATGTAGAATAAAATGGAGGCAAAGAAGATGGAAATGTGGAGAGGGAAAATGAAATGTTCAAAAATGCTCTAAAAGAATGGAAGTATGAGAAGAGTGAGCAAAGACATGTACTCATCTTGTTGGAGATCATGAGGGGGATAATTATTCAGCATTGACATCCTTGAAATGTGAATACAATGCATAAATTGGTTGGATTTCATCTCTCTTTACTAGTGGAATTTTAGAGGAAATTGGGTGACTTCTTCGAGATCTTGGCTAATTGTGTAGACATTACCAGGAGACATATTAGAGATGTCTAACATGGTTTAGCCAATTTAGTTGCAGAATTCAGTTCATGAAAGGCTACAATCAAAACTCTAGTAGAAGAAATAAAGCTGCATAGGGATGCTTTTTCCTTCATGGTGTTGATGACTTCTAAGGAGATCCTTTGCAATTATGTTGAATATGGTGATTGCGTGTTGGAGGAGAGTTTCAAGAGGGCATGGGAGCAACTAAGAAGTGAACATAGTGGTAGGAAATAACTTCCAACATTATGAATTGTAGTGGTGATCTAGGTGTGGTCTTGTTACCCCTTATGTCAATAGAGGTACATATATATTTATGCAACATTTTTCACATTTTTTGTTGAAATTTGATGACTAAAAAGTTTCCTGCAATCCCAACCCGGTTTTAATTTCACCATATCACCCCCATTCAGTTAAATCCCTTTCCCATAAACTTATTCAAAATATAGAATTATGGAAATGAAATTTTCAGATTAAAACACATGGGACTATCAACACATGCTAAAAATAAATATGGACACAAACAAACCAGCAACACAAAAAAATACACAGATTTTTGGTCACCTTAGACCCAGGCAAAACCCCTTCAATCTTCTCTGGGGAAAACCTGTTAGAGAGCTCTTCAAATTTATTTATCTTTCAAGTTCAGGAAAAATACATTTGTAGACAAAACAAAACAAAAAAATACAACTTATCTCTTTGCCTCGATTTCCATGCCCACTTGAAGCTAAAAAATGTACTGTATGGATTTCGTACGTACTGTACGGATTTCTATACCATTGTATGAACTGTACGGATTTTCGTACCGCTGTACATATTGTACAAATTATTATTTTATTTTGGTTGTTGCTCAAAAAATTCTCTCGAACTGTGTAACTCACAACCTTAAATGCTATTTGTATTGTACCTTATGCTGTCTTCTATGCCTTGATTTCCGTGCCCATATTTGCCCATAAATCACCCCTTCAACTTGCTGCAACAAATTTCTCTTTCAGAACTTTTCTCGAGCCCTCAGCGTTTTTTCTCCAGTTTGCTTATGAAAATGAATGAATGCAGTCTCTCTTTTCTTTTCCCCCTTTTGTTTCCCTAAATGACTTTTGGGCAACCCTAAGATCTAATGGCTCAGATTCATTTAGATCAAGGGATGAGAATAAATGTGCATTTTATTCTCACTTTCTATTTTTTAACTCACCCATTAAATAAAGTCCCCACAATGTACTTTATGTCTAAAGTCACTTTTCACTTTATAATTTAACATTGACTTTACCACTTATAAAGTCACTTTCACTTTATAATTTAATATTGACTTTACCACTTATAAAGTCACTTTCACTTTATAAAGTCACACTTAGAAAAAGAATGATTTTGGACACTTTTCCCTGGGTAGAGACTAACCCATGGGAAATCACTTGTCTAAGGTACATTAAAATTCAACATTTTTCACACTAATGTTATCAGAACCGAACCAGTGATCGAATCGAAAAACCTTGTGGACTGGCAATTGGTCAGAACTAGACCGGAACCGGTAAAAACCAGAAAAAAAACAGTTTATCAAAAACACATAATTCATATTTTAAAGAAAAACATATAGATTCATGTGCATCCATATGGATCCAAACCATTTATACACAAATATGCAAATCCATATGGATCCAAACCATTTATACACAAATATGCAAAAGTTCTCATTTTTTTTTTTTTTTTCCACAGAAAAAAAATCGAACTTTCTATTAGTAATAGATAGTCTTAGAGCATATGCATAGCATTTCAGTATAGTTCCATTCTTCTTTGTAAGAAGAGGAATCAGCTACTTTGCAAGTCTTGGGGTAATGCCAAGCAGCCAATAAAAACCAAAAATATCTGTCTAGAACTGCAAAAGTTCTCATTTATATAGCAAGTGATAGTGCATATAACCAAAATAGCACTTAGTGCAAAACATCGTTGAACCAAAAAACATCAAGCAACAGGCTCTAGAAGGCCTTTATAGTCTAAAATAACATGATAGTATGATTCTACATTCTACAATCCTACAACTACCACATACAAGTGTTAATTGTCAATGTCATCATCAGAATAATCATCCTGATAGAAAAAGCGTAGCATGTGAAGTCAAGATTTTGTTTTAGTGATGGGTACAATTTTAGTAGAGTCATGATAGAGGAGTTTGACAACCATTGCCACTAACATCAAAGTACATAGAGAGATTGGTGCTCTTTATTAAATACTAGTTCCTTACCCTCATACATGACAAAATCCAATGGAAATGTTGCAATCCCCGCAATCCTGATATCTTGAAAAATTGTTAAGTTTGCTGGATTTTGAGTGAAACCTAAAATTCTACTTTCTCCATATGAAATCCAATGAGGTTGGGATCACTCAAACATCTTGAGTCATTTCATGGTAATGTTAAAAATTTAAGTAAAAGGATGGAAATGAAAGATTAAGGAGAATGCCACTTTTACTTTAAGAATTAAACATTACCATGAAATGCATAGCAATAATAGGACCATAGGCTTGAATATTAGGGTGAGGACCATAGGCTTGAATATTAGGTTGGCCCAGGGGAGAATTAGATGCGGGCCAACCAATTTAAAAATATAAAAATATATTTTTTTTTACACTGACTTGGGAAGGGACAAACAGAACAAAACCGGTCCTGAACCGGCCGGTTTTGTTACAGAACCGACCGATTCGATACCATTTTTGTTCTGTTTGAACCGGTCATTTCCGGTTTGGAGGGCCGGTTCTGACCGGTTTTGCCTCCACACCAATCGGATCGACTGGTTTTGCGAAACCGGTTCGATTCCGATAACACTGTTTCACACCATTGGAAGCTCTAGGTCACGAGTTAAAGCTTTGTAACAACCATGTGAGGCCTTGTGTTAGGTGTCCTAGACCTTATGTTTGGTCAGACCATGGCTGATTCCTTTGAAATTTGAATTCATCTTTGGCTCCTTTCATCTTGGGTAGGATTGGAGGGCTTTGGTTGGGCTTAATTGAAGACTCATGGTTTTAGGGGAGCTTGGTTTTGTAGGGGTGATCACAAGTGTAGGGGCTAGTCTAGCCCATGACGGGTGCACCTATGTTTTACCACATGGTTGAGTCTATTGAGTCTATAGGTTGCCTTGGCCTTGGTGCATTATCCCCCAAGTTTCTCTCAACATGATAGTCTCACAACACCAAATTTTCAAGTTTCCCAAGGCAATTCACATTTCTTTGTGCAAGTGCTCTTGGAAGTCAAAAAATCAACTTGGTCCCATTTTGTTCAATTTGATGAGAGGATGACATTCGACGTGGATTTTTTCCAATTAGTGAAGGCATGGTCAAGTTCTGCTGGTCCAAGTTGGTCAACGCATATTATAGGTTTCCAGGTCGCAGGACAGGGGCAACATTGGGCAAATGGTTTACAAGATAGGAGGAACAAAACCTATGTCTCAGATTTTGCAAATCCTTAAGGGTACTCGAGACGTGCCATTTGGGCATGATGAGGTGGCATTGACTAGGGTGATGTGGCAACGCAATGGAATTTTGGAGCAAATTATGCTTACGACATGTTACCTCAAGGGAAATAGTACGGTGTACTTGAAACAAGTGGAACACTTGGCTAGTTCAACAAGGCATTGATGATGTGGAAAAATTGGTGGCAAGTTTGAGTTACTATCCATGAAAGTCAAGTCAACTAGCGGTTTTTAACTTTTTAGTGGATAAGGTAGCTGTTGGAAAGTCAAGGAAGAATATTGGAGTTATCTTGGACTGAGGAGATTAGATTATCGACAAATATCTTGCTGTTACAAGTCAAAGAAATATCACCTTCAACTATGTTGAGTTCCAAGAGGACCAAGTTGAATTCGAAGGACCAAGTCAATTTGTTGTGTGGAACGTTGGGGTAGTAAGTGCTACTACTCTTCATATTTTAGTTTTCTGGGCCATAAGCAAGTGGAAAGTTGGACTACCTTAGTACTTGTGAGGCAAATCAAACCCCTTATGTGGGAAAACTCTATTGTTAAAAATGTTTTTTCATGAGGTCGACTTAGTCTCCAACTTATGGATGACGAGTCAAGAAATAATATTTTAATGGAAAGAGGAAGCTAGTTTTTAGCAAAGAAAGTTATAAATTGCTCGCTCCTCCATTTGAGGTTGTTTACTGTGAGGTTATTTTATGCCATTCAATAAAAAAAGCCATTTGCAAAGATTATTTTCTTCTCAACTTTTGCCTATAATTTGTGCTTTATAGACCGAACTTGCAGGTATCATTTGGTCACTACAAAGTTGCTATAGCGATCCATTGAGGCACACTTGGTCACGTGGAAGGGGAGATCTAGGCCCAAAAGCCTTCATCTTGTCCTTAGCTAGCGTCAAGAAAACACATTCCAATGTTGGACAAGCCCTATAGGGGGAATCTTCAACCGAAGTGTGAAATATTGATACTACTGTTGGTATAGTAGCTGTGGCATCTTGAAGGAGTTGATCCTCTTAGTGGGATTAAATTTCTTGTAGGTATTCTAGATTGCTTTGAGTCAGATAGTTTCACCCTCAACCCTACAAATTGGTAAGTAAAAAAGCCAAGGTGAGCCTCACTTTTCAACCATCCTATTTATAAAAATCTTAAAAATCTTGTACTTTTTATTTATTTTTAACTAGCCTGTTGTAAAATTTTATATCATTCAATAGCTACTAAGTACTTGAGAAAAAGAGTAATAATTTTCATATTTAAACCAAGGAAATAATACATCTGTTTTTTGAGCTTAATTTCCATATATAGTCACTAATATATTAAGTATTTTGCAAATTTATTGTAAGGCATAGCTGTAGCAAACCATTTTCTGCAGATCTTTCATTCTATAGGGTGGAATTTCTTCAAGTATCTTACCTCACCTTGCTTTAGCTCAGATTTGATTTGTAAGTTTATACCTTTAATTTGTAGCTTGAAATTAATTACTTCAGCCCTTAAAACTTTATATTTTTTCGCTGAAATAACTTTATGGGTTGTGCACCCAGTGACTATTTTTGACCCCAGGACCTCAATAAGTGAATTTCCAGCTTTCTGGAATTTCAATTTTATTACAGGTTTAAGGCATAGAAATGGTTTTAATTGACCCATTTTCTATTTTCTAGCCTCCACACTTTTAGATCTTGGATCAAAAAGTGTTTAGGAACTTTTGAGTAGTTTGTAAGGGGATTATCTCACTGTTTTCTGCAATTTTTTGCAGAATTTGCAGACCTGTTATAACAGGACAGCAAAATGATTTACATAGAAACCCCTCTAACCTAGGATCTGATTGTAGAAATAATTGTATATATGGTTAGTATATTTTATGTACATTCAATTTGAATATTCACATGCTATATCTTGTTATATTAGTGTATTTGCATGCTGGTTTAGTTTACTTTCTGCAGATTTTACACAATAGGCTAGCAGGGCAACAACATAAATTCTTCTACTTTAGTCATTTGACCTTATTACAAGTCACTGGTTTTGTATTGGTTGGCTGGAGTCATCGAAGGGAAGCCTCCCTAGACTTTTTGGGAGAATTTGGGCTTAAATGTTGGGGACTTTGGCTCTAGTGACAATAAGCTCCTGTCCTATGTGTGCTGGTCTAAAAGGATCTTTGGAAACCCAACTAAAATGAATGGTAACAGGTCGCTACCATGGATATCACACAATTGGTACATGATATCGTCTCTTGTAGAAATTTGATAATCAACCCCGGTTTTCAGTTTCCCCTTATTTCTCCCATAAAGTTAAATGCCCATTCCCATAGCCATACATTCAACAAACTGGAAAAATAAATATTTTCTGAAAACACATTCTGGAAATATCACAATGCTGAAATGCAGAAATAAAAACTCAGAAAATAAATCAGCGACACACAGAATTTTAACACGCTAATTTTTGGTCAATGTGACCCTGGAAAAA